>OX336388.2:921494658-922108312 GCA_946902985.2 Meconema thalassinum | reverse complement strand
AGGGACAATGCAATGACGAGGAGATTCAGGTCATTTATCGGGAACTCGAGGAAATGGAACATATGAGCATTGCTAAGAGGGGTAATAAGGAATTCAGGCTATTTAACGACTTGCTAACTAGGAAATGCTTTGGCGAGAGATGGTGCGTGTGGGTTCCTAAGTCTTTGAGGTATGATATTATCTGGTTTTATCATACGGAGTTAGGCCACTATGGTGCAGAGAAGGTGTTGGGTGCTTTTCAGGAGAACTTCTTCTGGAAAAACATGGGCAGGGAAGTGAGTTGTGAGTTGTGTCAGAAGTGCAAGCACCCCACAAGGTATTTAGAAGAGCTAAGGCAGGCTGTTCTAACTCAGAAACCAGGTGAGTTGGTGTGTGTTGACCTCTATGGGCCGTTGGTGAATTCTCAGTATGGCTACCAATATGTGTTTGTCATTGTTGTTGCATTTTCTAAGTATGTTAAGCTCTATCCCCTAAGACAGACCACGGGGAGGGGTTGTGTAAATTGCATACTAGGGAAATATGTTCCGGAGTTTGGTAAGCCACTCCGAATACTCTCAGACCATGGTTCTCAGTTCACCTCGAAGATATGGAGGACCAAGTTGAGTGAACTGGGAATACAGTGTACGTATTCCTCTATTAGGTATCCCCAAGGAAACATGTTTGAGAGAGTAATGAGAGAACTAGGGCGCATGTTTAGGACCTATGTGAGTGAGCGACATAATGCCTGGTTTTCGATGCTTGAGGACGTTGAGCGTTGGCTCAATGTAACTAAACACGAGAGCACGTGTCGCACTCCCATAGAAGTCCAGCTGGGCAGGAAGCCTGTCAGCGAACTTGCTTTGATTTTGGGTTTGAGGACAGGGGAGGCCGTACCCAGAGATTTAAGTATCAGATTAGCTGGGGAACATTTATGTAAGGCTAGTAATAAACGGCAGAAGCAGCAAGGGAAGCGGGCAGGAGATAGGTTAGATGTAGGTGACCTTGTGATTTTTGAGGGTGCCTCATGTCTCGTCCGCAGACCAGAAACTGGTAAGGAAATTTTTTCATTTGTATGAAGGACCGTATGAAATTGCACGGAAATTAGAGGCCTGTGCGTACGAGCTCCTTACAAAGGACGGAAGGGTACTAGGGATTTACAATTTTTCCAATCTGAGGAAATACATATCCTAGTAGCCCTGTTGGTTGTGTATATATTTGTGGAAGGAAAGAGTTAGGATTTTGGAAGGGAAGCCATGCCTAAAAGGATTGCTTTTTATTCTATGGTATAGGACCAAATGAATGAAAAGTAAGGGGGCGTTCTGTAACCTATATTTTATGAGTCCCCCATGACAGTTTTAATGTAGGCTCGTAGGTTTGTTATTTCTTTATATCATGTTATCGTGTTGGCAACGTGTTCAATTGCATTGGACACGTCTGAAGTAGACGCAGTGTCATTATTATTATTATTAATATTATCATATACGTATACTTTTTATTATTAATTATTCAATGTAATTGCCTGTCATTTGTCGGTGAGATATAAGTCTGTAGCTGGTCACGAGAAAGAGTAGGTGCCCTTGCAAGTGGTGGTACCTATCCAAAGGGCTAGAACTATGACAAACGAGCTCACTTGTGTCTGTTAGAAGATGGCCTTGTATGAACTACTGGATGTAGACGAGAAGTGAATAAGCCCTTAGGCGTGGAACAGGGTGTGTCAGACAGCCGAGCAAGGGGACTGCTTGGAGTGGCTTGGGAACAATGTGACAATAGTGATTCTGAGAAGACTTCCTGGTATGAGCTGTGGCATTGAGACTGAGTGCACTGCTGCAAGGGGATTGTATCTCTGGGCATTTAGATGACTGGTTGGATAGTGTGTCTCTCTTGAGCTGAGTGCTTCGTGTTTCGACGGAGTGTGATTGGGTTCTTACTGTTATGCCACAATCACAGTAGTGCTGATGCCTATGCAAATAATTGTGCAACGTTGAAGAGGACCGTGAAATGTGAAGGCATGGCTGACCAGCTTCAAAGTGGTGTAGAGGTGAAATGGACATATGGGGCAGACGACGGCATTACCGGTAATGTGGAAACCCATTAATAAATCGTTACAGGCCTAAATATTATTATTATTATATTATTATTATATTATATATTTTTAATTGCATTTCTTGTGTGTCACTCTTTGTTATTATATTTATCCATTTCTTGCATGCAGCTTCAGAATATAAAGTAAATTTAAATTGGATAGTTTCTTTTTAGTTAGATGCATGTAAACCTTCCTTCGTCTTTATTAATTTATAGGAGGTTTTGGTAAGGCCTATGTACGAGCCAGTCCTTTCAGAATATCTGCACACGCCCGGAGATAAGAAGAGTTTTAAAAAGGTGGATTTGTTCAATTACAGTACTAATTATGTCATTTGCTTAAATTTTAAAGAAAGGCCATTTATGAGGCAGAATATTCATTTTTATTTAATTTTGTATCTTCAAAGTTACAAATGGCTTCTCTGGGTGAAGCCATCTTGGGGCTAGAATTGATAGATTACAGTATAATATTAACCTACTCCATTTCCTGTGAATAGGCAACTGCCTTCAGAAAACCTTTCATTTTTTTCTTGTCATTTTCGAACTTTTTCTGAATGTTCTCAATCCGTCCGTCCAGTCTGACATATTTTCGTCTTCTTTTTTTTCCTTTCATTTTGTGCTCGGTCTTTACAAATGCGCAGTTTGTCTTCTCAGCTTCCGTCTTCAACACTTTGACAACCTCTTTTAATTTGGGGTGATTTCTCCCGACAAGTTTGTTGAGTTGGTTGTTCCAGCTCTCAACAGCATTCGTTGTCCTGTGTCGTGCTTGGTGGCAGTTCCACACCTCGATTGGAATGTCTTGGTTATGTAACCAGTTTTCAACGCAGTAGTCAAAAAACTGGCTAAGTTGTCGTTGCCAATAGTGAATTGTGCTGCTAATGGGAGTTAAAATAGTTACAAAATCTCATATCTAAACAATACTGAGTTTAAAGAAATTGTCGCCAAATTCTTGGCAAAGCGACAGAGTTGCTAAGTTGGCAATACTGAGAGAGCTTGAGAGTGTGTATCAATCCATCCATCGAGCACATCTTCAGGCTTTAAAAACGAAAGTGCTGCGCTCATACGGATATGAAGGCTGATTTCGTTATTCTCTCGGTACTCCACCGACAATCCGAGATACTGTACTTTTCTCCATAAGCATTTTGTCATGTGAAAATGACAGCCATGTATTTTTGTTGTTAGAAATACGTCTTTCAGAGAATAAATTACAGCAGCTTCAAAATCCACATTTATGTCCTCAACTTGATCGTTTTCATAGTAGCCTTGGTGGTGGGGGAAGATGTGTGTGGAAATGTCAGTCGAGATTATTTCTGAGTCATTAAACAGGTAGCCACGTCCAAGGGCTTGGGGAATTGTCAGTGTGGGGAACTGTCCGGACACCATTGACAACGTTGTCTCGATTGTTCCGCTCAGTGAAATATCCGGTCTAATGGAATTCTGCATGCAGGCTTTCCCATAATGCGATCCACACGTTGTCCCGTAAATGAAATATCCGCCCTAATAGAACGCTGCATGCGGGCTTTCCCATAATTCAGTCCTCACACGTTGTCCCGTAAATGTAATATCCGCTCTAATGGAACGCTGCATGCGGGCTTTCCCATAATTCAGTCCTCACATGTTGTCCCGTAAATGAAATATCCGCTCTAATGGAACGTTGCATGCGGGCTTTCCCATAATTCAGTCCTCACATGTTGTCCCGTAAATGAAATATCCGCTCTAATGGAACGTTGCATGCGGGCTTTCCCATAATTCATTCCGCACATGTTGTCCCGTAAATGAAATATCCGCTCTAATGGAACGCTGCATGCGGGCTTTCCCATAATTCAGTCCTCACTCATTGTCCCGTAAATGAAATATCCACTCTAATGGAACGCTGCATGCGGGCTTTCCCATAATTCAGTCCTCACATGTTGTCCCGTAAATGAAATATCCGCTCCAATAGAACGCTGCATGCGGGCTTTCCCATAATTCAGTCCTCACATGTTGTCCCGTAAATGAAATATCCGCTCTAATGGAACGTTGCATGCGAGCTTTCCCATAATTCAGTCCTCACATGTTGTCCCGTAAATGAAATATCCGCTCTAATGGAACGCTGCATGCGGGCTTTCCCATAATTCAGTCCTCACTCATTGTCCCGTATATGAAATATCCACTCTAATGGAACGCTGCATGCGGGCTTTCCCATAATTCAGTCCTCACACATTGTCCCGTAAATGAAATATCCGCTCTAATGGAACGCTGCATGCGGGCTTTCCCATAATTCAGTCCTCACACATTGTCCCGTAAATGTAATATCCGATCTAATGGAACGCTGCATGCGGGCTTTCCCATAATTCAGTCCTCACACATTGTCCCGTAAATGAAATATCCACTCTAATGGAACGCTGCATGCGGGCTTTCCCATTATTAAGTCCTCACACATTGTCCCGTAAATGAAATATCCGATCTAATGGAACGCTGCATGTGGGCTTTCCCATAATCCAATCCTCTCACGTTGTCCCGTAAGTAAAATATCCGCTCAAATGGAACGCTGCATGCGTTGCTGATATGGAGCCCATCACTACCGATCGAGGCGTGCCATGAAGCGTGATGGAGCCCACATTGGCAACGTTGTACAGCTTTCACCGGAGCGGCTAACTGGTGGACCATGTCTTAATTCCCCATACAAATACAAACCGATATAAAATAAGTGAATTAATTTACTTATTTCACAGCCATGCAGCATAACTTTTTGATCTATAAGGATTACAACGCGACCAAGAACTACATTTTCCAACGACCCCGAGCCAAGAAAAAGTTACCTTACAACAACATGTTCAGTAAAGAACATATAGCCTACTTTCTCCTAAATGAATGGGTATTGTTACAACTCTTTGTCCTTTTCAAGAAGTATAATTGAATGTTGGTTGTAGTAGCTTGTTGAAATAAAACGTGCTATAGGGATATTAGTAGGGGGGTGGTGGGTGTTCTGCTTCACTTGACGCCGCTGTGCCCAACAAACCAATATGGACGCCGCGCGAAGTTGAAACATTTAAATAGACTTTTCTCTCGAACCCTTGGTCGGAGATTCACGAATGAGGTGTCGTTGGACTCGGGATGACGGGGGCTTTGCTATGGACCACTCGTCATATTTTAGAAAAAAAATTGAAATTTTTTGTTTACGAAAATAGGCGATAGCTTGAAAACCAAACAGGATAGAACGTTGTGCCATGGCTCAAACGAATGGTCTTTATGACCTTTATTTTCTATAATAAAACTTTTTTACTTTTTATGTTTTTTTGAAAAAACTCGAATTTTGAAAATTCTATATTTCGGAAACTAGGAAGTTTACAAAAAAAATTGTTTGACGTAAATCAATGGTCCATACCCCCTCTACACCCAAAATAAATTTCAAGTCTCTAGGATGAAAACCTGCAGTAGTGGGGTAACACGGGAGCTGCTTACAAAAGCAAGTGGTGAGCCCCTGCGACCTTGGAATGGAAGGAGCCATGCTAGGAGGGCGTGCTTGGGTTCGTATTTTTCGTCTCGTTGTGCTCTTTACGGGAATGTAGGTGTCGAAAAGGTGAAATGCTGGAAACACGGTTTTTTTGGGGGGGAAAAACCTGATTTTGAACTTTTTGCTATAACTCGCGAACCAAGTATGCTAGAGGTGTGTTCGACAGGTCCAAGGACTCGGGGTGACGTCCTCTTTGCTATGGACCACTCATTGTAATTTTTTAAAATTTTTGAAACGCGATTTTGGGGTAAACACGTGTTTTTTGTGATTTTTGCCGATATCTCACGAACCAATAACGCTAGAGACATGTACGAGGTGTCCTAGGACTCGGGCTAACGCCCCCTTTCAAATGTGGTAGATATTTTTTTCCAAAAAAAAATTCACAAAGGGCCTAACGCCATACATGTTGAAAAAACGTTTTCTTTTTCTTTACCTGTTTATAATGTTTATGAAGCGTGGTGGTTGAGAGAGATGATACTGCTGGGTGTGTGTGTTTCAACGAACCTGTCGCTGACCACGGTGGCTGTGTTCAATAGATTAATTGCTATTTCGACAGGTCGGTGTATGACAGAGCGAGGGTGCGTTTTTCTGATATTTTACCTTTGACGTGTAAACGGTAATGAGAACTTGATTCTATGTTGGTCGAAGCGAGTAGAGAAAACAAACTTACAGGAGGTGAAGGTCATTTGAGCTTATTGGAAGGCATTGATCTGCCATGACAACAAGTGCAATGGAAAAATGACCATGACGCTTGAAAATGAAATAATCTGACCATTGTGGTGGCAGGGGAGTGTGAAAGGCATGCACACACATTTGTGAAACCACATGTATGCTAAACCAGTGACATCCTGTTTTGCTTCGTACGTGACAAAATGCAAGTTCATGTGAAATTTGATCTACCGCAGGTGTTCGCTTGGGACGTTATCTGTCCACGTGCGCGATAACTGTTAACAAGTCACATCCTGTTTTGCTTCGTACGTGACAAAATGCAAGTTGACGTGAAATTTGATCTACCACAGGTGTTCGCCTGGGACGTTATCTGTCCACGTGCCTGATAACAGAATGTTCAAAGCGTGGGAAAAAAAGATTATACATGCAACGTAGCATATATAAAGACATGGCGTTATCATTTCCACGCTCACTTAGATGACTACCTTTGAACACATTGCATTGCATGAAACCCTTGGTCTTGTTTATCAGTTTTGGTGTTGGTGGAAAATACTTAACCTTGTTGTGGGGTAGGTATATATTTATTCATTTATATATTTATTGATTTTATATAAATACAAGCAATTATTTATGGATTAGGTAATTAATGATTTTATTTATTTGTTTGCAGATAATCGGTATAGCCTACCTGTCGTGTGTCTGTGAGAACGATATTAAAGAAAGAGAGAAAAACGGACAACTAGAAAGGAAACCATTTCCACACTAGCCCACGAGACGGGAATATAGCAAAGCATTACACAAGACCGTAATGGTTCTCGACCAGGAAAGTACAAGGCCAAGTTTGATGAATTGAAACAAACTTTAAATTTAACTCGAGTGTCGTTCCCTATGGACTTAACCGAGATCCATAGGTTTGAACAAGATAACCAGGACTTTTCGTTCATGGTCTATGGCCTTAATGGTGATGAGATTGTGGGTCCTCTTTATGCCACAAAAGAACCGAAACGACACCATATTCATCTTTTATATCTGTCTTACGGAGATGTGAATCACTATTGCCTGATTAAAAGCTTAAGTAGATTGCTAAGCAGTCAAATGTCTAAACATAAACCTAAGAAACATATTTGTGATCGTTGCTTGCAATATTTTACCACTCCTACGCTCTTAGAACGTCATAGGGTAGATTGTGTTACTCAGGAAGCGGTGAGATTGATATTGCCACAAGGGGGCAAGGCTGTGTTAAAGTTTAAGGACATTCACAAGCGTGACACTGTCCCCTATGTGGTGTATGCAGATTTCGAAGCTCTCACTACACCCATGGCGGGATGTGAACCAGATCCCTCCATGAGCTCAACCACACCCATTCAAAAACATGAACCCTTTGCCATAGGATTTAATGTGGTGTGTGCCTATGACCACACGCAATCCGTTTACAAATACCGCGAGGGGCCAGATTGTGCCAAATGGTTCTTGGATGAACTTGTCAAGTTGGCCGACCATGTACAGGAATTACTGGACCACCCAGTACCCATGAGCCTATCTCCAGAACAGCGGCAGCAGTATGAGCATGCCACGACATGCCATATTTGCGAAAAGCCTATTTTAGGTGGAGAGGAAAAAGTCAGAGACCACTCGCACTTTACGGGAGAGTTTCGGGGAGCTGCGCACAGCAAATGCAACTTGAACTTTCCAGCTCCTCGTTTCATCAGTGTCTTTTTCCACAATCTGGCAAATTATGACATTCAGTTTTTGATTCGTGAATTGGGTCATGTCAACAAGGGCTCGTTTACTATTGTTCCCCAAAACCATGAGCGTTTTACGGCCCTGACATGGAGGTTGGGCGACTTTTGCATTCGATTTTTGGATTCCTTTAAGTTTATGGCATCCTCGCTAGACAGCCTTGTGAATGGCTTGAATGAGGAGGAATTAAAAAATACTAGAATGCATTTTAATGATCCTGAGCAATTTCAATTGTGCATTCGGAAAGGTATATTCCCGTATGATTTCTGCAACAGCTGGGACGTGTTAAAGCAAAGAAAACTCCCACCACAAGAGAAATTTTACTCGAAACTAACACGCAGTACCGTTTCCGATGAAGACTATGCACATGCATGTCAAGTTTGGCGAGTGTTTGGCATGAAGACGCTAAGTGAATATGCTATGCATTACCTAAAACTGGATGTATTGCTGCTCACTGATGTGTCTGAAAAATTCCGTAACTTGTGTCAACACATTTACGGTCTTGACCCGGCTCACTATTATACGAGTCCTGGGATCTCGTTTGATGCCGCTTTAAAATACACTCAAGTGGGATTGGATTTACTCACTGACGTAGACATGGTTCTATTTTTTGAAAAGGGCATTCGTGGCGGCTTTGTGTCACTTAACCAGCGCCATGCCGAAGCGAACAATGTCTACATGCCTGATTATTCACCGGAAAAACAAGAATCGTACTTAATGTACTATGACGTGAATAATTTGTACGGTTACGCCATGAGTCAGCCTTTGCCCTATGGGAAGTTTGCTTGGCTGACAGAGAAACAAGTGTCAGAATTTGATGTGAAAATGGCTAGCCAAGAAACAGGCCGTGGATATGTGCTAGAAGTGGATATTGAATATCCATCATCCTTGTATGATGAACATGCCGATTTCCCATTCTGCCTTGAGCAAATGGTTCCCCCTGACAGTAAAGTGAAAACTGAAAAACTCATGGGCACACTTTACAACAAAAATCGGTATGTGCTACATATCCAAATATTGGTGCAATGCCTCGCCCAAGGCTTGGTGTTGAAGAAAGTCCACAGGGGTATTTCTTTTGCTCAAAAAGCATGGCTTGAGCCATACATGCGACTCAACACAGAGCACCGACAAATGGCAACACAGCAGTTTGAAATTAATTTTTTTAAATTAATGAACAACTGCATTTATGGCAAGTCTATGGAGAATGTCCGCAAATACCGTGACATTAAATTGGTGAATGTCTGGGAGGGGCAGTGGGGTGCCCGGCGGTACATTGCCAAGCCAAATTTCAAATCGATCAAAATTATCGATGAGGATTTGGCTACTATTGAAATGAGTAAGACCAGCGTGACCATGGATAAACCCATTTACTTGGGTCAAGTCATTTTAGACTTTTCTAAATCGCTCATGTATCGATTCCACTATGAGTTTGCCAAACGCCATTTTGAGAACGTCTCTCTTTTGTATATGGATACGGACTCATTCATTTACCACATTCGCCACTGCAACCCCTATGACGTCATGAGGCAACATAGTGACTGGTTCGACACCTCTTGCTATAGCGTTGACAACGTGTTTCAGCTGCCCATAAAAAACAAGAAGAAAATGGGCGTTTTAAAAGATGAATGCGGTGATTCCATTGTGACGGAATTCGTAGGTTTGGCTTCGAAAATGTATGCTTATCGCACACTCGACTGTAAGGAAGCCAAAAGAGCAAAAGGTGTAGGTAGGGCAGTTGTAAAATCGCTACGTGTTGATGACTATCTAGCGGTTTTACGTACTGGCAAAGCTATGTCTCATACACAGTGCAGGATACAATCAAGCAACCATCATTTGTATCTTGTGGAACAGAGAAAACGCACCCTAGCTTCCATGGATAACAAACGTGTGTGGGCTGATGACCTGCTCACTAGCATACCATGGGGTTATGATCTCAAGGAGGAGGAGGTGTGATTTCACTGTTTAATCGGTTATGGGACATAGCTTTATGTAACTTGTAGATTTAGTATTTTGTAAATATTGGTTTCTGCCATTGTAAATAGTAGATTTTGTAAATAGTGGCAATCCACATGGACCTTTTGCTCTTTAAAAGTTCTATGCAACCTTATTTTTTAAAAAAAATTTTGATTGGTAAATAGTTTGATTCTTTTAACGCTGTACAAAGTTGAGTTTTTTTGTAAATATGAAATAAGTAAGATTTTAGTAACTTTAATAACTAGTATTTAATTATTTTTCATAATGTAAATGATAAACTAAAAAGTTCTTTTGGGATGAGGGTGCATGTCGAGAATGTGCTTTTGGAAATAAATAAATAAATAAATAAAGTGGTTGTGTTTGTTCCCAAAGACAGGTGTGAATGTATGAGTGGAGAGAGAAAACTGGTGTGTATGATTGACCAGAGCAAACACGGTGAGGTAGGGTGGGGGGGGGTGGGGAGGGGCGTAAATGCTCACTTATATACTCATTTTGTTTTAAATAGTTTCGTTTTTTTTTTTTCATTGAAATGTGGCAGACAATCGACATTATTTTTGTAAAAACAGTCTTACCTGCAGTAGTCGTAGACCTCGACGTTTCTCCAAACACACATCAACACATTGCAGTATTATCAAGGTCAAGCACTTGCATCAACATCATTGTCAAATCTCAACTTTCGACATACACCAAATGGAAAAAATATGAAAACAGCAAAATGGAAATTCCATGTTTCCATATCACCAAAGCAGCAAAACTTAAAACGGACATTTTTAAAAACTGGAAATGGCCGTGTGTGAAATTCGAAAATTCAAAAACTTCAAACGGACATTGTTTAAAATGTGTCATCAGCAAAATGGAAAAATCCATATCATCAAAAACGTTAAACTTGAAACGAACGTTTTCAAAAACTGTAAATTGCAAAATGATAAATGACAGTGTGTGGAATTCATCATGTGTGAAATGTGTAAAATGAAAAAATCGGCCATCAACATCACGATTTCTTAAAATTAAAAATAACAAAACATCGTGCTCTGGAAAACTTTTGTTTTTATTTCATAGTCATAGTGAATTGACAAAAGAAAAATAGAATACAAACAAATCCCAATTCCTCACTCCTCAATGTTTATGTCCATGCATCATCAACTTTCCTTTCATAGCACTCATGACAATCAGGGCTGCCATTCTTTCACCCACTGAGGCATCATTGGATGTGAAACGTTGTTTAGCTTTCTTCAATAACAATTTATCTGCCACATGTCTTAAACCAGGATGACTATGGCGTTAAGAAAGGTCATGTTCCTTGCATGCTTGATCCAAAAGATTAATGGGTACATCACCACGTTGTAAACGTTTTTCGAGACGAGTTCCAGGGCCACAAAAACGATAACCTGGAAGATGGATTTCGAAAGGTAAGTATTGAATCACTTTGTCAATGACGCCATTGCCAGTACAGGTCTGGCATATCCTTTTCCATCGATGGTAAAAAGGTTTGGTCTTCCTCCTCCTCTGTGGACGATGTTTGTGTTTGTTGTTGTTGTTGCTTTTTCTCGCCATGACACCCGTGGAATGATTCAACAAAGTCTTTACACGGACTTTTATGACCGTGATACAGTTTCACTAGCTGGCAAGTCGCACACTGACGCATAGACGGTATTTTTGCCATGGCCACTTGCTTATGGTGATCGTAATCCGTACAGGGTTGCAATTCACTCAACACAGGGTCTTGAGTCCATGATTTTGGTACATGTTGCCAGATTTCTTTGACCGCGTTGGCGGCCACATAATAAATGAACGACTTGGGCAGCGCCAAGAGTTCCTCTTTGGTAAAACTGTCTAGTTTCTTTTTGCACACAAAGAACTTGCCGATGGCTTTGTCCGTAGCATTGCCTTTCTCCATGGTATCACGTGCTGTAGATGTTTACACGTCGCTTGTAGAAATCTCACTGACGTCATTCACAGGTAAATCTTGAGTTATAATTTTGTTCAACAACTCCCAGCAGGCATGGGTGGTTAACCAATGAAAGAGATGCCACGCATGTGATAGGGCTGTATGGGTAATGTTGCCACAGGAACAAGTATCCATGAGCGTTTGCAGGGAGGGGCAGCCCAACTCCATGAGGTCGATACATTGACAGTAAGACGCCAAAAATGGTTGCAACCATTGACGTTTTTCATTACCTTTCACAAATACCATATTGGCCGAGGACAAGTGTGCTTTCATGACCACGTCCAAATATTTATAGGAAATGGTTACCTGATTCCAGTCTAGTTGCCTATGATTTTCAATCCACTGGGTTTGTTTACGGTCTTTTTCACACAATAAATCAAAAGCATGGGGTGGTTTAAATAGCAAATGCGTAGCTTTTGATATCCAAAACTTGGTACAATCGATCATGGCCACTTGTTTAAATATAAATTTGTTGTCACCAATTTTAAACCCTTGGCAATCCACAATGAGTGTGCGCAACATGTTGACGCTTGCCTGGACCAAGGTCAACTGACGACTGACTGACGATCAGGTGTGATCATAACATAGACTTACCTGCCATGCTAGTTTCAAAATTGAGGTTAGGGTAGGACAGTGGGGGCATGCAAAATAAGAATTTAAGAATTACATCATTTTATTATCATAACACGTCTTACAGGCTTTTCTCATTTTAGGATAAGGACGATAGCAACTGATACAACAATATAGTCTCTTGTGTTTGTAACGTCCATAACACCGATGATGTCCCAATGTCTCTAAACTAGGCGTTTTTGATGGTGAGCTGCTCACCGAAGCACCATGGATACCATACGGCCCACATGTATCGTAACTTGTTTTTTTTTTCATCACCCAGAGACACAAGTGAGGGATAGCTTGAATGACAGGGTATATTTCCCACTTTCATTCTGCACAGGTAGGGGCAGGTGGGTGACCAGCGCTGATGTTCCTGCATGGGTTCATCGCCCTCCTGCCATTGGTCTATGATGATGGGACAAAAGGCACATTTCACTTCATCTCTTGTTTTTAAATAGTAGAATCCAGCGGCTGCCAAGGCTTGAGGGTTTATGAAAGGCACTGGCCATGTGGCAAAAGTCTTGAAACGTTGTTCCTCAGAGTTTAAATTCATGGATGTAACGTCTCTTGAGGCTTTAAAGCAAGACATGACTGAGCGGCTTGACGTGGGTTGAGCTGTTATTTATACACTCGTCACTTGGTTGGACAGTGGATAATAGTTGACTTGTTTGTGATGAATAATCAGACAGTAGGCCGTCGTATTGGCTGGTACATTGTCATGCGTTTCAAAATCTAGTCGAATGTCGATATTGGATGGCTTGACAGACTCTTCCAGGTAAGAACAGTCAAAGACAATCAGTGGTGCTCTTGCCTTAAACGCTTGGGGTAGTAGCATGGGGCCGTTCTCTTTTTGATAATACGACCATCGAAATTTAGAAAACAAGTCGTACAGAGGGCCAAACTTATTTTTTGAAAAATCCAAATCCAGTCCTTCATAGGGAAACACAGCTCCGTTGAGGAAAAGACGTGCATTTCTCAATTGCAGGTGATCAAATTGCGAGGCATCTTTGGTTTGTTGATACTTGCGATTCGTTTGAAAACCCACGATCAGGTAGAGAGGTCTCTCTGTATAGCGAGCTGTTTTTACAGACCAACTGTGTGTGTTGGTAGTGGGCAATAGCGGATACTCATGGAGTGCCCAGCTTCTAAATTCCATGGGTAGAGGCATATCTCTCTTTACCATCTTGAGTATGTCCAGTTTTTTGCTATCGTTAAGGGTCACATGAGGCACTTTCCATAGCAAGCGTTGTAGTTGAACTTTTGAATCGATGGGGGCATTGTCAGCTCCCTTGAGTGCATTGTTATCACTCCTGTCTCTCACCAGATAAAGCACTTGCCTTGCGTTGACCACAATGCGTTGGTGATCTTCAGCAAAGCCTAGAATCAGTTTAAGAGGTAAATATCCAGTCAAGGTTCCATCGGTGTGTACCATCCAGTCATTGGTCGAGTCAGGACACCAACCTGCCATGCAAAGTGTTTTACCTTCTTCCTCACTATAAGAGGGGTATAGTTTCATGACACTGGAAATGCCCACATTTCGAGTGCTATCCACCACGATATCGTTAATGACATACCGCACTTCAGAAAACAGAAAGGCCAAACCATGGTTGGCCAACTTGGATGTGGTGGGTGTAGAGCCATCGGCTTTGGTGAGCCGACCTTCAATCTGAATGACACTTTCATGCGGTAGGGTGTAAATATCTTGGTTGTTGATAACAAATTGAATTTCATCATTGTTATTGAGTCCAGGCGTTTGAGCTTGATAGGAATGGAGATCAATTCTTACCACTCCTGGTTGCTCCTCGATGTGGTTCGCTATCTGTAGGATAGAATTCAGTATGAGGGTTGACGTGGTAACCCAAATGCTGTAAAATCTGCTTGCCTTGAGATGTTAACGTGTATTCACGTGGCAAACAACTAACACCATTCCTAGACGGTGTTGTTGCTTTATACACAAACTTCATAGTGGCTTTAGCACCAACTTGTAAGTCACTGGTGTGGTAGAATCTAGATCAATGAGTTGTTGATCTCTATTGATCAGCCTTAATGTTATATTACTAATACTATCAACAGCCACAGAATGAAAAAGCACCACTGGAGGGTTTTCACGAATAATATAGCCATTGGGCGATGTCACAATAAAGTCATAAAGTGAATGCGATGGTTCCTGATTGGTGTACACTTGGCTAATAATATTACACGTCACCGACACATGATGGTCCTCAATGAATTTCACTTCATGGTCTGATTCATGTTTTTTGTTGGGCTCCAACACACGTGGTTTAAATCCTAGTAATGGGCCAATGGAATCGGGGTGTGTTTTAAAGTCAATGTTGAATGAGGAGAAAATACTGCAGCGATGAGTGTTGGTATTGCCTACAAGTTCAAACTTGTGCGTTTCGTCGAGAAATGACTTTAAACCATATTGATTGATCAACACCACATAAATGTGTTCATAAATATCTTCGATCGTGTATCCACCAGAGTTCAGGGTGAGCACAGAATCATCATAGTAAAACTTGTTGTTCACATTTTCACGTATGTTGTATATTCGATTGTACGTTTCAAGAGAAACAAGTCCTAAACCATAGGGTTTTTCACTCAATTCGATAGGCGGGTAAAAGTCTAGGCTGACTTCAGGTCCACGTCCATGCACTGTAAACGTTTTACTTTCTGCCGACATACTGGTGGCGTTTTTGCTTATGCTGCGTCTTATATAAAAAAATTAAACACAAACGTCCACACTGTTGGCTGTTAAACGTTTGCTCTCGTTTCACATTATAATATATCTTGATCCTGTTTCCAAAATAGGTCACTCGTTCCATGGGCGGGGGCAAATTCCCAAAACTGTCAAAGTACCATACCGTGGATCCCTCTTTGACATAAGCTACATAATGCGTTCCTGGTCCTCGGTGATCATCCAAATTGACAACAGCACATTCCTGTTTCCAGGGTCGTGGGGGTAATTGGTTTCGCATAAACACACCTCGAAAATGAGAAAGCTTTAGTTGTTTAGCATAGCTTTTCACTTGTTGATGCGTCAGGGCATGTCTTGCTATGGCAGAGGTTAAATTTTTTTTTTTTAATATTTCGAAATGGTGAAATCCCAAATCCTTGTTGATAAAAGGCTGGCTTTAAATTGGCATTTCTAGCCCCCATGGCAATCGCTTCCATCGTTTCATTGTGTCGCTGACTTTCTTTGAGTTGTTGCTTGCCCTGCTGCGCGGCTTTAATGGTTTTCGCCACTGCACTGGCACCGCCCAAAAGTGAACCCAGAGCAGCCAAACCAGCAAATAATGCAGGTAAAAATCCAGCTCGTTTTGGGACGGGAATCACTCGCCCTTGGTTTGAAACCTGTCGCCGACGTTTTGGAATAACATGTCTCTGTGCTGCTCGAAGGGCTTTCCTTATGGTCAATACATTATTTTTTCTTTTTTTCTTTCGCAAGGGCTTGTCCTCGAATGTTGTAAGCCCAGGCTTTGCCAAGGACAAAGTCCTTTTTTTAGTCTTTCTCACTGCATACCTTTGTTTCACCATGATGATAATGACCCACAACCTTTCACAAGAAAGTTTAAATCACAACTAACGTCAGATGGTTATTTCATGGCTGTATATTCCAATTCCACATATAGTGGGAAATCGTTTATGGTTTTTCCCGCTTGCTTTTCATCCCATGTCAACATGAGATGAAGGGATAATTCGTCCCCTGCATTGACCATTTCATGGTTATGGATCAACATCCTATGACCATTTATCTTTATTTGTAAATGGTTCTCATCAGGTATGGCATATTTGATGCGAATGGTTCCATCATAGTGTAATCGATAGTGGCTTAAACCCGAAGCAAGCACATAGGTCGAGTGCTGATCATGGACTAACGGTAAATGGTTTCTGTCATTCACAGGTTTTTCATTTGTCAGATACACTAAAAATACACATGGGATAAATTTATAAAGCCTTTTCATTTCATGGGTCACGTAACGCTTGGTACAGACATCGTCTTCGTCTTGTGGGTCTTCCACGTGAATAATCCGATGGTGATTAGCGCTATAGCCATTCACCATAAGCTGTGGCACTTTGTCATAAAACTCATACACTTTGTTATCCACATACTTTTTCGTAGTAACGTCTGTAGACACTTGAGGATGTTTTACATGGGTTAACCGCTTTCCCTTAAAGTCATAATCTCCCTGTTTTGTGCGTGGCACTACTGACGTATCCACATAGTGTTTATTAGCAGGATCTGTTTCTTGTTTAGGATCATGTATGGGGACAGGCCTAGCTTTGGCCATCAACGCACGTCCAAAGACATCCATCGTCAACCTGTAGTACCAGTTTACTGTTTCTATGACAAGGCTCGGTGTCCTGTATATAGACAGCCTGCTAGCCTGTCTAAGCCTTAGTTGAAATGAAGATTATTAAGCAGCAAGAGTCATTCCCCGTGGGGGACATGGTTTCCCATCTCTGTCCCACATCACGTGAACAACGCCATGGTTCACTGTTTCCATCTTCCATTCGATGCATCATTGTGGGGCCTTCCGACTGTGGAAAGACAAATCTTTTGCTAACGCTCATCACAGCGCCCAATGGTCTGCGTTTTCAAAATATTTATATTTTTGCAAAATCTCTCTACCAACCCCTCTACGTGTTTCTGGATCAAGTCATGTCTGGATTACAAAAAGAGAATATGGGTTATTTTACATTTTCCATGCAAGAAAATGTGATTTCACCGGATGAGGTAAAGCCTGATTCACTCATGATTTTCGATGATGTATCCACTGAACGTCAAGGCATCATTCAAAGCTATTTCAGCATGGGTCGTCACAAACATATCGATTGCTTCTATCTTGGACAAACGTATTCAAAAATGTCCAAACAGTTGATTCGTGACAATGCCAATGTCATTGTTTTATTTCGTCAGGACGAGAGGAACAGTCGTCACATTTATAATGAACATGTGAATCCGGATATGACCTTTCAAATGTTTACAGAATTGTGTGCCAAGTGCTGGAACACTCAACGTCATGCCTGTTTAGTGATTGACAAACAAAGTGAACTCAACCAAGGACGGTATCGCTTAGGGTTTGATCATTTTATTGCTATTTAAGGCCTTGTCTCATTCCCCGGCAAGTCATTTGCCAAGACACCATGGCGTTAGCAGAGAGTCAATTGAAAAAGCATATTATTAGAGCAAAAAATACTATTCGCCAAAAGTTTCGTCAATTGAAACAATCACGTGCAAATCATGCTTTGTTTATTCAGCAACATTTAGCACCTCCACTAAAAGCCATGTTGAAACCCTCTTTCAAGCCATATGAAACGCTACCCACCGTTTCACAAGCCACGCAGACGCTGCACGAGGACCCTGAGGAAGAGGAAGAGGAACAGGAAGATTTGACTAGTGTTAGTGAAGTTGAGGATGAGGAGGAACAAGTGTTTACGCCTCAAAAAAAGGCCGCACCCCTTGCAGAGTTTTTGAGAAAAAAGAAATCCTTGGCCAGGGTCGAAACACCTTGCCCTTCCAGAGCGTCTCCGTTTTCACAACTCTTGGCCACCCCTCAACATAAAGCTCAACTGAAAACCATTTTAATAAAATATTATGGATCAACATTGGAACCCTATTTCACCGATCTATTTATTGGAAACACAGATACCACGTATGGTGTTCGCTATGAGGATGATAGTTTTAAAATTGGCGATTCATCCATTAAATTTGCTCGTACTAAAGCTGTCATTAAAAACATCAACTATAAATTAACGCCAGGACTGTTAAAGCTGCTCTTTTCTCGGACCCCCTCTTCCCATGATTATACGTCAGAGGACCTTGACAAATATAAATCCATTTTATTGGATACCCATGCTCACAAAAGACAGTATGATCCCACGCAACAAGTGAATGCCAATATATCTCAAAAATATAAAACCATCATTGCAAAAATGTTTCCCACCAGTCAAAGTACTCGTCGTAAAGCGTCCGCTTCGGGAGTGACATTTAAACCATTAAAACCCCTTGTGGATGTTACCTACTGGCACAATCCCAATAAGCTCGTCCAGCGGCTACAGTTGTTGCATGCCTTACGTCAAGCTGGCCATACCGGTCACGATTGGGAAATTCAAGAAATTGAACAAGAACTTCGAAATGCCAAAATTATTGTTTAAGCCCTCACCCATTAAAATGGGTATTGCTCACGAGTTGCATCGCCCAGCTAGGCGTCACTATCCACGACTCAAGGTGATTTCACGAGGTGTGGATGAACTTTGGCAGGCTGACTCAGTTGAAATGATACCCTATGCTGGCGTTAACGACGGTGTACGCTATATGTTGACCGTCATTGATGTCTATTCCAAAATGGCCTTTGTTGAACCTGTGCGTCGCAAGTCTGGTCCACTAGTTACCAAGGCCTTTCAACATATTATTCAACACTCCAAACGTCAACCTCAGCTGCTACAAACCGACCAGGGGAAAGAATTTTTCAACAAGGACTTCTCCACTTTTCTCAAATCTAAGGATATTCACCATTACACCACGTACAGCAATCTCAAAGCCAGTGTGGTCGAGTGGTTCAACCGAACATTGAAAACCCATATGTGGAAAGCGTTTACCGCTCAGGGCACGTATCGCTGGTTGGATATGTTGCCAGAGCTAGTATCACGTTACAATGACACCAAACATAGAACGATTGGGACCAAGCCTCGCCTCGTGACTAAAAATATTCAGCGATTGGATAAACTGTTTAACCCCATAAAAGCAGCCGATCCTAAACGTCATCGCCTGAACATTGGGGATTTTGTTCGTGTGAGCAAATTTAAGTCTGCCTTCAATAAGGGCTACACGCCACAGTGGGGGACTGATCTATTTCGAATTCGTCAAGTCAACTTGAACACTCCAGTCACCTATTTACTCGAGGACCTCAACCATCAACCCATAAAAGGTAGATTTTATCTCCATGAACTTCAGAAAACAGCATTTCCTCAGCATTATCTTGTGGAAAAAGTGTTGAAACAAAAAGGAAATAAACTCTACGTCAAATGGTTAGGGTTTAACTCTACGTTTAATTCTTGGATCAATAAATTACATGTTGTGTGAACCTATGTACTTTTTATTTATTCACCCATGTTGTACACTACCTATAGCTCCGTGTGTACAGTCCTCAGCTCCACATATTTCTTTCTCTTTCCACCTGTGTTCTCTCCTACATTACCCCTCCCCCTCTCCCTCCCTTCACCTCCCACCCCTGCTGTTCGCAGCTCTAGCCTATCTATTGGTTGTGACATCATTCCCACAAGTTGCATCATACTTTTTACTGATTCAGCGATTCCCACGCTTTGAACATTCTGTTATCAGGCACGTGGACAGATAACGTCCCAGGCGAACACCTGTGGTAGATCAAATTTCACGTCAACTTGCATTTTGTCACGTACGAAGCAAAACAGGATGTGACTTGTTAACAGTTATCGCGCACGTGGACAGATAACGTCCCAAGCGAACACCTGCGGTAGATCAAATTTCACATGAACTTGCATTTTGTCACGTACGAAGCAAAACAGGATGTCACTGGTTTAGCCTACATGTGGTTTCACAAATGTGTGTGCATGCCTTTCACACTCCCCTGCCACCACAATGGTCAGATTATTTCATTTTCAAGCGTCATGGTCATTTTTCCATTGCACCTGTTGTCATGGCAGATCAATGCCTTCCAATAAGCTCAAATGACCTTCACCTCCTGTAAGTTTGTTTTCTCTACTCGCTTCGACCAACATAGAATCAAGTTCTCATTACCGTTTACACGTTAAAGGTAAAAGGTGTGAAAACGAACCCTCGCTCTGTCATACACCGACCCGTCGAAATAGCGATTGATCTATTGAACACAGCCACCGTGGTCAGCGACAGGTTCGTTGAAACACACACACCCAGCCGTATTGTCTCTCTCAACCACCACGCTTCATAAACATTATAAACAGGTAAAGAAAAAGAAAACGTTTTTTCAACATGTATGGCGTTAGGCCCTTTGTGAATTTTTTTTTTTTGGAAAACAATATCTACCACATTTGAAAGGGGGCGTTAGCCCGAGTCCTAGGACACCTCGTACATGTCTCTAGCGTTATTGGTTCGTGAGATATCGGCAAAAATCACAAAAAACACGTGTTTACCCCAAAATCGCGTTTCCAAAATTTTAAAAAATTACAATGAGTGGCCCATAGCAAAGAGGACGTCACCCCGAGTCCTTGGACCTGTCGAACACACCTCTAGCATGATTGGTTCGCGAGATATAGCAAAAAGTTCAAAATCATGGTTTTCCCCCCCAAAAAAAACCGTGTTTCCAGATTTTCACCTTTTCGACACCTACATTCCCGTAAAGAGCACGACGAGACAAAAAAACGAATCCTAGCACGCCCTCCTAGCATGGTTCCTTCCATTCCAAGGTCGCAGGGGCTCACCACTTGCTTTTGTAAGCAGCTCTCTCACTACCCCACTACTGCAGGTTTTTATCCTAGAGACTTGAAATTTATTTTGGGGGTAGAGGGGGTAGGGATCATTGATTGACGTCAAACAAACATTTTTGTAAACTTTCTAGTTTCCAAAATATAGAATTTTCAAAATTCGAGTGTTTTCAAAAAACATAAAAAAATAAAAAAGTTTTATAAAAAAAATAAAGGTCATAAAGACCATTCGTTTGAGCCATGGCACAACGTTCTATCCTGTTTGGTTTTCAAACTATTACCTATTTCCGAAAACGAAAATTTTCAAAAAAAAATCAAAAATATAACGAGTGGTCCACAGCAAAGAGGACGTCAGCCCGAGTCCAATGACACGTCATTTGTCAAAATCGGACCATGCGTTCGAGAGATATTTAACATGGCTGAGGCTTAGTAGTGGGGCAAGGAGGGTTCTGGAGTGTGTTAGAACTGTCATCACCCCCCTACTGATATTAAACATGAATATGAGGTGCCCTTTGCTAGTGCTACCTCTGTAAAAAAATCTTTCAATTCGGTTTCACCGTGTTTGAATTGACATGGGGAATGGATTTGCACACATACATGGCCACTATTTGCAAACTATTGGGCTGATGACCTTGTAGTCAGTCATAAGATGCTTTCCACAAAAAGGCATGTTGTTGCAAAATCTGGTAGAGATCAAATTATTAGGATGGTCGTAATTTGATTTAAGCTTTTAACATTTGAGTGGCCGTCATTCCGTTTCCGTCAAGATGGCGGCGATATAAAACAAGACACTGAGGTGCCCTTTGCTAGTGCTACCTCTGTACCAAATTTCGTTCAATTCGGTTTCACCGTGTTTGAATTGATATGGGGAATCGATTTGCACATATACTTGGCCACCATCTGCAAACTATTGGGCTGATGATCTTGCAGTTTGGTCAGAATATGCTTCCCACATAAAGATATGTTGTTGCAAAATTTGGTATACTAGATTATTAGGTTGGTCGTAATTACATTTTAGCTTTTAACATTAGGGTGGCCGCGATTACGTTTCCGCCAAGATGGCGATGATATAAAACATGACACTGAGGTGCCCTTTGCTAGTGCTACCTCTGAACCAAATTTCATTCCATTCGGTTTCACCGTGTTCGAATTAATAGAGGGAATCGATTTTCACACAAAGATGGCTGCCATCCGCAAAATATTAGGCTAATGACCTATTAGTTTGGTCAATGGATGCTCCCTCCATAAAGGTATGTTGTTGCAAAATTTGGTAGAGATCGGATGATTAGGTTAATCGTAATTCGATTTAGGCTTTGATCATTTGTGTGGCCGCCATTACGTTTCCGTCAAGAAGGTGGTGATATAAAACATGACACTGAGGTGCCCTTTGCTAGTGCTACCTCTGTACCAAATTTCGTTCCATTCGGTTTCACCGTGTTCGAATTAATAGGGGGGATCGATTTTGACACAAAGATGGCCGCCATCCGCAAACTATTAGGCTGATGACCTATTAGATTGTTCAAAGGATGCTCCCTCCATAAAGGTATGTTGTTGCAAATTTGGTAGAGATCGGATGATTATGTTAGTCGTAATTTTTTAATTTAAGCTTTGAACATTTGTGTGGCCGCCATTACGTTTCCGTCAAGATGGTGGCGATATAAAACATGACACTGTGGTACCCTTTGCTAGTACTACCTCTGTACCAAATTTCGTTCTATTCGGTTTCACCGTGTTCGAATTAATAGGGGGAATCGATTTTGACACAAAGATGGCCTCCATCCGCAAACTATTAGGCTAATGACCTATTAGATTGGTCAAAGGATGCTCCCTCCATAAAGGTATGTTGTTGCAAAATTTGGTAGAGATCGGATGATTATGTTAATCGTAATTTTTTAATTTAAGCTTTGAACATTTGTGTGACCGCCATTACGTTTCTGTCAAGATGGCGGCGATATAAAACATGACACTGAGGTGCCCTTTGCTAGTGCTACCTCTGTACCAAATTTCGTTCCATTCGGTTTCACCGTGTTTGAATTAATAGGGGGAATCGATTTTGACACAAAGATGGCCGCCATCCGCAAACTATTAGGCTGATGACCTATTAGTTTGGTCAAAGGATGCTCCCCCATATAGGTATGTTGTTGCAAAATTTGGTAGAGATCGGATGATTAGGTTAGTCGTAATTTGATTTAAGCTTTGAACATTTGTGTGGCCGCCATTACGTTTCCGTCAAGATGGCGGCGATAGAAAACATGACACTGAGGTTTTCTTTGCTAGTGCTACCTTTGTTCCAAATTTCGTTCAATTCGCGTTCACCGTGTTTGAATTGATAGGGGCGGGGGGGGGGGGACAGACATTCAGAGTACACACACTCACACACACACAGACTCTCTCTCTCTCTCACACACACACTCATTCATACACACACACACAGACAGACACACTTTTTTCGCCCTGTGTTGATCTCATAAGTCTACTTTCATTTTTTGCAAAAAACGAAAGTAGGCTAAAAATGATAACAACTTTCGTTCTTGAACACACACAATTTTGAAATAAATAAACCAGTTATACATCATTCCAATGTATATTGTGTTAAAATTTGGATTCGATCTTATGACGGGTTTGTGAGATAATAATTCTTAAATATGACGCATGGTTGAAACACGCTTAAAAACGGGCACTTTTTGTGTTCTAACTGCGATAAAAAATATTAAAATATAAATTAAAAACTCCACCCTACATGAACTAACGTAAAATAGAACGATGAAAATGATGATGATATTGGATTTTATGTAGGTCTACTGGTTACTTCACAAACAACCTTCAAACTCGACAGTAGTGCTATTTCGTCCAAACACCTATGATTGACAGTTTGACAGGTCTACAATAACTGATTCATTTCATTGCGTCTCTTGTTAGAAATAACAGATTTTTTGATGTTTGTAATAATGGACGTTAATCGCTCCACTCGTTTGCCACCAGTCAACTATGCAAACAACATAGTGACAATAGAAACAAACATTTTCACAAATCAGGTGATTATGATGATAATTGTTGTTTTAAGGGGCCTAACACCTAGGTTATCGGCCCCTAACGGTCTGGGTGATAGCGAAAATGTCAAAGAAGTGTAAACCAGGACGAACATTAAGTGAGAAGGAAATACTTAAAAAAAAAGGAACTCAGATTGAAACTACTCACAAGATGGAGAGCGGTAATACTTACAAAACGGAATTTAGAACGAAAATACTCACAAAAGGAATATATTGAATAATACGCACAAAATGTACAGTACGTCAGGTTCAAAATACGTACAAAATGCAATATAGAGACGAAATACTTACAAAATACAAGTGAAATTCAAAATACTTGCAAAATGCAAATGAGTTTGAAAATACGTATAAAATGCAATTGAGGTTCAAAATACTTACAAAATGCAATTGAAATTGAAAATACACAATGCAATGTAGATGAAAACCGCTTTTTAGTTTGTTTCGCATGGATGGAATGCAAGAATACCCTAATTCCATCATTATGTAATTATGATATATTGGTAGCTTTTCTGTCATATTTATTGCCTATTTCATATTTCATATACTCCGGAAGTGAAAAAACCCCTAACTCCACCACTGTTTAATTCGAATTGTAGCATTAAATAATATACACTTAAGTTAAGGAGTAATGAAAGTATTAAGTTCATTTGTGGTTTTATTCCTGTATTTTGGTACGATTTATCTTAGAGTATCTGATGTATTCCCTTTGAAATTAAATTTAAAAATGTAACAATACTAATTTTCATAATAAACTTTCATATTATATATCGTTTAATACGGTAGTTATGATATATTGGTACCTTTTCTGTCATATTTATTGCCTATTTCATATTTCATATACTCCGGAAGTGAAAAAACCCCTAACTCCACCACTGTTTAATTCGAATTGTAGCATTAAATAATATAAACACTTAAGTTACGGAGTATTGTATTGTGTGCCCATTTAGACACGGCAGACTGGCATCGAACTCGGGTCTTATCAAAGAAGACCAGGCCCATGATTCTGCCCAGAATCGAATCATTGATCTCTGAGGGGGAACAGCTACAGGGAACCCGAAGAGCAATGAGTTATATCTGCATATAATCATAATAGCAGGATTTCACGGCTAGAATGGGAATATCATAGCTTTTAAGGTGGATCTTTGCAAGAAAATACGAAGCCCATGTACGTTTTAGAAGCCTGAACGCTAGAAAGCAAACCAGCTTGACAGTTGACTAATCGCAGTTAGCGAAGGGGCGTTTTTAGGTGACGCCAAGGAACTAATTTTCGTCTGGACCGCAGGAACAGCTCAAGATTAATGACTCTGGGATGCACCGTTTCACACGGCATAAGAGTAGAGAGGGGGCAGTCGCCCACAGAAATTAATTGATTACAGCCAATTGGAGCATTGAAATGAAATAAAACTTACACCCAGGTGAATATATTCTAGGAAAGATAATTTAGGAGTGTTCTCACGCCTAAATTAAAGCCTACTTCTATAAACGAGCCACCGAACAGACTGCTTCCGCTCGGGAGGAAGGTTTTGGAGACCAGCAGAGGGGGAATTACCAGGATAGCGTCATGACGCCATGGTAGAAGGCAATTAATTGTAATTAATTGGCCGAAGCGATCGCTTGCACGCGAGTGATTTTGGGACCTCCACACCTAGACAAACAAGAGTTATACTTCACTTTGTCTGGAAATGTATTCTTTCAGGAAGGGAGTCGGTCCTGAATGTCCAGTGGACTATGTTTCACAAGAAAGCCTTAAATAGGAGAAGCTTCGCAGGGAAGTTAGTCCGTCTTCAGTTCGTCTTCAGTTCGTCTTGACTCAACACGTGAACTAACACGCTGCCAGATCACGCAAGAAAGTGCGCGACTTTATAAAGTATCGACGCTCAAATGTATTTGGAGAACAATGGAAGCGCATCATGCAGCTTCACAACAGTAATTATGCATCGTGTAAGATTTAGTCTACAGCAGCTGTTTAACCAATAACATACGCGAGTATAAATTCAGTACAGCGTAGGGATAATTAAGGATATTTATAGACAGTGAACATACCAGGAGGTGTTGTCATAGTTAAAAATGACACATTATTGTCAGGATCACTACAGTTACGGGAGCCTGGAAGGCGTCACAAATAGTCGTGACACAGGATTGAACAGAATTGCAGTAGAGGTGATATAAACTGTAGGTGACGGGAATCGAACGCACGCACACGCAAGATAGACTTTCATGGAGGCTAGCGGTTGTCAGGAGTTAGCTGCATCGCATCTCTGAGGTCAGGCGATATTTGGAGTCCAATCAAGGATCCATGTGTGAAATAGTGCGGGAATTGTATATAAAATTATATTACAGTGATTTTTAAAAGTGTTTATGTATGTGGTAAAATAATATGTATTGTGTCAAAGTGAGAAAAGCCAGTGATGGAAAATATGATTATCATGTGTGAAGTGTATACCATGTGTCGTGTGATAAATATCATGATGGCTTAAGCTAAGCATCATGGTAGGCTCGTGGCTGGCGTGCTGGACTAACCCAGCAAAAATGAAAAGTGAGTACAAACTTAATATGTTGATATGATTAAATAGTTCACCATACAACGAAGCATCACTCTAAGACTAATAATTAACATTCATTTATGTACGAGCTTACATCCCTCGTATTTTGGTAAAATATGGCTTGGAGGATGATTTGTTTACGGCCATTTCGGAGTAAGATAATGATGAAGGTAACGGTAATGTTAATAATAATAATAATCTGGGGTCGGTAACAGTAATAAATAAAATAATAGGCATGTCAGGCCTAGAGTACGTGCAAAGTGTGTCATGTCTAACATAAAAGTACTGTGTTATTGTAAGCAGTAAGAAAGAAACGTAAAATATCGAGATAATGAGACTTTTTCAGTGTCATTGAATTGTTGAATGAATTTTTATCATGGTAAATTCTACAGGGTTGTATTTGAGAACCATTAAGGTAGTTAATGTGAGCCAGTAAATTTATACTTGTTTTGGGAGCTACATAAAGCTTTGGCTTAAGAGTAATTGCAGAGAGGACGTGAGTGCTTTAATAATTGAGTCATCTATAAGAAGTATTGTTTGAGCCGCGTACAGCGAGCAAGTAACGTAGAATCAAGAGATTTACGTCAATAAGTTGCGGGGATCATCCAAACATAGCTTGCGCGTTAGGCGAATCTAGTCGGCTAATCTTCGATATTTACGAGATAGTATCGCCTTGGAGTATATTTGTATTATTCGCAGCTAAGTGGGACAGAGACTGTCTGTATCCACCGTTTGCAGAATTGTTGCCACTAGGGATAACTATTAGAGACCCTGTGTGAGCCCATGTATTAATTGATCTGCCCTTAGAGGTAAGACTAATGGTTCGTCGTATAGGAAACGCCGATTTCCATTTGTTATAGGCAGCTGCACCAGTGAGAGAACTTTGATACTCACTTGAGATGCGCGCCAGAGCCGCTAATGTCGCCACAGAACGGCAAAGCTATCCATGATCCATCCCCTGCCATGAATATTAATTAGGAGCCGAGTTGAGCCCATTATACTCTAAATATAGGTGTTAAATAATTAGAATGACTCAATTACTAGGGACACACACTCAGGGTACCTCCAGTATAACTGCACCAGTAAATAAACTTGACCTTGCGAGGAGCCATATGGGTGGCAGGAAGGCCACTACACAAGCGGCCATCTTTCTCAGACAGCCGATACTAATTTATTGTCCGCTTGGAAAGGAGGTCTGTGGACCTGATCCTTTTATTTTAAAAGCGTAGTGGGACACTGAAGAATCTCGATATTTCGAAAAGTAATTAAGATATGATTGTTGTGATGATGCCAATTGAATTAAATGCTTTATTTCCACACACATACCATGTTGGATCGCTGTGATCGGATAATATTTGGCCCAGTTATTCTCTGAGGAGGAATACTGCACCAAGTAAATATAGGCATCTTTGTAAAGTGTATTTGCCCAGTTTATACTAATTTATTCATACGGGTAGAGTAATTTCAATGACATGACACGTTTGTAACGATAATGTTTTGACCAGATCCAGAAAATCGTTGTATGGTGAAGCTGTAAAACATCTCTATCCATGTGTATTTTGGAAGGGAAAGTGTACTACTTCAGCGTTTCAAATTGATGGGAAAAAGCAATACGAGTTATACGACACAACACTTATTAGTTAAGGCACAAGATGATGAATTAATGTTACTGAAGGTAAATGCCCCGTGTAAAACGGATAAATGTTTAATAATTGCAGATTTAATGTCATTTAAAGATAAATTGTGTTTATTGTGTTGTGATATTCCAGTTTGTGTTAAATTGTGCCACGTGAAGAACTATGGACACTCGCAAATGTCAGAGAGTATCAATAATAGGATGTTTGGAATAGACTTGAGTGCAGTGAAGCACTAATTTTAAGGAGAGACTCACAGATAACTTTGATTTTGTTGTGGGAAGTAAATGTAAAGTATCTTTAGTTTGTGTTTTATGTTGTATAGCCATGATTTTCTATCATTAAATGTTATATTTAGGAATATGTTGTTTCTTTCAAGTAGAGTAGTCACCTGACAGACTCAAATCCTGAGCATGTGATCGTATGGTGGGCATGAATGTCCCATACCTCGAAAGACCGTGAGTTAGCTGGGATACGAACACATGTTCCTTATGATGACGATTGGGTACAATTGATAGAGAATATACTTTTACTTAATATGAGCACATAAACCTATTAGAATTAAAATCAGTGTGGGAGATTATCAGTTTTCTTTCTCTCTCGTGTAAAATTTGGTTTACTGGAGTTAGTGGATTTTTTATTTCCCTGCCTCAATTATAACCTACAAATTTAGTTACACACTATCAATTGTAGTGGTAGGTTCTTTTTCATGCCACAAATTTATGACATGGATCCTCGAGCTTTACTTCCCCTCAAAAGAAAGGCATACTAAAGGATTTTAACGCTCTTTAAAAAATCCGACGACTTCGGCCGGGTTTATACCCGCGATCTTGGGCATAGCAGTTCAGCATGCTACCGCCTACGCCACCAAAGCCGGTGATAGAGATTGATTGATGGGAACAAGGCATGCCAATAGAGTATCTATACTAATATACTGTTACGGTTGTGAATATGTTTCGTCGCCTCGCCGCATGAGTCACAGCTGCCCCCGGGCTATGCTCGCCTCAGTGTATTACGTGCGCCTTATGCAACAGGGCTACTAGGACAAAAGGGATGGTCCAGAATATTCGTGACCCAGCCAGTGATGGAAATCTCGAGAAGCCGTGAATCCTGGACGGGTCCAGAAGCATTTATTGAGTCACCAGCCTGCTATATAAGAGCGACCTGACAAGCGGGGTAGTGAGTGTTTTTCGAGCTAGTGCGAGCGTTTACCTGATCGACAGTTGTTGGCGACGTGACTTGCGAAACCCTAGTGAAGCTGATTCTCTTGACAGCGAAGGAGTGTGAAGCCTACAGAGGATCTGTGTTTTGAACGAGTGTGTTTTCCAGTGCAGCAGATGTTAGTGTGGTGAATTGCGAAAGGACCAGGGGCCGTTTCCCTAGCCAGCGGACAGCGAGGCAGAGTGTAGTGGTGAGTGACCGTCTATCGTAAATAACTGTAGTGTTGCAGGTAGTTCTGTCGAGGCCAGCGGACTCATTAGGAGGGATTAACTTCTGTGGATTGTTGACAAGTGAAAGGCAAGTGACGAGAGGAAACTGGAGTGAGGTACTAATTGCTTGTATTTGTTATTTGTGTGGTGTATCTTTCAGGCCCGCAATAAAGCTAATTATATTTCCTTAAAGGAACAATTGTGTTTGTGCTTTCACCCACCGTAATCCAGTTAATGGAAGTGCGACTAGGAGGTGGCACGTAACAATACTAAAGTTGAAGAGTTTGTGTGTTTGTTTATGTGTTTAAACGCGCTAATCTCTGGAACTACCAGTCGGATTTGAAAAATTATTTTTGTATATGATAGCCAGATTCAAGAGGAATAGTTTAGGCTATGTAGCATTATGCTACATCTCTCAGGTAACCATAAAGATTGATTTTTGTTCAGTAAGTCGGAAGAACAAGTGCTCCCGGATAGCTCCAATAATACCTAAGTCTAATGTTGCCTGGTAATGCGGGCTGCATCACGTCGCCCCTACCAGTGTTCTTGTGCAGAATTGCGAGCTGCTTATAAATTGCACTCACGGGGAGTAATTCGTGCAAAGATATTTCTTAGGTCCTTTAAAACAATTATCATCATGACAATAGTATGCCTGTGTATAAGGGGGATGGTGTTGGTGCAGTATACTGAGGATATCAGCTGCAATAAGCGTTGGTGCTTTCCGGTCCTTATCCTTGAGCGCTCCAGTTCTGTAGTAGTAGGCTACTCATTATCATCCATAAAACAAATAAATCCACCGGTCGAACCCGGGCACTACTGCTAGACTGTAATAATACGTCGTATTGTCAATTCCCATTGTGCTTATTTACCTGAACGTCTTAACAACTTGGCCTGTACAGTATGACGTATTGTATTTCCAACAATATGATGCGTCTCGAAAAATGATTGATCCAATTATACAGGGTGGCCGTAAATGCTGAGAACCGGGTTTGCCTACATGCGCGTTAGAGGATTGGTCATACAGTAGACACCCGAGATTTTCGCAGTCGTGAAAAAAAAAACAATAAATTGTTTATTGAAAAGAAAATTGAATTTCTTTGCGAATAGGATGGTAACGGTATCTAAAATTGCAATATTTTTACCGTGAATTAGAGATGGGTAGACAGTTCATTCCAGAGACAAAGAATTTTCTACTGATCATTTTCTCTCAGTATTGTAAACTATGATTTTAATATTTACAATAAACTGATGCATAAAACACAGGCTATTTGTCATAATTTGCACGCCTAATACCGTCCATTCTATATATAGCGTTATTCTATTTACCTGAAATCTCATTCAAATGTACACTAAATTATCGCTGTATCCTTACAACTTTTTCACGATAAAACGCAAAATTTAATATTCATATCACAATTTATTTTCGAAATTAAAGCGAATTTCTGTGTTCTCTAGTCTTACTGATAATTTGGAAAAATAAGTCGATATCTCGCGCCAGTTGTCATTTTATCAACTGATCAAGTTAGCTAAACAGATCGCTTCGTAAACGAATTCAAATGGGCTTTGCGGTGCGACGTTGCTTACTCTGCACGTGGTTCAAGACTGGCTTGAGAGCACCAAACGAAGAAAAAAAAAACGCGCCAGGGAATGAATTTGACCACGCACCTTCAGTCTGACAGCATCGCGCCATAGCAACTACACTACGGTGACTCCAGCTGCACCTAACACTTGAATAAACCGCACCCAGCCCATATTTAATTAGGAGAAATTGTAACATAGCGTCCGAGGACCTACTCCTCTCATAGGCTCTTTTTAGCCTAATTTCATTTATGAAACAAGATGTTCAGTAAAGAACATATAGCCTACTTTCTCCTAAATGTATGAGTATAGTTATAACTCGTTGTTATTATCAAAGAGTATAATAGAATCATTTCTTGGTTGAAGACCTTATAAACTATTTACCTCCACCAAACGCCACAACCTAGAAAAAAAACTACTACCATCATTGAAGAAAGATAGATAAGAAGTATCTCAAGAATGTTATGGATCTGGAGACATAATCGACCGGACTGGCTGCGTGGCTCTGCGGTAACGTTCTCGCTTGCTGGGCCCTAGGTTGCAGGTTCGTATCCTGGTGCAGTCAGCTGGCATTTGAGGTGCACAAATGCGAGGGAGCCCTGTCAGTAGATTTACTGGCTCGTTAAAGATCCCCTTCGGGCCAAAATTCCGGCACCCCGGCGTATCTAAAAGCAGCAGTAGTTAAAAGGGTCGTAAAACAAATAACATTATTATTATTGATATTTTTACATAATCGACCTGCCGTGGGCAACATCCAACTTTGAGTTGTGGCATGTCTTTACACGTCTGGTTGTGCATGGCTTTCACAACCCTAACAGAATTAACAAATCTTTCCATGTCCCTACAGAGACGTGTGTATACAAACTATGTGGATATTTTCGATTGCTATTTGCCTGAAATAAAAGTATTAATAACCTGAACTAGTACCAGCGGCTAGAATTCAGTTACTATGTAAAATCGTTTTGTTCTTTACTTCAAATAACATTTTCAAATAACGCACAATAGGCTGTAACAAACCCTTTAAAATAAGAAGTAAAAAATGTATCATAGTATCATCCTGTCATTCTTCAAATTCGATGCGCATAGAATGCCAATGGTATACTATCAATGGAGTCCCATGTAGACCAGTCTTGAAATCTAGTGGAGAAATATCGAACAATATAATCCTAACAGGGCGAGTGCATTCTAGCGGCTATAAGAAGAAACTTTTCAATAAAATCTGGAAGTTAATAAGTAGGCCGGCGTTCAGTTACCTTTTTGGCTGCTAGATGTCTCGAGCAAATCTGCTGGCGAATTATGTTTTAATTAAATATATGTTTTGCACCGTAATATGCACAATATAAGGCTTAATTTTAAAAGTCTGAGTCATTACAAAGCAACAAATATGTAAAATTTCAAGCAAAAAACCAAACTCTGATGGGGTTTGAACCATAGGCATATGAATGACAGACTAACGCTTTACCACGGAGCCATTTGTGCCAACGAACATTGATCTATATAAAATGACTTACATAGAACTTGTTAGCAAATAATGATTTAGACCTAACGATTTCATCAGTGGAGTATATTATTTATGTATAAAGCATTTCATACTAAGTTTATTTATTTTGTATCAGTACGCTATATTGCATGCAATACTCAAATTAGTGAAATATAAGTCAGGCACAAGATATCCGCTGCCATCTTGTCTTCTTACCGACACGGCTCAGCTTTTTAAAATCACTTCTGCACTATAGTATTACAAAATAAACTTTTAATTTCGAACTTGCCTCTTCCTTTAGAACAGTTAAATCGATTCTCGGCTCGATAATCGGAACTGGTGGGTCCAATGATATGGATTATAAAGTTTGCATAATTCGCACGGCCGCCATCCTGAAATGGTACGGTGGATGACCTTGTAGTTTGGTCACAAGACGCGTCCTATATGATGGTATGTTATTACCAAATTTGGTAGAGATCGGATAATTTGGTTAGTCGCTATTTGATTTTACGTTTTGAACGTTTGAGTGGCCGCCATTCAGATTTGGTAAAGATGGCGGCGATATAAAACATGACACTGAGGTGCCCTTTGCTTGTTCTACCTCTGTACCAAATTTCGTTCAATTCGGTTTCACCGTGTTCGAATTGATAGGGGGGGACAGACATTCAGAGTACACACACTCACACACACACACACACACACAGACTCACACACACACATACACACACACAGACAGACACACAATTTTTGGCCCTGTAGTGATCTCATAAGTCTACTTTCATTTTTTGCAAAAATCGAAAGTAGGCTGAAAATAGGCTTATGAAATCACCTTTTGTCCGTGTGTGTGGGTGCGTATGTGTCTCTGTCTCTGTGTGTGCCCCTCCAGCCTAATAACTTCTAATCGGCTGGAGCAATTATAATGAAACTCAGTACGGTCATAGCACCATTTCGGCCGACCCCGACCGTGCCCTTCAAATTTTATTACGCCTCACCAATCCAACATGGCGGCAGTGCGAAATATTTAACCAGCATTCTATATCTCCGAAACTATTATCGATATCACGCTGAAATTTTGTACGATAATAAATGGCACTACTAGAAGTGCATCTATGTGACTTTTGAAACCCTGGTGACTACAAAACCATCGTGGCGGCCTAGCAAAGTTGCGACTTTTAAATAGACGTTTTTCGTGATTTATCCAACCAAACGCAATGAAACTTGGTACAGTATATGCTTATACACATTGTAATGCACGGACATCTAACTTCGTTCAATTGTTTACATAACCTCAAGATGGCGGCTGTGCGAATTATTTCACCGGCATTCTATATCTCTGAAACCATTACCAGTATCACCACGACATTTTGTACGGATATAAAGGGCACTACTGGAAGTTCATCTATGAAACTTTCAAAAACCGGTTAACTACAAAACGAACATGGCGGCCAAGCGAATTTGAAAGTTTAAAATAGACTTTTCTCGCGATTTAATGATCCAAACGCAATGAAACACGTACAACAAATGTTTATACACATTGTAATGCACTGGTATCTAATTTAGTTCAATTGTTTACGTAACCTCAAGATAGTGGCTGTGTGAATTCCGAAAATTAAGTTTTTGTTTCTTGTGTTCTAATCATGCGATAGAAATCAACATTTGCATAATGATCGTACACAATAATCATCATCTAATAGTACATAACTCTATGGCCTACATATATTAAAATCCAACATGGCGACCATCCGAAATATTTAGACGGTTCTCGATATCTATTAATCTACTACAGCAATCAAACAGAAATTTTGTAAGTCTATAGAGACTGTAAGCATAAGTTCACCTATGGGAAGATCAATAACCTGGTGAGCACAAATCTAGCATGGCGTCGACGCGAAATTTAAATATTCAAATGGACGTTACTTGCGTTTTAACCATCCGAGCGCAGTGAAACTTGATACGGTATATGCTTATACAAATTTTAATCGACTGGCATCTAATTCATTTAAATTATTTTCATAATCACAAGATGGCGGCTGAGCGAAATTTTAAAATCTCGCTTTTATTTCTTGTGTTCTAATCATGCGATTGAAGTTTGAATAAAACACCTACACAATAATCTTCATGTAATTGTACATAAATCTAAGGCCAATAATATAAAAATCCAACATGGTGACCATCCAAAATATTTAGACGGTTCTCAATATCTACGAATCTATTACAGCAATCAAACTGACAATTTGTATGTTGATAGAGGCAATTAATATTAGTAAGATATATGAAAAAATGCCATTTAGTTCTTCACGGAACTACTTCTTTTCATTATCGCTTATCGTCACAGCTCGGCTTCACCTTCGGACTGAGCAAGGGATCATTCCTCTACCGTCACAAGAGCGGTGTCTGGGGGGCTGAACACACTTTTGTAATTAGATACAACTGGGGATGGTGACAGGTGACCGCTAACTTGGATCTAATTACGGAAGGATCAGGAAAGGGATTTTGGAATGAAGTCGCCGTGGACCTGTTGAAAGGAACCGTTCCAGCTCTTGCCTGGTGGTGAAAATGGGAAACCACGAAAACTAATATTAGAATTATTAATAATAATAATAATCATAATAACACGATACGTTTCTGTTACGTTATTGGCATGTTAAAGAACCCATTTGAATTCAGTAGGCCGTGTTCATACTGGCAAAATTAATCTCGGGATTTTCCGCCAGCAAAAAAGTTCCTTCTTTCTCTACTAGAAAGCGCTATAGTGTCAAGGAGCTTAGATATCTAACCTCGTTGACTTTCATGGCGCTCCAAGGAGCAACAAAATTCGACATGCAAGCTGCTCTCTGGGCGTCAAATAACAAATCATGCACCCGGCACACGAGGCCATACGATATTATTAATAGACTATTATTATTCGTAATAAATAAACACATATTGATTAAAATAAACAATAAGAGAACTGGTAAGAAATGTTGTTGGTCTTGTTTTATTTCAGGGGATTTGACGTTAAGGTAATTTAGCCCCGTGCACTCAGGTGTATATATAGGATACATAACCCCACCCTAATGTATGATAACCTGCGTTATTGTGCTGTCTGTAGGAATGTGCTTTATTATTATTATTATTATTATTATTATTATTATTATTATTATTATTATTATTATTATTATTATTATTATTATTATTATTATTATTATTATTATTATTATTATTATTATCTGCGGTTCAGAATGCTGGCCGGCCTCTGTTAAACACGAGCAAGCCCTGCATGTTATGGAGATGTGCATGCTTCGTTCGGTGCTTGGTCTGACGCGACTTGACCATATCAAGAATTGCGATGCCCGAGGGAGGATGAGAGTTGCGCCCATACAGGATAAAATGCGGGAGGCTCGTATACGCTGGTACGGCCATACGTAGTCACGAACAATCAGTGGCTAAAACTGCCTTGTGCCTCAACCCGGATGGTAAACGTCCTCGTGGGCGACCTAAGAAGAGGTGGCTTGATCGCCTTAGAGAAGACAAGCGACAAGTTAATCAGTGTCGGCATGATGCCCTTGACCGACAGAAATGGAGATTGGCATGTAAAGTAGCGGACCCTGCTGCAAAGCGGGACAAACGCTAGGAAGATGAGATGATGATTATTATGATTATATTTGGCTACCGACCACGGTGGCCGTGAGTGCTAACGCACTAGCTCGTGCCTCACTGGCATCGGGAGAGCGTGGGTTGGAATCCCACCTTGGCCGTCTAGAAAATTGTTTTCGTGGTTTCCCAGGCAAATGCCGTGACGGTTCCTTTTAACAGGTCCTTAGCCGACTTCCTTGAGAAATACATTCCCCTGACTCTTCCTTAATTAGACCCAAGTTAGTGGTCACTTGGGCGATCGGCCTGTCACCCTTCCCAGTTGTATCTTTATTACTTACTTTACTTTTATTATCGTTGTGACCACTAGGGACCGCGAGATCTCAACTGTTTTTCTTCTTGTTAGCTCATCACGCCTTCATCCTTTCGGAATGGGATTTCTTCCATTCATCCGAGTGAACATATATCTTGCTGGGTTTTACTTTCTCTTGATAAACCTGACGGAGTTTTTGTTTTGATGGGATTCTGAGCAAGATATCTCATTCAGAAATGTCAAACTTTAACAAGTCCCTGTCCACTTCCACCAGCCAAAGAGGCAGTATGATAATAGACGGTTGGAGAATCTGCTGACTTGCATTCTGAGGAGTTCTGATAACCTGATAGATTTGAGATATTTTCAGTGTGGGAGTATATTTCTGAATTACTCCAGAGCTTGTAACCTCCATCTTTGAACTTAGGACCAAGAAATTTCCTAATGATCTTTCTTTCCATAGCTTCAAGTTTCTCGATCGGTCCTGCTGCGCGCTTTGTTAGGCATTCCGCTGTATACAGTGCTTCCAGTCTAGTCACAGTTTGATAGTGGCTTAACTTTGAATTCCTGTATCTTTCTTTTTTTATTATTATTATTATTATTTTTTAATTATCGAATTTGGCCAACTAGGGACCGCAAGAAACTCAAGACTTATTGGCTTTCTTTCTCTTCTCTTCCTAGAACTTCTTCATCCTGTCACTTGTTTGTTTTCTCTCCTCCGCGGAAATGATCCGTTTGGGCCTCATGCTTGGTGGTTTCTCCGGAAATCATTTTACTCCGTCAACTCAACTGTGGAACTCTCTTCTATCGTAGGCCATCGGTGGAGTAATTCCAACTTCCGCTGCATCCCTCTTGACCTCATCTACCCATTTAGATGTGACATTTAACCCCATGATGTAGCTGAAGATCCTTTTGGTCAGCCTGCCTTCATCCATTCGTAGTAAATGTCCGCAGAGCTTTAGCCTCCGCTTCTTCATTACGTCTGTGATCTTTTCAGTACACTTGTTAAGTTCTTCATTTTTCCTCTTCTTCCATGTCCCATCATTAGTCTTCTGTGGTCCAAGTATTTTTCTCAGAATCTTTCTTTCTTTCTTTCTTTCTTTCTTTCTTTCTTTCCTTTCTAGTACCGATACTTGAAGTTGTTGCTTTTTACTTAAAATAAGACACTCTGAAGCGTACAATCCTTCAGGTTGTACTACCGATTTGTAGTGTCTGATCTTGGCCTTGTATGATAAAGCTCGTTTGTTGTATTTATTCTGGGTTAGTTTGTAGGCCAGGTCCAGTTTTCTGGCTCTTCCTTTGATTGCTTCCTTATCCAGTCCGTTGGGTTGGATCCATTCCCCCAGGTATTTAAAATTCTCTGTCCTCTTAATCTTCCCATGAGTTACTTCCATATATTTCTCATTTTGGTGTCTGCACTCCATATATTCCGTTTATTCATAGGAGATTTGAAGACAAGTTCTTCGAGCTATTTCATGAAGACTGTCAAGCATCTTTCGAGCATCTTCTTGGTTGTTGGCTAAGAGAGCAAGGTCATCAGCAAAAGCTAAACACTTGACTTCAAGATTCCGTTTTCCCCTCCCCAGGTGTATTCCTACAATTCCTCTCATATTCAAATCCTCTTCCCAAGTTTTCATTATTTTTTCCAAGACGATGTTGAAGGGAATTGCAGATAATCTATCTCGCTGTCTGTCCCCAGTCCTAATTTCAAATGGATCAGAAATTTCTGCGAAGAACTTTACTTTCGAGATGGTATCCGTCAGTGTTTGTTTAATGATTTCACTGTTGTTGTTTTTTTTTTGTGTCAATTCCAAACTCTTTTAAGGTATTAAAGAAAGTTTGTCAGTCAATCGAGTCGTATGCCTTTTGAAAGTCGACAAAGATGACTACAGTGTTCAGGCTCCTTAAAGCTCTTGTTCGCAGAATACTTTTCAAGTTGAAAATTTGCTCAACGCATGATCTGCCTTTTCAAAAACCAGCTTGGTATTCTCCAATGAGGTGATCAACTTGTTCTTAAATTCTGCTCACCAAATCTTAGAGAGTATCTTATATGCGATTGGAAGTAGAGAAATCCCCCTGTGTTTATTTAGGTCTCTTCGAGTGCCTTTTTTATGAAGAGGGTGAATGAGCGCACATTTCCAGTCCTTTGGAATCTGTTCAGTTTTCCATATTTCTTCTATAAGGTGATGGATTTTTCCTGCAGCGATCTCTCCACCAATCTTCCACATTTCAGCCAAAATGCTTTATTATCCTTGAGCTCCTTGATTACAAATTCGACCTCATCAAGCCCTGGTGGTTGGGAATCTGGGTTCTCGTGAATTTGTGTTTTGGAAGAGCTCGCAGTTCTCTTTATTGTTAGTAACTATGCTACCATCATTACGCTTAAAGCAAAGAGTCGGTGGTTGATACCCCTGCAGTTCCTCTTTAATGGTGCTATAAAATGCTCTAGTGTTGTTGTTTTAAAATTCATCTTACAGCTTTTCCACTCGAGATGTATCATATCTTCTCTTTTCGGCTCGTATGATCTTGGCTGTTTCTTTCCTTTCATTCCTAAAGTATTCCCATTTTTCTTCGGATTTGTTGGAATTCCACCTTTATTTTTGACTCTGAGAGTCGCACATTTTTTCCGTATTGACTGAATTATATTAAGAACAAAGTTCCAAAAGGTTCCGCCTCGTCAATACTGTTTCAACAGTATTGACGAGGCGGAACCATTTGGAACTTTGTTCTTAATATATTCCACCTTTTCCAGAAAATTAATCTTCTTTTATGTGCTTCATCACATCTTTCATTCCACCACCTGTGTTTCCTTTTCCTTGGAGGGTTTCCCAAATCTTCGGATGCTTTGATCAAGGAATCTCTAATCTCTTTCCAAGTGTTCATCTCCATCGAGGAAAGATTTTCAAGGTATTTATCTCTATTTTTCTTAAACGTCTGTGATTTAATTCTGGGCTTCTTCATTTTTCTCGGTCTGGGTCTTTTTGGTTGGATTCTAACTTTGATCTCTGAAAGATAATGGTCTGAGTCTATGTTGGCACTTTTCCTCACTTTGACGTTCAGGATTTCTTTATGATTTCGGGTTGTTATTGCGACATGGTCAATCTGGAACTCCCCAAGCATCGTGTTGGGAGAGACCCAAGTTGTCTTCCTCTTTGGTAGTGACTTGAATTATGTGGACATTAGTTTCAGATTGAATTGTCTACAAAAGGCGACAAGTCTTTCACCATTTCTATTAGTTATTTTATGGGCTGGATAGTCCCCCACAACCTTTCTATACTTCTTTTCTCTTCCCACCTGCGCATTTAAGTCACCAAGCATTATTTTAACATGATGTTGAGGGACTTTGGAAGTTGCGCCTTCAAGATTCTCCCAGAAGTCATCCACATTTTCAGGGTTTTTCCTGTTATCTTCATTAATTGGGGCATGTGCGTTGATAAAGGTATAAGCTTTATTTCCAGATCGAATGGAAAGTAGCGAGATCCTCTCTGATGGGGAGGTGAAATTGATTATGGATTCAATTATGTGCTTTTTGACTATAAAAGCTTTTCCTAAGAAGGTTATGTTGGAATTATTTTTTATTCCAGGCTCTCCTTTGTATATTCTGAATCATTCGGAATCAAATGAGTTCTCGTCGATGTATCTGGTCTCCTGCAATTCCAGTGTGCAGATATTTCGGTCCTTTAAAACATTGATCAGTTGTTTTAGTTTTCCTGTTTTCAGAAGAGTTTGGATGTTTAGCGTTCCGAGCAGGTTTTTTCGCTTGGGTCGTACCTTCTGTGTTGAAGTTCTGGGAAGCTCCGACTCTTCCCTACATGATATTTCAGGCTCTCCAGACTCCGAAGGCCTGGTTGCACCGCTCATAGCTGTGGAGGATTTATGTTTCCGATTATCTCCTGGAGTAGTTTCTACTGAAAGTGTTTCCATCATGCCTTAATTAATTAACTAAATCGTTACAAATATGCACCGTTTACAAAATTCAGACATACGGTACACATTTTCTGAATTTCCTTACAATTTCTACTCTTTGGTTTAACCTGTAAATTGACAAAATGTGTTCAGCTCCAAGACATTGTCCTTGTGGTGGTAGAAGATGATGCCTCGTAGAGTCCGTGGAAGAAGCCGATTATTTTAAATAGATCTGATGATGCTCACTTCACGTGTGAAACCTGTTATCCCGTAGTTATCTCCCTCACCTGTAGTCTACAACAAATGTAAGTTATATATTTTAATCATGTGTAATTTTTCAGATTATTTCTTCGCATATCCCAGTAATTGGGATTAGACCTGTATTGTGTCCACCGACTGAAAAGGTGCAACTCCAGGCAAATGCCTTGATGGTTCCTAACTTAAATGCATGAGTGCCTCCGTCCCAATCCTTACCTGAATTACAAATAGACACACATGCTCTTGCTGACAGTACGATAACACAAATTATCAAATGCTTACCACGGTGGGTGAGTGGTTATCGTGTCGGACTACCAACCCCCAAGCTTGCAGTTTCGCTCCTGGCCGTGGTAAGTGATTTTTGAAAGGCGATTAAAATCACGGCACGCATGTCATACGTTGTTGGCATGTTAAGGAATCCATTTGAATTCAGTAGGCCGTGTTCATAAAGGCAAAATTAATCTCGGGATTTTCCGCCAACACAAAGTTCCTCATTTCTTTACTAGAAAGCGCTATAGTGTCAAAGAACTTAGATATCTAACCTCCTTGACTTTCATAGCGTTCCAAGCAACAACGAAATTCGACATGCAATCTGCCCTCAGCGTCAAATAAGAAAGCTTGCACCCGGTGCCCGAGGCCATACGATATTATTATTATTATAAAATAAATTCTACATACATGTAGGCCTATACACCCAACTACACGAGGCTAAATAACCACTATACCTAATCCCCTCAAATGAAACAAAAACAAAAACTCTTACCAGTTTTCTTTCATAGTTCAATTAAAAATATGTGTTAATTTACTGATGTTCTGTTGGATTATTATTTTTATTAGTATTATTAGTATTATTATTATATCATAATATTTATCCCACGATCGAGTCCGGTATGCATGAAATGCAGTGCTATGCACATGGGCATCAAACAATTCAATTTGCAGATGTTTTGTGTATTTTTCATTTTGTCACGTATTTTATTCCTTGGCGCTGTCACTGCTGTCACAAATTCCAAATGCCATAAATTGTGTCCATCACGCACGTTCCATAGAGCGAGCGTGGGGTGCAATCAGATACTGTACTGAAATTCCTCAAGTTCATGGCGCACAGTGGACACTTGCAACAAATGTTCAACTCAAAATATACTGTATATATACTACTAGCATTACCCGTCGCGGCTTCGCCCGCGAATATTCTAGTTGTAAAGAGTACACTTAGCAAAATCTCAATCATGAATGCTATGACCGATATCCTTGGTATGAATCATCAGACTTTATCAGTTCAGCTACTGGTGCAGTGGTTAGGGGTTTGTCATTCCTTCATAGGCCTATCAGAGCGAAGTTGGTTTTCTGGGAATATCACAGACACTGATCATTTAAGGACCTTTAAATGTGGTTTTCGGAGACCCTTTATAGTCGGATGAAAAAGACCTTTCGTACCACACTCACGCGTGAAAATTGCGTGAAAAAATCTAGAGTGCCCCTTGACCCCCTTAAGCGCATTATACTGTATGTGTTGATGAATTTTACTGCTTAATTTGGTTCAGTGATGACCTTATAACCGTCAAGAAACTTTTACAGCAATGTAATAATTGGAATTGCATTGCGTCTTACAGAAATAGATGGACCTGTGAGATGCTGTTACCATGGTTACCGTGTTGCATTCTTTCATTATTTCATTATAAATATACAGGTTTTAAAGTATTTATTTAATTGTGAGGCATTTAAAGAGTAAGTGAGTGCGTTTCGCTTACGCATTGGGTTATGCTGAACCTGTAGATACCCCATATGTGTACGTTGGTGTTAATGGGACCTTATTTTCGGTACAAAACTGGAATGGGACCTTAGCAGAATAATATAGGTAGGGATCCATTCATTCCGAGTTGCGGGCTTTGACAGGCAAGAATGCTAACCGCTGCTTCAGAAAGGGGACTATTCCGTTAATTTCAAACTACAGTACAGTAGCCTACTCTTTTTCGGAACTAATTATTTAAATTAAGTTGAGTGCTATTCTATGCCCTTCGGTAAACACAAATTGTTGTCAAAATAAGTAATAACTAGCGGACCTGTGTGAGAACTCTCGCAAAATGGGTTGTGTGCGCCCCATGTGTACAGACTACCCGCCCGACATTCGTGCTATGCGGTTGTACGCAACTCAGTTCTCGCAGGGGCTATCGTCGTGTTTATTTGTTTAAAAGCACTTTACTTTTCAAGAAATGCAATATTTTTTTGTGTACTATTGAGACGGTTTGGAAGATGTTGGTACAAACCAGACCTAAGCGGCTTGGTTGGCGTAGTTGGTAGCATGCTGAGCATCTATGCCCAAGATCACGGGTTCAAACCCGGTCGAAGTCGTCGGATTGTTTAAGAGCTTTAACAATCCCTCAGTATGCCTTCCTTCGGAGGGAAAGTATAGCCTGCGGTCCCATGTCATAGATTTATGGCATGTTACAGAACCTCCCTCTAATTATACCTGTGTGAAGCTAAATTAGGTTAGCCTAAACATTTGACAAACACTTTTAGGTTGCGATTTTCGTCACCAGGTGCCGACTGCGATGGCATCTGGTAACCAAGTTCTGAAATAGTACTCGTTGACGGTGGAGTTTGGAGGCAATAGTAGGAACTACTTTAAAAATCAATGTCTGCATTCCTTACTTGAATTGAAAACAGATAACACACACTAATACAGTCATCACAATTAACAGTGGTTATCAGACAGATTCTACACACACCCAAAGTTCACGGGGCTACATGACCGCGTTGTCGCAGCCCCTAAACTGAGGATTCAACCAACCAACAAACCACACCTTCTAACTCTCTCTGGTTTAGGAGCTAGAGTTTTGTGAAACAATCACCTTAGCGTATTATATATATAGATAAGATCATTTATTGTAGTTTCTATTGAAAATGAAAATCCACAGCCTGCTTCCAGTCTCCGACAGGGTCACGAATGGAATGAATGAAGCCCCCATCTAGAGGCGAGGATATGAACTGTGCCGGCTGCCGAGGCCTGACGCACTCCTCTGGGACAATGATGAAATGAAATGATAGTGGAGAGTGTTGCTGGAATGAAATGTTGACAGGGAAAACCGGAGTACCAGGAGAAAAACCTGTCTGCCTCCGTTTTGTCCAGCACAGTTCTCACATGGAGTGACCGGGATTTGAACCACGGACCCAGCGGTGAGAGGCCGGCGTGCTGCCGCCTAAGCCACGGAGGCTTCTGTAGTTTCTATTAAACATACAATAATAGATAATAGGATCACCCGAATGGGTATTTATCAAAGATAATAATAATAATAATGCATTTATGTCCCTTTTAACTACTGCGTCTTTAGGAGACGCCAAGGTGCCGTAATTTTGCCCCGAAGAGGATCTTTAACGTGCCAGTAAATCTACTGACACGGCTCCCTCACATCTACTCACCCTCAAATGCCAACTGACTGCGCCAGGATTCGATCCGGCAAACTTGGAAACATAGGGCGTTTGAGAGGAAAATAATACGGAGAATTTATGGTGCTGTAATGGATAGAGGAGAATGGAGGATACGAACTAATAGAGAAATAGATGAAATCCTCAAAAGCGAAGACATTGTTCGATATATAAAAACACAGAGACTACGATGGCTGGGCCACATTGAAAGGATGGAAGACAAAAGAACACCAAAGATTATAATATAAAGCCAGAATGGAAAGAAGACGATGAAAAGATGATGTGGAGATGGACTTGCAAACAATGAACGTACGACTCAGGAGAACAGCTGTGAAAGATCGAGATCGATGGAAATCTGTGGTTGGGGAGGCCAAAGCTCACACCGGGCTTTAGTGCCAGATAAAGAAGAAGAAGAAGAAGAAGAAGAAAAACCTTGGGAACAGCAGGCGAAAACGTTACCGCTGCGCCCCGCTGCCAGTCAATATAAAGAAAACAACTACTGAATATTTTTTATATACGGAAGAGTAACAATGCGTTACAATTTATTGACGGCTAACTATAACGCAGTTATCCTTCATACAAAGTACAGTCGAACTTCAATATCTTGAACCGTGTCCGGCTCCGTGGCTAAATGGTTAGCGCGCTAGACTTTGCACCGGGTTCGATTCCCGGCCGAGCCATCAGGGATTTTAAACTCCAGAGCTTAATTCCCGTGGCTCGGGGACTGGGCGCATGTGACCTCTTCATCATCACTTCATCCCCATTACGTCGCGAGGGTCGTCCACGGGCGTCAACTCGAAAGACCTGCACTCGGCCTCTCTGGAGGCCACACGATCATTTAATCTTGAACAGTTAGAGGATTTCAAAATAAATTTGACTTATCGAAAATTCGAGTTGTGGGGATAGGTAGGAAAAATGTGAAATATTTATGGTCGCAAAGTATAATGCGGTGCTGTAACGTAACGGTTATAACGTTAAAACGTGACAATTTGGTGTCTGTAACTTAACGGGCATAACGTTAAAACGTGACAACGTGGTATATGTAACGTAACGGGTATAACGTTAAAACATGACTATGTTGTGACTGTGAAGTAACGGGTACAACGTAAAAACGTGACAATGTGGTGTCTGTAACGTAACGAACATAACGTTTGAACGTGACAATATGGAGTCTGTATTGTAACGGGCATAGGGTTTGAACGTGACAATGTGGTGTTTGTACCGTAACGGGCATAACGTTTGAACGTGACAAAGTGGTGTCTGTAACGTAATGGGCATAACGGTAAAATGTGACAATGCGGTGTCTGTTAACGTAACGGGCATAACGTTGAAACGTGACAATGTGGAGTTGGGTCGGAAGAGAACAAAAGTTGACCAAGGGAGGTCAACAGGAAAGGAGCCCCAGGGGTCCCGTGGTCGCTCACGAGTTGTGAGTGTCTTGTGTCGCGTGGCGGAGTGCACAGGTGGTGCTGGTGAGGCTTTGTGGTGCCAGGACTTGGTTTAACAAACCACAGTTTTTGTATTCACTGCGGTTTGGCAGTGTGGGTGACCGACCGGCTACCAATCGTCTTCATCAGCCCATTGCCAAGTTAGCGCTACCAGTTATTATACCATCACTTACCAAAATAGTATCAGTCGAATCTCGATATCTCGAACTTCTATGACTCAAATTAGCGATTTATTCATTTATTTAGCGTATGGAAACTGAAGAGCAACTAATGTACATAGTTTAGAAATACTACAAATCTACAAGTTAATGTCTCTAACGAGGGAAGTACCCCAGCTCGAACGGCGAAAACCGACTGAAAGTGGGTTTAAAGTATAGAGTTGTTCATACAGTATGTAAATAGCTATCAATGCCATTCATCTGTAAAAGTACGTGTTCGGTCGCCAGCGCCATCTGAGTATGTGATAATGTGATCACCGTGGCATTTGAGTTTGGAATATTGCAATGCGGGAACATTGTAAATAATGGAGTATGTCTACATGTTGCCCTTGTTAGGGGTGCGTACTGTTCCATTCGGTTGTGTTTTAATCACTTCATCGAAACTCCACATTTACACTTCGACGTCGAATGAAGGACAACACGGTTATCTTTTACTGTGGGAATGATGACTTTGTCAACACGGTACTGCATGTGTTAAGATTTCTTGTTGTAAGCAAGTGTTCAACCTTTTGCCAGATGATACTGCACATCTGTTTCTTGTTAATATAATGGTCCGAATTGCCTGTTGCACGGTAGTTTCTGCTGCGAATTGTATTTCTGCAATCTTTTTGTAGTGTTACCACATATATGCTAAAGGTCAAACCAATTGCTAGGAATGGATTTTTCCTAATATAATGGTCCAAATTGCCTGTTGCACGGTAGTTTCTGCTGCGAATTGTGTGTCTGCAATCTTTGGACGCCGTAACTTCCAAACATTGATTGTACACAAATGCAGGGTTTTACAGATAAATGCCCGTGATTGGTAGTAGAACAGACATTATATTCGTATGTTAAGCACAATGCCAGTTGGTTTTAGCCGTTCGAGCTGGATACTTCCCTTTAAGTCTTTAATCCATTGAAGGGCTGAGGCCGTCACTTCAAAGAAATCTTCTGGGCTTCCAGAATAAGCTCGTCTGCTGCAGGATGTTACAATGTCTTTGATGGTTTGATGGTCACTGCCACAGTCACATTGAGAAGATGCCGCCAATCCCCATCGGTGGAGGTTCTCTGCACAAATGCCATGGTCTGTACGGAGCCTGTTAAGTGTCTTCCAATCACGTCGCGGTAGTTCCATGCCAACTGGCTGGGTACTTGGTTTAACGAGAGCCTGGTAGTCCTCATGTACAGCACTAGTCCACATTCCTGACCATTTCCTGTTCATGTTGAAATTCATAGCTTGCAACGATTCTGCCAGTATGATGGGTGGCCGTCGGGATTTTAATCGGCTTTTTCTAAGTACAGGTAGCCTACATCAGAGTGGATTGGAAGCAGTAAATATTACTTAGCGAACAAACTTCCAGTAAGATGGTATATTGGTTTTCACGGCCACATGTATTTCAGTCGATCAACACGATTGTATCCTGAAGGGAAGGAATATTATTAAATTACATGTAATTTTTTTTCTTTGACTGATTGAAAAACATTAAATTTCGATTCCTTGTATCAACCATCAGGTTGAGGAGAACGAGAGAGAGTATCTATTGTTATTTCGTTTTTCGCCATTTTCTATCTCCCAGTGCTATCTGAATGACCATGCCTATCGAGCACTGTTTTACGAACAGTATTTCGCTTCTTCCTTCCATAGTCTATTTATTTTGTGACAGTGAAAATTTATTTGAGTATTCTTCTCAACTACTGTCGACTAAGAAGGTTGTTTGTGTAGTAACCAATAGACACATATAAAATCCAATAACATCATAATTTTTGACGTTCTATTTTAGGTTAGTTCATGTAGGTTTGGAATTTTTAATTTATCATACTAATATATAACAAGATGTTCAGTAAAGAACATATAGCCTACTTTCTCCTAAATGCATGGGTATTGTTATAACTCTTTGTCCTTTTCAAGGAGTATGACTGAATGTTGGTTGTAGTAGCTTGTTGAAATACAACGTGCTATAGGGATATTAAACATGAATATGAGGTGCCCTTTGCTAGTGCTACCTCTGTACCAAATTTCATTCAATTCGGTTTCACCGTGTTTGAATTGATAGGGGGAATCGATTTGCACACATACTTGGCCACCATCTGCAAACTATTGGGCTGATGTTCTTGCAGTTTGGTCAGAATATGTTTCCCACATAAAGATATGGTGTTGCAAAATTTGGTGGAGACTAGATTATTAGGTTGGTCGTAATTACATTTTAGCTTTTAACATTTGGGTGGCCGCGATTACGTTTCCGTCAAGATAGCGGTGATATAAAACATGACACTGAGGTGCCCTTTGCTAGTGCTACCTCTGTACCAAATTTCGTTCATTCGGTTCCACCGTGTTCGAATTAATAGGGGGAATCAATTTTGACATAAAGATGGCCACCATCCGCAAACTATTAGGCTAATGACCTATTAGATTGGTCAAAGGATGCTCCCTCCATAACGGTATGCAGTTGCAAAATTTGGTAGAGATCGGATGGTTAGGTTAATCGTAATTTGATTTAAGCTTTGAACATTCGTGTGGCCGCCATTACGTTTCAGTCAAGATGGCGGCGATATAAAACATGACACTGAGGTGCCCTTTGCCAGTGCTACCTCTGTACCAAATTTCGTTCCATTCGGTTCCACCGTGTTCGAATTAATGGGGGGAATCAATTTTGACATAAAGATGGCCGCCATCCACAAACTATTAGGCGAATGACCTATTAGATTGATCAAAGGATGCTACCTCCATAAAGGTATGTAGTTGCAAAATTTGGTAGAGATCGGATGATTAGGTTAATCGTAATTTGATTTAAGCTTTGAACATTCGTGTGGCCGCCATTACGTTTCAGTCAAGATGGCGGCGATATAAAGCATGACCCTGAGGTGCCCTTTGCTAGTGCTACCTCTGTACGAAATTTCGTTCCATTCGGTTCCACCGTGTTCGAATTAATAGGGGGAATCAATTTTGTCATAAAGATGGCCGCCATCCGCAAACTATTAGGCTAATAACCCATTAGATTGGTCAAAGGATGCTCCCTCCATAAAGGTATGTTGTTGCAAAGTTTGGTAGAGATCGGATGGTTATGTTAGTCGTAATTTAACGTAAGCTTTGAACATTTGTGGGGCCGCCATTACGTTTCTGTCAATATGGCGGCGATATAAAACATGACACTGAGGTGCCTTTTGTTAGTACTACCTCTGTACCAAATTTCGTTCCATTCGGTTCCACCGTGTTCGAATTAATAGGGGGAATCAATTTTGACATAAAGATGGCCGCCATCCGCAAACTATTAGGCGAATGACCTATTAGATTGGTCAAGGGATGCTACCTCCATAAAGGTATGTAGTTGCAAAATTTGGTGGAGATCGGATGATTAGGTTAATCGTAATTTGATTTAAGCTTTGAACATTTGTGTGGCCGCCATTACGTTTCAGTTAAGATGGCGGCGATATAAAACATGACCCTGAGGTGCCCTTTGCTAGTGCTACCTCTGTACCAAATTTCGTTCCATTCGGTTGCACCGTGTTCGAATTAATAGGGGGAATCGATTTTCACACGAAGATGGCCGCCATCCGCAAACTATTACGCTGATGACCTATTAGTTTGGTCAAAGGATGCTCCCCCCATAAAGGTATGTTGTTGCAAAATTTGGCATAGAGATCGGATGATTAGGTTAGTCGTAATTTGATTTAAGCATTGAACATTTGTGTGGCCGCCATTACGTTTCCGCCAAGATAGCGGCGATATAAAACATGACACTGAGGTGCCTTTTGTTAGTACTACCTCTGTACCAAATTTCGTTCCATTCGGTTTCACCGTGTTTGAATTAATAGGGGGAATTGATTTTCACACAAAGATGGCCGCCGTCCGCAAACTATTAGGCTAATGACCTATTCGTTTGGTCAAAGGATGTTTCCTCTATAAGGGTATGTTGTTGCAAAATTTGGTAGAGATCGGATGATTAGGTTAATCGTAATTTGATTTAAGCTTTGAACATTTGTGTGGCCGCCATTACGTTTCCGTCAAGATGGCGGCGATATAAAACATGACACTGAGGTGCCTTTTGTTAGTACTACCTCTGTACCAAATTTCGTTCCATTCGGTTGCACTGTGTTCGAATTAATAGGGGGAATCGATTTTCACACAAAGATGGCCGCCATCCGTAAACTATTACGCTGATGACCTATTGGTTTGGTCAAAGGATGCTCCCCCATAAAGGTATGTTGTTGCAAAATTTGGTAGAGATCGGATGATTAGGTTAGTCGTAATTTGATTTAAGCTTTGAACATTTATGTGGCCGCCATTACGTTTCCGTCAAGATGGCGGCGATATAAAACATGACACTGAGGTGTACTTTGCTAGTGCTACCTTTGTACCAAATTTCGTTCAATTCGCATTCACCGTGTTCGAATTGATAGGGGGGGACAGACATTCAGAGTACACACACTCACACACACACAGACACACACACACACAGACTCACACACACACATACACACACACAGACTCACACACACACATACACACACACAGACAGACACACTTTTTTCGCCCTGTGTTGATCTCATAAGTTTACCTTCATTTTTTGCAAAAATCGAAAGTAGGCTAAAAATGAGATGGTGTGTGTCTGTCTGTCTGTCTGTCTGTCTGTTACTCAATAACTCAAAAACCACTGGTCCGATTTAAATGAAATTTTGCATGGATGTAGCTGATTTACCACGTTTACATATAGGATACTTTTGATTTCGAAATTTTGCACTATTAAATTATGGCGACCTTTTTAGTGACGTCATTAGACCCTTTGGTTTCAAAATTTCATGTTTCCATATCAAATAAAAAGAGAACGGTAGGAAATAGCAAACTTTTGATGGCACGTACGAGCTTTGAAATTTAATTTCCTATCCGAAAGGTCCTTATCACTTTTCGTGATCTCCAACAGTTAGCGAGTAAAACCGACATTTGTCACGTCACTACACCCTTTGGTTTCAAAATTTCATATTTCCTTTTCAAATAAAAAGAGAACGCTAAGAAATAGCAAACTTTTGATTGTATACATGAGCTTTAACATTTAATTTTCTATCCGAAAGGTCCTTATCACTTTTCGTATATCTCCAACGGTTAGCGAGTAAAACCAAAATCTGTGCAATAAAACACGGTCAACACCGAGCGGCGCAGTATATCTCTCTATATATAACAAGATGTTCAGCAAAGAACATATAGCCTACTTTCTCCTAAATGTATGGGTATCTTTATGACTCTTTGTCTTCATCCCTAAAACAATCACCCCAACCACAATGTATTGTTTGTTTTCTTTTATATTGATAATAAGCCAGTAAGTGTCAAGATCATTATTACATACTTTATGATGATTGAATAACAAAACTACTAACTTATTGTAATGCATTCACGTCCGTTAATCTCTATATTAAGCCAGCCTGCAAAATTAAGTATCTTCCGCCCCAATCACAGTAGGTGGTGCTGCGACCTATCAGTGAATTAATCTTTATCTTGTACGCCTATGCACTGCCATCGTAATGTACTACGATGGCAGTGTTCTATGGGTGTTGAATGAGTAGGCAGTTTAAAGTAGCCAAGAGGGAGGCGATCCAGCTGGCAGTGTTTAAAGGTATTCGGAGCGCGATCGTGGCTAATAGTTGAACTACCAGTATTACAAAATTGCCATACTTCAGGAGGCCAGCTCAGGCATTTACACAGCGTTATGTTTGGAACAATATTACCCACATAACCCACAAGAGGACAGCACCGTACAGAGGCATTAAGAAGGCTGTGGTTAATGACAACGTGTATCTAGTTCTTCTATTCTCCTTTTTCTAATGTCTTCTGTTTATGTGCGATGCTGGGACTGTGATTTTATTAATATACGAGTGTATACTTTATCCTCTCCTTTGAGCTAAATGACATTTTATTCAGTATCTGTGGAAAAAGCTCGTGCACATCATTTGTAAAAGAATTCAAGAAAAAAAAAACCTAACTGTAGCAGTACTCGATCCCCAGTCAACTGCGTGTCAGACTAACATGCTAGCCCAGAGCTAACCGTATCCATGACGTCAGGTGTTCTTAACTGACATATTAGATACAAACTGTTGGCAAATAATGACTTTAAATAAACGATTTCTTCACTGCAGTACATCTTCATTAAAGATCATTTCATACAAAGTTTATATTATTGTATCAGTACGGTATATCACATACAACATACTAAAACTACTGAAATATAAGACAGGCACATGAGGACAGCTGCCATCTTGTCGTGTGACACAAACGGCTCAGCTCTTTTAAGCCACTCATACTGTATAATATTATAATATTAAATTATAATAAATAACGGATCACGACCTTCAGGATAGCTTAAACCCCCCTAGGCTCGATAATCGGAATTGGTGGGTCCTAAGCTATTTATTAAAATGGTTGCATAATTCACACGGCCGCCATCCTGAAATGGCATGGCCGATGACCTTGAATTTTGGGTGAAAGACGCGTCCTATATAAAGGTATGTTGTCACTAAATTTAGTAGAGATCGGATGATTAGTTTAGCCGTAATTTGATTTTACGTTTTGAACATTTGAGTGGCCGCCATTCTGTTTTGGTAAAGATGGCGGCTATATAAAGTATGACACTGAGGTGTCCTTTACTAGTGCTACCTCTGTACCAAATTTCGTTCAATTCGGTTTCACCGTGTTCGAATTGATAGGGGGGTACAGACATTCAGAGTACACACACTCACACACACACAGACACACACACACACACAGACTCACACACACACATACACACACACACACAGACTCACACACACACATACACACACACAGACAGACACACTTTTTTCGCCCTGTGTTGATCTCATAAGTCTACTTTCATTTTTTGCAAAAATCGAAAGTAGGCTAAAAATGAAAATTTGAGTGTTTTTCTCTGAATTTCTACGGAAATTTGACATATTTGCCCGTTTCAGACTGTTTTGTGATGGATGCGCGCGAAAATATATATATATTTTTTTGTCTGTCTGTTCGGTTTTTTTTTTTTGTTTATCTGTGGACAAATTTGTTCCCTTATAACTCGAGAACGGCTGGGTGTATCAACGTAAAATTTGGTTCAGATATCCATCAGAGGCACGACACTAATCATTGATGTAACTCTTTTCCGTACCTCTCATAAAAGGGGGCCTACCCTCTTAAAATACATGCTGAAATAGGCGTAGAAGGACGAGACAAAACTCATTTTCATCCCCTCAATGTGAGAGACAAAACTCGGGTCCCCAAAAACCACATTTCAGGACCGAAGGCCAACCGTTTTTGAGATATTCCCAGGAAACTAATTTAATTTAATAAACTAATGAACGAATGCAAGCCAGTAACCATGCCAACGGATTCTCAGAGGTCCCATCTATTGATGTAAGACGCAATGCAATTCCATTAATTACATTAGTGTGAAAGTTTGCAAACGGCTAGAAGGTTATCACGGAACCAAAGCCGTAAAATTCATCAATACGTTTAATGCGCTTAAAGGGATCAAGGGGTACTCTAGAATTTTTCCACGCGATTTACACCTGCGGGTGTGGTACGGCAGGTCTATTATATTCCTATCCCCATATTATTCATTCATTCATTCATTTCGTATAGGCCATCTATGGACCGCGTCATTCCAACCGTCTCCTACTGGCTTTGATGTTTGCCCTGTACGCCCGCATTCGTTCTCGGTGGACTTCCTTCCGTTCCTGGGTCCAAATCTTTCCGTTTTCTGCTTCGGTTTTTCTTGGAAACCTTTACAAGCTTGAAGTTTCCCTTTGAGTGGGACGCACTCCTGAATGTCTGTTGGTGTAATCCCCACTTCTTTCAGATCTTTATCAAGTTCAATGAACCAGGCCCATTTTGTTTTCCTCTCCTGAAAGTAAGTTATGTTGCGGTTGGTCAGTCTCGCTGGGTTCATTCGTTTCACATGCCCAACAAATGGTAACCTTCTCTTCCGGATGGCGTTGCTTATCTTCTCCACATGAGTATATAGGTCATGGTTATGCCGTCTTCTGTATTCCCCATTGTCTTTGATGGATCCCAATATCTTTCTCAAAATTTTTCTTTCTATGGCCTCCAGTTTCTCGACCAAGCCTTTTTTGTTCATCGTGAGGCATTCAGAAGCATGCAAGACTTCCGGACGGACGACACTGCAGTAATGTTTTAGTTTTGCGTTGAAGGATATCGACCTTTTCATATAGATGTCCTTAGTTAAATGGTAGGCCATTTCCATTTTGCTCAAGCGCGATGTGAATGCTTCTTTCTCTGATAATATCCCTTCCCTGACCCGTCCTGAAAAGAAAAGTACATTGCCATTGGCTGAATAAGAATAAATAAAAAATAGTTGTTATTATTTCTCCCTATATTATATTATTAGTAGTAGTATATTATGGCGTACAACGACGAGACAAAGCCCCTCGGTGCCAGCAACAAAACTCGGGGGCCCTAAAGGGTCCTCGAAAACTACATTATAAGGCTCTAAATCCAACAGTTTGTGAAATATTCCCAGAAAACTAATTTAATTTAATTTAACAAACTAATGAAGGAATGCAAATCGGTAACCATGAGAACATTATCTCATGGGGTGGCATACAACTTTCCATCTATTTCTGTAAGAAGCAATGACACTCCATTTATTACATTTCTGTGAAAGTTTGCAAATGGCTATAAGGTTATCACGGAACTAACGTAGACCGTATAATTCATCAATGCAATTAAGTGGGTGAAGGGGTAACCTAGAATTTTTTCATGCAATTTTCACGTTCGACATATAGTACAGAAGGTATATTATATCACCAAACAGCAACATTATTTTCAAAAATTCCTGAATTGAACTAGCATTTTTTGCGGCTTTTAGGAATTTGGGCAATTTGAGTCTAGAGAACCTGAATTTTCATGCACCACAAGCCTTTATAATATGAAAGGGGTTTTCCTGTGTATGGGCACCTAGCACAACGTAGAGGGTCAGTTTTTATGTGACGTGTATTGCGTTTCGTCTACAAGACTTTCAATTGTATTTCACGCCAGGAAGTAGCCTACACGTTAGGTGAATTTAGTCTGAGAGCACATTTTAACTTTTTTTTTTGTCGACATACGGGTTCATCATAAGGATGATTATATTTGATACTGTGTGGTAGATATACCCATATTTGGATATCTGGGTAATATGTTGTAGACAATAGAATTGTCTGTCTGTCTTTCTGTGTATCTTTATGTACGCATATACCTCGTGTTCGGATGCTTGGTGCATCTTAAAATTAGGTATGGTAACCATGAGAGTCAATACACCAATCATTTATAAAACTCTTCACCGTACTTTTCATACAGTAGAAGGGTGGATATAGGCTAGAGAAAAACTTCTCAATATAGGCTAAAATATGCGAAATATAAAAATTATCCTACAAGGACGACCAAAGCATATGTTGCGCTTCTCAATGTGACACAGATAATTCGGGAATCTATAAAGGGTCTCCGAAAACTACATTTTAAGGGCCTTAAATTAACAGTGTGTGTGATATTCCCAGTAAATTAACTTCGTTCTGATAAACTTGATGGAATGACAAACCGCTAACCATTGCACAGTAGCTCAATTGATAATGTCTGGTGTTAACTACGAACACCGTTCGAAGAACGGGTACTTCTGCTAGTATTTTAATATTTTTTATGGCAGTTGGAACACAAACAGTGCCCGTGTTTAAGCGTGTTATACCATGCGTCACATTTAAGAATTATTCTCTCAAAAACCCGTCTCAGATCGAATCCAAATTTTAACACATTTTACATTGGAATGTTGTATAACTGGTTTATTAATTTTAAAATAGTGTGTGTCCAAGAAACAAAGTTGTTATCATTTTTGTATGGTAACCTTTTCTCGGCTCGGGGTGGTTCTAAAATTTCGTTCTTGGTCGCGTTGTAATCCTTACATATTAAAATATAAATTTAAAATTTCAAACCTACATGAACTAACGTAAAATAGAACGATGAAAGTGATGATGTTATTGGATTTTATGTAGGACTATTGGTTACCTCACAAACAACCTTCAAACTCGAGTGCACATAATATTTTGGTCGACAGTGCTTTTTTTATTTTCCCAGTTCAATGTTACTCATAGTGACCAGTGTTCTGTTGTATGTAGCTGGTTGCATGGCCGTTTTTGGCCTTAAACCACTATTCAACAAACAAGCAAACAAACAAACAAAAATGCAAACGCTGAGAAGCAATTTCATTTTTCAATGACGGCTGTTGAAAATGTATCCCTAATATTGAGAAATGAACTTGCGGTGGTTGAGCGAAATGTTACGTTTATGAAACTGCAGTTAAGTTAAATAACTCAGCAATGAATAGTAAAAAGTTGGATTCGTTTTCTTGTTTGCAGACGTGACCTAATTTGTGCTTGGAACACATTAATTGAGTGAGATCAAACTACTGTACGTGTCTTGTAACTGGGGGAGGCGGTGGAAACATTCCAGTAGCCACCTATTCATTCCTCCTCCATCTTCTTCTTCTTTATATGCCGTCTCTGCGTCGAAGATTGGCGATCATCATTGCAATCCCTTGCCTCGAGGTTGTCGTTCGAAACAAAGATGTTGAGTCAGTTCGAACCATTCACGCAAATTCTGAGCAAGGAGATCCTCCTCCTCCCTGGTCTGCGCCGTCCTTCGATCTTGCCTTCCATGATTAGCTGCTGGAGTCAGTACTTGTTATTTCGAATTACGTGGCCAAAATATTCTAGCTTCTGTCGCTTGATGTTGAAGAGCACCTCCATCTCCTTGCCCATCCGATCCAGCACCTCGGTGTTTCTCACCTTGTCGGTCCACGATATACGAAGCATGCGACGATACAGCCACATTCCAAATGCTTCCAACTTCTTCTCCAAGGTTTCGGTCAACGTCCATCCCTCGTGTCCATACCGTTACACCGGGAATATCAGAAACGGGACATAGCAGAGTGACGCCCCCAACCTTCGACGGAAAGGTCCCGTGGAGCACCTACTTACGTCAGTTCGAGGCGGCCTGTTCCATAAATAACTGGAACAACACAGAAAAGGCTACAGCTCTCATTGTAGCGCTGAGAGGTGACGCCCTTAACGTCCTTCAGGCCATCCCGACTGGATCCGAGGACTACGCTTCACTGATCGCCCATATGGAGACCCGATATGGAGATAGCCATCTTCAGCAGGCCTACCAGATGCAGCTCCGGACCCGGGTACAGAAGAACGCGGAAACCCTGCAGGAGTTCGAGATGGACATCGCACGCCTCGTAAGGCTCGCCTACCCAACAGCGCCGGCCGACTTTCTGGAGCAGATAGCGACGCAGACTTTCACCGACGGGCTACGGGACTCGGACACTCAACAGGCGCTGCGACTCGCGCGCAATAAGACCCTGACAGATGCGCTGAGCCACGCACTTGAGTTCGAGACGGCAAAACAGGCATCCAGAATGCACGCACGGGTGCGTCAAGTGGACGTCGACGAACCAGTAAAAACCAACGAGACCAAGCCCCTGGCCGACGAATTAATGGAGGCGCTAAGCCGTTTCTTCGATAGTCGCGGCACCACCAGCAACGACACAGCCGGAAGGCAACCGGAGAGGCGGCCCGGAAGAGGACCACCGACCTGCTGGACCTGCGGTAAGGAAGACCACCTGAGCAAGGACTGCGGTGATCGCCGCCGCCGAGGGTATCCGACGGGAAATCAGTCGTCTGAAAACCGCGCGACCCAGGGAAACGAGTATTAGCCAGCCTTGGGGGGCAAAGGTTGGCTTGCGACAGTCGTCAAGCCCCGGCAGTCCAGGTTCGTGTGACGAAGTTACGGAGGGACAATAGCAGCCTGATGGTCGACGGAGTCGTCAACGGAGAGAGCTGGCCCATGCTAATCGACACGGGAGCATCGAGGACCATCGTCAGTCCCACCGTGATCCCGAAGTGGAGAGTGCAACCCACACAAAGGAACCTCCAGCTAATAACCGCGACCGGAGAGACCGCACCGGTACATGGCAAAGCATCACTGGAGTTCGTCATTGGTCGACGGGCGATAAAGCATCCAGTGCTTGTGGCTGACGTATCAAATGAAGTGATCATCGGACTGGACTTCCTGGACCAGAACAACTTCATCTTGGATCGGAGTACCAACACTCTGCACTTCGGAGGTGAGGAATTTGCTTTGCAACCTGCGCACGAGTCCATCACCGCACGACGAGTAAAGCTGAGAGAAGACGTCATCGTTCCCGCCAGGACGGAGGTCAGCGCTGCCGTAATTGTCGACGGAACTGCTGAGGGATTGGCGGCTGTCATCGAGCCAAAATATGAGGACATCCAGACAAAAGGATTGCTAGTTGCCAAGACTCTCATCAACACGACGTCTCGGCCGTACGTCCGCCTGTCCAACCTGAACGACTACGACATTACGGTTCACCGGGACACCAACCTAGGAGTCTGCCAGCCCGTTACCTGGATTGCCCGCATCACAGATACGACAGACGGACACCTGCAGACGGACAACCGAAGAAGACGCACACTGCCAGAAGAACTACAGAAGCTGTACCAAAGATCCCAGGACCATTTAGACGAGGAACAATCACGCCAACTTCAGGACCTGCTACGCGAATTCCAGGACGTCTTCTCCGTGGGGAGCAAAGACTTCGGCAGGACAAGCTTGGTTCAGCACATAATCGACGTTGAGGACAGCACACCGATCAGGGCCCCATTCCGACGTGTCCCGCTCGCCAAGCAAGCCGAAGTCGACCGGATGGTAGAAGAGATGAAGGAGCAAGGGGTGATCGAGCCATCACATAGTCCTTGAAGTACTCCGGTCGTGCTAGTGAAGAACAAGGACGGTTCCACCAGGTTCTGCGTGGATTACAGGCGAGTGAATGACGTCACGAAGAAGGACAGCTACCATCTACCCCGGATCGACGACACCTTGGACACCATATCAGGGTCGAGATGGTTCTCCACATTGGATTTGAAGAGTGGCTACTGGCAGGTGGAGGTCCACCCTAAGGACCGCGAGAAAACTGCGTTCTCTGTGGGCAGCGGGCTCTGGCAGTTCACCGTCATGTCATTCGGTCTGTCCAACGCCCCTGCGACCTTCGAAAGGCTAATGGAGTCCATTCTGAGGGGACTACACTGGAAGACCTGCCTGGTCTACCTAGACGACGTCATCGTTCTGGGGAGAAGCTTCGAGGAACACTACAGCAACCTGAAGGAGATCTTGTTGAAGCTACGGGCTGCCCAGCTGAAGTTGAGCCCCAAGAAGTGTCAGCTCTTCCAGAAGCGGGTCCAGTACCTTGGGCATATCGTCTCCGAGGAAGGGGTGCGCACCGACCCAGAGAAGACCGCAGCTGTGAGGGAGTGGCCAGTTCCGAAGGACAAGTCCCAACTACGAAGCTTCCTGGGACTCTGCACTTATTACCATCGCTTCGTGAGAGGATTCGCCGACATCGCCAAACCTTTACATCGACTGACTGAGAAGGACCAACTCTTCACGTGGACAGCAGAATGCCACAGTGCCTTCGAACAACTCAATCAGGCTCTGTGCACCGCGCCTATTCTGGCCTACCCCAGACCTGGATCAAGGTTCATCGTCGATACCGATGCCAGCGACTTTGGCATAGGGGGAATCCTGTCGCAAGTAGTGGACGGCGAGGAGAGAGTAGTGGCCTACTTCAGCAAGGCCTTGTCAAAGCCAGAAAGGAACTACTGCGTCACCAGGAAGGAGCTGCTCGCCATCGTGAAGACCATTGAACACTTCCACAAGTACCTGTACGGGCAAGAATTTCTCATCAGGACCGACCATGCATCCCTGCGGTGGCTCCTGAACTTCAAGCAGCCCGAGGGTCAACTCGCGCGGTTGTTAGAGAGGCTTCAACAGTGCAACTTTGAGATTCAGCACAGGAAAGGCCAACTGCATTCTAACGCCGACGCCCTGTCACGAAGACCGTGCCCCGAAGACTGCACCTTCTGTGCCCGAAGGGAGGAGAACGCCGGGATACAGTGCCGAAGGACTACCGTGGAACTTGAAGGGAGCTGGAGCCGCGAATCTTTCACGCGGGCACAAGCAGAAGATGATGACCTGGGACTGATAGCCGAATGGAAGAGGGCCTATGTCCCCAGACCCGGGTGGAACATTGTGAGTGACTGCAGCCCAAAGTTTAAGTCCTACTGGGCACAGTGGGACTCGCTGATTGTAAGGGATGGCCTCATCTGCCGTACCTGGGAGAGCACCGACGGGAAGACATCTCGAGAGCAAGTCGTCGTTCCAAAGGCTATGATGGAGGAAGTCCTGAAGGAAGTTCATGGAGGATCATCTGGTGGACACCTAGGGATAAAGAAGACCCTGGAGAAGCTGAGAGAGCGGTTCTACTGGATCGGATGCCGAACAGACGTGGAGTACCACTGCGCGAGGTGCCACGATTGCGCAGCCAGCAAGGGCCCAGGACGAAGACGACGGGGTCCACTGAAGACCTACAACGTGGGCGGCCCCATGGAGAGAGTGGCCATCGATGTTGCTGGGCCATTCCCGTTAAGCGAGGCAGGGAACCGCTACATATTAGTCGTCAGCGACTACTTTACCAAATGGCCGGAGGCGTATGCGCTCCCTAACCAAGAAGCCGCGACGATTGCAGAGACCCTGGTGAAGGAATTCGTCAGCCGGTACGGAGTACCCCTGGAGCTGCACTCCGACCAAGGGAGGAACTTCGAGTCGCAGGTGTTCCAGAACCTATGCCAGCTGCTGGGAATCCGGAAGACAAGGACAACGCCGCTACACCCTCAGTCCGACGGGATGGTAGAGCGATTCAATCGAACCATCGAGAACCATCTCCGAATAGTCGTCAGCGATCACCAGAGGGATTGGGACAAACATCTTCCACTATTTCTCCTGGCCTACTGCGCCGCCATGCATGAAGCCACCGGGTGCACACCAGCCCGGGCCATGTTTGGGAGGGAGCTCCGTCTACCTGTCGATCTTGCCTTCGGCCGACCTGGGAATGATCCGATCCCGGTATGCCAGTATTGTCAAGAACTGGTCGACCAACTGGAGGACGTGCACGCGTTCGCGAGGAGGAAACTGCGGATCGAGACCGACCGAATGAAGACCCGATACGACCAGCAGACGGATGCCGGCGGATTCCACGAGGGCGACCTGGTCTGGCTCTTCAACCCATTACGGAAGAAAGGCCTGTCACCCAAACTGCAGAAGTCCTGGAAGGGCCCGTACCGAGTCGTGAAACGGATCAACGATGTCTTCTACAGGATCCAGCGGAGCCCGATGGCGAAGATGAAGATCGTGCATCGAGATCGCCTGGCAGCCTACGGAGGGACACAGACGGACCAATGATTGATCGGGACTATCAGCCTTTTTAGGAAGGGGGTGGTGTTACGGCTGCGAGTTTGTGTCATCGCTCGCCGCATGAGTCACAACTGCCCCAGGGCTGGGCTGTGCCCTGCCTCGTGTATTGCGTACGCCTTATGCAACAGGGCTACTAGGACAAAGGGATGGTCCAGAATATTCGTGACTGAGCCAGCGATGGAAACCTCGGGAAGCCGTGACACCCTGGATGGATCTAGAAGCATTTATTGAGTCACCGGCCTGCTATATAAGTGCGACCTGTCAAGCAGTGGTTGTTGTTGTGTTTTACGAGCGAGTGCGATCGCTTATCCTGAACGACAGAAGTGTGGTGACTTGCGAAACCCCTAGTGAAGCTGATTCTCTTGACAGCGAAGGGAGTGAGGAGCTTACAGGGGACTGCCTGTGTTTTGAGCGAGTGTGCTTACTCAGTGCGAGAGAGGTCATTGTGGTGAGTTGCAAAACAGTGAGTGACAGACCTAGTGCAGCTATTTCTAGCCAGCGTACGGGACCGGACTCATTAGCGAAAGGATTAACTGTGGTCTGTTGACAAGTGAAAGGAGAAGTATTCTCGACGTGAGGAAACTGGAGTAAGGTAATAATTGCTAGTATTTGCTGTTGAGAAGTGTAGGCCTATCTTTCTGGCCACAATAAAGTTAATTATTTCTTTAAGCAGTAATTGGTGTTGTGCCTTCTTCCCACCGTAATCCAGTTAACAAAAGTGCCACTAGGGGGATGGCACGTAACGATACGATTTTTTTTAGAAAAAAAACTTGGATATGAAAAAAAAAATTGACAGTCATTAATGCAATTCAAAATCGGATCCGTAGGTTTCTTCCAATTGTTATAGTGCAATAGAATATTACTTAAAAGTTACACTATCTTGTTTTTTTTAACGCGGCTGACCTTTATAAAACTTGAATAATTAGCACAATAAATGTACAAAATAATTAATACGGTATCTGGAGAACTAATCAACTTACAATGCTCATGTTTCCCACAGTGGTTTATAATATGACTATTCATAACCATATAAAATTTCAAAGCTGTACCTCAGTTTATATAGAATTTGAAAATTTCAGTCCCAGTGTCCCTTAAATAGTTTTGTAGTAGGATTTTGATTTTGATTTTGATGTTTGAAGTGTATCCTATGCTTGATCCAGAGTGTGTAAGTCACAGAGTGGGAGAACATACCATTGCCCCGATATCCCGATTAGAATTGGCTGACTGTGATTTGCATATTTCTTGTTGAAAGGGCACAAGAGTTAGGCTGTGTCCCAATACCCAGTACTCAAATTGATAACTATTGACTAGCGGCGAGCAACTACTCACTGTGTGCTATGCACTACGGAGATTTGGGACATGTCTGCTTGATTCATGGCCTCCTTCATAGACTTGTGTTCAGCAAGAAAAGGTTTTCATTGCAGTGCCAAATATCTATAGCCTACATTCTTTGTACTAGTCGACAATCAAGCAAGCACTTTCGTTCACTAGCTTGGCTTCTACAGACTTGATTGCTATGTGCTAAGCGGTTTTGGACGTCACATCCGGAATATTAGTCGACTATCTAGTTCACTACGGCTGAAAATGTATTGGCCTATTGGGACACAGCCTTAAGACGAGTGGGAGAGAAGGTTTGTTTCTAGTGACTGCTAATAAAGGTAAGAGTTGGGTTGGTAGAACAAAAACTAGACACCCAGGAATAGCAAACTTAAAACGTAGTTATGGAATTAAGGTCGAATACAAGAATTGTAAGAGTTGACTATGGTTAGAATATGTTAAACAGATTGGCTCGGATGAGGTGTGGTAGCTATGTAGAGATGAAACTATTAGCTCAGGACAGGGAGGCATGAAAAGCTGCAACAAACCTGTCAAAAGACTGACGTCTCAAACACATAAGCAATAAACATTTAAAAAAATACGAGCCTTGCAGTTGTCGCCTATGATGCGTAACATGTGACATGTTATCCTACTATGTGGTTGCAGGGAGCGCAAATCCCTTGTTAACAGTGAACTCTGTTGGTCATTGAAGTAACTACTTGTAAAACTCCAGTGCCAAATCCTGACCGGTGCGCATGCGCGAGGTACGTCGTGGTACCAATGATTTATATTAGGAATATCTTTAATGGGGCCTCGAAACCTTGAAGTGAACCGAATGCGATATACATTCCACATAGGGCTGTATGTTGGCCGACAGTACCTTAGTGCTTAGGCCTACATTAAATAAGAAAACAGCAAAAGTATGAAGATTTAATAAATCATATTGTTTTCAGCAAATATGATATAGCCTAATGAATATTTTCACACAAAAGAACAACTTGAAGATGATTTATTGTAGGAATATCTTTCATGTAGCCCCCAAACCTTGAAGTAAACCGTATGCGATATACATTCCACATAAGGTCATGGCCGACAGTACGTCATGGTACCAATCTCCACCACCGCGCACGCTCATTGTTTCCGTCCCAATTCCGTCCCTTTTCCAAAATTTTACAAAAAATATCCAGCAACCGAGTGGAAAGATGTTACACATCAATAACTACTCAGGACTCCCCAGTCGTGAAACATGTTTACGACCATAGCTCCTTTGGAGACCATATGTTCCCTATGACTAGGCATGTGCTCAGTTTAGTGGCTCAAATTGCCGGTAAGTTATCCGTTTGGATCGCTCATACTGATGTACCCTGTATAAACAAAGCAGAATATTAGCCTACAAAGGAGCAGAAGAACACGGATCCGGTAGCACTCACTGTGCACCAGGTATTCCCTCTCCTAATTCACATTATTACAGCGTTACTGGAGAGTCTGGTGCAATACCTGAGCCTAAAAGAGTTCGTTTCTTTCCCCATCGCACCCGTTTAGAACTAGTTTTTGCGCTTGCGCTGCGCGGACTACATATTTACACGTCTTAATGGAAGAACATGAACAGTAGCTGAAGCCTGAGGCGAACACAACTGATATTGGTCCTCGGCAACACGGGACAATAACCCCTGACAGCAGACACCTGTGCCTTCCCTACCCCGAGCTCCTATGCTCAAGATTGTGGGTTCAAACCCGGCCGAATTTGTCAGAATTTTTAAGACCGTTAAAATCTCTCAGTATGCCTTCTTTCGAAGGGGAAGTAAAGCCGGCGGTCCCATGGCATAGATTTATGGCATGTAAAAGAACCTTCCATTAATTACACTTGTGTGGAGCTAAATTATAGTTTAGATTTGACTAACGCTCTTAGGTTCCAACGTTCGTCGCCAGGAGCCGACTGCGGTGGCATGTACGCCTAGTAACCAAGTTCAGAACTAGTAGTCGTTGTGGTGGCGTTTGGTAACAAAAAATAGGAACTACTGTACTTGAAAAAATTAATGTCTGCAGTCCTTACTTGAATTAACAACAGATAACATACACTAATACAGCCATCACAATTAACACCGGTTATCAGACAGATTCTGCACACACCCAAAGTACACGGGACTACATGACTGCGTTGTCGCAGCCCCTAAACTAAGAAATCAACCAACCGACCAATCAACCTTCCCTACCCCAGAGTGACATCATGTTTTCTTCAACGATAGCCTGCGAATAGGCTGTTGTATGAAGATAATATTTAACGAATTAAGGCAATGAATTTCTATTTGACAACAGTTACACATTCAATGAGACAACATTAGACAACTAACTTATAGCCTAAGACGTTTAGGCTATAGGTCTACGTCTTTCTTCTTACATAAGTTATCATAATGTGTGGTTTATTGTTAGGCTAAGAATGGCTTGCCTCGGTGAGTGAGTGGTTATCATGGCGATCTACCAACCCCAAGCTTACAGGTTCGCTCCTGGCCATGGTAAGTGATTTTTAAAAGGCGACAAAAATCACGACACGCATGTCATACGTTGGTGGCATGTTAAAGAACCCATTTGAATTCAGTAGGCCGTGTTCATAATGGCAAAATTAATCTCGGGATTTTTCGCCAACACAAAGTTCCTCATTTCTCTACTAGAAAGCGCTATAGCGTTCAAGGAACTTAGATATCTAACCACCTTGACTTTCATAGCGCTCCAAGGAACAACAAAATTCGACGTGCAAGCTGCCCTCTGGTGTCAAATAACAAAGCTTGCACACGGCGTCCGAGGCTATACGATATTATTATTATTGTTAGCGGCCTCGGTAGCGTAGTTGGTAGCATGCTGAACTGCTGTTCCCAAGATCGCGGGTTCAAACCCGGCCGAAGTCGTCGGATTTTTAAGAGCGATAAAATCCTTCAGTATGCCTTCCTTCGGAGGGGAAGTAAAGCCGGTGGTCCCATGTCATAGATTTATGTCATGTAAAAATCCTTTCACTCACCAAACTTGTGTGAAGCTAAATTTCTAGGTTAGATTTCGTTGAAACCCTCTATCAAAGTTCCAACGTTCACCACTAGGGGTGAGTGTCATCTGGTTGAGAAAGTTTGATCTACTTGAAATTGAACGGAACTTGTAGCTCACCCCATGGGTGTCCGCTTGAAGCAGCTACAGCCTCTGGTGAGCCGAACATGTCTTCGGACACTCCTGGCACTAAAATGTAACCTATACGCTAAATAAATCAATTATTATTTTTAAGCATATTAGAACTTTTACATTTGAGATACCTTTGAATGCCATTTTGACACACAACACACTCTTAGTTATTGAGTAAATAGTTCACGCCACGGATTTTGACCTGTGAGCCCTGATTGCGCAGTCATAAGCTACCTCAAGCAAGTGCAAATGATACTCGAGTTGCTTTTCGTGCAACTGAAAACTCACGTAACAATTGTACATGCGTGAGGCTAGCAGACTGTCCTCTGTACGACTGCGAAACCGGGGCTCACTGAACTGTAAGATTTGCATTGTGATTAGCCCCCTCCCCGCTCCAGTTTATGGTGGTCCCTGAGTTGGAGAGGGGATGGGGAATTCATTATTATTAGATTATTATTATTATTATTATTATTATTATTATTATTATTCTTTAATCGTATCGGCCAACTAAGGACCACGTTATTTCAACTGGCTTCTCTGGGCTTTGATCTTTGCCCAGTGTTCCTTCATACGTTGCCGGTGTTGCTCTTTTGTTTCTTCTGTGCACATCTTTCCCGTCTTCTTCGGTTTTTCTTGAAAACCCTGGTGGTCGTGTAGTTTCTTCCTGAGGGGATTGCGTTCTTGAATATCCTCACAGGTAATTTCCATCTCTTGCAGGTCACTTTCCACCTCTTCGAACCAGGCTGGCTTGGTCTTCTTATTTTTAAAATAGTTAAAGATCCGGTTCGTCAATCGTGTGGGTTTCATTCTAAGCAAGTGGCCATAAAATGCAATCCTCCTTTTCCTCATTACATCAGAGATCTTCTGGACATGAATATACAGCTCATAGTTATGCCGTCGTCTATATTCACCGTTGTCTTTAATCGGGCCAAGAATTTTCCTCAAGATCTTTCTTTCCTTGATCTCCAATTTTTCTACCAGGCCTTTCTTTTTCATGGTGAGGCATTCCGCTGCGTACAGAGCCTCTGGTCGTATGACAGTGCAATAATGCCTACGTTTTGCGTTCAGGGATATTGACTTTTTGTTGTAAACGTCCTTGGTGAGTTGGTACGCCATTTCCATTTTCTTCATGCGCGAAGTGAAGGTTTCTTTCTCACATACGTTGGGTTCTACCCACTTGCCAAGATATTTAAACTTATCTGTCCGTTTGATTTTCCCCTGGTTTACTTTTAGCTCCCTTGGTGCTGGCTTGATGTTAGTTATGAAGTGTGTTTTCTCCAAAGAGATCTGAAGACCAACTTTTGTTGCCTGTACCTGCAGCTGGTTAATTTGTTTTGTGGCCATGTCTAAAGAGTCGGAGAAAATTGCAAGATCATCTGCAAAAGCTAGGCAATCAATAGAAAGGTTCATGTTCTTGTAACCCAGTCGTACTCCATTTTGGACCCCATCGTTCATTTCTTTGCGCCACTCGCGGATGACTTTTTCAAGTGCACAGTTGAAGAGCAGGGGTGAAAGCCCATCTCCCTGCCTAACTCTTGTCTTAATTTCGAAAGAGTCTGAAATTTCTCCTCTGAACTTGACTCTGGAGTTTGTGTTAGCTAAGGTCTGTTGAATGATTGCCCTGGTTTTATTATCCTATCCAAATTCCATTAGAATTTGAATAAGAGCTATTCTATCAATCGAATCATAGGCCTTCTTGAAGTCGGCGAAGGTTACCACAAATTTCTTGTTCCTTTGCTTCAGATAGAAAAGGATGGATTTCAGATTCATAATTTATTCGGCACATGAGCGCTCTTTCCTGAACCCTCCTTGGTACTCTCCTAATTGTGGATCAAGTTGTTGTTCTGCCCTAATCTGCAGAGCTTTTGAAATAATTTTGTAAATTATCAGTAGGAGGGAAATGCCGCGGTAGTTGTTAACGTCCGTTTTGTCACTTTTCTTATGCAGGGGATGAATCAAGGCAGAAGTCCAGTCACGTGGAAGTTTCTCAGTTTCCCAAATCTCCTTGATAATGTCAGTCAATTTATCAATCATCTTTTCACCAGGATACTTCCACAATTCGGCGATTATCGAGTCCTCGCCTGGTGCCTTGTTGTTCTTAAGTGACTGGATAATCTGTTTGATTTCTTCTTTCGTTGGAGGGGATGAATCTGGGCGGACTTGTATGTTGTCTTCAAATGAGAAAGTGGAGTTTGGAGTCTCACAATTAAGGAGGGATTCAAAGTATTTCGCAAGAATCTGGCAATTTTCTCTCTCACTGTAAGCTAGTCTCCCATTTGAGTCTTTGAACTGTAGACTCGGAGGATTGTATTTGCTTAGATTGCGTTTGAAGATTCTGTATGAGTCCCTTGTGTTGTTCTTCTGAAAGTCTAGCTCAATTTGAGCTAGGCCTAGTTGCCTCTTGTTGTAGGCACGTTTTACATTGCGGATTATTTTTGCAGCGCGTTGTCTCTCGTTCACGAAGGTTTCCCAATTATCTTGGTTCTTTCCCGAGTTCCATTTATTATTATTATTATTATTATTATTATTATTACTAATACTATTGATATTGGCATATGAACTGCAGCCAATAGCCATAGCGGGGTACTCTAATTGAACGCCCGTAGGCTCCCCATGAATTTCAATTTCAAGTAGTTCCAACTTTGGCTACCTGAGATGCCTCAGTCACTGACATTTAGCGGCGAACGTTGGAACTTGATATAGCGTTTCTAACCAAATAACCTACAAATTTAGCTACGCGCTTCTAATTGTAGTGGTAGGTTCTTTTACATGCCATAAATCTATGACATGGGCCCGCCGGCTTTACTTCCCTACCGAAGGAAGGTATACTGAAAGATTTTATTATTATTAATTATTAACTTCTTCTTCCTCTTTCAATTCGGCCACCTAAGGACCACGTCATTTTAACTGTTTTTTGTTGCATCGAGCTTTAACGTCCTCCCAATACTTTCGCATTAGTTCTCGATGGTGTTGTTTCCTTTCTGCAGTCCACTTCTTGCCAGTTAGAAGCTTTGGCTTTTCTTGGAAACATCGGTGTGCTGTTAGTTTTTGTTTAAGGGTGGCACGTTCCCAAATATCATTGCTGTAATTCCCACTTCTTGTAAATCTTTGTCCACCTCAGTGAACCAAGTTCCCTTGGTTTTATTTTTGAGGAAGTAGGTGAAAATTCTATTTGTCAATCATGCTGGGTTCATTCTTGTTATATGACAGTAAAAGGCAATTCTCCGTTTCCTCATGGTATCAGTTATTTTTTCCACATGGGTGTAAAGTTCGTGGTTGTGCTGTCTCCTATATTCCCCATTTTCTTTTACCGGACCCAAGATTTTTCTTAGAATTTTTCTTTCTTTCATTTCCAGATTCTCTGTTAGTCCCTTGCGATGCATTGCAAGGCACTCTGCAGCATACAAAGTCTCTGAACGGATGACTGTTTGGTAGTGTCTTAACTTGGCATTTGTTGAAACGGATTTCTTGTTTTAAATGGCCTTAGGCCTAGTTAGATTATATGCCATTTCCATTTTCCTGATTCGTGACTCGAAAGCTGTCTTCTCGGAGAGATTGGGGTCTATCCACTCACCCAAATAGCAAATTAAAACACTTGTCCGCTGAATTTCTATTGATGGGCAAAACTCAAAGATCGTATAAAGTGCAGGCCCTCCCTATAGAACAAAGCTTTGCAGAGGCCGTGCGGCGGGCACGTCACTATGGGTCTCCGCCAGATTTATAGCGTGTACCGATTACAACAGTGGGACGGGATACCTTGGATGCTGTCATAGCATTTCTTACATACGCAGCTGGCAAGATACTGTATCTTAGTTGTGATAGTTAAGACTTGGAGTGAAGTACTGTATTCTGTTTTGTTCTATAACTAACCATGTTCACGGGATATGAGATAGACTACCGTGCAAACTTAACTTCTCAAGAAGAAGTTTGCAGTAGCCTAAATCTGTTCGTAAGTTTCAATGCCATCCAATTTTTACTTGTGATGGAATCTCACACGAAAGGTATAGGCTACGAAACAATCTGGTTGGTTGGTTCTTAAGTTTAGGGGCTGCGACAACGCGGTCAAGCAGCCCCGTGTACTTTGGGTGTGTGTAGAATCTGTCTGATAACCGGTGTTAATTGTGATGACTGTATTAGTGTGTGTTATCTGTTTTTTAATTTAAGTACTGCAACTTAGAATTTCTCAAATAGCTTCTACTTTTGCCGCCAAGCACCACCGTCAACGACTACTAGACCAAGTTCAGTACTTAGCTACTAGACGCCACCGCAGTCGGCTCTTGGCAACGAACGTAGAGACCTGCTGTCGACCAAAGTATTATGTGTACTCGAGTTTGAAGGTTGTTTGTGAAGTAACCAATTGACCTACATAAAATCCAATAACATCATCATTTTCGTCGTTCTATTTTACGTTAGTTCATGTAGGTTCATAATTTATAATTTATATTTTAATATGTTTTATCGCAGTTGGAACACAGAAAGTGTCCGTTTTTAAGCGAGTTTCAACGATGCGTCACATTTAAGAATTATTATCTCAAAAACCCGTCATCAGATCGAATCCAAATTTTAACGCAATATACATTGGAATATTGTATAACTGGTTTATTAATTTCAAAATGTTGTGTATCCAAGAAACAAAGTTGTTATCATTTTTGTAAGGTAACTTTTTCTCGGCTCGGGGTGGTTGGAAAATGTAGTTCTTGGTCCCGTTGAAATCCTTATTCATCAAAACGTTATGCTGTATGACTGTGAAATACGTAAATTAATTCAGTTATTTTATATCGATTTGTATTTGTACAGGAAAATAAGACATGGTTCACCAGCTAGCCGCTCCGAGGAAAGCTGACAGTGCTGCCGAAATGGAGCCCATCACGCATCATGGCGTGCCTCGCTCGCAAGTGATGGGCTCCATCTCAGCAACGCTGTACAGCTTTCCCTGGAGCGGCTAACTGGTGAACCATGTCTTATTTCCCTGTACAAATACAAACCGTTATAAAATAGGTGAATTAATTTACGTATTTCACAGTCATACAGCATAACTTTTTGATGTATAAGGATTGCAACGGGATCAAGGACTACATTTTCCAACCACCCCGAGCCGAGAAAAAGTTACCTTACAAAAATGATAACAACCTTGTTTCTTGGACACACAAAATTTTTAAATTAATAAACCAGTTACACAACATTCCAATGTATATTGTGTTAAAATTTGGATTCGATCTGATGACGGGTGTTTGAGATAATAATTCTTAAATGTGACGCATGGTTGAAACACGCTTAAAAACGGGCACTTTTTGTGTTCCAACTACGATAAAAAAATACTAAAATATAAATTAAATATTTTAAACCTACATGAACTAACGTAGAATAGAACGACGAATATGATTATATTGTATTTTATGTAGGTCATTTGGTTACTTCACAAACAACCTTCAAACTCGAGTGCACATAATACTTTGGTCGACAGTAAGAGCGTTGTTTATATCTTAACCTATCCAATTTAGCTTCACACAGGTGCAATTAGTGGAAGGTTCTTTAACATGCCATAAATCTATGACATGGGACCGCCGGCTTTACTTCCCCTCTGAAGGAAGGCATACTGAGGGATTTTAACGCTCTTAAAAAATCTGACGGCTTCGGCCGGGTTTAAACCCGCTATCGTGGGCATAGAAGCTCAGCATGCTACCGACTACGCAACTGAAGCAGACTACGAAACAGTCTGCGTACTCTGGAGGCACTCGTGAACGAAATAACTGCACTGATACGAAATATCAGAGACGATGACTTACAGTGAGTGTACCAAAACTTCCTACGTTGGTGCAATATGTGTTTAGAAAATGAAGGACAGCATTTCCAGCAACTACTGTGTTAGGCACTACGCTGCTGCTAGCCGAAGTGTCCCGCTGCCAAGCGACCACCACGAGTCTCCGTTCAATCGGGAGGGTTCTCGCTGTAAAAGGTTGTTTTATAAAATGTAGCCTATTTTATGAAAGGTATGAGCATCATGTTAGGCCTATCTTTGATGAAAGATTCAAACCGAAATGAAGGTTCATAACAGTTATAATATTACCACAACCGAGATGCTCATATCAGTGTGTGAAATGTATAATTGTTACATAATAAATGGTATAAAAATGTAAAATAGTACATTATGCAACGAGCCTATAATGGCAATAATTAAGACACGAGTAACTTATGCTTATAAAACGAGCGTATGCGAGTTTTATAATTTCCATACGAGTGTCTTAATTACCATTATAGGCGAGTTGCATACGACTGTTTATGTTCGACGATAATTATTATAACTATTTTAACATAAATATTCATAAATATCTGTTGAGATTTCGCCAGTTTTATGTACAGAACAGAGCGCATGAGACGCAGGGAACGCCATGTATTTGATCATGGCCACCTCGACTACCCTACTATGACACTAGGCCAGGCAGTGAAATGTACATTAGAAGGCCGTGGAACTCAGCGCATCTAATTATCTAATTGGTCAAACAACTGTTTCTTGAGCTCTGATTGGTGGGAGAAACTGTTTCATAATGAAAAATAGTGTTATAATGAGCCTCATTATAGTACAGTTTTCTGACATATAATAGTCAGGGTCGAACATAATAGTATCTACATTATGCAACGAGCCTATAATGGCAATAATTAAGATACGAGTATGTAGACACGTAGAACTTGGAATTCTAACTGAAATGTAAATAGTGTTCTATAATCATTTGTTTGAAATGTAAACATAACAACCTTTCTCCTTAAGTCTCTCATTATAAACCTATTGGGGAAAGTGTGGTTTATGGACATGGGAGATTTCTCGCACGGGTCCGCTAGTAACTTTTATAACAGTTCAGTTTTATAAAATAGTTCATAAAACGTCTTTGACAAATTTCTTTGATAGTATATGTAATACCAGCCTTATTAAGGTTAAGTTGTTGATTCATTTGGGGTGTTTGGTGTTTGGCCCCTGTGTCAGTTGGGCGAGGAGAGGGGAAGCCCCCCTCCCCTTGCAGTCGGTGCACGTGTATCAGTCAAGGTCGCTGAGGGCGGGTGTCTGTGTGGTGGCCCGCCCCCAGCTCCGCCCACCCCCTCCGCGCCTCCCGCTCCAAGCGAGGTACAGTTCATCTTCCTTGCTCGCTTGGCACATACCGTAGTGGTCATTCTGTCTGATGACCTGTGTTATTCTAGTATCTGTATTTTTGTTGTTAATTCAATTTAGGGACTTGGGACATATTAAACATCAGCCCCATGTAGTTGGGTGTGTGTGGGTTCTCACTGATGACCTGTGTTATTGTGGTAACTGTACTTTTGTTGTTAATTCAATTTAGGGACTTTGGGTATCTTGGTCATCAGTCTTGTGTAGTTGGGTGTGTGTGGGTTCTCAATGACCTGTGTTATTGTGGTATCTGTATTTTTCTTGCTAATTCCGTTTAGGGACTTGGGGCATCTTGGTCATCAGGCCCGTGTGCTTGGGTATGTATGGGTTCTGTCTGATGTCCTGTGTTATTGTGGTAGGCCTATCTGTATTTGTGTTGCTAATTCAATTTAGAGGCTTGGTACATCTTGGACATCAGCCCCGTGTAGTTCTCTCTGATGACCTGTGTTGTTGTGGTATTTTTGTTGTTTATTCAATTTAGAGGCTTGGAACATATTGGACATCAGCCCCGTGTGCTTGGGTGTGTGTGCGTTCTGTCTGATGACCTGTGTTATTGTGGTATCTGTTTTGTTGTTGTTGTCATCGTTGTTATTGCTAATTCAATTGAGGGGTTTAGGACATTTTGGTCATTTAGCCCCGTGTACTTGGGTGTGATTATTCAAGGGGCTTTGCGACATCGTGGTCATTTAGCCCGGTGCAGCCTACTTGGGTTAGTATAGAATTTGTCTGATAACCTACGTCACTGTCATGTCTCTAGACTACTAGTGTAATAATAATAATGCTATTTGTTTTACGTCCCTTTTAACTACTGTGGCTTTTAGAGACACCGGGGTGCCGGATTTTTGCCCTGAAGGGGATCTTTAACGAGCCAGTGAATTTACTGACACGGCTCCCTCACATTTGCGCACCCTCAAATGACAGCTGACTGCGCCAAGATTCGATCCTGCAACCTTAGGATTAGCAAGCGAGAACGTTACCGCTGAGCCACGCAGCCAACCTAGACTACTCGTGTGTGTATTTGTAATTGAGGCAGGATTTGGGTAGGAAGTGGCCGTGGCCTTACATTAGATAGGCCTACCAATTTGCCTGGAGTAGAAGTGGGAAACCACGGAAAGCAACTTCTAAAATGGTTGAGGTGGGAATCGAACCTGTCTCTTCTCAATTCTGCCTCTCGAGGCTAAGCCGAATTAAATTTCTTTGCCGGGCCGGGAATTGAACCCGAACCTCCGGGCCGACAGCCAAGAATGCTAACCACTACACCTCAAGGTTTCAAGAGGGTTTAAAGATCTGAGATTTCCTGGTATTTAAACACCCTCTAGCCCTACAATACTAACGTACGTAAAATTTACCTGTAGAATATAAATAGGCTACTTTAACTGCATAGCATTCCCTCTATATCTGTCCCCACCTCACTATCTTCCAAGAGTGCTTTAACTGGTCTATGGTGGTGATGGATGATGCTTTTGTTATTAATGCCAATTAGCTCTTGAGGCATAATCATGGGACAAAGATTTGCCTGAAAACTATCCTTGAATTTAAAAACATTTTGATTTTTCCATGGCAATAACAAAGAGGTGGAGAATTTGATGTAGCCTACAGTAGATATGTCACTTCACTTCAGAGAGATTATTAAAAATAACTCATAAAAACCAGACACCGTATAAGAGGCTGAAGAGACTACGTAGCCTACTGCTATATTTTAGGCTACGTCAAAGTAAACGACTCCTGTATTTGTCGTATGTAAGATGGAACTTAGCGTATAAAACTTCAAAGACCACAGAGGATTCAGTGTAGTCTATATAAATAAAGTGTTAGCCTACATACGAAATAGCCTAGGCCTATATATTAATTTCAACCTTTTAACTAATTACTGCCTAGCACAAAGTTCGTATGTACGTAGCCTAAATTTAGCGTATTATTAGCACTTCGCATAGCCTCCGTGGCTTAGGCGGCAGCACGCCGGCCTCTCACCGCTGAGTCCGTGGTTCAAATCCCGGTCACTCCATGTGAGATCTGTGCTGGACAGAACGGAGGCAGACGGGTTTTTCTCCGGGGACTCCGGTTTTCCCTGTCAAAATTTCATTCCAGCAACACTCTCCACTATCACTTCATTTCATCTGTCATTCATTTAATCATTGCCCCAGAGGAGTGCGTCAGGCCTCGGCAGCCGGCACAGTCCATATCCTCGCCACTAGATGGGGGCTTCATTCATTCCATTCCTGACCCGGTCGGAGACTGGAAGCAGGCTGTGGATTTTCATTTCATTAGTACTTCGCATATATTGAATAATGTTAGTAATCTAGGGTTACACCTAAAAATTGCGCCAGAAAGCAGATGATGGACTTTTTAAATACTGTAAATTCTGACTTACAATATTTTATGCATAGCCTAATAAAATATATTTTTCATGATATTGATCAAATATTTAGTCGTGAGAAATCTTTAACAGGACCTTACCTCCGCAATGCTCTCGGGACCGGCTTTCTACTCCCCGTTTGAGTCGCAGACAACTTGTGTTTTAATCCGAAATTCCCTTCGCTTTGCTGAGGAGTCCTCGTCTTTCTGCGTGTTGATTCATCTCGATGCAGATGTTTCTTATCTGAGATGCCACCTTGATTTCCCTGTTCTGCGCTGTCCTATGATCTACCAAGGCTGGTGAATCATCCGTCATCCAGTGAGTTTTCTTTGGGACTGCTGCTGGTTTACACTTCTGTCCTATAGCCTTCATATCCAGTTCATGACCCTCAACGATATCTCATAGATCCTACACCATTGACCATAGCATTGATTCATCCAGGGTCAAGCATGAACGTATCCTAAACCTCTACCTGCTCACCGACCCTCCGAAGAAACTGTTGGCACTTGATAGAGAGGACATCTTAATCCCCTTCTCCATTGATCGCAAGGGCTTTACGAGTGGTTACACCAGCAACTACTGCCCGTCTTCACGGAGAGTAACCTATCGAGAAACTTGTTCAGCGTTGGGACAGGTGTCTGAGCAATGGAGGTGACTCCCTCGGACTGTCATCTATACAGGGTGTAACTAAATATGTGGGAAAGCTCCGGGGATTCGATAGAGGACCTGACACCAACCAAACATGTCCTGTACTATTATAACATTACATTACATTATGCGAACCGACCAAAACTAAGGACCACGCAAATATCATTTCATTTTCTTCTCATAGTTCTTTCTTCCTTTCTCTTCCTCCACACTTCCTTCATTCTTTCAGAGTGTTGCTCCTTTCTCTCTGCTGTCCATCTTCCTCCCCTGCGTTCTCTCTTTTCTTCCACAAGAACATTTATGTTAGAAAGTATTCCCCTGAATTGTGTTCTGTCTCGACAGTCGTCATCTGTAACTCCTAGCCTCCGGAGTTCTTCCCTTGGCTCTTCAGATTGTATATTTTATCAAAAATGTGTTTATTTATTCTTGTTGGATCCATTCTAACCATATGTTCATAGAAACGTAAACGTATTTTCCATATTGTTGTTTCCAGGTCTTCCACTCTTTCATATGTCTCATTGTTGGATCTTAGCCTGTAGGTTCCCTGTACCACTTTTGGGCCGTAAATCCTCCTGAATATCCTCCTTTCAATCTTCAGAAGATTTTCCAGGTTCATCAGATTTGCCGTCTCCACACCATATAAGATCACCAGTTTTACCACAACATTGTAGTGTTGTAGTTTGGCATTAAGGGAGAGGTTCTTCTTGTTGTATATGTTTTTAGTGGAGAACTTTAGTTTTTCTAGTTTAAGTCTTCTGTTTTCCGTTGACTCTTTGTCCAGTCCATTGCTGCTAATAATCTCTCTGAGGTATTTAAACTGTTTCTTGACCTTTACCCTCCCGTATTTCGCCATAACTGTTTTCTTCATGTAGTTCTTGTTGGTGTTCACCATCTCTGTTTTTGGAAAAGAGATTTGTAGCCCTGTTCTATTATTATTATTATTATTATTATTATTATTATTATTATTATTATTATCATTATTCTTTTTGCGTTTTGCCCATTATAGAGCGCGCTTGATCTTGTTTTTCGGCTTGATGATATTCGCCTTCCTATCTTCCCAAAATCTCTTCATGAAGTCACTGTGCTGCTTCTTCCGTTCTTCTGTCCACTTGGTTCCAGTCCTGCCACTAGTTTTCACCCTAAACGTGTGCTTTGTTACTGCGGTCCTGAAGACTTTGCGGTTTCTCAGAATATTTTCTCCGATGTTCAACTCTTGCAGGTCCTCTCTTGATTCATCCAGCCAGGCTATCCTTGATTTCTGAGAATTTATTACATTGAATAACCTTTTTGTAAGTCTATAATCGTCCATCCTGAAGAGGTGTCCATAAAATGTTAAACGTCTTCTTCGTACAGTGTTGCTGAAACTATCTGTGTGACGGTATAGATCTGAATTTCGTCTTTTAATCCAAATTCCGTTTTCTTGTATGGGGCCGAATATTTTTCTAAGAATTTTACGTTCTTGCTTTTCTATATTTGCAATTTTAGAATGACCTCCTAAAGCTATGGTTTCTGAAGCATATAGAGCTTCCGGTAGTACAACTGTTTTATAGTGTTTCAGTTTTGCATTATGTGACATTACTCTTTTATTCCTATAGTGATCCCATGTTAGTCTGAATGCTCTGAAGTTTTGAGGCTCTTTCTGTGTTAGCCAAACTGTCCAATCCTGAAGGAAGAATTATTTCTCCAAGGTATTTAAAAAATTCTACTTGGGATATTGCTCCATACGCTGTTTCTATTTTTTCTTTCTTGTTCTTTTGCTGAAAATTCTGCATGTACTTGGTCTTTTCCAATGATATTTGAAGGCCTGCTTGTGATGCTATTCTGTATAATGTCTCAATAGCATGCTTAGTTTCTTCTTTGTTCCTAGTGATAATCGCTAGGTCATCTGCGAAAGCCAAGCATTTCACATTGATTTTGTTTCCAGCAGTTCCTATGCTAACGCCTTTGATGTCCTTTTCCCACTCTCTGATGACTTTATCTAGAACCAGGTTAAATAGAAGGGGTGAAAGTCCGTCTCCTTGGCGAACACCTGTTCGAACTTCAAAAGAGTCAGAAATTTCCCCAAGAAACTTCACTTTCGATGTTGTATTGGTGAGAGTCTGACGAATCAGTTCTCTGGTCTTCCTGTCCACTTGAAGTTCTTCTAGCGTCTCAAACAGGGTCTGCCTGTCCACAGAATCATATGCTTTCTTTAGGTCCACAAAGGTGACAATTGTGGGGTTGGATCTGCGGATCTTCAAAATCATCTTCAGATTCCATATCTGTTCAGCACATGAACGCCCTTTCCTAAAACCCGCTTGATATTCACCAATCAAATGGTCTGTTTGTTTCTCTAGTCTGTTCAGAAGAGCTCTAGATAGGATTTTATATGCCACAGATAATAGGGATAAACCTCTATAGTTGTTTGGATCAGTTTTGTTACCTCTCTTGTGCAATGGATGTATTAACGCGCACTTCCAGTCCTGTGGGATCACGTCTGTTTCCCAAATTGCTTTTAAAATTGCGTGGATTCTTCTGGTGAACTCTTCCCCTCCAAGTTTCAACATTTCAGCGGTAATACCGTCTTCTCCTGGTGCTTTGTTATTTTTATGAGATTCAATGATTTCTGCTGTTTCTTCCATTGTCGGTGGATGTGAATCTGGATTCGGTGCAGGCTTTTCAAAGTGCATTTTTTCTTCCGGTGGGTCACAATTGAGTAGGTCTTGGAAGTAATCTGCTAAGATCTTGCAGTTTTCCTTGGTGTTTGTTTCTAGTGAGCCATCTGGTCTACTGAAACATATGCTAGGTGGTTGATAACTAGACAGACTCTCACGGAAGGTTTTATAGAAATTTCTGGTGTTGTTTTTTAGAAAATCCTGTTCTATCTCTATGAGTTTATTCCTGTCGTATGTCCGCTTCTCCCTGCGGATGACCTTAGCTGTTGATTTCTGGATCTTAAGAAATAATTCCCATCGTTCAGTTGTCTGGTGTCCGTTCCATTTATTCCAGGCTTTAATTCTGTCTTCAATTGCTTTATCACAGGTTGTGTTCCACCATCTGTGTTTCCTTTTCCTTGGGGGCTGCCCTAACTTCTGTGCTGATGTCAGAATTGAATTTCCTAAGTCCCTCCAGTATTTGGGATTTTGCTCTTTTATGGCCTGAAGAAATTCTTTGGCGTTCTGCTTGAGGTGCTCCGGATCCACTCTTAGTAATCTCTTAGTTTTTGGTTTGGATCTATTAGGCTGGAATTTTACTTTGATTTGGCTTAAGTAGTGATCAGAGTCAATCACTCCCCTGCGCACTCTAACATTTAGGATTTGACATGTGTTCTGTTTGGACACTGCTACATGATCAATTTGGAATTCTCCTAGTGCTGGATTTGGTGATTTCCATGTTTTCTTCTTGTGTGGAGACCTGGTGAAATATGTAGACATGAGCCTCAAATTAAAGGATTTACAGCAATTTATCAGATGCTCACCATTCTGATTTGTTCTCGAATGTGCTGGATGATGACCAACTATGGATATATACTTCTTTTCTCTACCAACCTGTGCGTTAAAGTCACCGAGTAAAATTTTCACATGATGTTTAGGAATTTTGCTGATGGTTTCCTCAAGGAGTTCCCAAAAGTCTTCTACTTTCTGAGGGTTTTTCTTATTGTCATTGTTTATGGGAGCGTGGGCATTAATCAATGTGTATGCCTTGTTGCTTGATTTTATTGAGAGAACGGAGATCCTTTCGGAGGGAGAAGTAAAGTTGAGTACTGAACTGGCTATTGTTTTTCTTACAAAAAACGCTGTTCCGTATTGTGATAAATTATCTCCAATTTTTATGGCTGGTTTCCCCTTATATATCCTAAAGTTTTCTGAATCAAAATGGTTTTCGTCTTGGAAACGTGTTTCCTGAATGGCTGCAATTTGAATATCAAATTTATTCAAGGTGTCAATTAACTGTTTAAGTTTCCCAGTTTTGAGCAAAGTGTTCACATTGACTGTTCCGATGAAGTTCTTTTTCTTCGGGCGAAGAGATTTTGAGAAGCTCCGACTCTTCTCAGCATGATGCTCCCGATCCCCCAGAATCCGATGATCGGGAGAACCCGAACTGTATAAGTCCGGGGCCTGGGGTAGTTGCTGTGATCCAATACGATCCATCATGCCAGGTTCACAAGTTGAAGTGAAAGGTTGGGGTGATCACACGAAATGATCACATGGTTGCTACTCGATTGTTGAGATCGAGAGGTGCCACTCGATGTTCTGCAGCTGTTTACAGAGTGTTTGGTCCGCGAGAGGTATTTTATTTCCCTCAAGTCCCTCTGCGAATGAGCCAACTATGGACTAGCCTACCTAGGTAAACCAAAAAGGTTTTCATCTTGATGAGTTGGGACTGGTTTCACGTTCTTGACAGTCTTTTTCCTTCATTTTCTGACTTTGTAGTTGTTTAGCTGCTTCTGGCCTCTTTGATCTCTGCTCTTTCTTTACTGCAGTTTAATCTGTGGGTCTTCTTTTAATATTTTCCGAAAAGCTTGTCTGTCTTGTATAACGGATTCAAAGATGTTAAAAGTTTGCAGATCTTGTTTAACTTGCCGGTACCACAGTGATGTTGTTTTCTTGCAGGAGCTGGCTCTGTGAATTACACTCACTGGTCAATCTTGACGCGTTCATTCTCTCAAGGTGTCCGTAGAATTGGAGGCGTCTTTTGATGATTGTGTCCATTAGAGGTTCTTGCTTTAGGTATAGGTCATCGTTGGGCCTGTGATACCTTTCTCCATTTATAATCCTTGGGCCTAAGATCTTCCCTAAGATAATTCTTTCCTTGACCTCTAGTTTCTGTATCAGTCTTGCCCTTTTGATGGTTAGCGTTTCAGCTGCATAGAGGACCTCGGGCCTGATTACTGCGTTATAGTGCCTTAATTTCGCATTGATGGATATGGATTAATAATAATAATAATAATACTAGCGGACCCGTGCGAGAAGTCTCGCATAATGGATTGTGTGCGTCCCCTTGTGTACAGACTACCCGCTCGGTATAGTGCTCTGCGGGCTGTAGGCGACAGAGTTCTCGCAGGGGCTATCGTCTTGTTTATTTGTTTAAAAGCACTTTATAAACAAATAAATTATTTCCGTTGACTTTTCAAGAAATGCAAGATTTTTCCTGTACTATTGAGACGATTTGGAAGATTTTGGTACAAACCACACCTTCTAACTCCTTCTGGTTTAGGAGTTTGAGTTTTGTGATACATACACCTTAGTCTTAGCTTATTACACACATCAAAAAAAGTTTTGCATCACCTCGGTTCCAAGAGTTCCGGAACCGTTAAATACAAAGGGAATAGAGATCAACACAAACAACATTTCAGCTCGTTTTATTGCTCATGAGACCCACACATTGCATGTTGTACCATCATACAGCTAGACTTTCAGCATTTGTGGTCCAGATTGCAGTACACACCACTACCTCTAATACCCAGTAGCACGTCCTCTTGCATTGATGCATGCCTGTATTCGCCGTGGCATACTATCCACAAGTTCATCAAGACACTGTTGGTCCAAATTGTCCCACTCCTCAACGACAATTCGGCGTAAATCTCTCAGAGTGGTTGGTGGGTCAAGACGTCCATAAACAGCCCTTTTCAACATATCCCAGGCATGTTCGATAGGGTTCATGTCTGGCGAACATGCTGGCCACTGTAGTCGAGCGATGTCGTTATCTTGAAGGAACGCATTCACAAGATGTGCACGATGAGGTCGAGAATTGTCGTCCATGAAGACAAATGCCTCTCCAATATTCTGCCGATATGGTTGCACTATGGGTCGGAGGATGTCATTCAGGTATCGTAAAGCCGTTTCGGAGCCTTCCATGACCACCAGTGGCGTACGTCGGCCCCACATAATGCCACCCCAAAACATCAGGGAACCACCACCTTGCTGCACTCGCTGGACAGTGTGTCTAAGACGTTCAGCCTGACCAGGGTGCCTCCAAACACGTCTCCGACGATTGTCTGGTTGAAGGCATATGCGACACTCATCGGTGAAGAGAACGTGATGCCAATTCCGTGGGGTCCATTCAGCATGTTGTTGGGCCCATCTGTACCGCGCTGCATGGTGTCGGGGTTGCAAAGCTGGACCTCGCCATGGACGTCGGGAGTGAAGTTGCGCATCATGCAGCCTATTGCGCACAGTTTGAGTTGAAACACGACGTCCTGTGGCTGAACGAAACGCATTATTCAACATGGTGGCATTGCTGTCAGGGTTCCTCCGAGCGGCAATCCGTAAGTAGCGGTCATCCACTACAGTAGTAGCCCTTGGGCGGCCTGAGCGAGGCCTGTCATCGACAGTTCCTGTATCTCTGTACCTCCTCCATGTCCGAACAACATCGCTTTGGTTCACTCTGAGACGCCTGAAAACTTCCCTTGTTGAGAGCCCTTCTTGACACAAAGTAACAATGCGGACGCGATCGAACTGCGGTATTGACCTTCTAGACATGGTAGAACTACAGACAACATGAGCAGCGTACCTTCGTCCTGGTGGAATGACTGGAACTGATCGGCTGTCGTACCCCCTCCGTCTAATAGGCCCTGCTCATGCATGGTTGTTTACATCTTTGAGCAGTTTTAGTGACATCTATGAACAGTCAAAGGGACTGTATCTTGGATACAATATACACAGTCAACGTCTATATGCCGGAGATCTGGGAACCGAGGTGATGCAAAACTTTTTTGGATGTGTGTATATAATAAGATTATTAATATTATTATTAGTATTATTATTAATTGTATGGTATGGTACACACTTACATCATATTACAGCTTAATGAAAGTACAAAAAAAAAACAGATAGTCTCATAATTTAACATCTAAACTCAAACTATAGTACACTGCTGCAGGATTCACTGAGATAAAATCCATTATGTTACCACCATAGGCTCTTAGAGGACAGTCCTGAATTATGTGCTTCACCGTTTGTCTATCGGCTCTACAGTCACACTTTGGGTAGGGTAACCTGTTCAACGTGAACAAAGAGTTCGCATAAATACCAGAATTGGGCCTGACCCGGTTGAATTTCGACCATATCCAACGAGGAAGATCAAACCCAGGTACTTAAGATGTGACAGATATCCTGTAAACATATGGTGTATGTGCGTTCGTTGCCGTGTGCATAACACAGAGGGTGGCACGATGCTAGTTGGTCATTCGTGGAGGGCACACAGGCCACTTGTACATTTCGTCGCTATTCAAGTCTGTGTGCATTTGTTTTGCATTCAGGGACCGACACCGGGGCCTAATCATTCTCCCGATCTCAACCCATTAGACTTCTAGACTACTTATAGGGTCATTTAAAGGCCATTGTGTATGCCACACCTATTCATAACTTGGACATGCTGCATCAGCGAATAGAGCTAGGATGTCAGCAGATACGACAGACGCCGGGAATATGGGAGCGTGTGAGACAGTCAATGCTGCGGCGTATAGACGCCTGCATTACAGCTCTTGGTAGCCATTTTGAACACCTTCTGTAGAGAACTGTAAGTAGTAGTAACGTACACTCTGTCATCACACTCATCACAAATAACCAACCTGCATAGTGAAGCAGTCTGTGTTATGAACACCACAAACAATGCTAGTAACATGGAAATGAAAGCAAATACACCAAATGTTTACAGGACATGTCATATATATTATTTCAGGGCGCTCACAAACGACCGGTCGTGAAAATGAGCATTCAAATGAAAGAGAATAGATATCAGCAGTGACGAATTCCACTATAATTCCATAAATATCAATAATTTCTTAAAAAAAAACTTTTAAAAAAATGTACGAAGTGTGCGATTTGCAGATACTGTTGATATAGTCTATGAAAATACGCTCTATAATTGCTGTCCACTTCACATTTTGGTCGCTGTGACGCCTGTTGCATGTCATTTTACCATTATGAGGTCCTTCCTTTATCAATTCGCATGGATTCCAGAAACAGTAAATCAAAGGAATGAGTACTCAAATCGTATAATTTCATAAATATCGAATAACCGTTGAGTACTACAGCACACTCAGCACACAGTGACATTATCAGTGACAAATTGCATTCTAGTTTCTTAAATATCAATTTTTGTAAAACCTATTGGTGAAAGTGTGGTTTATGAGCATTCGAGATTTCTCGCACGGATCCGCTAGTTTTATTTAATATCAGGTCCTCTATCGAATCCCCGGAGCTTTCCCATATATTTAGTTACACCATGTACAGGCCTAACCCGATGCGCTGATCACGCGTCACCCCAATATATGCAGGCCAAATGGCTGGGCAGCGGTCGCTTGGTCGGCCTAGGCCCTTCATGGGCTGTATAGTGCCAGGGGTTGACTTTTGTTGACTGTATAGGCCTACTGTATGTGTTCGTTTCTAAGCATCGGTCTATGTTTCATTTGAACAACCGACGTATATCAACAAATAAGAGAACAACATTCAAACCCGGCCAAAGTCGTCGGATTTTTTAAGAGCATTAATAATCCCTCAGTATGCCTTCCTTCGGAAGGGAAGTAAAGCAGGCGGTCCCATGTCATAGATTTATGGCATGATAAAGAACCTTCCTCTAAACACTTGTGTGAAGCTAAATGATAGGTTATATTTGTCTAACGCACTTAGGCTCCAACGTTCGTCGCCAGGAGCCGACTGCGGTGGCATCTAGTATCAAAGTTCAGAACTAGTTGGTTGATGACGGTGGCGTTTGGTAGCAAACGTTGGAACTACCTGAAAATCGAATGTCTGCAGTCCTTACTTGAATTCACAACAGATAACTTAACACACACTACTGTAATACAGCCATCACAATTAACAATGGTTATCAGACAGATTCTACACACACCCAAAGTACACGAGGCTACATGACGGCGTTGTCACAGCCCCTAAACTGAGTAACCAACCAACCTAGAGAAGAACGATAGACCTCCGTTTGATGCATTACAGGAGTTCGTATAAGGTGGTTTGCAGCAGTGATACAAGAACCTTTACCAAACCTGGTCGAAATGTATAGACTAGTTACCCAAGAGAGTCACTTTGAAGGTGGTTGTATTCACGATACGGTTGTTATTAATTCATTTAAAAGGGATGGCCCCACCCACATGACTAGGCCTATGCGTTGAATTTGTCTGATGAGCTGTGCTTCTGAGGTGCTTTTAGTAGTAGACTGTGTGTAACTCAACTATTTGGACCTAGGATCGGAGTAGGCCTCCGGAATTGAAACAAAGTACAGGCCGGACGTTTGTTTTAGACGATTGCCCTTGACCTTGAAGCCTGCGGGTGAGCCTGTACACAGTCACTCTCTCACCCTATCGCTTCACATTTGTCACCACCGATCTGATATAGCCTAATGGAATTCCAGACTTGAGCACGTGGCGACACCGACTTGCAGACAGTACAGTCAACGTCGAAGTATTGTGTGACGCGGAAGTACACGTTACGTATTTACCAACAGAACGTCATTATATTTGCCAATGACTGTACTTCAGTAGGAGTGTGAGACAGCTTTGTCAATCATCGGACCGCTTGGGACAGCTGATAACAACACAGGTACTGCAGTAACTCGCCTCCAGGCTTCCATTAAGATTTTTCACTCGTCTAAAACAAACGTCCGACCTGTAGCTTACCATCCTGCATTTGCCTGCAGGAAGTGTAGAAACATTGGTGATAAACCACGCTTAGGGTGGCCTGTGTCAGCTCCGGGATTCAAACCACAGATCACCGCACTTGTTGAAGCTCCGTGTCGCAGTCAATAATTGTAATAATATGATTGTCTAATTAACAGGGAACCAATCACCGTTTTGATATTACCTCATTTCATTCCTGCCAGGATAGCCTACTTCTTCTTTGGAAAAAAAAGTGACAGTCAGTCTGAAAGACTAGACTTTGTATAATTTTAAATGCTGCAAATGCTGAAAAATGCTAGAAAGGCTAGAGGCTTCTCACTTCGCTCGAAGCCAAAGACTCTTGACATGTTAGAAAATTATCTGCATAATACTTATATTGTTTCAAATTACTCGTGAACGGCATGTGCAAACCAAGGGCAAAGCAAGGTCAAGCGCGCGGGATGCCGTCACGCTCACCAGAGCGTGCGGGGACGTGCCCCTTCCACCCAGTCTAAAAACACTTATAGTGGGCGATGTATTGAAGATAGAGATATGCTCTCGTGGACTTTTTTGTAGAACTTTTCATGCTGACCAATTCTTACGCTCATAGTATATTGATATTTTAACGGTTTGCCCAGCGTAAGCTTAAGAATCGCATGGACGCCAAGTTTGTTTTCGACTTTTTCACTGAAATCGTTACTGCTTGGCTTCCTTTGATCATACATAAATTATTATCTACAGAATCTTTCCTCGAGATATCCTTTACAGAATGGTGAAAACCGCATCAAAATCCAACCCTAGGTTCTCGAGATTACCCGTGACATCCAAGAATCGGGGATTTTTGTCTTATACTAACGAAGTAGAGACTGTCGGGGAACACATGCATCAAGCAGTGCTATGACGTCACACACCTCAATGCATCTGAGTACATTTCGTCCCGTCACCGTAACGTAACGCCAGACCTCAGCGTAACGACGAAGTCGACAAGATCATTTAAAATGATAAAAAAAAATCCCGGACGCCTTAACATTGTGTTTCTGCAGTGAGAGCCTTCTCTACTGAACGGAACCTCGAATGCGCCGTGTGGCGGGTTGGCAACTGTGGCTAGCTGCCTGTCAAGCAAGGCACTGGCGCTAGCAGCAGCGTAGTGCCCAAGTAGTTCAACACATTTTGCCTACACCTCTAAACGTAATTAGGCCCTATAATCATCATTACTCATAAGTTATGACTGAACCTCCGTGGCTAAGGCGGCAGCATGCCGGCCTTTCAACGCAGGGTCCGTGGTTCAAATCCCGGTCACTCCATGTGAGATTTGTGCTGGACAAAGCGGAGGCAGACAGCTTTTTCTCCGGGTTCTCCGGTTTTCCCTGTCACATATTTCATTCCTGCAACACTCTCCACTATCATTTCATTTCATCTGTACCGACAGCAGTGGCTACGCTGGCTAAAGTGCAGCGTTAGGTCATGGGGTCAAGATCTATGCTGACTCGGTAGACGCGTAGGTTCGTGCCCCCACCGTCGGCCGTCCTTGAAATGGTTTTCCGTGGTTTCCCATTTTCAACACCAGGCAAATGCTGGGACGGTACCTTCTGACAGGCCACGGCCACTTCCTTCCACATCCATGCCCAGTTTCATTCATCTTCATCCATTCCATCTCTTATCCCGACGCGCAGGTCGCCCACGGGCGTCGACTAGAAAGACCTGCAGTCGGCCTCTCAGGAGGTCACTCGACAACAACAAAAAGAAACATCTGTCATTCATTTTATCATTTCCCCAGGGGAGTGCGACAGTCTTCGGCAGCCGGCACAGTTCATATTCTCGCCGCTAGATGGGGGCTTCATTCATTCCATTCCCTGTCCCAGTCGGTCGACTGGAAACAGGCTGTGGATTTCCACTCATAAGTTATGAATTTCAGAGTAATTCCTGGAAATACTGTCTTCCATTTTCTAAACGCTTAAGCCTACAGTATTACACCAACGTAGGCAGTTTTGGATCACTCGCTGTAATTCATCAGATATTTCGTATCAGTGCAGTTATTTCGTTCTCGAGAGCCTTCAGAGTACGCGGATTGTTTCTTTTGTTTGAGGTTCCGCCACAAGTAAAAATCGCACGGCATTGAAACGTACGAACACATGTACTGAAAGACTTCTTCTTGAGAAGATAACTTTCCACTAGGAAAATTCGACGTTTTGTTCTTTAGCAAACCATGTTCAAGGGATATGAGGTAGACTACAGTACTTCACCACAGGTCTTCATTATCTCAACTAAGGTATCCATATGTAATCAATGTAATGACAGGATTTGGAGCTTCCTGGCCCACCCTTGTGTAATCTGCAAATGCTAGTCAACGCTGCACTCTCTCTATCCGTCACACGGCCCGGCGAGTCTCCGTTCTATAGGGAAGGCTCTCACTGTATTTACAGTAGTCTACATCTGTCTGGATTTGCTACTGGCATTGCCATGTGTTGCAGCCCACTTCCTCATACTGAACCCATGGGCCATAGGGTCCATGAAGGTCGAACCCATGTCCTTAAGGAAGAAATGAAAGAAACGTATAGTTTCCTAAAGGAACGGAGAGAGATTTTAAGCCAGGATTATAGCTTAACATTGTGCAAGCGACTAGGGACAGATGTTCCTAAGATGAGATCACCCCACTCGACATTCAAGAGAGGGCTGGTCACGAGTATTAATAACTGAATGGAAATTTCCACCGTGTTAGACAAGGAAGCCTGAATCGGAATTCGAGCTGACGTTGCTGGAAATTGACAACGCCGCTTATGCGCCAGAAGAGGAATAATTAAAATTAACACGTTTACGAGCATAATAATGAGTAAACAAGCACAGTACAGTGAATCATTTTGAATGAGAGATTTTTCAGTAAAGAGAAACCATTTAATAATTGCGCAGAAAAAAACTGCCGACGTAAGACGACGTCATTGGGGAAGTACCTAAGCCTCTGTGGAGGGGAGAGAGCAAAAGAAATGCAACACCCACACAATTGAGGACGAGAAATTAATTAATATCTCCGAATTGCACGATCGATTCTTAGGTGCAATGAGATTATGTGACATTGAGAAGAAGAGCTTTCGGAAGGTATAATTTTTATATTTGTGGCACCATTATTTTAGAAGTTGACCACAGAAAAGGCTAGAGTCTTATTTTTTTGTAGTAAAACAGTATAAAGCTTCGGGCGTTTCCAAGCCAATTATGCAGTTTCAGACAGCCCGAGGGGGCGTCACTGTGTCACATCGCATGCAGTCTCGAATAGCCCGTGAGGGGCGTAAGGCTACATCACAGCACATGCAGTTATTGTCAGCCTGCGGGCATGACACTGTGTCACGATCATCATTGAATGCAGTCTTGAACAGCCCGAGGGGTGTTGCCACGCATCACGCAGTACGAATCCGTCCAGGAGGACGTGAAGTTATATCAGCACTTGCAGTCATACGAGCACTCCGTGAGGGGAAGTGCTGCACCACGACGTAGAAGTAGTCATTCCGACAGTCCGTGCGGGACGTAACTCTGCGTTACATCGAAAAAACAGCTACCAGTACTCCTTGAGGGGAGAAACGCTGTGTTACACCGCAGAAGTAAGATCCGATAGCCATAGGCGTCGCAGTATTAACGACTTGCTTGCCTCCATAAGGAGTGGTCAAGACGAAATTTTAAAGTATCGCCGTAGTGAAATATTAGGAAAATCCTAATTATAGGATTTAGGCCCGACTGTATACAAGTTAAAGTAAAAATTCGTAAGATATAGTCAGAGCAGGCTGCGAACGTCGGACTTAAAGGCGATAGGTCGTTAAATGTACGAATGAATAGATCATAACGTACGGAAGTATCGTACCAGACAGATAAACTGTTATTTAAATTAAAGAAACCTAAAAGGGAAGAACAGAATAAGGTTCGAAACGTAGGAGTGTTAAAATAGTTCAAATAAGGAAGATAGGAGACTATAAACATTATCTCCAGAAAGCAGGCGAACTATTCTAAAAATACTAGAATTAAGAAGTGCTAGCTGCTATAAACTGAATCTATAGGTCTTAGAGGAGACCTCGATCCGTATAGACTTTCGTTAGGATCGATAGACAGATCTACAAAGAAGCCGTTCAAGCTAGATAAACAGCCGGTCATCCAGGATAGGAGTAGCAGAATTGGACTCCAGGGAACAGTAGATGTTTCGGGACTTTCGCATTCTGCAGGATAGGAAGCCGACATCGAATAAATTTCACCCTTGGAAACGGGAATTTAAGAAGATCACGTGTGATAGGCTCAGAAATACGGCCTAGTGATCGAGAATTGTGAAGTGTAAAATAATCAAGATTGTGTGTTAAATTAATATTTTTAGTGTTTATTATGTGTTCAAAAGGGACACATCAGTATATAAAAATGTCGTCAATGTTAAGTGTTTTAAATATATGTCAAAAAGTGTTTTTACGTAAGATGAATACCTTTAATATGGAGTAAAAAGTTCAAAGTGGGCCCAAAAATGAAGCACCGCACCAGATTAAAGATCATGGGATGATCTGGAAACATGTGAGTACTAAATTCATTCTATTTTGGTGTCAGAAATTGATTGTGTACAAACCCACCGGAGTTTTTGAGTGAAAGGGATGTGTTTTAATAAATAAATACTGAATAATCAAGAACACGGTCTGAACAAATATAAATAAAATTGAGAAATTATAAATAATTATGTAAAGAATAAATCCCGTAGAGGAAATATGTGAATAAAAGGTTAATGTATTTAACAAATGTCATAAGAGCAAGGGAAATATCATTAATTATCATGAAAGACATTGAAATAAAGTAAAGTTGAGATATGAAAGAAATAGCTTTTGAGCTTGTATAAAGAATAAAGATAATAATAATAATTGAATATGGAAATGTTAAATAAAAGTCAAATAAATTGATATGAACATAAGAACGTTAAGCCTTAACGTATGTGTAAGATATGATGTTCAATGGAATATTTTAAAACAGGGAGCGATTTATCGACAACGGAAAGATTAATATGTGAATTAAAATAATATGAATTGTTACTAAAGAGATTTTATCAGTTCTTGGGAAGACATTTTCGGCTTAAAATAATGCATAGCGCATCATGAGCGCAAATATAATATTAAAGTGTCACGCTAGGAACGCGTAGTGGTTAAAATACTTGGTACATTACTTATGGAGGGTAGTTGGTTGCAGTGGATTGAAAATTGTATAAGTCCTCTATTTGTGACATAGTATCACGAGGCATTGTGTATGTATTTAAAAAGGGAGCTAATATATGGTATTATTGAGCGTATGTCATATGGGCCACGGCCGACTCTAAATCGCATTTTGTGTAAGTCCTCTGTAAGGGATTGGTTCCCGAGGCACGTGAACAGATTCGAATGCAGAATCTTCTTATGATAAAAGCCCCTTAAATTCTCCGTCGTCGTATGTGTATTAATCTTCCCAATCAATGAGGACCCTCTCATAATTAATAAATGCCAAGGATACGAAAATGGTCTTTGAACCAAAGAATAGTTGTTTGAATGTATACGGTACAGTAAAGCCCGGTCTCCCCAGAACTGGATATAATGGGAAGGTTTGTTTTGAAAGCCTTGGAAATAAGCTACTAACGTTGGGTCAGACAGGTAGTCGCCGTCACCCTACGTGTCATAAATCGCACCCCAAGTAGTAGAGTCTAGCTCTCTTAAAGCGAGAGGGAACAGAGACCGTCTCGTAAGCTGTTGTAAAGAGAATGAATACACCAGGAGTGTTTAAAGTTGTTAACGACCCGGGCGATGAACCGAGATCCTAGTAGATGGATATTTTCGTTTGCCGGTTCAGATCGTAGTTTCTTATATGATAATGGTCTATTAAGACTTAAGAGATAAATAACAATCCCTATTGTAATAATGTATGGACGTGGGATTCCACGAGTTGATTGAAGACAACTGAGTTCGGGAGTAACTATAGTTTTTTGACTGTGTCAAGTACCTTCACGCTCTGGAGTACACAATTGATTTTCTGATTACCTTAATATATTTGTGAAATAAAGAGAGATGATAACAACTGAATGTGTGGACATGCCCAAAATATTGAGTTAGATAATTAACATAGATTTTAAATATAATTATATATTTGTTTTTGAGAAATAAGAAAATATAAAGGATAGTGTTTGAGGTGTACAAGAATGACACCTTAATAATGTAAATGCATGGAGCCAAAGAGCTCGGATTTATGTAAACTTAATGTTAGTGCTTTATGGAAGTGAGACTAAGTAAGAATTGTTGGTTTATGTGGAAACCACAGGTTTTGAATACCATATTTGTTTATATTTGTGATCCCTTGTTCATTTGGAACAAGCAGTTGATTATTGGGTCAGTAATTAAAATGTTAAAATGTTTGTAGCGCCATTAATTTTATTAATTAAATGTGTTTAAATAGGAGTTGATTTTGTTGTTATTTTTGCAAGTGTATCCTCTAATTAATCCAAGATATGTGAGTCACAGAGTGGGGGAACTTACCGCTGCCCCGAAATCCCGAATTGAGCTACGCTGGTATACTGTGATTGGCATATTTCTTGCTAAATGGGCACAATACCTGCCGGGGAACTTATTGTGAGTCCGGTGCTCGCGTGTACTTCTGTCCTTGTGCACCAAGTTTCTCCCAAATATGAAGAGACCAGAGTGGTCGAGTTCCATCTGTCGGGATCACCTGGCGCTGGCTCGACCTTGTGTATCTGAGACACATGAGTCTAGTCTAGGGATTTGCCAATGCCAAGCAAAGTAGCGGGGAATATGTCCTTGGTTCTCATTCAGCTACCGTGGGCTTCCGGCTATAGGCCTACGTCACATACTTGTACCAGGGGTGTATATCATCCCCCTTTCCCCTCTCCCTCGTCTGAACTAAAACATTAAAACCGAATATGCTTAACATAGGCTATTGTTACTAAGCGACATGTGGCAACGTTGCAAAGCGAGGTGACGGTTGAGCGATGTAAACAGTGTGACAATCAGTTTCCTCTGATCGTATGTGTAATAAAAATAACATAACCTCTTCCTGAGGGATAGCCTTCAGTTGGGTCGTCACATTACGTTGGATGTCCGAATTGTCCGAAAACCTCTGGCTCTTCAGGGCTTTTCGGCGACTCTGCACCCCGATACTCCAAACTTTGACGCTTGCCTTCGAGGTCGTACCTCATGCACCAGGTCTCGTCACTCGTGACGATGGTTTTACAGGACCATTCTATTCCAAGGAACATTCACCCTTCTCACTGCCACCCGTCGAACATGTGTGCACGTTAGGTTGCATAAATTCACCCTTCTCACTGCCGCCCGTCTATCAGGTGTGAAAGGAAGGTTGCATAAATTCACGCTTTTCTCATGCTTTCAATTTAGAGTTTTGACGACCCAAACTGAAGGCTATTCCTAAAGGAGACTATGCCAGGAGTTTCCAGGACTTGTTCAGTCGTTCTCAGAAGGGCGTAACTATCCACGGGGATTACTTCGAAGGACAGTAACGGCTGTTTCAGGTAAGCCAACAATCCGTTCGTAATATAGCCCATTCACCGATCTTTTCAGACAGAGGTAGCATTTATTCTCAAGCCACGGTGCTCTCCTCATACGAGGCAAGAGGTGCTCGCGAGCACAGGCTCCAATGACATCCATTCTTTAATTCTAATTCTGTTGCACGAGCCAAAACAGTTGGGTTTTCATTACAAGTTTTGACAGTCAGAAATTTTTATCATTTTGTGAAATTGTATTTCTTAATCTACAGTAAAGAAAATAGACATCCCTGTTTTATGAGTATCATGAACGATGCTGATTCGATTCGACTGTCCATACACCAATGTATCTTTTCTGAATGCGTCATGCAAGCAGTTGCAGCATGCCTGGTGACCGGTGAATCCCTAGCTATTTCAGCACTTCAGAGGGAGATTTATTTATCGTATGGCATACATGAAAATTATTTATAATTTGACATCAAGTTTACGTAGAAACGTAATGAACTGCCTGTGGTGTCCTTAGGAAGAAGTCGCTGAATTCACCACTGTAAGATGTTTGTGGGCATTCTTGAACTAGGTGCCGAACAGTCTGTCTTTCAGCACCGCACTTGCAACATGATGACGATTTTTTCTTCCACTTGTACAGGAGATTCCCGCATACACCGTGATTGGTCTGGATTCTATTTAATTTTGACCAGGTCTTTCTAGTCTGAGTGAACACTGGCACCTTCTCCGTTATGCATGGCATTACTGAACTCTCTGGAGTGGCAAACGAATTCCAATTAGAAGACCATCTCTCAGTCAGGTTGAATTTGTTGGTTGCAAGATTCTCCACTGTGCAGATAGGTGGATGTCTTGAACGTAATCGTTTCCCATGTAGATCATGAATGTCGCCATGGATAGGTAGGGTAAAGTAACTGTGATATTAAGCTTTTTTTGTTACTACTTCAGAAATTTTAGATTTCAATTACTTCGATTCGTTTCATGTTAAAGAGGGATACCCTACGGAACATTTCTGGCATATATCTTACAAATATTCATAAGTTATTTCAAGTTATTAACTAACAAAATCCGGTAGTAGAAGTAGGTAACGCCGTGATATTCAAGTTACTCCGTGAGAGTGTTCAAGTTACTCCGTGATAGCATGGTGTTCACCATTCAGTGTTCGATTTAATCGTGAAAACTAATGTTTAATGTAATAAAAGTGATCAAATCGTGTGTAGACTATAAGTTTTTATTACCCCGTATTGCCCATATTGAAACATTACACTACACAGTTGTTTTTTATACAAAAGAAACATTCTATTAAAATATTTCATTAAACCTATTTTAAGTCTTCTTAGTCACTATCAGATTCCTCACACCTATCACACATAGAGTTGTAATGGTTCCTTTCGCCCTCTCGTTGAGCGACAAATGTAATGGTTCCTTTCGCCCTCTCGTTGAGCGACAAGTGTAACGTTTTGCTAGCCCCTAACGTTGAGCGTACAATGTGGCAGTTTGGCTAGCCCACACTGTTGGGAGATAAATGTAACTGTTTACCTTTGCCTAAGCTATGTTGTTTTAATGGGCGCCAAGACCTCAATGCAATGTTGAAATCTAAATTTGTATTTAACAACGTCTAGCTCTGGCAGAACACCTTCAAGACCCTATTCACTCAGATCGTGGTATGATTTGATCATTAACCCAACAAACAATTGTATCAGGAGAAGGAATTGGTCTATATCTAATGCTACCTACTGAAAGCAAAGATTGCATTGTAAAAGAAATGAATTTATTATATAAAACAAGTATAGCAAAATTAATAATAATAATAAGTACAAAATTTAAATTGGAGCGTTGTGATTTGAATATTACCGATAGAAAATTACGTGAAAACGGAGTCTGATAAATTGATTTTACTCTTATTTTCAAGCTATGAAGTTACTGAAATATGATATGTAAAACAAAGAAAAATGAGAGATTGCGTATTTCTGCGTCATTTGCGCTTACCATTGGAAATTGCCAAGGCATTTCCCTCGTACTTGCTGATGCTGTGAGCTTCCCACAGTCTCCTGGACGTCGTCATCTCCGTCGGAATTTGATGATATCCTGGTAGATTAGATAATTCTATGGTCCGTACCTCGGACCCAAACACTCGTACAACCGCACTGGTTAAGTTTTGCAAAAGTTAGTCTTCAACTCCACTGAACATCGGAGCGACACGCACTTGCAACCGTACACCGCAAGTTCTACACAGATAGTCGCTAACTCCACCGAACATCGGAGCGACACGCACTTGCAACCGTACTCCGCAAGTTCTACACAGATAGTCCGTTCCACGGAACATCGGAGCGTCCCCCGCGTATAACCATACTCCGCAAGTATTTCACAGATAGTCCGTTCCACGGAACATCAGAGCGTCCCCCGCGTATAACCATACTCCGCAAGTATTACACAGATAGTCCTCGTTTCACGGCGCGTCGAACGATATATGCACACGTTGGCTCCCCCACTCTTCAGCCGGCTTCAGCTTGCGTGGTCCTCACTGATTGGTTGACCCACCGCTAGTTCCCCTCCTCTGGTTTCTTTACACTCGGCGCGCGAGAGGGAGAAGTCGTTTTCCGTTCCAACAATTCGCCTTTTCTAGACCTTGCGACCCAAGATTGCGTCATGCTTCTCGACAAGATTAAGCGTGTACTTGAAATCCCAGTGAGTCACGTCTCTCGATATACCCTAACTGACGAAAACTCCGTAAAATTCCGTAATCAGATAATTTTCTATGATATCGTCGTTCGTAATAATTTGCTGGATAGCGTTTTCTAAGACATAGAAAACCTATCTGAATGCTAATAATTTTTATAAAATGCTCCGAAAATACCTAAATAATAATTATAATAAATTAATAATAATAATAATAAATTAACAGGAGCCTCCGTGGCTTAGGCGGCAGCACGCCGGCCTCTCACCGCTGGGTCCGTGGTTCAAATCCCGGTCACTCCATGTGAGATCTGTGCTGGACAAAACGGAGGCAGACAGGTATTTCTCCGGGCACTCCGGTTTTCCCTGTCGAAATTTCATTCCAGCAGCACTCTCCACTATCATTTCATTTCATCTGTCATGCATTTAATCATTGCCCCAGAGGAGTGCGTCAGGCCTCGGCAGCCGGCACAGTTCATATCCTCGCCGCTAGATAGGGGCTTCATTCATTCCATTCCTGACCCGGTCGGAGACTGGAAGCAGGCTGTGGATTTTCAATAATAAATTAACATGAAAAATTCTCTTGGCTGAACAATTTGCCGCGTAAATAAATATAGAATGGCTTCCTACTGACTTATGCCAGTTGCATAAAACCCCTCGAAAAACACGTTACATATTCGCCTCGGATCATCGGATGATTTACCGTGACGACGGTCCATTATCCGATTATCCCAGACACGTTAATAATCCCCATCCAAAATACATATTACATAAATGAAATCACCCTAAATTACAGATATATACACTCATAATTTTTCTTCACGCACTTTGCGTCAAAGTTTGTTGTCACTATGGATTGCACTTTGCAACCAGTCCAATGTTTTACATATGGAATAGTGTTCCACGGATATTTCCGCCTCTCAAATTTCTCTATGTTGGAGAAATAGACATAATTAATGTGTGAGCACTATGTATTTATGATGTCATATCACACGCATTGAAGGTGTTCTGATATATTTATATCACCATAGAACTTCCTAATTTCACTGGAGGTCCCCACCTTATGGTGACATTTAATTCCACTTATCACTAAGCACACGATCACACTATTGTGGCAGCGCCTCGTGACCATAAGACTTAATCTCTCTTTAAAGTAGATTAAATTAATATTGACTTCTGAAAAAAAAACAGTAAATGCGCATTACATATAACACCAAATATTTCTGTGCCGTAATCGCCCTGTCTTGTTAAGTTCCCGTTAACCATATTCTACTTACTACTAGTTCTCAACACAGACCATTTCTCCTCACCCAAATAATACCATTGTACAAATTATCTTAAATTACACACTTACAAATCTTACATGGCGAGGCCGTAAACAGAAATCACGTGTGCTGATATGTATGAGTTTCATGAAGGACTGTCTCGCATTCTGATGGCCCATCTTTTATCTCGTGGACGCCTTAAGCTAACAAGCCCTATACAAGCGCTCCCCCATCTCTTGGAGATAAATGGGAACCCATCAGCGCTGCCAAAATGGCCTTGGTGCATCGGGACAATTTAGTGCTCAACAGCATCCGACAATCCCGTCATATTTCCCTGTACCTTAAAAACTCTCATTTACTTACATACTACCCCCCTGTGTGACTTCTGATACGCCTGCCTTAAGACCAGATCCTCCCACGCACCAAATACCACACTTACTCATTTGATAGGCTGGCTCGCCAGCTAAACACACTCACTTTATGACACATATTTTCGTAGACTATGTATATTATACGTCCCGTATAATCTGTTTCCCTCACTATTCTCCAGCACATATGCTGTTTTGCCAATACGTTTGGAAACTATAAATGTTTCTGCGTCACCTGCTTCCAACCTTGCAAGTGTCTCCCTTTAAATGAACGTCATCACGTTGCTCTACTAGCATATTCCTCAGTGTCTGTAACGATGCCCTGTTGCTACTGTCCACACATGCTAACCCTACCTTCCTATGGTGTAACACCTCTACTCGACACTCTATGACCTAAAAATGTCACTTCTGACTGACAGAATGACGACTTAGACAGCTTCAAAGTGAACCCTGCCTGATCTAACTTCTGAAAAACTATATCTAAATGACGTAGATGCTCCTCAAAACTGCGTGAACTAATTACCATATCATCTATGTAAATGGTTACAAACTCTCCTGTGTCATCCCCTAATGCGATGTTTAAAGCCCTAATTAAAGCTGCTGAACTACTCTTTAACCCATAAGGTGTTCTACAAAATTGATAAAGGTTATATTTATGACTAAAAGCTGTAAATGGTCTATCTTCGTACATAAGTGGCACTTGCCAAAAACTGGAACTCAAATCTACACAAGTGAAATACTTCTTCCCCTCAAATGTTTGCATTAATTCCTCTATTGACATAGATTTCAGCTGATCTGAACTAATTCTACTGTTAACCAAACGAGCGTCTAAACAAATACGAACAGTGCTGTCGGTCTTGGGTACCGTTATCAAAGAATTAACATATGGACTGTTCGAGTGCTCAATAATCCCATCTTCAAGCATCTGGTTAATTTGTGCCTCAACTGCACTCTGATAAGCGAAAGGTACAGGATATCTATGTCCTGTGAATACTGACCTATCAATAACGTTCAATGAATGTGTATAGCAATTGGCCATACCAATGCGATCCTCAAAAACTCTCCTATTACACCATAACACATCATAGAGCCGAACACATTGTTCCACCTCTATATTTCCCTGAAATGCAGCCTCACGTAACGAGTCCTCTAGACTTCCGTTCGTAATCACACTGCCCACAAAACATGGAGAACCCCGCTCTACGGCTGGCGATATCTCATTTAAAGTACAAATCACACCTACAATACTACTCCTCTGAATATGGTCATTGAACGCTACTTCTACTTCAGAATCTCCCCATTTAAATTTCAAACTCCCTACATCATAACATAAGTTACCAGACACTCTACTTAGCCACTCTGAACCCAAGATAACACTGAATACTAAATTTGGAATTACAAGGCAAATCTGCTTCTCTACATGATTATTAATTTTAATGTCTACTAAAACTTGCTTAGAAATTACTTTAGACCTCTTCCCAACAGCTGTGATAACAAAAGTGCTTTTAATTGGCATCTCCTCAAAATTTACTCCAGTTCCTTTCATTTTATCATAAAATGCACTACTTATGCAACTCTTCATACAACCACTATCAATTAAAACATCTGTGTACGCCTCGGACACGTTAAATTTAACTATGGGGCTCTTACTAACCACTTCCTGAATAATACCTTCATCATTTAGTTCATGTAATAATTCATTTCTTACATTTAGGTCATAGGGTTCCTGTACAATTGTATGGACAGGGCATGCTACAGACTGAGATTCTGACCTTACTTCGCAGCCTGGTTCGCGTTTAAAGAACCGCTACAGCTGGCCGTAGTACTACTAACTACTGAACTGGTCTGGATGTTCTGGGCTGTGTTGTCATTGTTTTGCTGTATATTACTACCACTAGGCTGTCCTCTTCCTTGACCCCTATTCTGGTTGTAATTATTGTCATTATAATTTCTCCCTTGATTTCCCCTGAAATCATTGTTTCTCCCTTGATACTGATTCCCATAGCCATTTCCTCTGTTCTGATTTAGCTGATTATTATTATTCCTATTTTGAGCGTTGGCCCCTTCGCCACCGTTCCCTTGAACTTCCTGATGTCTGGCTTCATTAGGTCTATTATTATTATTACCCTGGTTCCGATTGAAATTGTCCTCATAACCCCCTCTCCCTAGTGCATCAAATGTGCTTAACAAATTTTCTACTTGTGATATAGTCTTTACATTCTGGATACAAGCAGCCTCCTTGATCCTATAGGGAAAGTGCCTAAGTAGCAACCTTACCACATCACTTTCCTCCTTCAAGCCATCAAGATATTTACACACTAATACCTGCCCTAAAAAGTATTCGGTCATGGTGGAGCTTCCTTTAGGGTTATATTTACCACACACTACTCCCTCACGATGCTGCGACTGAATAACCTCATTCCAGAACTTTTCACAGAATTTCATTTTAAAATCATTGATATCAGTAAACTTGTCTCTGTAGACAGCAAACCAATTCCTCGTTTCCCCCACGAACACTTGTTCTAAAATTTCAACTACCTGGCACCACTCAATACTACCATTTTCCAACCTTTCCCCGAATTTATTTTCTATAGTGTTCATGAACTCCATTGGGCACCCCTGTCGATTGCTGAACTTACCCAGTTCTACCTCCCTGTGTGTGCTATTCACAAAAACTGGCCTATTCTGACTATTTTCTTGCCTGATCCTAGCTTTTAATTTTAATTCTAATTCTGCGATTTTCTCCTCAGCCTTCCTCTCAATACTGTTTACTGTTAATTTAATGTTTCCTTCTGATTCTTCTACTTTATCATATAGCTTTGCTTGTTTCTCCTCAATCTGGCTAATGCTCTCTCTATTACTCTCTCTTAAATCATTTACTTCTGCAACTATTTGTGAGTGGACTTTCTCAATTCTACCCCCCAGCTGTTCCTTAACCTCTTTAGTTGCTACCTGAATTTTGTCAATTTCTCCCCCCAATTGCTTTTTGACCTGCTGTGTTTCCAGTTGCACTAGTTCTTTTAAATTTTCAGCCTGTGTACTGATTCTAATTTCTAACTCCTCCTGTACTTTTCCTAATTTCTTGTCTACATCTGCAATGATCTCTTTAACCTTCTCTTCCATTACTCCTCTGATTTCTCCTCTAATCTGCTCCATTTTCACACTAATTTCCTTGTTGTTCTTATCTAATTTTGCATTATTCTGTTCTAATTTTTTATTTAAAGCTTCTGTACTTTCTTTATTTTCCCTACTGTTTTGTTCTAATTTTGCATTATTCTGTTCTAATTTTGCATTATTCTGTTCTAATTTTTTATTTAAAGCTTCTGTACTTTCTTTATTTTCCCTACTGTTTTGTTCTAATTTTGCATTATTCTGTTCTAATTTTGCATTATTCTGTTCTAATTTTGCATTTAAGGCATCACTACTAACTTTGTTCTGATACATGAACTCGAGAAGTAAAGTTTTTAATTCTGGTTGGCCGCCTACACTCCCTGTTTCAGTATCGGGATTTACCTCCGCTACCCCGGTACTACCATCACTCGACATACTGCTCGTATCATCACTCTCCCGTTGATGACCACTACGTAACCTCATCTGTCTTTCTTTCTCATCCCCCATAATGATATACACTGATACAGACAAATAACCCCCAAAATACAGGCACAGAAATATATACCCTTCTCCTTCCACAAATGTTATTAGGTTTTCAGCCCCAAGTTGTCGGCGACAAGTGTAATGGTTCCTTTCGCCCTCTCGTTGAGCGACAAATGTAATGGTTCCTTTCGCCCTCTCGTTGAGCGACAAGTGTAACGTTTTGCTAGCCCCTAACGTTGAGCGTACAATGTGGCAGTTTGGCAAGCCCACACTGTTGGGAGATAAATGTAACTGTTTACCTTTGCCTAAGCTATGTTGTTTTAATGGGCGCCAAGACCTCAATGCAATGTTGAAATCTAAATTTGTACTTAACAACGTCTAGCTCTGGCAGAACACCTTCAAGACCCTATTCACTCAGATCGTGGTATGATTTGATCATTAACCCAACAAACAATTGTATCAGGAGAAGGAATTGGTCTATATCTAATGCTACCTACTGAAAGCAAAGATTGCATTGTAAAAGAAATGAATTTATTATATAAAACAAGTATAGCAAAATTAATAATAATAATAAGTACAAAATTTAAATTGGAGCGTTGTGATTTGAATATTACCGATAGAAAATTACGTGAAAACGGAGTCTGATAAATTGATTTTACTCTTATTTCCAAGCTATGAAGTTACTGAAATATGATATGTAAAACAAAGAAAAATGAGAGATTGCGTATTTCTGCGTTATTTGCGCTTACCATTGGAAATTGCCAAGGCATTTCCCTCGTACTTGCTGATGCTGTGAGCTTCCCACAGTCTCCTGGACGTCGTCATCTCCGTCGGAATTTGATGATATCCTGGTAGATTAGATAATTCTATGGTCCGTACCTCGGACCCAAACACTCGTACAACCGCACTGGTTAAGTTTTGCAAAAGTTAGTCTTCAACTCCACTGAACATCGGAGCGACACGCACTTGCAACCGTACTCCGCAAGTTCTACACAGATAGTCCGTTCCACGGAACATCGGAGCGTCCCCCGCGTATAACCATACTCCGCAAGTATTTCACAGATAGTCCGTTCCACGGAACATCACAGCGTCCCCCGCGTATAACCATACTCCGCAAGTATTACACAGATAGTCCTCGTTTCACGGCGCGTCGAACGATATATGCACACGTTGGCTCCTCCACTCTTCAGCCGGCTTCAGCTTGCGTGGTCCTCACTGATTGGTTGACCCACCGCTAGTTCCCCTCCTCTGGTTTCTTTACACTCGGCGCGCGAGAGGGAGAAGTCGTTTTCCGTTCCAACAATTCGCCTTTTCTAGACCTTGCGACCCAAGATTGCGTCATGCTTCTCGACAAGATTAAGCGTGTACTTGAAATCCCAGTGAGTCACGTCTCTCGATATACCCTAACTGACGAAAACTCCGTAAAATTCCGTAATCAGATAATTTTCTATGATATCGTCGTTCGTAATAATTTGCTGGATAGCGTTTTCTAAGACATAGAAAACCTATCTGAATGCTAATAATTTTTATAAAATGCTCCGAAAATACCTAAATAAAAATTATAATAAATTAATAATAATAATAAGAAATTAACATGAAAAATTCTCTTGGCTGAACAATTTGCTGCGTAAATAAATATAGAATGGCTTCCTACTGACTTATGCCAGTTGCATAAAACCCCTCGAAAAACACGTTACAGAGTATGCATTATAGGTACCAGACATTACAAAACTGATAATCAATCCATTCGGCTCCAATCTTCCTCTTGGTGGCATTCACCAGGGGAACCACCTCACGCACCACAACCATCTTCAACATTGTTCTGGGGTCTTGAGTTAGGCTAGACCGATCTATTGTGTCTATCTGGACACACTATCTTCACTTCAAATTCAGGTGACACAACGAATGGCTTTCCAATTTTTGCAAGGGTTGCACTTCCTGGATCGGCTGAATATTTTGTGCAATTATCCTTTAGTGTACTCCACGGGTTATTAAAACGTCTACTGGCCTTGTATACCGGCCATCCTTCTTCCTTCATCGACCTCGATGCTTCTTTAAATGTTTCAGCTGTGTAGAAGCAAGCCTTTTTATTTCGTTTTGGCGCCATTTCAGCGTCCAACCTAAGAAAAACGTACTTATTGCTAAGCTCCCACACCTTGCCTGCGTAACACTACATGCATGTAAGTTTTGTATGCGAATGGTCTGCATCTTACCTCTGATGATGTTAAAATGAATCTTATACAATGAAACAGCTGTTTATAAGAAATTAATATCTTCACCACAGATTTCACTGGATGTGGATCACTTGTTGAAATGCCAACTCTCTGTTAATATATTTTTTTAAACTTCATTGAGTTGGTCAAAGATAGAGCGCAAGGGCTTCCTGGATTTCTGGTTTCTACTGCCATCTGTTGGTAAAAACTTAGAACTTTCGGAATTGAACCTACGTAGTGATAGAGGAAATACGCTTTATCACGTTGTTACTTGACATCACGGAGTAACTTGACTCTACTCTAGTTGTTTGTTGGTCTGGATTTTCCAATATTCTCTTATCAAAATGTTGCATCGCCGCAAATGAGGTGGTGGGATGTGGCTGAGAATAAGAAGCCATTGTGTAGGAGTTGACATAATGGTTCTTGTTATCATGTGCACGCTGTTATTCAATTGTACATCTATTAATCTTACAAGCGGACTATTTATCCACACCGGAGCGCAACACTCAGCAACAGAATAAACGAATGGTGCTCGGGTACCTGGTAGGCCTATAGCTAAAGCCCTGCGTGGATGCGGATAAACCAGCGGATATCCGTAAAACTTTTCGCGGTAGGAATTATGGTTTGCATTGCTGTGCGGATAGCGGATAAACTGCGAATAATGTTTGGAAAAAAAATCGGATAGTTTTTAGAATACAATCCGAACTTGTTTAATACAGTACCATTATTAGGAACCGGATCTTTATGACATATATTTTTCCGTTATGTTTTTTTCATGACAAATGTAGGATGATGATTTAAGGTAGTCTTATTCAAATTATGCCATTAAGCACAATTAACGCTCCGAACAGAAAGGGTTGCAATTCAGGCTGTATAACATTCGTTTTAAACATAGCACATTACATACATAGCCTAAGGGAACGACACGTTCCTCAAATGTCTAAAGGTGTTGCTTTAGTAAGTTATGCTTTATCTAATATTGCAGTCTAATTTCCAGGAGGCCATACATGGCAGTGTTGCCAAAATGATTATAAGCCTGCTGATAAGTCCAATTTTTAAATGCATATAGCTTCTACACTCTCAATTGGAATTCAATCAAATTTCGTATGTGCTATGTGTAGATAAACAGATATGACTGAGCGTTTTCTTAAGGGCCTCCAGGGCTGCCAACTGTTAATAAATACTCTCATCTTTTTTATACAAATACCCATATATCAGAAAGTATGCAAGCCGACAGCTTTAAACTATGCACACGTATAGTACCTGACATTCTATATTAATTTGGAGTAACTTATATACGTCAGTGCTACCAATATGATTCTAAGCCTGCTAAGAGGTCCAACGTTAAATACATGTAACTTCCATACTATCATTTGGATTTCAACCAAATTTCGTGTGTGCTATGTGTACCATAACAGATATGACTATGCCGATTCTTAAGAGTAACCAGGGCTGCCAACTGTTAATAAATGCTGTCTCTATTTTTGTTACCCTAATATGGCCTGTTCGCCATCTCTTGATGAATACAGTACTTTTGCATTTGTCAGTTGGCACAGGCTAGAGTAAAATGTGGCTTTTCACCGATGTCTCAGTCTCACTTATGACTGTGATTATAAGGAAGCTATTGAGGAATGGGTGGTGCTTAGTAATGACATTCAGGGCACAGCCAGTTCATGTGGTTGCTTTTAAAGGTTCTACTCATAGGGTTAGTACTGCTGTTCTGACTCAGTGAGGAAAGCAATGGCAAACTACCTCACTACTCATCTTGCCTTGTACGCCTCAATATAGTTCTGCCTTGAGTTTTTGTGGGTATCTACCCACATAACCTAACGGCGGTACTCTTTGAGGATCCAACCAGCCTTCGGGCTATCTAACAGATAAATAATTATGCAAATACTGTACGGTAAGGTTTTCTTAGGAAAAGACACGAGAGTGTATTATTGTTCCTGATGCTCACGCATCTTCATCTTGGTTACAGGAATTCTAATACTGTACAAACAACAGAGACACAATAACAAATACTTAATCGATGCATCACTTCCTAGAAGACACATTAAACTGTATTGTTTATGAGACGCACCCAGTTTCCGGGAAACTCACATTCACTTCTTAGGTTCACGTTATGAATCATGATTGTTAATGTCAGGGCGGGGTGTGAACCCGTGTGACCTTAGATGTCTGTCTCCAGCCGAGAGACAGGTTGTTCGGTACTGTTATGTGACAGCAAGCAAGGATTTCAATAAGCGCCTACCTAGGTGTAGCCTATGACTCAATCAAATATTCGGTCTTCTCACTCCTTTCCTAAGAGTTTGGTTGGTTGGTTGGTTCCTTAGTTTAGGGGCTGCGACAACGCGGTCATGTAGCCCCGTGTACTTTGGGTGTGTGTAGGATCTGTATGATAACCAGTGTTAATTGTGATGACTGTATTAGTGTATGTTATCTGTTTTCAATTCAAGTAAGGACTGCAGACATTGAATTTTTTCAAGTAGTTCCTACTTTTGCCGCCAAATGCCACCGTCGACGACTACTAGATCAGAACTTGGTTACCAGATGCCACCGCAGTCGGCGACGATCGTCGGAACCTAAGAGCGTTTGTGAAATGTATAACCTAATTTAGCTTCACACAGGTGTAATTAGAGGAAGGTTCTTTAACATACCATAAATCTACGACATGGGACCGCCAGCATTACTTCCCCTCCTAACGAAAGCATACTGGGGGATTTCTAACGCTCTAAAAAATCTGATGGCTTCGGCCGGGTTTGAACCCGCGATCTTGGGCATAGAAGCTCAGTATGCTACCATCTACGCCACCGAAGCCGCCTCCCAAGAGTTTAATATCGCTCATTTCATGCAACAGTGGCATAACCAGAAATCTGCACTTTTTCAGCTTTTACCTCAGTAGAGGGCGAGCCTCCATGGCTTAGGCGGCAGCACGCCAGCCTCTCACCGCTGGGTCCGTGGTTCAAATCCCGGTCACTCCATGTGAGATTTGTGCTGGACAAAGCAGAGGCAGGCAGGTTTTTATCCGGGTACTCCGGTTGTCCCTGTCACAAATTTTATTCCAGCAACACTCTCCACTGTCATTTCATTTCATCTGTCATTCATTGAATCATTCCCCCAGGGGAGTGCATCAGACTTCGGCAGCCGGCACAGTTAATATAATCGCCGCTAGATGGGGGCTTCATTCATTCATTCCATTCCCTGTCCCGGTCGGTCGACTGGAAACAGGCTGTGGATTTTCATTTCACCTCAGTAGTGGGCTGGAAAATATTCTTTGTTGATTTATCAAATCGATGCTACTCTCTCGCTTTTCTTGGCAACGTGAGACTATAAAATTCGTTGTGGCTGTTTCCGGATAGCCTATACTAATAATATTATTATTAGCCTATACTGCAATTAGTTTACACCAAGAACACTGATATTTCTTATTTGCGTTAGTGTCTGTTACACTCGTCTGAATCAAAGTAATAAATCCTCAATTCAATATGGCGTCAAAACCTTGCAATTACCTATTCGAGCTGCAGTTTAGTAAATGTCTCTAAATCTATAAAAGCAGTTTCCAACAAACATTACAAAGTTCTGTCACTATAGTAGCAAATGAGCGATATATTGTAACCGTTTGTCTGTTATATAGACTTGCATCTCTCTCTCTCTCTCTCTCTCTCTCTCTCTCTCTCTCTCTCTCTCTGTGTGGTTAACAGCCGTGAGGCTAGACGACACCAGCTCACCATTCTTCCCGTCTCTCCGCCTTTCTCTTCAGTTCGCAGTATGAGCCACAACTCATATCTTCCAGTATTTGACTCTTGTCCTCCACTGGGTCTTCCTCTATAATTCTTGCCGTCTACTGTTCCCTCGATTATAAGCTTAAGCAGTCCATTGTGTCTCAGTATGTGGCCCACGAGGTGATTCCGTCTTCTTTTTAAATACTGTATTTAAGGAAGCATCTTCACTCTCCCACTCTTCTAAGGACTTCCTCATTGTGACCACTTCTTTCCTGCTGATTTTCAAAATCCTTCTATATAGCACCAGGTTTCAAATGCTAGTAGTATTTTCCTCTCTCTCTCCTTTTGTCCAAGATTCGCTGCCATATAGCGCGACGCTCTGAAACGGTTCCTTTCTTCAAGGAACATATATGGTTAGTAGCATGGCCACCTCTTGCTGGTGGGCCATTGCAAGGAATTTAGCTCTTGATCTATGGGATTCTTTGTGGTGGTTCGGAAATGGGTAACAGGGGGCTTTGCTCTTTGATGGAGTTTCATGTCTGTATATATATATTCTGTTAATGGTAGTCGGTTGTTCAGATTATTCTTATTGAGAATGGTGATTGGAATGCTGTTGAGATTCTCTATGGAGAATAGTGATGTAGGATCTGTTCGTTGAAAGGAGAATATGATAGATGTTTTATGTTCATTTTTGTATGGTTATGAATGAAGAGGCTTGTAGTAGAATATATATTTTTATTTAAAAAATCCCTTGTGTGCTATACCCCCACCACCCCAAATATATAATTGGAGAAACGTTACAGCTCCATACATACAATAGGTCTTCAACATTTGTTTCCTCACATCAAGACTTATGTTCCTTGCAGTAAAAAGGTTCTTATTTTTATAGAAAGCGTTCGTGGCTTGGGCAATCCTACTTAATATATCTCTGCTGCTTCTTCCATCATTCGTTATTTTACTTCCCAGATAATTAAACTCATTCCCTTCTTGTATCGTTCCATTTATTAATTCTATTACTGTCTGGTTTTCGCCATTTCTACTGCAGACCAAAATTTTTGTTTTTATTTATTCTCATATTAAATTCTTCCACCATTATTTTGTCCATCTTGCTCAGGATCGTTTGTAAGACTTGAATCATGATCATCTTCGTCAATTTCCGTTTTCCAGGTCAGAGCAAATATGACACCCCTCCACTCTACTCTGTCTGTCCACCATCCTTCCTCAACTATTGAACTCCACTCCGGTTCCGTTCTCTCACACTGTCCTTCACCAAATTGTGTTACGACAACGTTTGTTGTCCTGAACAAAATGCATGTTACGCATTATCCATTGAGCCCCAAAACTCTTGATTATGTTATCCGTGTATTAAAACGATTGCGAATATTCATTTCATCAAGGTCACATTTCACCTTTTAGTAAAACTGAACGATGACAGAAATGCTTAAAAATTGAATTATTAGGAATTTATATAACTAAATTGTGACCTAAATAAAATATTTAAATAATTCCTGTGAACAATTACTACTATTTTGATAATTTGGCATGACCTAACACAAGATAAGTGAATAGAAGAACGTCGCCAAATATGGGGAGTTTTTTTATAGGGCTCACATTAGTCATAAGAAGGAACGGAATAATTTTGATTATATCACCAATGTAAACCTCGGGGAATATACTATGTATATTACAAATATGGGCACGTTTGATGTTGTAAAACCCTCTGATATTATTGTTAACTTTAAAAGTGCACCCTCCCCATATTAGGCAACCGAGGTTCGTAATAAGGGAAGGTGAGAAACCTCGCGGTTTTTATTTATAATAGCCTACACTGAATAATATACCCTTCTAATTAAAGCATTAATTCTGACAATGTAATAGAATCATGAACATAAATAGTACAAAAATGAACATTGTAAGTTAATAACAGTCCTGTTTACATCTGTCTGTCACCTCTTCAGGGTGAGTGTGGGGCACAAGGGAAGGTATGAACACTCAGGGAGAACTATTTGTTTATTAACTCTGCTGCTCCAGCACGCAATCCATTTCCCCTGTTAGTAGCCAATTTGGGATTGGAAGGATGTCAACAGCTCTTTACCCTTTCCCCTCTTCTCCCCCCACCCCCTGCCCAATCAGATGTTGAGGCCTCTCGTGAAATGTCACCACTTTTGTTTGGAGGAGAAGATCTACATTTCCATGTTGTAGGCTACCTCCACTGAGAGGTTCGGAAAATCATGGTCCTGGAAAATGTTCTTATTGCACGGATAAAGCCCAGATTTACGGAACCCTCCTACATTTTCAACAGTTGCTGCCTTCATATACGCACGACCAAACAGCTCACCAACCCATTTCTTCCTTCCCAGCATTAAAAATAAGTGATATGCCACTTAGTAAGAGCTGAACTATTCCATTGCATTCAATAGAACGTAATATGGGGTTCCCCATATTAGGGGACAATGAACTCCCCATATTAGGCTATCTCAGTGTCCATGCTTTAACATTTTACTTCCATGAAATTTACAGGCTAAGACAAAATACTACAATAGTACGTTGAACCGAAACCCCTTACTGTATACTGTATACATGCACATTTAGAAAATTAATATTCACTTACCTTTTCTTATCAATTCGTACGAATTCAGAAATTTGAGAAATATTTCACAACGATGTAGAGCAACAAACTTGAATAACAAAATGGCTATGATGGGCAGCTAACGGCAACTTCGTGCGTTACCCACACAGCACATGGACAACAATTTAACGTATTCACCGCAAACTTACAGCATCTACTAAATGACAAAATACTACTTCCCCATATAAAGAAACCTTCCCATATATGGCGACTTTCCTCTACTAATTTGAAATTATCTCAATAAACATAGGCCTATTGAATGATTATTTGTGAATTCTTAGATGACATTATCTCAGGAATAGAAAGTTGCAGCTCTCCATGCATCCCTGTCCTGAGCTAATCGTTTCATCTCTACATAGCTACCACACCCTACATCCAAGTCAATCTGTTTTAATATATTCTAACCTTGGTCAACCATTACAGTTCTTATCCTCGACCCTTCCTTCTATAACAAAGTTTGCTATTCCAGAGTGTCTTAGTAAGTGTCCTACCAACCTACTCTTCTCTTCATGAACAGTCGCCAGAAACATCTCTCCTCTCCCACTCGTCTTAATACCTCTTCATTCGTAACCCTATCTACCTATCTGATCTTCATAATTCTGCTGTAACACCACATTTCAAACGCTTCAATTCTCTCTTTTCTGCTACTCCAACAGTCCAAGTTTCACTTCCATAGAACGCCACGCTCCAGACAAAGGCCTTCAAAAATGACTTCCTAATAACTAAATCTATATTCGATGTCAACAGATACCTTTTCTGTAGAAATGCTTTCGTTGCCTGTGCCAACATACTTTTTATATCCTCTTTGCTTCGTCCATCACTGGTTATTTTGCTTCCTAAGCAACAGAAGTCTCCTTCTTCCTTTTGCATTTCACCTGCCACCCATAGGAGTTTCTGATTTCTTTCGACTGCATTCCAATATTTTTGTTTTATATTATTAATTTTCATCATGAGTTCTTTCCTTAAGACAGAATCCATACCATTTAAAAACTCATTCAAACCTCTGATGTGTCGGTTAAGATGATTATGTCCTCAGCAAATCTCAGAGTTGAAATTATTTCTACATGATTCTTTACTCCTACTTTGTACTTTTCTCCAATTTCCTGCATTGCTTGTTCAATGTATTGAACCCTTGCAAAGAAGCTTATGAGACTCAGTTTCGGGGGGTGTAACAGTCCATTTCGTAAGTTGTTGTTAAAGCGCTTCCATAACATGCAGGGTAACATATAACAAAATAACATGCAGGAAAAAGTGAAGCCAGGGTTAAAACAAATGAATTTAATGACAGATCAGCTATTTACAAAATGAAATAAACAAACAAAACTCCCAAAATGACTCCCATTGAATAAAATTATTTGCCAAAAACTAGGCCTAATCTCAGGAGAGATTATTAATCGGACCAAATGTCCCCAAAATCTACAATGGCAATGTATAACGTGTGTGCTGTTCTACATGCTTAACGATGAGTACAAATGAATGCATGATTCGTCATCATCCGGATAAACTTTCAGAAGATGAATCTGCATTGCTTGGAGCTAGACAGACGCGGGGAACAACTATACACAACTTAAAACTAAACCGACACTTCCTATACTAAATAAACAACAATAATTTCCGCTTGAAATTGGAATCAAGAACTGCCGTAGTAAAACATTACTGCCTACAAATTAGGACTTCACAAAAATCAACACAAGTAAGTTAACACGTGACCAACAAAAGAAAACATATGACCGCCTGTCATTTTTACAAGTAAAATACAACTACACCACACGGGTGTCACACGCAGAAAAAACATGAACTGAGTCATAGACAAATCACTAGGGTCAAAGCCAACATTTACATCATTAACACAATATTCCATCCATACGACATGCAATAATTCGTAACAAACGTGGCGAACTCCCCAATTAATTATGGTCCAAATAACCATCACAAAAGAACAGGTTTGCTAATGATAGCTTAATAGGGGTCAGTCGGACAACAGGACTGCCTAACAAAATAAGTCACCAAGGATAGACGGGCGCTAAGTGGAAATCTGCACATCTGTCAACCCACGTGTCAATAACCTCGACCTCCCAAGGCACGGGATCGAGTCTCGAAGAAGCGTGCCCCAAAGCACAATATATACGTGTGTGTGTGTCAGAACAACATATATCTCAGCATTTCCCCTAGGAAATCCAAGAATCAGCATTGGACAAGGTACAGTAGCCTCCTCGGAGCGCACTGCCTTTCCATCAAAATACAACGACAGCAAAATATGAGGGCGGTAGCACCATCTACCCCTCTTCACGTAGAATCAAAACACACACCTGACACAAGAACACACACAGAATCACACGCATGGGTTTGACAGAAACCTGAAATAAATGACATAAATATTTTTCCACCAGCTCGCGCTTCCGTTCTAGGCTGTGACTAACGAACCTGAAAAGGACTCAAAAAAATCTAAAAAAAATAGAACTAAGGTGTTCAACCATTACATCTTAATTTGTTGCACTCGGCAACCCTAGTATGATTAATAACCTGTTCAGCAAACATCTTACAATAATTACCTCCCTTTCCTATCAAAAATATGAACTTTAATAAAGCACCACTTGTCGAATGTAACGAGTGTCGCATCCGCATGGATAAAATCAGGTACACGCGCCGTATACACTAAATATGACTCCAAAGAAAAATAATATACAACAAACAACTTTGGCCACGCGCCAACGTACATTTAAAAACAATAGTGTCGGTGCACAAAAAAATCTAAACAAGAAAAAGAAATAAATGAATTATTTACAACGTTCCCACGCCATATCTAACTACATATTGAGTAAATCAATTTTTGTATATCACCGTATCAGCTTGCAGAACATATCACTTCCGTCCCGGCTCATTTCCCTACGGGAAATTAGTCCTCCATCGTCGACGTCGTCGAAGAAGCGATGCACATCAATCCGTCTCCTGACCAAACGTCGGACATCTTGGCGTAGTCTCTTGGACAGAAATGTTCAATGTTAATATAATTGCCTAGCTATAATCGCTGTGAGTTACTACTTTCACTCACGTAATGTCCTATGCGATTAATGATCGAAGACTTTCCCTAGCTTAGCATTCGCTTACACACGCACAATTATCACTTGAAAAATGCAATACAAAATTTACATAAATTATACATTTTAAACACATCGTCACTGGCTTGAAAATCAAGTTTTAAACATGACTGTCTCGCAGTCCTTATCTCGCTAGATATCTCCACTGCTCTACGTGAACCTTGCTCGCTTTGAGCACTAATTGGAATGTTAGTTAAGTCTTGCCCATTAAGAGCTGAAAATCGTGACGCAGACTGGCGTGAACCATTGCTCTCCAGAGCTCAAAACAGTTGTCACTAGTATGATTATTAAGAGCGGTCAATCGCGACGCAGACTGGCGTGACCCTTGCTCACCAGAGCTCAAAACAGTTGTCTTCAAAACAGCTTCTCCTCGATCAATTTATTGGAAACTGACAGAATGAGGTGGAGTGGGGAGAATTAAGAAAAATATTCTAGAGTTTTCGTCTCACGAACTTGGGACTAGTATCAATCTTCATCATTTTATTCAAACGTCTCAGCGCACTTATGCGGAATTATTTCGGATCAGCGGTTCTTTAGATAAGCGTTTCCGCGCCTTTTTTACAGGGTACGCCACCCATCGCGTGGTTTTGGCGTGGTCTCATCTGATTGGGTGATTCAATCCTAGGTCGGTTGAAACTCACTCGTGACCATCCCCTAATGACACCAATTTTGGTGCGCGTTGTTACACAATTTGTCCTTGAACTCGGCTTACCCGGTCGTCTTCAAGAATAACTACCAAGCATGCCTCTGTGGTAATCATTGCTACACACTAACTTGGCTTCCCCTTTGTCAATTTCTACATGTACTGCCTGGGCCTCAGTAATAATAATAATAAATCATGAATACTTATTCATCGCAGATTAATAAGGGTTCAGTATAGATTGAAATGTATGGGTGATAAGTTACAGCCTTGTCTTACACCTTTCCGAATACCAGCTTCTCTCTCATGTCCTTCCGCTCAAATAACTGTTGTCTGGTTTCTGTATAGATTTTAGAGCACCCTCCTATCCCTGTACTTTATTCCAATCGTTTACAAAATGTCAAACAACTTACTCCAATCAACGTTATCCAAAGCCTTGTCTAAGTTTACAAATGCCAAGAACGTTCTCTTATCCTTCCTTATTCTAGCTTCCAAAATCAGTTTAAGAATTAGTACAGCTTCCCTTGTTCCTACGTTTTTCCTGAAGCCAAACTGGTCTTGACCTAACTCTGTTCCTATCTGTCTTTCCATCCTCTTGTACATTATTCTAGTCAGGATCTTTGAAGCATGAGTGATCAAGCTGATTGTACGGTAATCTTCACATCTGTCAGCTCCTGTTTTCTTCGGTATATGGATGATAACATTCTTCTTGAAATCAGCGAGTACCTCGCCGGTCTCATGAATCCTACACACCAAGTGAAATTACCTGATCAGACCTTAATCACCTATGCAGCGTAGCAACTCTTCGGGATATCATCTATGCCTGGTGCTTTGTTCCTTCTTGAGTGTTCCAATGTTCTGTCAAATTCTGATCTCAATATTAAATCTCCTATCTCATCCTCATCAATTTCCTATTCCCTTTCCATTGCATGATTCTCAATCTCCTTTCCCTTATACAAACACTCTATGTAATCATTCCATCCCTCAACCTTTTCTTCCCTATCTGAGACCTTAATATTACAGCACTTAGTCTTCCTTCCCCCAAAAGTACTCTTAATCCTTCGATAAGCTGTATCTACTTTTCCTAATTTCGGGCAATTTTCTATACCTGCACATTTGTCATTCAACCATTCTTCTTTTGCTTCCTTGCACTTCTTATTAACCTCATTTCTCAGACGTCTGTATTCTGCTCTCCCCCTTTCATCTCTTAGATTCTTGTGCTTCCGCCTTTCGTCCATTAATTCTAGTGATCCATGCGAGATCCATGGTTTTCTACCTATTCTTTCTTTCCTACCAATGTTTCCTTCTGTGGATTTTGTTATTTCATTCTTCAAAAGGGTCCATTCCTCTTCAATTGTGGCTTGTTCAGGGTTTTTCGTTAGTCCTTCCTTTATACTCGTCTTGAATCGTTTGTTCACGTCCTACTCTTTCAGTCTGTCTGTTGCCCACCTTTTTGGCCTTTGCCTTTTCTTCAATTTCTTCTATTCAAGTCTGCATTTCATAAAATCCAGATTGTGGTCGGAGTTTATGTCGGCACCGGGATATGTTTTGCAATCTAAAATCTGGTTTCGAAATCTTCCCTTGACCATAATGAAGTCGATTTGGTAACGCCTTGTATCGCTTGGTCTCATCCATGTGTATATTCTTCTATTGTTGTTATTTAATAAGGTGTTAGCTAATAGCTATGACCAACTCATGCTCGGTGCAGATTTCCATTAGCATGTTTCCTCGATCATTCCTTTTCCCTAATCCGAATTCTCCTACTATTTTCCCTTCTTTTCCTACCACAGCATTCCAATTCCCCATTTCTACAACATTTTCATCACCCTTGACATACGTCAGAACTTCATTTATTTCTTCGTAGACCTTTTGAGCATCTCCATCATCAGCTTGACTGGTGGAATTATAGACTTGTACCACTGTGGTGCACTTTGGTTTTGTATTGATTTTTCTACACTAAGTTGATCATAATATTCTACCCGCTGTCCAAATTTCCTAGTGAATATGAGACCAACCCCAGCCTGCTTGGCCATTGTTTGATTTAGTGCTAATGACCCTATAGTCTTCTGACCAAAAGTCCTGTTCTTCCTGCCAGTGCATTTCACTAATCCCAACCAAATCCAACCTATTCATTTCTCTTTCTAAGTTTTCTAAACTTCCACTGCTTATCAGACTTCTAACATTCCACGCTCCGATCCGTAGAATATCAGATGTTCTCTTTATCACTTCTGTTATGTTCATAGAAAGATTTAACAATAAAATACAAAGGTTTGAATTTGTAGCTGTGAGTAACGATGATGGCGGTACACGAGTTGTAATTAATTATGTAAATAGGGAATCGTATTCTAAATGTGATAATAATTTTTATGTATTTCGGACAGGTTAGTTATAGGATTTAGTTCGATTTAACGTTAAATGTTGGTAGTGGCAGACATCATAACTTGGTTAGGAGTATTTGTTGTTATAATTTATCGGGTCCTGTTTTGCCTTAGATGCCAACACATTAGGACATGCCATGACTGACATAGGATCGATGTCACTATTATTTATCCTATTATTATTGTACAGTATCTTAGCTAGGAATTTAGATAGGCCTATGGATTTTTTGGTTAAACCATTAGCTTAGATTTGCAAATTTTGTTTCGTAGGACTTATCTGGAGGAAATAGAATATCATTCCGCCATCCTGGACAAACGAGCACAAAGTCCTATCTTAATTGGCGCCCAACGGGTGTATAACGACATGGAAAGTTAGTTACCGAGCATGTAGGAAGTTGACAGCATAATCAGTAAATGTCGACACGCCTAACATGTGTGTTGGATATCAGGGTATGACATTTCAAGTAAAGTTAAAATTTAAGGATAGGTTGGATTTTGTTTATAAATGTGTAAACTTTTTATTGTGATTTGCTATTGAGGTTGATGATAAATGTATATGTAAATTCAAAGTAAAATCATGGATGATCAGATAGACGTAGCCTATTAATAGTCCAGGTAGTATCCCGTGGAAGATTCAATAACATTTGGAAACTGTTTGTTTATGTAATTTTTGTATGTATATTTTACTTGAATCCAGGATTGGATAATTAGACTACCAGCACTTGTTCTTACTGTTATCCTGGAGATTGGCTTCCATATTCCCCTATTTCTCAACAATGTCATATTCCACAAAGGAGAAGATGAGAGAGGTGATGGCTAGAGCCCTGCGCTGATACAGAAAATGTTATCCGCATCCGCCTCGCATCCACCCCGCGTACGTCCCGTGTCGGTCCCGCATCCGCACATTTGTTATGGGAATCTACTGGCATTAAAATAATAGTTTAATTAGAATAAGCTCTGTATGCAAATGAAACTCTAATACTTAATAGGAAGGGTGACTTGGAAAATATCCTAAAGGAAGAACGCAAGATCATGAGGAAAATTCTTGGCCCAGAAAGAATGGAAGATGGATACAGGTTGAAATCTCGTAAAGCAACTGAGAAATTATCAAATCTTGCTGCGGACATCAAAAAAAGAAGATTGAAGTTTTATGGACATGTTCAAAGACTTCCACCGACTAGGCTTACACACAAGATCATTCTTTACCTACGCAGAAGGACTGAAGAATATACCGTGGATTCAGCAAGTCAAACAGGATTTATAGAAGGCCCAAGTAAGGACAGTGGAAGTCTTTGACAGGAACCTCTTCCGATGTAGGGTAAATGGATGGAATGTAACACCAGAGAATGACGCTTCAAAGAGACCAGGAACCAAGTGGACTGAGGAAAGGAAGATGGCCCATGGAGAGAGAGTGAGGGCTATATGGAAGATCAGAAAGTCGAATCATTAAAGTACTGCGTGACCCATCTGGGTCCATTCGCACATAATAATAATAATAAGAAGAAGCATATAGTATTAAAGCAACACGTTTAGACATTTGAGGAGAAAGTCCTTCCCTTAGACTATGTATGTCATGTGCTATGTTTAAAATGAATGTTATACAGCCATAATTGCAACCCTTTTCTGTTCGCAGTGTTAATTATACTTAATGACATAATTTGAATGAGATTAACTTAAATCATCTTACTTTTGTCATGAAAAATATTTATGTCAAACATCCGGGTCGTAGTAATGATATTCGACAAGTTCGAATTGTATTCTAAAAGCTACCTGCAAATTTACTCCAAACATTATCCGCAGCCTATCCGCTATCCACACAGCCGTGCAAACTATATCCACATGGCGATACATTTTGCGGATATCCGCGGGTTTATCCGTGGATATCCGCATTGCACAGGTAAGTGATGGCAAGGTTGATGGCGGACGTAGGCCTACGTTGCTACATCGATGGTGTAAACTTGAACTTGGTCAAGTACAGTCGAGTGCGGGTGAAGTTTAAACTTAGGTGCCTGACGAATTAAAGTTTCAGCGGAAGTAGGTACAATAGGTAAATTGTAAGACGAGGTAGGACAAGTTAGTTGGTTCCTCAGTTCAGGGGCTGCGACAACGCGGTCACGTAGTACCGTGTGCTTTGGGTGTGTGTAAAATCTATCTGATAATCGGTGTTAATTGTGATGGTTGTATTGGTGTGTGTTATCTGTAATTCAGGTAGGGACTGCAGACGAACAATTTCAAGTAGTTCCTACTTTTGCTACCAAATTATACCGTCAACGACACCTAGCCACGAACTAGGCTACTAGATGCCACCACAACCGCACCTGGCGCAAACGTTGGAACTTAGAGCGTTAATCAAATCTAGCATACGAATGTTAGCTTCACACAATTATTATAGTTAGTGGAATGTTCTTTAACATGCCATAAATCAATGACATGGGCCCGCCGGCTCTACTTCCCCTCCGAAGGAAGGCATACCGAGGAATTTTTAACTTCTTAAAATATTTGACTTCAGCCGGGTTTGAACCCGCGATCTTGTGCTTAGAAGCTTAGCATGCTACCAACAAAGCCACCGAAACCCCTGTTGGACAAGTTAAAGGCCCAGATTAAGACATAAATAGGGCGAGCTTCAGGTGAAATAGGGCAAGTTTGAGGAGAAGTAGGTAAAGTAAGAACTAAGTTAAAGCCCAAATTGAGACAGAGGTAGGGTGAGTTTCAGGTGACATAGTTTCAAACGAGGTAGAAACAGTTAATGACACTGCAGCAAAGGACTGAGAGGAAGTACAAGCTAATAATGAGGAGGATAAATGAATTATTCTCGTAGGCCTACTTAGATACAGTGTTGAGTAACTCAGGTATAGTGGCGCAGGTTCTCCGGATACTTGTTCCACTGCTTGGTAGCCGCCAAGGCCCGCGCTGATCCCAGCAGTGCCGAGTTCTAACGGACATAGATCTGGTGCATGATACCTTCTCCCAACTAACAATAAACCTACTCATTTCCATACCCCCCCCCCCCCCCCCTGTCTGGCTGCGTGGCTCGGGGGTAACGTTCTCGCTTGCTGAGCCCAAGGTTGCAGGTTCGAAACCTGGCGCAGTCAGCTGGCATTTGAGGGTGCGCAAATGCGAGGGAGCCGTGTCAGTACATTTACTGGCACGTTAAAGATCCCCTTCGGGGCAAAATTCCGGCACCCCGGCGTCTCTAAAAGCCAGTGTAGTTAAAAGGGACGTAAAACCAATAACATTAACATTATTATTCCATACCCACATTTCCTTGCATGTGGCAATAACCAAGCCACCAGGTTTTACGTGTAGACAATCTTTCCTTTCTGTCTATGTGGTTTTCCTTGGCCCTACTATCCAACCCTTATATAATAATGTTATTAATGCAGCCAATGGCCATGTACTTTTCTTTTCAGGACACCCTTATATATATATATGTGTATATTTTATATGTGCACATATATAATATATACCAATGTTAATGAATACTCATTATGCCGCGATCGGACAGGCACTAAGTCCTAAATGACATTCCTTATCCAATCCCCTATCCTTTCTCTTCTACTATCGTAGTTTAACTGCAAGTCGGAGGCACCAGTAGTAAGGTCGGGTGCCACGCGGGGGGTGTGGGTACTTTTTCGAACCCCCCCCCCCCCGAAAAAAAAGAACGGGATCAAGCCATTTTTACACATTTTCCATCCCCATGAGAATGCATCTTTGTCATGGCCGTACCAGCTAAATCTGGTGCTAAGTTCTCAGTGCATGCTACTCCAGTGCTCCATTGGTAAGCGGCAATGATGCCAAGTCATATCGAGTTTTAGAGAGGCTGTTTTTAAGCGATTCGTACTGGAGACTGTTATGCCTTTCTCCTTGCTTTCAGGAACACACAGACAACAACAAAATTTGCCCCTCTGAAACTACATCAGCTTTGGAGGCTCTTTCATCCCTGAGGACTAACGAAGTGTTATAATTTTTTTGTTTTTGTTTTCAACAAAAGTAACAAATTTCAATTTGCATTGGTGATAGAACGATGATGTGTCTCGTCCACTGAATATGTGCAGGAATAAAATAATCTGCTTCGCCACGAAAGCACATTTGAATTTCTTAGAGGAATAAAGGGTATTTTCAGATAGGGTAGAGTCAAGTTACTCCGTGATAAAGCGTATTTCCTCTATCACAACCTAGGTTCAATTCCGAAAGTTCTAAGTTTTTACCAACAGATGGCAGTAGAAACCAGGTATCCAGGAAGCCCTTGTGCTCTATCTTTGACCAACTCAATGAGGTTTAAAAAATATATTAACAGAGAGTTGACATTTCAACAAGTGATCCACTTCCAGTGAAATCTGTGGTGAAGATTATAATTTCTTATAAACATCTGTTTCACTGTATAAGGTTCATTTTAACACCAGTCAGAGGTAAGATGCAGACCATTCGCATACAATACTTACAAACATGTAGTGTTACGCATGCAAGGTGTAGTCAGCTTAGCAGTAAGTACGATTTTCTTAGGTTGGACGCTGAAATTGCGCCAAAACGGAATAAAGAGCCTCGCTCCTACACAGCTGAAACGCTTAAAGAAGCATTGAGGTCGATGAAGGAAGAAGAATGGTCAGTACACAAGGTCAGTAGACGTTTTAATAACCCGTGGAGTACAGTAAAGGATTATTGCACAAAATATTCAGCCGATCCAGGAAGTGCAACCCTTGCAAAAATCGGAAAGCCACTCGTTGTGTCACCTGAATTTGAAGTGAAGATAGTGTGTCGAGATAGATACAATATATCGGTATTGGCCTAATTCCAGACCCCAGAACAATGACGATGTTGGTTGTGGTGCGGAAGGTGGCTCCCTTGGCGGATGACACCAAGAGGAAGAATAGAGCCGAAGGGATTGATTATCAGTTTTGTAATGTCTGGTACCTATAATACCTATTTAATGTGTGATAGAGGTGAGGAATCTGATAGTAACTAAGAAGACTTAAAATATGTTTAATGGAATATTTTTAATAGAATGTTCTTTTTTTCTATAAAAAAAACTGTGTAGTGAAATGTTTCAATATGGGCAATATGGGGTAATAGAAACTTATAGTCTACATACGCTTTGAGCACTTTTATTACATTAAACATTAGTTTTCACAATTAAAAAGTACACTGAATGGAGAACAACCTGCCATCACGGAGTAACTTGAACGCTATCACGGAGTAACTTGAATATCACGACGTTACCTACTTCTGCTACCGGATTTCGTTACTTAATACCTTGAAATAACTTATGAATATTTGTAAGATATAAGCCAGAAAGGTTCCATAGGGTATTCCTCCTTAACATGAAATGAATCGAAATAACTGAAATCTAAAATTTCAGAAATAGTAACAAAAAAAGCTTAGTATCACGGAGTTGCTTAACTTTACTCTACTCTCTTCCCAGGTTTCATGAGGAGGACGTAAGATGAAGGTGGTTGGGCTGCCAGTATCACCAGGAGATCATCGCCAACTGTTTCTCATAGAACTCCTCTTGTTCGAACTTCACACGCAGGAAGGTGATGAGCCTTTGTTCGTTTGCGTCATTTGTTAGGAATTGTTCTTTCGGCATGGTCACTGGAATGGACTCATCAAGGACCACAGTGGCTGCAGAGGACTTTTCGTTTACGGTAAATCTCTCAGCTGTCTTAGTACTCTTTGCAGTCGCGTCACTCGGATAGTCGTAAAAAGGAAGTATGTGTCTCTTCTCTCTTGTAATAGGGCTTTCCTATTAATGACTGAGCCTGAGCAAGTCCCGTTCCACGCCATAACTCTCGCCTGGAATTACTAGACACGCAAATTTCGAAGGGGAACGGGGGGATGAATTTTTGTGAAGTATATAATGGCCAATTGACGTACCTGATCGGAAATCTACCTGATAAGAAATGAAAAAGAATTGACTCAATAGTTAGTGTTTATGACTTTCTTGTTAAAATACAACATTAATTGGTGCAGAACACCTCAGATCTCTCGTGACTCGCAGGTACCTTCCTCAAGCGCTGTTGACCAGATGACGAAAAACTTTTTCTTTCTTTTTTATTTCATAGAAAACAAGTAAAAATCTGAAACAAATAGCTTACCCACAGATAGGCTATTTAATAAATCGGATACACCTTAGTCAATCTGTCTGTTAGGTAGTCAGCCTGGAGGCTGGTTGGATCCTCAAAAAGCACCACCAAATGTTATGTGGTAGAAACCCACAAAACCGAGGTAGCACTATAATGAGGCGTACTAGGCAAGTTGATGAATGAGGTAGTTTGCCATTGCTTTCCTCAGTCAATAACATTTTTAAATTAATATTTATTAATTAAATGCCAGTTTCAGCCAAATTATTGCCTTCTTTAGTTTATAATAGACTCAGTCATGGTTCCGTATTGATTGACAATCAAGTATAGGCTAGTAAAATTTGGGAATCCGCCTGATCAATACAGAATATTTACATAAGTTATATAGGGCTATATTAAACCCATTTGGTACATGTTTCGGGGCCTATTATGATGGCCCCTTCATCAGCCAAAAGCATACAGATCATCAGTATAATCAACGGATGCATCACAAACGGTAGATCCAACATGAAAAAGAATTGATGAAAATGAAACATAATAATCATGAAAGATGATGTGGTGATAAAACACATGAATGTGACAAATTAGAGAGACACTTAAAATGTTACAGGCGACAGATGAAAAAACACACTAAAATAACATTTTAAAAGGGGGGCACTTTAAGTACTTGTCAAAACAAGTCTTTTGTGAGTCCTTATGCTGGTATTATTGTTCATAAGGACTCACAAAAGACTTGTTTTGACAAGCACTTAAAGTGCCCCCCTTTTAAAGTATTATTTTAATGTGTTTTTTCATCTGTCGCCTGTAACATGTTTAAGTGTCTCTCTAATTTGTCACATTCAAGTGTTTTATCACCACATCATCTTTCATGATTAAGTTATTATGTTTCATTTTCTTCCATTCTTTTTCATGTTGGATCTACCTTTTGTGATGTATCCGTTGATTATACTGATGATCTGTATGTTTTTGGCCGATGAAGGGGCCAACATAATAGGCCCCGAAACATGTACCAAATGGGTTTAATATAGCCCTATATAACTTATGTAAATATTCTGTATTGATCAGGCGGATTCCAAATTTTATTATACTTCTTTAGTTTTTCAAAGCACAAAAGATAAATCTATGGTTGCCTTTGATATTCATTCATTCATTCATTCATTCATATTCTAAAGGCTAATGCCTTGTCGATGCAACCACACTCTTCTGTCGTTGGCGGTTCGTTTCAGTTCCATGTAATTGTCACATCCCATTCTATTCTTGATGTCTTTCAAATACTGTACTTCGTCCTAGGCCGTCCTCTTCCTTTCTTTCCCAGCATTCAAGAATGTTAACGATGAAAGTGTTGCGTCTGATGACATGTCCAATTTATTGTATTTTCCTCCTTCCCATTTCCTTCATTAATCTTATCATTTCTTTGACTTCCATTAAGATTTCCAGGTTGGTTTTTCTTTCCATCCAGCTCGTTCTTGGCATTTTCCGCAATATCCACATTTCAGCAGCTTCAAGTCTTTTCGGATTTACCCAGAGTCCAACATTCACTTACATAGAGCAGTGTACTCCATACAAATGATTTTGCAAAGTGTTTTGCCTGTTTTGCCAATGTAATCCTTCTCTTCACTTCCATTAAGCATCTATTTGTCTTCTGTGATTATACTACCGAGATAACAAATTTGTTTCACTTGTTCAATTCTCAAGTCATGACATTTTATATTCGTTTTAATTTCTTCCATATTTTTCTGAACTATCATTACTTTAGTTTTCCGTTTGTTCACTTTTAATGTCCATAGTTTAAGTGTGATAGGTTATTGTATTCGTTGGTTTTCATTAGTAGTGTTCGTGGAAAGTAATGTAAGACGCTCAACTAAACAACACAACAGCTATTATTCAAGGATCATCAACATTTTCCACATCGCATCAAAGACATTTCATTGGGACAGAGGATAATTACAACAATCAACATTCCAAACTATGTTCCACTCAACAAAGGGTTTTTCGTCTCATAGAAAGACAGCAGACTTCAGGCTTTAGAAATGAAGTTTCTAAGAAGTAGACTATACTTTAAACAAGATGTTCAGTAAAGAACATATAGCCTACTTTCTCCTAAATGCATGGGTATTGTTATAACTCTTTGTCCTTTTCAAGGAGTATGATTGAATGTTGGTTGTAGTAGCTTGTTGAAATACAACGTGCTATAGGGATATTAAACATGAATATGAGGTGCCCTTTGCTAGTGCTACCTCTGTACCAAATTTCGTTCAATTCAGATTCACCGTGTTTGAATTGATAGGGGGAATCGATTTGCACACATACTTGGCCACCATCTGCAAACTATTGGGCTGATGTTCTTGCAGTTTGGTCAGAATATGTTTCCCACATAAAGATATGGTGTTGCAAAATTTGGTAGAGACTAGATTATTAGGTTGGTCGTAATTACATTATAGCTTTTAACATTTGGGTGGCTGCGATTACGTTTCCGTCAAGATAGCGGTGAAATAAAACATGACACTGAGGTGCCTTTGCTAGTGCTACCTCTGTACCAAATTTCGTTCATTCGGTTCCACCGTGTTCGAATTAATAGGGGGAATCAATTTTGACATAAAGATGGCCGCCATCCGCAAACTATTAGGCTAATGACCTATTAGATTGGTCAAAGGATGCTCCCTCCAAAAAGGTATGTTGTTGCAAAGTTTGGTAGAGATCGGATGGTTATGTTAGTCGTAATTTGATTTAAGCTTTAAATATTTGTGTGGCCGCCATTACGTTTCTGTAAATATGGCGGCGATATTAATCATGACACTGAGATGCCCTTTACTAGTGCTATCTCTGTACCAAATTTCGTTCCATTCGGTTTCACCGTGTTTGAATTAATAGGGGGAATCGATTCTGACACAAAGATGGCCACCATCCGCAAACTATTAGGCGAATGACCTACTAGATTGGTCAAAGGATGCTCCCTCCATAAAGGTATGTAGTTGCAAAATTTGGCAGAGATCGGATGATTAGGTTAATCGTAATTTGATTTAAGCTTTGAACATTCGTGTGGCCGCAATTACATTTCAGTCAAGATGGCGGCGATATAAAACATGGCACTGAGGTGCCCTTTGCTAGTGCTACCTCTGTACCAAATTTCGTTCCATTCGGTTCCACCGTGTTCGAATTAATAGGGGGAATCAATTTTGACATAAATATGGCCGCCATCCGCAAACTATTAGGCGAATGACGTATTAGATTGGTCAAAGGATCCTCCCTCTATAAAGGTATGTAGTTGCAAAATTTGGTAGAGATCGGATGGTTATGTTAGTCGTAATTTGATTTAAGCTTTAAACATTTGTGTGGCCGCCATTACGTTTCTGTCAATATGGCGGCGATATTAATCATGACACTGAGATGCCCTTTGCTAGTGCTATCTCTGTACCAAATTTCGTTCCATTCGGTGTCACCGTGTTTGAATTAATAGGGGTAATCGATTCTGACACAAAGATGGCCGCCATCCGCAAACTAGTAGGCTAATGACCTATTCATTTGGTTAAAGGATGCTTCCTCTATAAGGGTATGTTGTTGCAAAATTTGGTAGAGATCGGATGATTAGGTTAATCGTAATTTGATTTAAGCTTTGAACATTTGTGTGGCCGCCATTACGTTTCCGTCAAGATGGCGGCGATATAAAACATGACACTGAGGTGCCATTTGTTAGTACTACCTCTGTACCAAATTTCGTTCCATTCGGTTGCACCGTGTTCGAATTAATAGGGAGAATCGATTTTGACACAAAGATGGCCGCCATCCGCAAACTATTATGCTGATGACCTATTAGTTTGGTCAAAGGATGCTCCCCCCATAAAGGTATGTTGTTGCAAAATTTGCTCGAGATCGGATGATTAGGTTAGTTGCAATTTGATTTAAGCTTTGAACATTTGTGTGGCCGCCATTACGTTTCCGTCAAGATGGCGGCGATATAAAACATGACACTGAGATGCTTTTTGTTAGTACTCCCTCTGTACCAAATTTCGTTCCATTCGGTTGCACCGTGTTCGAATTAATAGGGGGAATCGATTTTCACACAAAGATGGCCGCCATCCGCAATCTATTACGCTGATGACCTATTGGTTTGGTCAAAGGATGTTCCCCCCATAAAGGTATGGTGTTGCAACATTTGGTACAGATCGGATGATTAGGTTAGTCGTAATTTGATTTAAGCTTTGAACATTTGTGTGGCCGCCATTACGTTTCCGTCAAGATGGCGGCGATATAAAACATGACACTGAGGTGTCCTTTACTAGTGCTACCTTTGTACCAAATTTCGTTCAATTCGCATTCACCGTGTTCGAATTGATAGGGGGGGACAGACATTCAGAGTACACACACTCACACACACACAGACACACACACACACACACACACAGACTCACACACACACATACACACACACACACAGACTCACACACACACATACACACACACAGACAGACACACTTTTTTCGCCCTGTGTTGATCTCATAAGTCTACTTTCATTTTTTGCAAAAATCGAAAGTAGGCTAAAAACTAGGAAAGACAAAGTAAGAAATGAGAAGATTAGAGAACCAGCTGCAATAAATCAGTCCCTGAAGGAGACCATAACTAGCGAACGTTTGCGATGGTTTGATCACCTCAAACATATGAGAGAAAGAAGAATTGCAAAACAATGGTTGCATACTGAGATTACTGGAAAGAGAACTGTAGGAAGACCTAGGAGGAGATGGCTGGACCAAGTGAAGGAAGATATCACATCCAAGGGAATCAACTGGGATGAAGTCTTGAAAGAGCAGTGGTACATGAATCGACTAAAATGGAGAGCGCTCGTAAACCACACCTGGGAAACTGGAGTGGAAACTTGATGATGATGATGATGATGATGATGATGATGATGATGAGAAAGACCATACCAAGATTTTTTAAACAACAATCTTTAGTCTTTTTATGGGAGTACAAACACAACTTTTTTTAGATTTATGACATATTTCACAAAATAATAATAATAATAATAATAATATCGTATGGCCTCGGGTGCCTGGTGCAAGCTTTGTTAATTGACACCCAGAGGGTAGCTTGCATGTCGAATTTCGTCGTTCCTTTGGACGCTATGAAAGTCAAGGATGTTAGATATCTAAACTCTTTGACACCACAGCGCTTTCAAGTAGACAATGGAGGAACTTTGTGTTGGCGGAAAATCCCGAAATTAATTTTGCCATTGAACACGGCCTACTGAATTCAAATGGGTTATTTAACATGCCAACAATGTATGACATGAGTATCGTGATTTTTGTTGCCTTCAAAAATCACTTACCATGGCCAGGAGCGAACCTGCAATCTTGGGGTTGGTAGTCCGACACTATAACCACTCACCCACCGTGGCAAGCATTTCACAAAATTATTTTATGTTATCAATTTAAAATAAAGAAAGCTTTTCAGAAGGTCAACACGAACTAAGCCAAATTGTGCCCAATGCGTGTTTACCGACTGAAGAGCTTTCATTATTAGAATTATACAACACTGAAAAATGGCTTCTATTGAGGCCCACATTTGTGACAGATCTCTTTTTAAATATACTAACAAAAACAAGTAGTTCCATGACGAACTAAAGAGCCTACTTTTCTTCAAATTAAAGATTCATGCCAATATACTGTATATAGGCCTATCTAGAATAAAGACGAAATCAAGTTGGTAATACTAACATTTCTAATTACTGCAGTTTGAAACACACCTGAAATAGTATAGCCTAATAGAGTAACTTACTACAGTTGGCAGCCCTGGTGGCTCCTTAGAATACGCATGGTCATATCTGTTGCAGTACACATAGTACATACGAAATTGGATTGAAATCCAATTGATAGTATAGAAGTTACATGCATTTATAAATTGGACCTATCGACACGCTTAGAATCATGTTGGCAACACTGGCATGTATGGACTTCTGAAAATTAATCTGAAATGTTGTTATCTATATGTGTGCCAATTGTGGAATAGTTGTCTTGCATAACGTCTGAGATATCCAACATAGAGCTCAAATTACACTTGCGATTTTTCAGCAGTTGGTAGCACTGACGTCAATTTAAAATATGGCGGTGAGATATTCAAGTATTGATCTTTACTTTTACCAAATTTGGTTTCGATAGCTGTAGCCGTTTAGGAGTTGATAGGGGGACACACACACAGGCAGATACAAGGACAGACACACACACACATTTTCCCGGATCGATCTCATGTCTACTTTTTCCTTATTTTTGCAAATTGAGAAAAGTAGGCTATAAATTAATAGTAAAGACCAAGTTTAAATGTTGGTTTCAAAAGGTTTGCTCGTTGTTTTCCATTACAGTAGTTGTTTTCTCTTTTTTTTCTCTTTGAAAACCTAAAGAAGGCCATAACGTGGCAGGAACTGGTATTTAATTAATAAATATTAACGTAAACATTTTATTGACTAAGGTGTTTTATATTTTTTTTAATACCTGTGGGTATTTCTGTTTAGATTGTCAGTAAGGAAACAAAAAATATGATTAAGTTCAAATCATTAGGTACAAAAACAAGTGCCACATTTGAAATTTAAGGCGCCCAGTGAACTTGAAATGTAAGGTTATGCAACGTTTATTCTATGACATTTTCTATTTGGAATGGCCGTTTCTCAGTTGCAGCTGTCTAAAGTGACCAAAATGGATTTTACAAATAAGTTGCTAACAATTGACGTATTTTCATGAAAAATTGTGGCTAAAGCATTGAACCAAAATTGATGTTTAATGTAGCCACTAGGCGCAAACCTTCTGTGCTTCTGTAAGAGTTATAGCCTAAGCGATAAACTAAAAACAGTATGAAAATGTCACCTTTTTTTGGGCTGTGGGAAGTTAAGCTCACCTCCTTTTCAACATCAGACTCCATGTAGTTAAGACCTTTGTGAGTATTTAAACGATTTTGAGCTTTTTCCAAATTAGTTCCATTTAACACCTTTTTTTTAAATTATTATCTATTTTTACTGTCCTAAATGGATAATTCTCCAAATGTGTAGCAGAGGGCATTCCATGTTCCACAATATTTTACCTCACAAAGTGATATCTTTCCAGCATCAATGGAGGTTTGCCTCGATCTCGTCCCCACTGGAGATCTAAGCCGGAACATTCAACGATGATCTAAGTTATGACGGGGTTTTCGAGGAAAACATTTCGGCGGAGATTTCTCTTGCCCTCTTCCTTCCTTCCTTCCTTCCTTCCTACATTCTCGACCGCACTGTGCCAACGTTACGATAGACTTTTTCAGAGAATTCGAGTGTGAAGTTTTGGACCACTAAATGATTTTCACCTTTTTCGAGAATTGAAGGTATGGTTGGGCGGCAACGCCTCGTCAAAAAGGAAACACTTCAGGAGACTTTCCAGACGTACCCACCTCAGTGGCGGCAGAATTTTTTGCCGAGGGCATTGGAAAGCTGGTGTAACGCTACGACAAATGTTTCAATCGTTTTGGCGATCATGTTGACGCATAAGATTAAAACAAGCAAACATTTATTAGTAAAATCAGTTTGGTATGTCAATCTGTTATTTGTATACAGTCCATCGAAACTTGAAAACAAAAAAGCCCTCGTAGAATTGTAAACTAATATGTGGAAATGGCCTACTGTGATGATGGTAAAAAGCTATAACTACAACATACTGTTACGTGTTGCCCTAGTGGCAAGTTCGTTAACTGGATTACGGTGGGTAGAAGCACAACACAATGGTCCTTTTAAACAAATAGTAGTTTTATTGCAGGTCTTAGCAAGTTACAGTTCACCACACAATTAACGGATACAAGCAATTAGCTGTCTTACAGAAGCTGCCTCTATGGAGCTCGACTCACCCTTTCACTCAGTTATGCAGTTAATCCTACCGTAATGAGGTCCGTGTCCTCGGCTAGAAGTGAAGGCACTCTCCCTCAAGTAAACAAGGCGCACACACTTGTTCTGAATGTACACTGTCTCGCCGTCTGCAGGCTAGGAAAACAGTCCACTGCGTTTCGCAATCCACACAGCATTTCACCGCATGCAATAACCTCACGTGGGTTTCGCACATCACGTCACTAACTATTGTCGCACTCGCTCGAAAACACTGTTCCTCCCTCGCTGGTGAGGCCGCTTTATATAGCAGGCTGGTGACTCAATGAATGTTTCTAGAACCGTCCAGAATTCACAGCTTCTCGAGATTTCCATCACTAGCTGGGTCACGAATATTCTGGTCCATCCCTTTTGTCCTCGCAGCCCCGTTGCGTAAGGCGCAGGTAACACACAGAGGTAGAGCATGGCCCGGGGCGGCTGTGACTTACGCGGCGAGGCGACGAAACAAACTCACAGCCGTAACATTACGAAATATTGTTTGTCTACTATTAGCCTGTTGAAAGATCTGATGTGGAATGTCTACAACCACTGTTCTGATGTAAATAAGATCTGTAGCCTATGTAGAAACACATCCTAATTATCAGTCTGAAGACTAGTTCTTTGAATTTGAAGAGCTTATCTTAAAAGCAGTTAGCTACTGTATTGAAATGTTTTCAGACGGAATCTGAATTGTGACTGATTAAAATTCTTATTTGCACATAAACACATCCAAACACACCTGGCTGAAATGACCACGATAAAAGAAACAATAGCAACAACAACAATCATTCAATCACTCATGTAGCCTATGTATTCTTTCAGTGGAGTAACTAGTAGTTGCTCCAGGAGGGGGATGAGCGCCGAACTAATAAGCTATGAAGAGCGTTTTACTAGCTCTATACTCTTTTTAGGACACAGCTATTGTTTTTCAAATGTGTTCTTTTGGTTGTGTTTCTTGTTTTGATTTTGTGTTTGGTTTTCATCTTTTGTCTTTGATTTTGTTTTTGATTTTCTTTTTTTTACTGGCTTGATCCTTTGTGTTGTTTTGCTTTTTAAATTAATTTTTTGTTTGTTTTGGCTTTATGTTTATCTCTTTTTTAAATTTAAATTTGGATTTATTTTTATTGTTTTGTTATTGCTTTGTAGGCTTATTGTTTTCTTTTTTTAAATTTAATTTTGGATTATTTTGTTTGTTTTTGCTTTGTCATGTTTTGTTAATTAATTTAATTTGGATTTATTCTTTTAACTTTTTTGTTTTGTGTTATTTTGTTTATTAAATTAATTTTAGATTTATTGTTTTGTGTTGTTTTCTTTGTAATTTAATTTTGATTTTTTTTTTTGTTTTTGCTTTGTGTTGCTTTGTTTTTTAATTTAATTTTGGATTTATTTTCATTTTTGTTTTTGCTTTGTGTTTTATTTGTTTATAGTTTCGTGTTTGTTGTTTTCTGCTTTAGCTTTTATTTTTGAGTTTTGCTTTGTCTTTTTGGTTTAGCTTATAGGCCTACGTGAGGCGGGGTGGAGGCTTGGACAAATTGACAAAATGGAATATGATTGAAGAGCTTATTTCTTAAGTGACATAAATCCATGACATGCAAAACTTCAGAAATCGCGTTTTTGTTTCTTCGTAGTCTATAATTAAATTCAGATATGATTATGAATATAATGCAATTTCATTCATTACTTTTATGCACATCTTGACACTGTGTTTTAAAAATTTCCTATCAATGGAAATGGTGGTAATCGTCTCCTGTAAGTTGGAGTTAGGACGTTTAGGAAAGAAATCGTAAATACAGGTCCTACCAAAAGTTTACGGACACCCGCAAATTTCATGCACATTATTCCTGTCCCTAAACTTTTGGTCTCAGGCATATGAATTTTTACAGGGACCTACAACGTGTTCTGAGGAACATTTTGCGATTTTATTATGAAAACATCACTGTTACGTTTGCAGTTACGAATTTGTTTGTCTAAGATATGTGTTAAAAATGTGTATTTTTTCATATTTGAAGCAATCTGGACAGAAAACTATGAGAATTACATCCATAATTTTGGTTATGAAGAAACACAGATTCCTGTTGAATAATTATAATTGCAATAGAACACAAGAATGTGTTTCCATGAGGAAATATCACCAGTTTCATAGCCCGAAATAGAACCGCTGAAAAAGTCAACAGACAGACATTCTTTGGCCTTGGCTGGGCGGGAGATCCTTCAAGCTACAGTGATCCTTAATGATTCACGTTGTATTCCCACAGTTGCTGCACTGTATCGGTTCAAGAACAGCTTCCTCCGATGTCAAGGTATGTCTGTCTGTTGACTTTTTTCTGCGGTTCTCTTTCGGGAAATAAAACTTGTGATATTTCTTAATGGAAACACATTCTTGTGTTCTATTGCAATTATAAGTAGGCTATTCTACAATTTTCTGTGTTTCTTCAACAAAAATTGTGGATGAATCCTGATAGTGTTCTCTCCAGATCGCTTCAAATATGATAAAATAGGCTACACCATTTCTTTCACACTTATCTTAAACAACAAAAACTCGTAACTTCAAACCTAACAGTGATATTTTCATAATAAATTCACAAAATGTTCCTTGGAACACGATCTAGGTCCCTGTAAAAATTCGTACCCCCGAGGCCAAAAGTATAGGGACAGGAAAAATGATAATGATCATGTAATTTGCGAGTGTCCGTAAACCTTTGATAGGACCTGTATTGACATACGCTTTGAGTGACTTTTATGAACACTTAAATGGTTTAAACACATCGAACACAAACTGATGCTCTACATATTCGTCAAAGTTAGCCATGGCCTTAATGTAGGCCTATTAGGTAATAAAATTTTCTTCGACTTTTCCCAATTAATTGGGGTCGCCGGAGCCAACCAGGTCATTTTGGTTTAGGCCGGGGATTTAAGGCCAGATGCCCTTCCTGACGCCACATGATTTTTCAGGTGAAAATTCCACCCTGCTGTCACCTGGATTCGAACCCCGGCCATTGGGGTGAAAGACGAGCAGCTAAGCCACTGCGCCATCACGCTCCCCTAATGTATTACGTAATATAACTTAACATCTGCCTTACTGACAAACTACTTCAATTTGTATGAAAGGGATCCTTTTAGTGCTGAAACTATTGCAAGCGGACAACAACTTATCTCTGCTATTTCAGAGTCTAAACGAGAACAGTGGTTAAAATTGATGGAAGAATTTAACATGGATAGGAGTAGCCATAAGGCCTGGAGGCTACTCAGGCGTCTCAGTAATGATCCTAATAAATCATCTTCTCTTTATAATGTATCTGCAAACCAAATTGCTCACCAACTCGTCCAAAATGGCAAGTCTATAAACTCCAGTTCTAGAACAAAAGTGGTTACCAGGCCAAAATTCAGACCAGAGACCAGTATACTTTCTAATCCCTTTACCTTGGCAGAACTAAATGACGCTATAAATATCAGCAAAAATGGAAAGGCTCCTGGTGTAGATGAAATCTGTATTCAACAAATCAAGAATTTTGGACCTGTTACTAGAGAATGGGTACTCAATCTATTTAACAATTGCATTCGAACCTGCAGAATACCCAAAATCTGGAGGAAATCTAGAGTTATAGCATTCCTCAAACCAGGAAAAGATCCCCATGATCCTAAAAATTACAGACTAATATCCTTGCTCTGTCATTTATTCAAGATCTTAGAACGAATGGTTCTGGTAAGGCTTGCAAAAATAGTTGAACCACTTTTGATCCCCGAGCAAGCTGGTTTTAGAAGAGGGAAGAATTGTACATCACAAATACTCCATTTGACCCAATATATCGAAGATGGTTATGAAATTCGGAAAATAACTGGGGCAGTCTTCATCGACCTAACTGCGGCCCATGACACAGTTAACCACCAAATTCTGTTGAGTAAATTTCATAAGATGACCAAGGACAACAAGCTGACTGAATTTCTTCGATGTCTTCTTGAAAATCGAAGATTCTTTGTAGATTTCCAAGGGCGACATAGTCGTTGGAAGAATCTCCGGAATGGCGTAGGGTACCTCAAGGTAGTGTTTTGTCTCCAATATTATTTAATATTTACACGAATGGTCAACCCTTGCCAGAAGGAACTAAAAGCTTCATCTATGCAGATGATCGAGCTATTCTCACCCAGGGTGATCAGTTTGAGAGTGTTGAACGGAGATTAATGGCAGCCTTAGATGAACTGAGTCCATACTACAGAGAAAACCTTCTAAAGCCTAACACCTCAAAGACGCAAGTTTGCGCTTTTCACTTAAAGAATATGCAGGCAAGAAGAAAACTGAAGATTTTCTGGGAGGGTGCTCTTTTGGATCATTGCTCTACACCTAAATATCTAGGGGTAACTCTGGATCGTGCACTCACGTATGAACAACATTGTGTAAACACGAAGCTCAAAGTATCTACGCGAAATTCCATTCTTCGCAAGTTATGTGGTACCAACTGGGGAATGCAAGCTCAAACAATGAGAACTACTGCTTTAGCACTGAGCTACTCTGCAGCAGAATATGCATGCCCTGTTTGGTATAGATCATGTCATGCCAAACAGGTAGATATTGCTTTAAATGAAACTTGTCGGCTTATAACTGGTTGCCTAAGATCTACACCTTGTGACAAGTTATATTGCTTGGCTGGCATTGCTCCCCCAGATATTAGACGTGAAGAAGCTGCCAAACATGAAAAATTTAAAGTAGAAGTTTCCCAGACACATCCTCTACATAATTATCAACCTGCTCAACAACGATTGAAATCTAGGCGAAGTTTCCTACACTCTACTGAGTGCCTGTCGGATTCACCTCAATCATCAAGGCTAACTTCCTGGAGATCCAGAAACCATAATCTCAACGGATGGATGGTTCCATCTGAAACTCTTCCTGCCGGTTATGAAGAGTCGTGGCCTACATGGAAGAGTCTGAACAGGCTGCGGTCTGGGGTCGGTCGATCTAAGACCAATATGAAGAAGTGGGGCCTTTCCGATGAGTCAACCTTTTGCGCCTGCGGAGAAGAACAAACCATGGTGCACCTTCTCCATTGCAACTCCTGCCCTCTCATTTGCTCTATGCAGGATGTAGTTCAGGCCACACCAAATGGACGAGATCTTGCCAAATTATGGTGCGATGTAATTTAATTGTTATTTTGAAAGTACCTTTAGTGTGTTTTTTATTTTTAAAAAGTTATCTATGCTAATTTTACATGATGTATTGCTTCTGATACGAATAAATAAATAAACTTAATATCCCGAGACATTGGCCAACATGGATATAAGATACATTGGAAATAAATATACGTTGGAGTTACGTCACATTGCAAATAAACTTAGTTTTTAGATATCGGTTAATATGGGATATACGACGTATTGCAACTTGAAACCTTTGCTATACGTTGAGAGAACTTATGCTTATGAAAGAAAAAAATGAAAAACTGTCAATTTTGGATTTAGTCTACGTCACTTTTGAAATAAGCTCTTCAATTGAAAATGAACTATTTTGCTTCGTTTTATTCAAAATAAACATTTCGAATTAACCTACATTTTTTTTATTATTTGGCTCAGGGTTGGGGGGAGGGGGGATTGATCACACCCCCTCTCCCCCACCCTCCCCCTCCCCCTCCCCTTAGTTAGCCTACACCATTAATTCATTCATTCATTCTCTTGTGCTCTATTTCTTAATAATTGACTTTCGAGTGTCTGGGTCCCTTCCCATGGGCACGAATTCAATTTATAGAAACAGGTGGTGAAAACCCAGGTCCCAGAAGCTGCAGTCATATATCCCGATCATGGAGCAATGTCTTCATTTCCTCCTGAGAGAATCATTGAGGCTAGCGCCTAGCAGCGTGGAGCGAGTGAGAGGGAAAACATCACAAATACACACGCATGGGAAAACAAAACAGAAAAAATAAAAGGTGGGGAAGAAAAAGCACCAACAAGCTTCCCAGAAATGATGGCCAGCCTCTTTTAGGAGGTAAAGGTGGGGGGAACGCATGCGCAACGGGACGGCCGCTGTATTGCGAGTGGTAGGGGTAAATTAGCCTGACTCAATCATGGGGAAACCGCAGACTGCGGGACAAGCTCGAGCCGAGTGTCAGAGCAGTCAGAGCCGCCCGCGACCCGACGTGCCGTTACGTCAAAACCAACAGCGTATGTTGTTTTAAAAGCTCGCGTGTGTGTTGTCAGTATTTGTGTGTGTTAGTGTTGGGACAATGTTCCACTGTTAAAGTGTGGTCCTCCACAGCTGAAGAGCGTGCGGTGAAGTTCCAATGCATTTGCCGGCTCTTTTAACAATCGTCTCTCCCACATGCGCCGAGGACGCCGTTTATTGTAAGAAGCGAAGGACCATGTCCGACGCTGACAATACGACGTCAACAGACGGTGGCGGTGCACCGCTGGGAACTGGAGGAAGTAATGATGACTTGTGGTGGACAGAACGTGTCTTGTGTGAGGTGCAGGCGGAACATCCTGGCGAACTTGTGCGTACTGGAAGCCCCTATTTTCTGTGTTCGGCCCTGCCGACTCACTGGAGGTCCAATAAGACGCTGCCCGTCGCGTTTAAAGTCGTAGCGCTTGGAGATGTCCTCGATGGAACACTGGTAACAGTGAGGGCGGGCAATGATGAGAACTACTGTGCAGAACTACGGAACAGTACGGCTGTCATGAAGAACCAAGTGGCTAAGTTCAACGACCTCAGGTTCGTGGGGAGAAGTGGCCGAGGTGAGTTTATTAATTAATTATTTAATTTAGTTAATAAGTACATCATCAACTACTTTAATCGAATTCATAATTGAATAGAAAAATCATAAATACAACGATCTTTCTTCTGTCATGTTTCGTTCAGAAGATAGCTGACATCTTCAGGTAATGACAATTCCACTGCTGGATATTTCCTATTATTTAGGCTTCAAGAGGTTGGTAAAGTAGCTAGAGTTGTTATTTATTTACTTATTAATTAATTAATTTAATCGGCCACGGTGGCCGAGAGCACTAACGGGCTAATACGTGCCTCACAGACATCGGAAGCGCAATGGTGCGAATCCTACCTCGGCCATCCTGAACACGATTCTCGTGGTTTCCCATTTTCACCAGCAGGCAAATGCCGGGAAGGTTCCTTTGAAAAGGTCCACCACGGCTTCCTTCCAAAAATCCGTTCTCAGAACCCTACTTCATTAGAACCAAGTTAGCGTTACCTGTCACCATCCCCAGTTGTATCTGCTGACAAAATGTGTTCAGCTCCCAGACACTGTCCTTGTGACGGTAGAGGAATGATCCCTCGTCGAGTCCGTGGGTGCAGCCGAGCTGGTAGGATAAGCATTTTTTTTATCAAAGTCTACAAAGTAGTTTACAACTATGTGATCCTATCATAGGCCCTAGGCTACTTGTAGGCTACTAATATCATGCAATGACGGCCGTCCTGAAAATGGTTTTCGTGGTTTCCCATTTTCACCACAAAGCAAATGGCGGGACTGTTCCTTTCAATAGGTCCACGACTAATTTCCTTCCAAAATCCGTTCCCTGACCCAGCCACGGTGGTTGAGTGGTCAACGTGTCGGTCTACTAACCCCAAGCTTATAGGTTCGCTCCTGGCCGTGGTAAGTAATTTTTGAAAGACGGCAAAAATTACGACTCACATGTCATGTTCAAGAACCCATTTGAATTCAGTAGGCCGTATTCATAATGGCAAAATTAATCTCGAGATTTTCCGCCAACACGAAGTTCCTCATTTCTCTACTAGAAAGCGTTATAGTGTCAAGGAGCTTATGTATCTAACCTCCTAGTGCTACAACGAACAACAAAATTTGGCATGCAACCTACCTCCTGGGTGTCAAGTAACAAAGCTTGCACCTGGCACTCGAGGCCATGTGATAGCCTATTATTATTATTACTGGAAAGAAAATAGGCTAAATGACCATTTGCTGCATAAAAATATTAGGCCTAAACTTAGGCTATAGCTACAGCTACGTTATCCGCATCCGCCCCTCATCCGCACGCTTGTTATCGAAATATACTGACATTACAATAATAGGCTATGTTTAATTTATTAGATAAAGTAGCTTATTAAAGCAACACATTTTGACATTTGAGGAGAAATTCGTTCCCCTTATTTTGGCATAAGTCAACACAAATTGGCCGGCCCCGTGGTGTTGGGGTAGCGCGCCTGCCTCTCACCCGGACGCCCCGAGTTCGATTCCCGGCTAATTCGGGGATTTTAGAAACTGACGTGAGGGCTGGAACGGGGTGCACTCAGCCTTGTGAGGACAATTGAATAACTGTCTGACAGTAAGGCAGCGCCCCGATCACGAAAACCAAGATTAACGGCCGAGGGGACCCGATGCGCTGATCAGGTGTCACCCCAATATCTGCAGGCCAAAAAGGTGGGCAGCCGTCGCTTGGTAGGCCTAGGCCCTTCATGGGATGTAGTGCCAGGGGTTATATATCAACACAAATTGAGGATATTTCCGTTCTCTCTATTAGACCCTATTCTCATGCATTCCAAGCGAAAGCAAATAGGGAAAAAACAAGAAACATGAGCAAATCTCAAATTATTTTTAAAAATCCAGTTCAACATGTATTCTTAAAACTATCCACAAATTTACTCTAAACATTATATTCTGCTTATCCGCTATCCGCAGAGCCATTCAAACTATATCCGCACGGTGGAAAATTCTGCGAATAGGCCTACATACAATTAAAAGGAGACGAATCTTATAACCAAGCAGTAGGCCTATACAAATCAAGAACCGGTATAGCCTAATGTCCTTGTTCACAGGAGTTTGAGCGATTGTTGACATTTTTCTTTAAAATGTTATTTAGATTAACAAAACGTTCACCAACAGGTGTGCCTTTCTTCTATACGCGCGGTGGCGTAGATGTGTTCGTTCAAACGTGCACCACGGCCGCGAGTTGCAGGAAGTCAGAGGATCGCAGGTTCGAATCCCGGGGATGACAGCGGCTATTCTGAGTGTGGGTTTCCCCCGTTTTTTTTCACACTTCCACCAGGGAAATGCCGGGATTATAACTCACCTTACTTCAAGTCCCGGGGCACCTATCTCATCCCTGTCCCTAATACAGTTACACACACTACGAGTATTACAGTCATCACATAAATACAGGTTATCAGACAAGTTCATAACTCAACCAACTACACGGGGCTGATGACCAAGATGTCCCAAGTCCCTGAAATAAATCAACAACATTTTCCTTCTATATCTTTCACGGTGATGGCTGTGATGAGACATTCAGTAGATTTTGCCACGCCAACAATACAACAGGTTATTATTATATTATAGCCTATCGTATGGCCTCGGGTGCCAGATGCAAGTTTTGTTATTTGACACCCAGAGGGCAGCTTGCATGTCAAATTTTGTCGTTCCTTGGAACGCTATGAAAGTCAATGAGGTTAGATATCTAAGCTCCATGACAATATAGCACTTTCTAGTAGAAAATGGGGAACTTTCTGTTGGTGGATAATCCCGAGATTAATTTTGCCATTATGAACACGGCCTACTGAATTCAAATGGGTTCTTTAACATGCCAACAACGTATAAGATACGTGTCGTGATTTTTGTCGCCTTTCAAAAAAATCACTTACCACGGCCAGGAGCGAACCTGCAAGCTTGGGGTTGGTAGTCCGACACGATAACCACACACCCACCGTGACAAGCATACAACAGGTAGTAGGCCCAGTTAATTTATTCGTTGGCACGTCAGTAATATTTCCGACATAGATTTTGAGAATTAGGAATTCCGAACAACACCTCCACGTAAACTAGACAGTAGGGTTCCAGGTGCAATAGTCCTGGACTGATAATTTCGATGTTAGTCCCCTTAAAACAGCAATATTATCAGCATCATCAACAATAACAACAATAGTCCTAGGATATGCTGCTCTTCACGGTTGAACCGGCACCTCATTTCAAATCGAATATTCCAGAGGATTGTTCTAGTTAATGCTTCCACATTTCTGTAGTCTACTTGTAAGTGTTCTATTTAATTAAGTATGCTTATATTCTGCTTTTGAGACCAGCTATGATAGGCTATAACATATTCAAAATTCAGGCACAGTGTTGCCAATGCTCCCGAAATTTTGGAAGATAATCCGAATTTTAGACGCAATGTGGAAAAAACTGGAAAATCTAGTCTTCAGAAATGTTTATAGTGTCCTGTCTTAACTAATAATTTTAATTAGAAATTAATCAATGCTCCTAGTCTATCATATATTCAAAGGGTCTAACGTTTCAGGTTGTGTAGTAAAACACCCTCAAACGTGGGTCAATGCATGTGAGATTTTCGATGTGAAATGCCATGTCCTGTGGTTCGGATTCCACGTAAAAAGGAGGTCCCGTGGCTCTTAATCACAAGATTCACGGTCACGTAAAACTACAATCTTCCTTCCTTCCTTTTATATTTTTGACATTTATGGACTATAGACTATTATTAGCCCTATTTACGTAGAGCGCTACAGTTTAATCTCAGTATTATGTAATTAATTGGTTATGCGTAACAACTCAAGGGGGCTGAATAAACCATAAGTAGGGGTGGTGAATTTTAGCATTTTGAAATCGGAAATTTAGCATTTTGATTTCAACAATTAGTATGCAATTTAACATTTTATAGCATTTTGAAGAAAAAAAAACATACATTTTGTGATAAATCTGACAAATGAGTAATGTCTTATGAAATGGCGTTAATGTGAAATTAAAATCATATGTGTAAAAGTTTAATAGCGAGATAAGAAGTACTGTAATTGTGTGTTTATTTTAAGTTATGTTGAAGTAACACGGAAGAAAATTGTTACAGGCTAAAGTATTACATAGAAAAATATAGGAATTTATGCTGACTAGCGCACACGGGCGAGAAATCTCGCATGTTCATAAAACACACTTTCCCCAATAGGTTTATAATGAGAGACTAGGGTGAAAGGTTGTTATGTTTTTATTTCAACCAAATGATTATAGAACACTATTTACATTTCAGTTAGAATTCTAACTTAATAAGGCAATCACTGAAAATTGGATTATCATAACACTCACCGGTTATTCAATATTTATGAAATTATACGATTTAAGTACTCATTCCTTTGATTTAGTCTACTGTTTCTGAAATCCATGCAAAATGATAAAGGAAAGACCTCAGAATGTTAAAATGACATGAAACAGTCGTTACAGCGACCAAAATGTGAAGTGGACAGCAATTATAGAGCGTATTTTCCTACAGAAAAAGTATCTGCATATCGCAAACTTCGTGCATCTTTTAAAATACATTTTTTAAAGAAATTATAGATATTAGTGGCATTAGAGTGCTATTCGTCATTGGTAATTTCTATTTTCTTTCATTTGAATGCTCATTTGTCACGATCGGTCGCTTGTGAGAGCCGCAGCAGAGATCTAGACTACTGAAATAATGATCCAAAACCAGAATAATACAGAGTAAATACACAAAATCAACTGAAGTCTTTTTTCAATATCCACCACAGTGGGCAAGAGCATGAAAGTCATGAAATCATAGAGCTGTTTTATAGACATTTTCGGTCCCATCATCTTAGCACTTATTGACTTGACCTACGTGAAAGGAATGAACGTGACGGGTGGGCAACGAGGTGTAGGAGCCATGACTTTCCGTATTCCAGACCGGTGGTCTAGCCGTCATAAAAATGTCAAGGGTGTACAAACTCCTCACGTGGAGTTTCCGTGAGGAAATGAAAGAATAATAGTGCATTATGCAATGAGCCTATAATGGCAATAATTAATAATGTTTATAAAACGAGTGTAGCGAGTTTTATCATTTCCATACCAGTGTCTTAATTGCCATTATAGGGGAATTTCATACGACTGTTTATGTTCGACGATAATTATAACTATTTTATGTTCGAACATAAATATTCATAAATAGCTGTCGAGATTTCACCAGTTTTATGAACTGAACAGAGCGCATGGGACGCAGAGAATACCTTGTATTTGACCATGGCCTCCTGGAATACCTCACTTTGGCACTCGCCACGCAGTGAAATTTAAAATAGGAGGCCATGGAAGTGAGCGCAGGTGCGATGCTATCCTTACCTAATTGGTCACACAACTGTTTCTTGAGCTCTGATTGGTGGGAGAAACTGTATCATAATGAAAACTTGTACTATAATGAGCCTCATTATAGTACAGTTTTCTGACATATAATATTTACATTTTGCCATGGTGAAACATAAAACACGTTATAGGCCTAGTTGAGAAAATCGTGGAATTCTCATTTATGTAGAATTTTGAGTCGATTTCGCATTTTTCCGCCTTCTCAAAACACATTAAAAAGTGGTTTACAGGCGAAAACAGAAAACAGAAAATAGAAGAGTAAAGCTACTACAAGCCTTGACTAGAACATCGCGTTTTATCTCATTTGCGAAAAATCCCCACCCCTAACAATAGGGGATTCACCAGCACCCTTAAACGTACGTAGGTCCCTATACAGTACACGGAGAGAGGCGTCGTTTGAACTTAATATTGTCCAAGTACTACTTGGAAATTAAAATTATTCATGGCTTTTTGGGCTAATGCCGTGTGAAAGAAAAATTAAATACCATACGTTTAGAAGGAACCTCGCCTCCTTTTTCAATGGAATTAAAACAATTAGGCCAAAGAAAGTGTATCAATGAGATTACAAAAATCTAGAGAAATTCCCCTGTTCGTCACCAGAGAGCAGCCGCCAGAAAGTACTGTATGCACCATGGTAGAAAAACGCGCCATATTAATTAGAACGGCAGACAGTTTAGTAAGGAAGGAGAAGAATGAGGATGTCCAAATAAGGAGAAAGGGTGAGAATGGGGGGGGGGGGGGTTGATGGATATAAGGAATTAGAAACAAAGAGAAGTGTATTTATACGATACCCATCGTCATACAGGCAACGGCGAAAGAACGGATGGAAACTCCTGCCAGTGACGAACAAAGGAAATCAAATCGCGTCCCTGTAGCCATAGGCTAGAGGAAAACCGTACAATTTGAAATAGGTGAAGAACTAGAGAAAATGAGAGGAACTATCAACGTTTATTTTCACACGGCGATAGCCCAAAAAAACATGAATAATGTGAATATTAGGCCTAATCCGGGCCGTGAAAGCCTTAATCAACATACTTGGGAATTGCTAAACTGAATTTGCACTATTTTCAAACTACCTTTTTTAAAAACTTCAGTTCAAAATTCTAAAATTCTTTTTTCAAAATCTGGCAACAATAGCCAGGCATAAGGCATTTTATTTCACTCATCAATTTTAAATGATTAGATTATATCCTGTTTGAGGCGAGAATTAATATTGGATCATCTTTTTCACCCCTTTCTCCTCTTCTCGTCTCGTCTCACCAGGATATTTGTTATTAAGGAATAGGTCACATATTTCACAATTTCCCAGAGAATATTTGATAATGAAATAGCGTGATCGATTTCCCAAACTAAGATAAGCTAGAAGATTGGGTATAAAGCAAACATTAGTCCAAGCGAGGCCTAAATAAGCTATGGCCTATTGATAGCTCCAAACTTAAGTTTGAGACGCTGCTTAGGTTTTCTATATTCAGTAGAGCGTCGATAATCTGGATTAATATTGTGACCGGACCCTATCCGAATTTTCAAAATGTCTGGATTTTTGAAAAGAACCAAACAGAGGTCGTTGAGTTCATAACAAATAGAAAACTTGCTAATATCTTTAATAATAATAATAGTCTAATAATAGTATAATAATAATATCGTATGGCCTCGGGTGCCTGGTGCAAGCTTCGTTATTTGATGTCCAGAGGACAGCTTGCATGTCAAATATTGTCATTCCTTGGAACGCTATGAAAGTCAAGGAGGTTAGATATCTGAGGAACTTTTGTGTTGGCGGAAAATCCCGGGATTAATTTTGCCATTATGAACACGGCCTAGTGAATTCAAATGGGTTCTTTAACAAGCCGAAAACGTATGACATGTGGGTCGTGATTTTCGTCGCCTTTCAAAAAATCACTTACCATGGCCAGGAGCGAACCTACAAGCTTGGGGTTGATAGACCGACACGATAACCACTCACCCACCGTGGCATGAAATAATAATATTATTATTATCGTATGGCCTCGGGTGTCATATCCATCTTTGTTATTTGACGCCCAGAGGGCAGCTTGCATGTGGAATTTTGTCGTTCCTTGGAACGCTATGAAAGTCAAGGAGGTTAGATAGCCTATGTAAGCTTTGACCCAATAGCGCTTTCTGGTAGAGAAATGAGGAACATTGCGTTGGCGGAAAATCCCGAGATTAATTTTGCAATTATGAACACGGCCTACTGAATTCAAATGGGTTCTTTAACATGCCAACAACGTATGACATGCGTACTGTGATTTTTGTAGCCTTCCAAAATCACTTATCACGACCAGGAGCAAGCCTACAAGCTCAGGGTTAGTAGGCCGACACGATAACCACTCACCCACCGTGTTTAAATAATTGGAGCCGATAAAACCATTAATTAATATGAACTATATTGGCTAATGTATTGTAATGAAAGAATATACATAGGCTACCTATGAAGACTTCACGGGGAAAAGTCGCATTCTGTAAATTTTTCAGGAGAGCGAATTTAAACTTTTAATACTAAAAACGTACTTAAAATACCCCAATTGAGGGTAAGCAATATAGTTTGTTGACAAATTTATTTCTTATAAAGGTAAAACAAATGACAACTAAACTTAAATTATGAAGAAAGTGAGAAGATTTCCGGCGTTCTTTCCATTTCCACTGAAAATAAAAACCTCTGTATCTCGGTGACATTCCGCTTTATTTGAAATTAATTTCAATTGATCTGTAGTGACACTAAACTGATTTCCGAAGAGAATGGACTTACCACGTTCTTTCTGTGAAGTCTTCATATGTAATTATGTGACATGTACACATTTATAGATTACTGTGCAGTTTATACATTGTCAGAGCTCTTAAAAAATCTGTTATTGATTTTTGAACTGCAGTAGTGGTTCGTTTTTTTTTTTTTTTTTCGGCCAAACCTTTGATTCGTGGCGGTGAGACGACCCCGCCCAGCCTGTCGCATCAATGCATTTGTTTGGCAAATATGTATGTATGCACTTCAACTTTTTTTCATCGAAATTGAATCCGAATTATGGAAGATTCGGATTATTGACGTCCGGATTATCGACACTCAACTGTAGTTCAAAACAAACAAGAAGTTCCAGGAACTTAAGAGCCTACTTTTCTTAAAATTAAGGTTCATGCCAATGATTAATCTACAGTAGGCCTATATGAACCTATCTAGAATAATGACGAAATTAAGTTGGTAATATCGAAATGTCTAATTAGTTCGAAATATACCTGGTCAAAAGTAGCCTAATAGAGCACTACAGTTGGCAGCCCTGGTGACTGAATATATTCTTAGTTCCATCTCTTAAGTTGCAGAATACAGAATTTGGTTGAAGTCCAATGGACGTTACATGCAGTTAGACATTGGATCTATCAGCACGCGTATAGCATGTTGGCAACAATGCCATGCGTGTGCTGGTCAAAAATAATCTGAAATATTATGATATCTTGTTGGGCCAATTTTGGATGAAATCCATTTGTTAGTATAGAAGTTACATGTATTTTAAAATTTGACCTATCAGCAGGCATAGAATCATGTTGGCAGCACTGACTTATATTACTTACTCCAAATTAATCTAGAATGTCAGGTGCTATAAGTGTGCAAAGTAGCCTATAGAGCTGTTGCCTTGCATACTTTCTGATATATTGATATTAGGGTAAAAAAAATATAGAAAGCATTTATTAACAGTTGGCAGCCCTGATTGCTCTTAAGAATACTATTAGTCATATATGTTATGTTACACATCCCAAATACGAAATTCGGTTGAAATCCAACTGATAGTATAAGAGTTACATGTATTTAAAAATTGGTCCTATCAGCAGGCTTAGAATCGTGTTGGTAGAACTGACGTATATAAGATACTCCAAATTAATCTAAAATGTCAGGAAGACTACTATACGTGTGCATAGTTTAAAGCTGTCGGCTTGTATACTTTCTGATATATTGGTATTTGGATAAAAGAAATAGAGAGAGCAATTATTAACAGTTGGCAGCCCTGGTGGCTCTTAAGAATACGCTCAGTCATATCTGTTTATGTACACATATTACATAACAAATTTGGTTGAAATCCAATTGATAGTGTAGAAGTTATATGCATTTAAAAATTGGACCTATGAGAAGGCTTAAAACTATTTTGGCAACATTGTCATGTATGGCCTCCTGGAAATTCCACTGAAACAGTATTATCTATATGTGTGCCAATTTTGGAATAGCTCCCATGCATACCTTCCAAGATATCCAACATGGAGCTAAAATTTCCAGTGCGTGTTTTCATCAGTTGGTAGCACTGACATCATTTTCAAATATGGGCTTGAGATATTCCGGTATACATCTTTACTCATACAAAATTTGGTCTCGATTTCTGCAGCCGTTTAGGAGTTGATAGAAGGGGACACACACACACAGCCAGACAGACAGACAGACAGACACACATTTTCCTGGATCGATCTCATACGTCAATTTTTCCCCATTTTTGCAAAATGTGAAAAGAAGGCTAAAAATACGTGGCATTACAGCCCATGAAGGGCCTAGGTCAGCGCGTCGGGTCTCCTCGGCCAAGTTCCATAAGTTACAGAGGTGTGCAAATTATTAGCAGCGGCTTCTGTGGCGTAGTTGGTAGCATGCTGAGCTTCTATGTCCAAGATCGCGGGTTCAAACCCGGCCGAAGTCATCGGATTTTTAAGAGCGTTAAAAATCGTTCAGAATGCCTTCCTTGGGAGGGGAAGTAAAGCCGGCGGTCCCATGTCATTGATTTATAACATGTTAAATAATCTTCCACTAATTACTCCTGTGTGAATCAAAATTATAGGTTAAAAATTTGAACAGCGCTCTTAGGTTGCAACGTTCGTCGCCAGGAGCCGACTGCGGTGACGTCTAGTAACCAAGTTCAGAACTAGTAGTCGTTGACGGTTGCGTTTGGCGACAAAAGTAGGAACTACTTGAAATTCAATGTCTGCAGTCCTTACTTGAATTACAAACAGATAGCATACACTAGTACAGTCATCACAATTAACATCGGTTATCAGACGGTTTCTACACACACCCAAAGTACACGGAGCTACATGACTGCGTTGTCGCAGACCCTAAACTGAGGAACCAACCAACCAAAAAATTGTTAGACTCGATGGGAGTTTTCCAACATTTACTTTGTATGTTTTGTGACTTAATACATTAGAAATGTCGTGCAAGGCGCTGATATTATTTGAAATGTTAAATTGATATCCTCAATAAAATTCATTTTAAAGAATCTAACAGTAAACTAATGTTTTACAGTTTCCATCAAAGAAAAGATTTATATGTCCGCCTTTTCAATTCAAAATTATTATAACATAGTTAGCTTACTTCAGGTACATGTTTCGGAGGTGTTTCTCCTTCTTCAGCCTGTCATTATTAAACCTTAGAAAACTTTACATATAAAATATAACAATTCTCATGAAGGAGCCATTCTTATAGGCTAATGCATATCAACAAAATAAGAAATAACAGAAGAAAAACTTCGAGTAGGCTATTATGCATTCAAATAGGAGGGAATAATATTATTTGATTGGTGCACATATTTAAAGAAACCTGTCCATGGTCTAGGCCTATGTTATCTTATTAAGAGTACTTTCCTGGTATTTCTTACTGTCGGAATAATAAAAACTAACACATTAACAAACATTATATGAACACACAAATCTACTCATGTGTCTTGTTGATTCTTTCATTGGTCCATATTGTCCATTTGAGTTGTGAATCGGTGCACATTGCGGTATATGAGTTAAAACTATAGACACTTTAAAAATCTACAGAAACAATTAAAATTAACCACAAAATGTATTTAAAATAAATATGTTCTCGTATCCTTTTTAGTTATATGTATCATGATAATTCGATTGTCCTCTTTGTGGACATTTGGCCGAGTTTACTGTGGGTTGCGAATATCAGGAGGATGTGGCTTTGAAAGGAGTATTAAAGGAAATCTGCTTACAGTTTCCACTAAAAGGGAGCCTTGTTAATGCAGAATGCCACATGTTTTGTTTTGATTACCTTATTGTACGTAGTTATCGTGTGAATTTAGACCAGAGAGATTGGAAGTTCTTTATTACTGATTGTCAAATCTTGAACTATGGACAATGGGGTTAAAATAACCTTATTTAGAGGATACATTCCAAAGTCAACGAAGAAAAGAAAAAAGGACCCAGCTCAGGTGGCCCTCGGAATCTCTAATTTTGAAAATTTCCAGATGCAATTCCTTATGGGAAACATTGTAAGTCCACAAAGGAGAAATCATTACTAGGTAGGGTAATTAAAACAAAATAAAATGATTTTTAATTTTAAAAAATTGTGACCGATTTATATTCTTTATTTTAGTCAAATAATATGCACACCTCTGTACAAGTACTGTAATTTAATGAGAAGTGGCACCAATTACGTTTCGCTCCATATCTACAGAGTCCTGATCCTAAGATGCCATAAATCAACCATGTGCAACAGCCGGCCCCTGGGCCGTCCGCAGACCGCTGAACCTTTTCATCCGCCCCACCCGATCAGTTATTAAAAATGTATTTCTTATAACTAGGGTTCGGATTTTTAGTTAAATACATATTTTTTATTTAAATAGCCTACATATTTTAAGCATTTTTCCTATAAATAGATAAATTCCTGTTTTTCACTTATTAGCACATAAAAAGACATAACATTTACATTTTTTAAATCAGTATGCTAGATCTTTCAGTTTATTGCATTTTTGGTCTGTGTTACTTTAACGGGGAAGAACCTGTGAGCTAACTAATCTTCATACAGAGCGTATGTCAGCTTGCAACTGTGTTATTCTTAACTTGTCACCCCATGCCATTCGCTGTGGAAGCCGGGGATTTATTTATCCATAGCCATATTGCACCACGTGCTAGAACTCCCCCTCCCCCAGCTACCTGGTACCAGTGCCACTCACATGCAGTTCATTTCTAAACGGCTTCGGTGACGAAGTTTGTAGCATGCTGAACTGCTGTGCCCAAGATAGCGGGTTCAAACCCGGCTGAAGTCGTCGGATTTTTTAAGAGCGTCAAAAATCCTTTAGTATGCCCTCCTTCGGAGGGGAAGTAAAGCCGGCGGTCCCATGTCCTATATTTATGGCATATAAAAGATCCTTCCACAGACTAAACTTGTGTGAAGCTAAATTGATTGGGGAAGGGGAGTTAGAGGGGGAGCTAGCTAGATTGAAGCTAGATTTCGTCGGAACGCTCTATGAAAGTTCCAACGTTCACCACTAGGTATCATTGATATCTAGTAGCGAAAGTTGTAACTACTTAAATTGAACGGAACTTGTAGCTTACCCTAAGGGTGTCCGCTGGAAGCAGCTACAGACTCAGGCGAGCCGAACATGTCCTCGAACACTCCCGGCACTAAAAGCCATACGATAAATAAAAATATTTCATTTCTGGCACTGTGAAGTGTAAGGCAGTTCTACGATGCCTAAAGTGAAAACAACTACAAGTTATCGTCTGTTGTAGAATTTAAAGATAATTTTACTTCTGATGGGGGCGTTCTGTTCTGTCAACTATGTGGGAAAGCAATCAAGGCTGAACAGCGATCCCATGTTACCCAAAACCTAAGGGCAAGAAACATATTGCCACAGTTTCGCGCCTTCGTAAGAAGTGTTTCGCGATAATCGTCGGTCATTTGTGATGGACAACCTGAAGATGTATCTCGTTGTGTATTGTAATGCTTCAGCAGTCAGTGAGACATAGAATAAATTGCATTCGTGTTGTTTATATTCACATTAATAAACTAAATTATAATTCAATATTTTTGCTTTTTTGTCACATAATTCAGGTATTTTTAATACAAAAAATATATATTTTCCCGATTTTAGCACCTAAAAATACGAGCCCTACTTATTACCTAATCTGTATTAATCTGAAGTAAGAATTTTTTCAACCCACGGCAATGCAGTGCAAACGTATTATCTTTGGGCTTGGCAACTGTTAAGACAAGCCCTGGCGCTAATCATCTTGCATTTCTTGTGGATATTACCTCTCACTTGAATGACTTGAATTCAAAGCAGCAAACACAAGGCCAATTGGCTCATTAACTTTACGGACTTGATAAATACTATCAGAGGAAACTGAATCTATGGGAAAATTAAACGAGAAAGGAAAATACCTGTCACTTTCCAACCCTGTCTCAGCGGGAAAAATCATTCTGTAACTGCGCTTTCTACGCAGATTCCTTGGCAGATTTGCTTGAAGAATGTAATGTCAGATTTAGTGACTTGAGAAAGAAGGAAGTGAATTTCAGTATTTTCTCCATCCCTGTTCAGCATTGGCGAGATTAGTGCTCCTGAAAATTTGCACATGGAACTTATTGAACTTCTTTGAAAAGGAGTAATAAAGGACTCCTGCTTACGATATTTTTATAGCCCTACGAAACTTTCCATGCAAGAAGTACCGCAACATATTAACTTACAATATACAGTGAGGAGAATGTCATTGTTTGGCAGCAAGCATCTGAGTTACTCTTCTCGCGCATGAAGAGGATTAATCTGTCGCTAACTGAACAGTTGGACTAAACAGTTCAGTTTCTTAATATGCTCCCACCACACAAACTACAGAATCAATCTAATGAAAATATATCAACATTATTTACTTTCATAAGATGAAATAGTTAAGCTACTGCAATGGCAATGATACCAACATTACAATTATGAATTTTTGAAAACAAAATATTAAGCAAACTAGCGGACCCGTGCGAGAACTGTCGCATAATGTCTTGTGTGCGCCCCATGTGTACAAACTACCCGCCCGGCTCTAGTGACATGCGGGCTATACGTGACACAGTTCTGTCAGGGGTATCGTCTTGTTTATTTGTTTAAAAGCACTTTATAAATCAATACATTTCCGTTTACTTTTCAATAAATACAAGATTTTTCCTGTACTCTACTGTTGAGACGATTTGGAAGATTTTGGTACAAACCACACCTTCTAACACCCTCTGGTTTAGGAGCTTGAGTTTTTTGAAATATAGACCTTAGCGTATTATAGCCTATAATATGATGGTACATTTATGACATAACTTTTGAAGTTACAGGGTTGAAACTCAATACAATCAAAGAAGATTTAATGGCTTTCAATCCAAATTAGAATCGTGATTCTAGTGCTTCAAACGTTTTATTTGTAAATTTTTCATTGATAAGTTTAAAAAGTTATGAAGCAATGCATTTTTTCTCAAGTTACATAAATACTGCAGCCATTAACTTACTCTAGGTCAGATTAATGCACATTACGATACTGTGAAAATTTCAAGTAGATCGGTGCATTCATTTCTGAGATAATGTACCTTATTTGTCTGAAGATAAAAGTTGTAAGAAATGGCTGTCAAAGTTAGACGAGTAAAGATTTGGTACATGTTTGCCAATTTTGACAAACTTCAAAAACCCCTGTCTCGTAAACAGATTAACAATTTTGTTCCAAACCAACACCCTATGATGTTTCAATATCCTGAGAACCAAAAACAACAGGAGAAAGAAAATTGAATTTTTCAACCGAAACCCAAGTTAGCGCCTCCTTAAGTTAAATCCAAAGAGAGGGGAAGGATAACTGATGTCCGCCTTGAAAACAGCCTCCGGTGTTTGAAGATCCAGTGTACCACCGAACATTGAGAAACTGGTTCAGCTCACGAAGGGCCAAGTTTCCCATTAAAATAGGAAGTAATTAGGCCTATGTATTTTCATATTTCCTTTACTAAATAAAATATTTGGTTACCGTTGTAATATTCTTGTTTGTGGTTTTGTGATGAACGAGTCTCTTCATTAAATGTGGCTACTACGTTCTTGTGAAAATACTAGGCACTGTTAAGTAAGGCCCGTGACGTCTGTAACTTCCCTGTGGTTGGACCACCTTCTGTCCCAAGTTGCACATGACTTCCATAAATATTATTTAAGCCTACAATCAATTAGTGAAGGGACGAACAAAGGTTCCGCAAAATAACCACTTGACATGCAGGTGGGTGTCAACAGAAACCTTCCCTCTTAAACATGTTACGGTCGGGGTAGTGGTACGGGTGGACAGAACGCGAGAATAATTATGATAGGTGGCTTGGGTGGCAAAGTTGGTAGCATGCTGCGCTTCTAAGCCCAAGGTCGCGGGTTCAAACCCGGCCGAGGTCGTCGGATTTTTTAAGCGTTAAAAATCCCTCAGTATGCCTTCCTTCGGAGGGGAAGTAAATCCGGCCGTCCCATGTCATAGATTTATGGCATGTAAAAGAACCTTCCACTAATTACACTTGTGTGAGCTTAAATTATAGGTTAGATTTGACTAACGCTCATAGGTTCCAACGTTCCTCGTCAGAAGCCGACTGCGGTGGCATCTAGTAACCAAGTTCAGAACTAGTTGTCGTTGACGGTGGCGTTTGGTAGCAAAAGTAGGAACTACATAACTTGAGAATTGAATGTCGGCAGTCCTTACTTGAATTAAAAGCTGATAACACACACTAATACTGCCATCAAAATTAACATCGGTCATCAGACAGTTTCTACACACACCCAAAGTACACGAGGCTACAGACTGTGTTGTCCCAGCCCCTAAACTAAGGAACCAACCAACCATAACTTAATTATGTTGCTGAATTGTAGTACATTTTTAGCCTATTTTCATTTATGAAAAAATAGGCCTTTGAGATCACCTTTTATCGGTGTGTGTTTGTCCCCCTGTAATAATTCCTAAACGGCTGGAGCTATTACAATGAAACTCGGTAAGATCATAGCATCATTTCAGCCGACCCAGACCATGCCCTTCAAATTTTATTACGTCTCGCCAATCCAACATGGCGGCTGAGCGAAATATTTCACCAGCATTCAATATCTCCGAAACTATTACCGATATCTCCCTGAAATTTTGTATGGTGATAAAGGCCACTACTAGAATTTTACCTATGAGACTTTCAAAAGCCTGGTAACTACAAAACCAACATGGTGGCCAAGCAAATTTGAGGCTCTTAAATAGACTTTTCTAGCGATTTAACCATCCAAACGCAATGAAACATGGTGCAGCAAATGTTTATACACATTGTAACGCACTGGCATCTAATTTAGTTCAATCGTTTACATAATCTCAAGATGGCGGCTGTGCGAAATTTTAAAATCTCGTTTTTGTTTCTTGTGACCTAATCATGCGATTGAAGTTTGAATACTACACGTACACAATGCTACTCATGTAATAACTTAGTACATAACTCTAAGACCTACATATATCAAAATCAAGCATGTTGACCATCCGAAATATTTAGACGGTTCTCAATATCTTCGAATCTATTGCAGCAATCAAACTAAAATTTTGTATACTGATAGTGGCAATTAACATAAGTAGGATGTATGAAAATAGGTTGTATAGTTCTTCACAGAACTACAGTACGTCTTGTTTAATATGGTTTGTCAGTATTCACACCAGTCTGAACGTGAAACGTAAAGTTATAATAGTTTCTTATTTTACAATTTATTCCGATCACAAGAATAGATATAATGATATAGGTACATAGGTGATCTCATTGACAAGAAGCAACAACAAGTCTCTCATTAAATGACATTGTGTGCTTTAAGTGACTCGATAATAGCACTGAAAGACAAAAAGTGTTCCTGAAAAATAACATTTCCGTAAGTATCTTTGTGTAAACATCTGAGAAGGTAAAAAAATGTTAATTACATAATCCATTATTAATTACTTTGAGAAAGAGGGGGTGGGGGTGAGGTGAAATTTATGTTTACTTTTAGGGGCAGTTAAGAACCCCTGCGTTAGACCAATATTAAATTTTAGTCCTTAGGTATCATTGGTCTTGTGGTGTTTATGCAGTTTAAATAGGCCATCTTAAAACCAGAAATTCAAAAATATTTTCTATTTCATTAGAAAAGCAAAGTTACACCTGATTTACAACCGATAAATTAGTCCCTCTCACTTTATCATTTTGTATATGTTGCTAAATTCATCACAATGCCTCAGCTTATGACATGAAATACACACACACAAATTTAGTCTATGCGACTGATGATCACGATGTCACAAGGTCCGAAATGAAACAAAAGCTCATGGCATCTCCAAGTTCACAGTTGTTAAGAAAGGTAATAATAGGTTAATAATAATAATAATATGGTTGAAATAAATTCTGACAAAGACTCGTTATGATGATGTCATAACTCAACCTAACATTGATCACTCGGTTGAATGGAAGAAACCATGGAGAAGATTTACAACCGACAAATCGTTGAGATCGTACTGTCCCTAGTGGTCGTATCGGTAATGTAACTAATAATAATAATTATAATAGTAATAACAATAATAATAAAATAATGAAACAAAGTATCAAAAAGTCGCGTCATGTAAGAAGTAATAACTACGGACCGTATTTTTGGAATATTCAGATTGTCAATTTAGGTCTTCAAAAACATAAAATAGCCTAGTTCTTTTTGTTTTTGCTTTTAATAGGTAGATTTTGTTTTAAATAGGATTTTATGTTTAAAGTGTAGCAAAACTTGACACTAACTGCGCACAGCTAAAAATTAATGCCTAATTGTTAGTAGAAAATCTGACTGTAACGAGAGTGTATATAATGTACATAATGATACGTCTATTATCTTCACACTTTTAGGCAATATTTGCACTCCATAAATACTATAAATACTATATGGTAATTATCCAAATTCAATAAAACCAAAATGTCAACGGTGATATTTACACTCCATCCCGTTTAATTGTAACTTTGTGTATTTAACATATAGGAAACTTGTAAACAATAAGAGATTCATTCCCACTTTCCTGACAGAGAAAACCAAACAATAAGAAAATAAGCTGAAAAGAGCTGAAATATTTGAATTTTTTGGCAGGTAGGATTTCTCTCAATCAACTAGAGCTAGGAATAAAAGTTGTCTTGTGGATTACTTAAAAAAAGTTATGGACTAAAAATTAAAATATAGTACAATAAATGGAACAAAACTGCAATTAGGTATTTTAGGTACTTGCCTATCATTTAGTATTTTTAGGTACTATAGAATTCATGAATTCTTTTGAGTGTGACTAGGAAAAGTATTAAAGTATTTTTGTAATTAGAAGTAAGGAGAAAAAATAGGTATAAACCTAAGAATCCGTCTCCTAGTAATAACTCAAGATTGTTCGCTGTGATAAATGGAAGAAAGCATAGCGGGTCAGCAAGAAGCCAAACCGTATAGATTTCGTGGTCCATTGGGGTCCCATCGGTATTGTATGTAATAATATTTATTTATTCATTTATTTATTTATTTATTTATTTATTCATTTATGTATTTATTTATTTATTCATTTATTTATTTATTCATTTATATATTAATGCATTTGTTAACTCGCGAAACAAAAAAATTACGCCCGGTATCTTTAACGGTTTTCCCAGCGTAGGCCTAAGCTTAAAAGGCGTATTTCTTTTTCGATTTCAATGAACTACGACCTATATCCGTTTTCCGTCTCGCCATGATGGGTTAAAATCACTGACTGGACTATTAATTATATTATCATGGAGATAGCATGTGCAATGAATTCTTGTCAGACGTAATTTAAGAATTGCGAGGTGTATGAAACACAAATCCTCCTTCCGTCCAATCTAAACTTGACTGTGTATTCTGCGGAACGAAGGCAGAAACTGGGGAGATACGCTGGCTCGCTAGCTTGGAAGCTAGTAATTGAATGGAGATTGTTGGATGAAATGAAAACGTATTGAAGATAGAGATATGCTGTCGCGGACGTTTTTGTAGAACTTTTCATGCTGAACAATGCCTACACTCATAGTATGGCCTATATAATGGGGATGTTTTTAACGGTTTACCCAGCGTAAGCATAAAGGCGCATGGACGGTAGGTTTTCTTCGACTCAATTCACTGAAATCGTTACTGCTTGGCTTCCTTTGATCATAAATAAATTATTTTGTACAGAAACCTTCCTCGGGAAATCCTTTACAGAATGGTGAAAACCGCATCAAAATCCATCCTGTGGTTCTCGAGATTACCCGGAACATCCAAGAATCGGGGACTTTGTTTTCTACTAAACTTAAGTAGAGATTTTTATGGGAGGGGGCAGGGGGGGGGGGGGGAGGGGGCAGGGGGGGGAGGGGGGAAGAATTGCATTTACGCACATAGTGTCGGGCTCCTGAGTGGCAGACTACCGACTAAAACTCCCCCCGTTACTTCTGAAAACTTCCCTGGAACCGTTTACCACATTATTTCAGGTTAGAGCCATTTTATCTTTGCCCGTGGGGCACTCTTCCGCAGTGAGTTATCATCAATGGTGATCCAGATCTGTCTTCTTTGTTCGGAGGATATTTTCAACAATGTTGGGCGGAGCAGCGACGTCTAGAGCGTAAATTGACCAAAAATGTTCATCATGGGGTAGCCTACTCGTCCACATAACATGTTTGGCAAAATAACACTTCTACCCCTTCTGTAAAATTTCTGGATCTATGATGCAGTTAGCAAACTCGAATATAGCTTCCAAACGTAACAGCGTCATGCTTATAAATGAACAAAAAAAAAATCCGAGCAGACAAGCAATTCTTGATAATACGTAATTTACACCACATAAAAATCAGTGGAACACATAATTTAGATCACGTCTAACGCACAGTTTTATAAAATAACACTGTCAGTATTTTAGGAATCACATTTACTGATTATCACAGGATAATACGAAAGTGTTCCATAGCAATCAGTCTTATTATCCTACTTATCCCGGCCATGTTGGACCGACCGCAGCGCCCCAAGTGATAATTTAAGTTGCCATTAGAGGTTATCGCTCTGTTGTTGTTTTGATACCTTGGGTAAAACCCGAGTCATTCCAGGAAATGATACTTACTGCTTCCCCCACCCCGTGGTGACGTATTTGCGATCTGATCTGGTTCCTATTGTAATGTAATCTGCATTAAATTTGTTTAAATATCGTGTTTATTTATTTATTTATTTTATACATAACATTTCTCAAGAAATAATTAGGCCTAATTATATAGAAAGATTGACTAGTCTATTTCAGGCATTTATTGGACCAAAAACCAAACCAAAATATATGTAATTTCTCAAATTTGAATGTTTGTATAAATCGGATTTTTAGTTGGTCCTTTCAGCTTCGAATCATCCAAGTTCCACTCAACTTATATGAATTCATCTCCACCCTACGAATATAACTCCTGGATGCGTGCCTGCATTTCAACGCTCTGTCATTGTTGTCAGCAATACATCACTTTCTGATTATAAAATAATAACCCCTGGCACTACAGCCCGTAAAGGGCCAAGGCATACCAAGTGACCGCTGTCCAGCCATGTGACCTGCAGATATTGGTGTGACGCGTGATCAGTGCATCGGGTGCCCTCGGCCGTTAATCTTGGTTTTCATGATCGGGGCGCTGCCTCACTGTCAGACAGATACTCAATTGTCCTCACGAGGCTGAGTGCACTCCGTTCCAGCCCTCAGGCAGTTTCTAAAATCCCTGACGGAGTCGGGAATCGCACCCAGGGCCTCCGGGTGAGAGGCAGGCACGCTATCCCAACACCACGGGGCCGGCTTTCTGATTATAAGGCGAAGCATATTTCGGTGAGAAACGCAGCGATTTTGTGCAATTCACACGGGATGTCTAGGGTGACCAGACGTCCGGGTAAATCCGGACATGTCCTCATTTTTATCTCTTTGCCCGGGATCCGGGCGGATTGTTACTTTGTCCTTTTTCGCAAAGTTGTCGGTAATAAAATTATATTTGCAATTATCCCCGTTCTATTGCTCTTTTCTTATATATACCTTACCTACAGATGGCAGCAGGATAATCAATTTTATCAAATGTTCACTACTGATCTTGGATCGATCCATAAGCGAGTGCAACTATCGATTATTTGTATTACTTATAGTAAAGAATCGACCAAGTATTTTCAGTATAGGCCTATATGGGCAAAATGCAAATGCAGAAAGACTACTTTCGCTCATTGCAACACAGCGGACATATGACAGGAATAGTTTGAACCATGAATCTGTTAAAGGTATGTTGATGGTCAGTATAATTTAAAAGAATTTTTCTGTGTATCTTTTTACAACTATCTGCTAAGCAAGCCTACACATCTACAGAAAATTGAATCTTCAGAAAAGTACCAATAAAAGTTAAGGAATGAATGTTTTGTCTATCGATTAATCTATTAAGAATTTTATCGTATGATTCCGTGTGTCTTATTTTTTCTAACTTTGTCCTCATTTCTGAAGCTGTTTGTCCTCTTTTGTATACGTCTGCATCTGGTCACCCTAGGTATGTCTATTCTGAACCGTGAACACCTTAACTAATACACTTAATATAAGCCTAAATTACTGAATTTTATTTGTATTTTTAACGATATTATTATTATATTATTTAATCGAATAGCACTATTACAGAGCACGTAAAATCAATACTTCAAATTTTGCCACATGTCTTTTTTTTTCTCTGCCCACATTCGCTTCATCCTCTCTGACCTCTGCTTTCGGAGTTGTTCAATGTTCCGTGGCTGCTTTCGTTGTCTTTCTTGTTCCTCCCTGAAGATCACTTTTTGAATTTTGTCCCGAAATAAATTCCTATTATATGTATCTGTAATGTAAATGTCGGCTTCCTTAAGATCCTTTAATGTCTGTGTAAACCACGCTGGTTGAACTTTAAGTTTTAAAATTTTATTAAAAATATGTTTTGTTAGCCTGTCATTATTCATTCTATTTAAATGTCCCAAAAAATGGCATCCGTCGTTTGTGTATGGTATGCAGTATGTTCTCTTCGTGGTCTATTATAGTCAGTTTCTGTATTCCTTGCGCCAGGGATGCATCGAACCAATCTTCTTTGCATGAGAAAGATTTTGTTTATGTCACCTTTCCGCATTAACTTTAATTTTTCAGCTCCAAAGAGTGCTTCAGGTCTCCCACAGAATTGTAATGTTTGATTTTAGTGTCCCATGATAATGTTTACTTCTTATATACATTTCTGGTGATCTGAAAAGCTACAGTATTCTGCCTAGTGACAGGTCCATGTCTTCGCACAGAGAATTTCTGACGCCAATGTTCCCGGTCTTCAGCTTCTTCCTTCAGTCTGCTGTAACTCTTTCCATCTTTCATATCATCCAGATGTTGAATTCTTCTCCTTCCCCGTCCTGTCGTTCCTTTGATCTTCCCTTCAATGACGTCGTGTGTGAGCCCCTCATATCTAAGTATTTGCCCGATCCAGTTGGCCTTCCTCTGAAGAATTGTATTCAGAAAAGTTTTCTTCTCACCTACTCTTCTCAGTACAGCATCGTTTGTCACATGATCTGTCCATTTGATATTCTCTATTCTCCTCCAGCACCACATTCCAAAACTTTCTAAGAATTTTCTTTCCCTTTTTCTGCCCCGTACAGTGCAATGCTCCAGATGTAACACTTCACCAATTTCTTCCTAGACTACAATTACAGTGAAGGTTATTCAAAACGTTCGACATAAAGATGGTATATTGGCTTTCACGGCCAGTGAATTAGATCTCAGCATTTTTTCTAGGTTTTTGCCGTGTCTTGTCTGGCGTTTCGCTTAGGACACCAAGCTGGCTCATCAGCGGGCTCTTGGTGTCCCCGCCCGGACCCCGGACAAGACACGGCACAAACACAGAAAAATTGCTGAGTTTTACTTCGACATAAACCTTTTTTATTTCCCCATTGACTGTAATTTATTGGAACTCGAGCAACAGAGCAATCTGCCAGCAGAGTAATTTGTAATGTTGAATTCTTTTTTGAAGAAAATGCTTATCGGTAGCTATTTGCTACTGTATATTAGATATTCGCCTCATGCTCGAAATGTTGTAGAATTGAGCACCCATCACATTAGAGAGGTACTTAAATATGAGTAGCAGTGTAAGTACATTTACTGGTCTGTTAAAGGATGCCAGCAGAGCAACAATTTCGATAGGATACCCCTTCGTTTTCAAAACCACAGCTGCTAGAAAGGTCGTTGAACACAGTAATATTTCTTTATACCCCCGTTTTCCACTTCAGACATTATGGTGTGTGAAGCCATTTTCAGGGTTACCTTAGTAAACAAAAGTTTGATGCTTCTCAGTCGGTCAACACGATTGTACCCAAATGAGATGGGTTATTCCCTTATCCAGAAAAATATTTACAAAAAATTAATAAATACACTTGGATGACCAGTTTCGATCGTCAAGCGATCATCATCAGGTCCATTTTTTCCAGGATTAGGGAATAACCCATCTCATTTGGGTACAATCGTGTTGACCGACTGAAAAACATTACTTCAGACTAGGACCATATACTATGGCACTTGTCCTCAACTATTTTTCATCCGTGACTAATCCAGATGTTTTTCTTCGTTCGAAGAATTTTCTCAGTGTAATGAGCTACATTATTCCAGTGCGAATCATCTTGAAGCATCATTTCCACGATGTTATCTGGGGATATATGTTGTCCAATCTCCTTTTGAAGTAATTCCCTTTTATCAGTCTACCTCTTGCAGGAGAAAAAGGTGTGATGGGCATCATTAATAGTTTCAGTGCAATAGATGCATTGTTGGGAATTACCTTCCCCATCTTCTTGAGTCTGTCTGTTAGGTAGTCAGCCCGAAGGCTGGTTGGATCCTCAAAAAGTACCGCCGGTTGGTTATGTTGGTAGATACCCACAAAAACCCAAGGCAGCGCTATATTGAGGCGTACTAGGCAAGAAGAGGAGTGAGGTAGTTTGCCATTGATTTCCTCACTGAGTCAGAACAGCAGTGCTAACGCTATGACTAGAACCTTTCACAGCATCCACAGGCACTGACTGTGCCCTGAATGTCATTACTAAGCACCACCCATACCTCAGTAGCTTCCACATAATCATAACCATGAGTGTGACTGAGACATCGGTGAAAAACCACATTTTACTCTAGCCTGTGCCAACAGACAAATGCAAATATAGCCTACTGCATACCAAAGATGGCAAACAGGCAAGATCTTCTTGAGATATGACCGAAAATACCCATGACCAGTCAGAAGTTGGTCAGATAATAATGTATCTATCCATGCTTCCTCTCTGTCCAGCGTTGTACCTGTGGGATCAGTCTTCTAGTCCAACGGCTCCATTCTCCTACTTTCCAGCTGTTCTGCCTTCTTATAAACATCTGCACTCTTGATTCTCAATGCGCAGTTTCCATGCCCACTTTTGACTTCCTCTGGTATATAGTTTTCCTCTCCTTAGCGAGGAGGTGAATTGGAATAAGTCCAGCAACAACTAGGGCTGCGTCCGCGGAAACAGTACGATATGCAGACGACCCCCCTAGTGCAATAATAATAATAATAATAAGTAGGTCTAACTAATCATAAAATTAATTACCTGCAGAAATGCGCAGTTAAGATTAGCCTCAAAACCTCCTACACCAAAACCCATTTTATCTCTAACATCAAACGTGCTCCACCACAACTCCTGGAATCTTGGAAGTTGAAAGATTCAAATACCTCAGTGAGTGGGTTTAACCCAACAATTCTGAGAAGTTCGCCATCTTAATACGTGTCAACAAATTTGAAACAGCCTTCCATCTCACGCAATATACGAGAGGCCTATATAACAAAACGTCCATCTCTCGACGTGCAAACATTAAACATTATCAAACGGTGAAGATCAGATGGGTAGATGAGGTTACAAATGAAGACGTATTAAGACGAGTAGGTGAGGAGAGATGTTTCTGGCGACTGCTAATGAAGAGAAGAGTTAGGTTGGTAGGTCACTTACTAGGACACCAAGTAATAGCAATTTTAGTTATGGAAGGAAGGGTCGAGGAAAAGAACTGTAGGGGTAAAACCAAGGTTAGAATATGTTCCACAGATTGCCTCGGATGTGGGATGTGGTAGCTATGTAGAGATGAAACGATTAGCTCAGGACAGGGAGTCATGGAGAGCTGCATCAAACCAGTCAAAAGACTGAAGTCTCAAATAATAACAACAACAAACGCTGATTAGATCTGAAGTATTATATGCAGCAGAATGTTTAACACTTCGAACACATAGCCTGCTTGAAAAACTGGCAATTCAGGAAAGGAAAATTATCAGAAAATACCTTGCTCCTAACTTCAAAGATGGTGTTTATAAACTTCGGTGCAACCCGCTTTGAAAATATATCAAGCGTAATCTGGAAAAGTTGGATGACCTTTCATGCTCACCTCTTCAGATTGCCAGCTGAAAGAATTCCTAAATATTTCTTATTCTACCTCACAAGTCTCATAACGATTCCTCCTTGGCTGGTGGAGATCGATAGGGACCTTTTAAAGCATTGAATTTCAGAAACATCCGAACATCACTCAAACACAAACCTAAACAAGCCCATCAAGAAGTCACAATTCGAAAGAAGCATGTTCATTCTGAAGCATGGAATAACGCACAGTCCGAAAGGATGAAAACCAAGTGGGGCCGCAAACAAACGAGATCCCGCGAGCGTTAGTGGCTCGAAGGTTAAATACTACTACTTCTGTTGAAAATCCACAGTCTCTTTCCAGTCGACCAACTGGGCCAGGAATTGAATGAATGAATGAAACCCCCATCGAGCGAGGATCCTGTCGCACTCCTCTGGGCAAATATTAAATGAATGACAGATGAAATGAAATGAAAGAGGAGAGTGTTCCTGGAATGAAATATTAACAGAGAAAACCGGAGTACCCGGAGAAAAACCTGTCTGCCTCCGCTTTGTCCAGCACAAATCTCACATGGAGTGAGCAGGATTTGAACCACGGACCCCACCTAAGCCACGGAGGCGTACTGCTACTACTACTACAACTACTACTAATAATAATAATATTAATAATAATCTCCAAGAAAAACATAAAAGAAATTTTGAACGTCAGGGCTCGTAAAGGCGTCTTTGAATCAGATCATTATCTTCTCCAAATAAAGACATAATTCCAACCAAATAGAAGACCAAAACGCCCACCAAAAAAATTCAGACCAGATCCGAAATATCTGAAACTCCACAAGGAAGAAATCATTTTGCAAATCAATCAGGAGGAATCAACAGACTGGAGAATACTAACGGGGAGAATTCAGGAAGCCATGAAGCTAGGACAACCACCTCGCTCCAGAAAACATCGCTGGTGGAACACAATTTGCGATCAAGCAGTTGACAATCGCATAATGGCTTGGAAAAAAATTCACAGTAGCCAAACAAAGGAAAACTGGGAGAACTTTCTTACCACTCAAAAACAGGCCTCAAAAATAATTCGGAAAGAGAAACGAAGGTATGACAACAACAGACTCCACGAAATCCAGCAGGATTTCACCAAAAATAATATTAGAAATTTCTACAAGACATTTAGAGAAAATCTACGGGGATACCAAGCACCCAGTCTGTGCTTCAAGAGACACGACGGCTCATTGGAAACTAACTCCAAAAATAATTGCAAACTATTAGCCCAATATTTCAACTCTCTTCTTAACTGTGAACCACCTCTAGTAAAACTTGACTTCTCTCCTCCGGTATTCATACACTTGGACTCACAAGCCCCCGACATTGAAGAAATTACGGAGATAATCCGACAACTCAAAAACAACAACGCACCAGGGGAAGATGGGATCATTGCTGAACTCTGGAAACTGAATGATTCCACACTGACGCGGAAACTCCATTCCATAATTTCAGATATTTGGACAACGGAGCAATTACCACATGACTGGAAATACGCTTTGATTCACCCGTTGCACAAAAAGGGCGACAAGACGGACATCAACAATTATAGAGGAATTTCCCTGCTCCCGGTTGCTTATAAAATCCTTTCCACAGCACTTCTGAACAGGTTAGAGCCCCAAACGGATCCACTCATTGGTGACTACCAGGCTGGATTCAGAAAAGGGCGATCGTGTGCTGAACAGATCTGGTGCCTATAGACGATCTTACAAATGAGGAAATGTAGAAATACCGTGATTGCATTCATCGACTTCAGAAAAGCATACGACTCTGTTGACCGCGACACCCTCTTTAAAATCATGGAAGAATTTGGGATCGATCGTAAGACACGCAAAATCATAGAACAGACACTTACAGGAACAATATCCAAAGTGAAATTCATGGGCGAAATTCCAGAGCCCTTCGAAATCAAGACGGGAGTCCGACAGGGGGATGGACTATCCCCAATCCCCTTCAATATGGTTCTGGAGAGGATAATTAGGGAATGGGAACCTCTTGTAAAGGGCATTCAAATCGGTATTAAAAAGAGAACAGAACTAAAGTCAAATGTCTCGCTTTCGCGGACGATATTGCAATTGTCGCAGACAACAGATCGGAAGCGACTTACGCAGTGGAAAAGCTCCATGAGATTGCACAAAAGACCGGATTACATATATCTTACGACAAGACCAAATATATGGAGAGAAGACCAGAAAATAAATCCCCTTTAAACACCAAATACGGTGAAATCGCACAAGTCTGAAGTTTTAAATACCTTGGCGAAATTATACAGCCCTCAGGACTTAATCGAATCGCCAATGAAGACAGAATCACTAAGCTCCAGAAGGCCTACAGGCTAACGTGGGCCCATTACAACAAGAAATGCATTTCGACAAACGCCAAATTACGACATTATAAAACAGTTATTCTTCCAGAAGCAACATATGCGGCTGAATCAATAGTAATCGATGGTCATTCCAAGATTAGGGAACTGGAAAAGCAGGAACGAAAAATTCTCCGGAAGATCTACGGAGCAATCAACAGAAACGGCATTTGGATGAAGAGACCTAGTACTGAACTCTATCAAAACACCATTACGATAACAGACGAGATTAGAAAACGCAGAGCCAAATTTTACACTCACATCCACAGGATGGCCACCTCCAGATTGCCCAAGAAACTACTCAGTATCATAACACAGAGCAAATGCGGCACAGAATGGCTTAAAGAGGTACAAAGAGACTTACAAATTATCAGTATACAAAATTTCGAAGACCGAACTGAGTGCCAGACGAAAATCAAGAATGTTAAGTTCGAACCAAGATCATTACGACAACCTGGAAAAAAGTGGACGGATGAGAGGAAGAGGGAGCATTCCGCGAGAATGAAGAGATTTTGGAGGGAGCGGAGGAGACACACCTCCAAATGACATCATGTTATCAAGTTTAATCGCTCTCCTGTAGGGGAATTTTCGCTTAAATAAAATAAATATATAAGGTGATAAATATAGGAGGCTACATTTACAATCCCTGTATTAACAAAACATTTGGCTTAGTTAAGTGGTCCCCCAAAGATATAGAAGAAATTCAGCGAATGATACGAGTGGAATATAGAAGAGGGAGATAACACCAACCACATTCATCTACTGTCAGGTTCATGCTAAGCAGGAAGTAGTCAGAGGTATATTTTGCCTACATAAGCTACAGGCTTCGGTAGTATTTCTACAGTAGACTATATTCTCATCTCCACAACGTGATAGTTGAACTTGACGATAACTACACGCCACTACATCTGAACCAACAAGGTCTCACTGAAGAGCTTGAAACTGAAATAAGGGAAGCAGATATTAACATACGCCATGAATGGCTGAACAGGCAGATTCTCAGCAAACACTTTCATATACTCAATTCCCCAGAAACTGACAAACAAGCAAGTAACCCTTGGTTAACTAGAGGTGTGCTACATCCCGAAACAGAAGGATTTATTATGGCCATCCAGGACAGTGTCATAGAAACCCGTAACTTCAGAAGAACAAAACATCAACTGATTCATGCCGAAAGTGCCGAAACAATACTGAATCCATCGATCACATACAGTACTAACAGCATGCCCAGTACTTGCGAAAAGGGACTACATATGCTGACATGACAATGTATCTAAGATCACCTACCGAGAACTAGGCAAGCAGTGCTAACTACCAATAGATCCAGAGCGACCCCATAGTAGAAAACGTCACATTTAAAATACATTGGATTTCCTTTGTCATCACCAACAAGACAATAGCTGCCAATAAACCGGTCCTCATTGTCATAGACAAAAAAACACAATAACGTATGGCTCATAGACATTGCACTACCAAGCTCCCATAACATCGGACCAAGGAACCTCGGAAACTGCAGTAAATATATGAACTTGGCAATAGAAATAAAACGCATATGCAGGGCTGGATTTAGAATTTATGCGCTCGTAGGCCCTGGATTTCTGCCGCCCACTCTTCATACCATCGAGAAGGAGGGAGAATGTAGACCTCAGAAAGGTCTTTGTGAAAGTAATCTTTATTTTATTCTAATGTATCGTGAAGTAAAATCAATTAAATAAATCAAAATAATGAGATAATCAACTGTGTATAAATATGTATATATAAACTAAAAATAAATAGGCCAACGAGATATTAAAATAAGTTTAAACCATTTAAGGTCGCCTCCGTAGCGTAGCGGTCGGCATGGTTAGCTGCCGCCTCGGAGGTCCTGGGTTCGATTCCCGGCTCTGCCACGAAATTTGAAAAGTGGTATGAGGACTGGAACGGGGTCTGCTCAGCCTCGATTGGTTCAAATGAGTAGAGGGGGTTCGATTCCCACCTCAGCCATCCTCGAAGTGGTTTTCCGTGGTTTCCCACTTCGTCTTCGGGCAAATGCCGGGATGGTACCTACTGTAAGGCCACGGCCGCCTCCTTACATCTTCCTCGCCTATCCATCCCAGTCTTCTATCCCTTCCCATCCCTCATGAGGCCCCTGTTCGCTTTGCAGGTGAGGCCGCCTGGACGAAGTACTGATCACACCTCCCCAGTTGTATCCCTGCCTCCTTACATCTTCCTCGCCTATCCATCCCAGTCTTCCATCCCTTCCCATCCCTCATGAGGCCCCTGTTCCCTTTGCAGGTGAGGCCGCCTGGGCGAAGTGCTGATCACACCTCCCCAGTTGTATGCCTACCAACCAGATCTTCCAGGCTCCAGGACACTGCCCATAGAGGCGGTGGTGGTGAGTTCCCTCGCTTAGTCCGTGGGAACCGCCAACCTAGAGGGTAAATTGACTAAAAAAACAACAAAAAAACAATGATTAATCTAAATGGATCTATCTAAAATAATGACGAAATAAGTTGGTAATATCGAAATTTCTAATTTGTTCAAAATACAGTACACCTGGCATAATGTAGCCTAATAGAGCACTACAGTTGGCAGTCCTGGTAACTGAATATATTCTTAGTTCCATCTCTTAAGGTACAGCATACAAAATTTGGTTGAAGTCCAATGGATAGCATGGACGTTACATGCAGTTAGACATTGGATCTAAAAGTCATGTTGACAACAATGTCATGCATGTGTTGGTCAGAAATGATCTGAAATAATATGATCTATTGTTGTGCCATTCCATGAAATCCATTAGTTAGTATAGAAGTTACATGCATTTTTAAATTGGACCTATCAGCAGGCTTAGAATCATGTTGGCAGCACATACGTGTGCAAAGTTTAGAGCTATTGGCTTGCATACTTTCTGATATATTGATATTAGGGTAACAAACATAAAGACAGCATTTATTAACAGTTGGCAGCCCTGGTTGCTCTTAAGAAGACGCATAGTCATATCTGGTACGGTACAAATAGCACATACGAAATTTGGTTGAAATCCAAATGATATTATAGAAGTTACATGTATTTAAATTTGGAGCTATGAGCAGGCTTAGAATCATGTTGGTAGTGCTGACGTATATTAGTTACTCCAAATTAATATAGAATGCCAAATACTATACGTGTGCATAGTTTAAAGCTGTCGGCTTGCATACTTTCTGATATATTGTTATTTTGATCAAAGGAATTGAGAGCATTCATTAACAGTTGGTAGCCCTGGTGGATCTTAAGAATACGCTCCATCATATCTATTTATGTATACATAGTAGGCCTACATACGAAGTTTGGTTGAATTCCAATTGATAGTGTAGAAGTTTTATGCATCTAAAAATTGGACCTATAAGCAGACTTAGAATCATTTTGGCAACACTGTTTTATATGGCATCCTGGAAATTAAACTGAAATATTATTATCTATACATGTGCCAATTTTGAAATAGCTCCCATGCATATCTTCCATGATATCCAACATCGAGCTCACATTTCTATTGCGATGTTTCAGCAGTTGGTAGCACTGATATCATTTTCAAATACGGTATTGAGATATTCCGGTATAGATCTTTACTCATACCAAATTTTGTTTCGATAGCTCCAGCCGTTTAGGAGTTGATGGGGGACACACACACACACACAGCCAGACAGGCAGACTGACTCACAGACACGCATTTGCCCAGATCGATCTCATCAGTCTATTTTGTCCTCATTTTTGCAAAATGTGAAAAGTAGGCTAATAAATAAGCCAACGAGATAAAAAAATAATAAGTTTAAACCATTTAAGACTCATTATACACTTACATATATTCAGATATAGGCCAACATATACACTTCATCTTACAACCTACAACTATGCGTAATGAATTATTCAAATTAAACTGATATTAATATTCAAGACTTAAATGTTCTCCTAATAAATGATAAAACATTCCTGTTCTAAAGATGAAGTCGAAAAATCTTCTGTTGTAAAACATTTGTTGGGAAATGATGGCCACAATATAAATTGGAAAAGTGTCAAAATTTTGGAAAGTTTAATTTAAATCATAATTATACGAAATTGGTTTAAAAAACATAAGTGCAGAGAGTTTGTTTTATATACGACGGGGACCCTCGCTTGCCCGCTCGCCCGCGTTGCGCGTGTGTCTCCCGCCATGCACTTTGCCGTTATGCGGCGCTCCGCAGCACTGAGTCATTGAGTATAGGAATTTGTACTTACCTACGTCACAACTGGTGCTGAAAATGTTCGCCATTCACTGCTACACATCACTGACACCTCTTTATGAAATTGTCATTTACTTTCTGAAGATCATCAGCACCGATTGACTGTATTTCAGCTGTAATGTAGCCTTTAAGCTCATTTATAGTGTGAGGGTTTCTCGCATACACTCTATTTTTAAGCGTCCCCCACAAATAGAAGTCACATGGTGATAAATCTAGGCTTCGCGGGGGCCACACGTTCCGACTTATAATCCTAGTACCGAAAATGCGACGCAATTCTGTCATGGATGCTTCGGCAGTGTGAACAGTGGCAGAATCTTGTTGAAAATAAGTTGACAATCGCTCTCCGTAAGTCAGTTCGTCAAAAAGTTGGTCAAGGATCACATTGAAGTACAAATTTAAGTACAAATTCCTATACTCAATGACTCAGTGCGGCGCTAGCGGGCAAGCGATGGTCCCCGTCGTATATAAAACAATCTCTCTGTAGTAAAAGTCTGTTTAGTCTAGTTTTGAACTGTAAAAAGAACTTTTGGAAGCGGAACAAAATTAAAAAGGAGCGTATAACAAAAGAATTACGGATAAACACTTGATTAAAAAGCAGGACTTAAAGATTTTTTATAAGTGATGTGAGAAAATTTTCCTTCAAAGTCAGTTTATAAAACCTTCCCTCTTGCTTTTGCGCCCCTCAGCATGGAGCGCCCCTAGGCCGGGGCCTATGGGGCCTATTGGTAAATCCAGCCCTGCGCATATGGAAACAACAACCAGTCACTGCCAACCCAGTTATAATCTCAGCCACGGGAGTAATACCGAAACAGCTCAAAACACCAACTGAATCTACCATTGAACATCCATCAGAAAATGCACAAGGCAGCTGTAATATTGTCAGGAAATTCTAGAATACTGATTGAGAACCAGCAAAGCTTCTCGTGAACTCCCACCGAAGTTTTGCCGAAGACCAGAAGAACTGTGTTTAATGAACAGAGATATAATAATAATAATAATAATAATAATAATAATAATAATAATATAATCCGATGCAATATGATCCAATAAAGTCCACCAAAATTTCTTCCACCATTAAAGGTCTTCCTAACTGGAAAGCACCCGGTTTAAATCAGATACAGAATTATTGGTATAAGGGCTACTAGTGTGGTTAATGTCTCGGAGAGAAACGGTTGATGACTGTGGAAACAAGTTTTAGTGCTGTCTAAAAGCAATCGTTTCGTCCTCAATTTAAACTAAAATGCTTCCACTATGAAAATAATTATTTTCATTTTATGAACATTAAAGCTACTAAACGTCTGGATTTATGGCAACAAGTTAAGTTAGTAATGACAGAGACAATTGACATTCGCGGTTTCATTTGGTGACGAACTCATACCTGCCAACCTTTCCGATTTAGGCGGGAGTCTCCCGATATTTGTAAATTATTGGTGAACTTCAAACATTTTCCAATATTTTTCGGAATTGTTCATAGTGTTTATAGGTTGGTTGGTTCCTTAGTTTAGGGGCTGCGACAACGCGGTCATGTAGCCCCGTGTACTTTGGGCGTGTGTAGAATCTGTCTGATAACCGGTGTTAAATGTGATGGCTGTATTAGTGTGTGTTACCTGTTTTTAATTCAAGTAAGGACTGCAAACATTGAATTTCAAGTAGTTCTTACTTTCGCCGCCAAACATCACCGTCAACAACTACTAGTTCAGAACTTGGCTACTAGACGCCACCGCAATCGGCTCCTGGCAACGAACGTAGGAACCTAAGAGCGTTGTTTTTAACCTGTAATTCAGCTTCACACAGGTGTAATTAGTGGAAGGTTCTTTAACATGCCATAAATCTATGACATGGGACCGCCGGCTTTACTGCATACTGAGGGATTTTTAACACTCTTAAAATTCCGACGACTTCGGCCGGGTTTGAACCAGCGATCTTGGGCATAGAAGACCAGCATGCTACCAACTACGCCACCGACACCGCTCATAGTGTTTATAGTGAATATTATTTGGGCGCCTGAATTCGTAAATGGGTCTTGTTTCAGTGCAAGCGGTTATTTGTTGACTTTGATGCAACATTTTTGTCACATTCTAGTGCTTTTGCTCAGTGATTGACTCTTCACTATGCCCAAAAAATACAATTCTGTTTTTAAACAGTTTTCGGAGCATTTTCCGAGCATGTTTGTCGATGTAATGTTTTTTATATCACATGGTGGAAAAAGTGATATTTCGAAATACGTCACAACAAAGTTACCCCAAGAAAATGCCTAAAGTGTAGCAAACAAATTAAAATTTATATATATAGCCTATATGATGTGCCCATTGGGTACAATATAATATTATTATTATTATTATTATTAGGGCTAGGATTTGTAGGTGCTAAAATCAGGAAATATTTATTTTTTATGTATTAAAAATACCTGAAATATGTGACAAAAAGTAAAAATATTTTATTATAATTTAGTTTATTAATGTAAATATAAACAATATGCAGTACTCACGAATGCAATTTATTCTATGTCTCACTGACTACTGAAGCATTACAATACACAACGAGATACATCTTCAGGTTGTCCATCGCAAATGACCGACGATTATCGCGAAACAATTTTTCTTAAGGCGCGAAACTGCGGCAATATGTTTATTGCCCTCGAGGTGTTGTGTAACTTGAGTTAGCTGTTCAGCCTTGATTGCTTTCCCACATGGTTGGCAGAATATAACGCCCCTATCAGAAGTAAAATTATCTTGAAATTCTGCAACATACTGCTGCAGGCGATAACTTGTAGTTGTTTTTACTTTAGGCACAGTGCCAGAAATGTACTAAATGTGAGTGACACTGGTTCCAGGTAGCTGGGGGAGGGGGAGGTCTAGCACGTGGTGCAATATGCCTCTGGACAACGAAATCCCTGTCTTCCACAGAGAGTGGCACGGGGCGACAAGTTAAGAATAACACAGTTGCAAGCTGACATACGCTCTGCATGAAGATTAGATAGCTCACAGGTTCTACCCAGCTGAAGTAACTTAACACAGAACAAAAATGCAATAAACTGAAAGATCTAGCATACTGATTTAAAAAATATATAAATATTATGTATTTTTATGGGCTAATAAGTGAAAAGCAGGAATTTATGTATTTATGAAAAAATGCTTAAAATATGTATTTACATAAAGAAATATTTATTTACCTAAAAATCCTAGCCCTAATTATTATTATTATTATTATTTGCGTACATTCCCTTTTAAAGAAAGCGCTAAACACACAAATATCTAGCTTTTGGTGGTGGTTCTTTTCCTCGTTTTATCTTCCCAAAAACCTTTCATCCGTTCACTGTGTGCCTTTCTCCCTTTATCTGTCCATTTAAGCCTATATCTTTTGGGTTGTGATCTAAATTCAAGTTTCTGGTTTTTGATTCTTTTGTCTACAAATGCTGCGGTCGTGGATGTCTTCTATGGAGATATGTAATTGTTGGAAATCTTCCATAGTTTCTTTGTACCAAAAGATACCCAATTTCGACGTAGAAATTATGTTGATCCGAATGCCTATTTACATCATTCATCTTGAAGCATAGTTTGCCAATTAATTGAGTGATATGCACTATTTACATCACCGGAATTTTCCTGATTTTAATATGAAATCCCCTGATATTTAGTTTTGTAAGTTTGGCAGGTATGCAACTATATTTTAAACACCTATACACAAGTGAGTTGTTCTTTTCTGATCGATTCATAGTTTACTCTTGGTCCGCCCAGAAGAACTCCGAGCCTGATTTAAACATATTTGGGTGGGGGTCGAAAGTACCCACATGGCCAACACATATAGTGCAGCTGGATTTGAACTGCTGATGCCTTCCCGTACACTGTGCATTCCAAAGCATCAATTAACAACTAACAATAATTTGAGGTTAAGGGGGAGTGTAATATTTTTTCACAAAACAATGGCATAGTAAAATATTTTCTGGTTCATAAGAATTAAACAAAATTCAAAATAAGAAATAGACATTTCACAAAAAGATGAAAAATATGAGTAAAATGCTTCGACAATTAGACGATAAAATGAATGTTAACAGAATTTTAACAATATGGCCACGTCAGTAAGAAACTTTGAAGCCATTGTCCGTGTTGCTTAATTTATAATTAACGCATAACTTTTCAGTCGATCAACACATATTTCCCGCCAAAATTGGATATGAATACGTGTTGACCAAACGAAGTGTCAATAATTTATTAAGTGCTATAAATCCGGAGCAATAATTGAAAACCAAAACTGATGAAAAATCTTAAGGAAATCTCTTTTTCTCCTCTTACAATGTTCATCTCCATCTCAGCTGTTTGGATCATTTGCGTTGGAAATATTCCAATGGCAACAGATTAATTCCTCATCGTGGCAACTCTAACCACAACCACAGACCACACAATTGTGGGTGTTGAGTTGAGGGAACTTTCCAAGATTTCTTCAAAGTATACAAAACACTGCCAGTCGCCATGATGAAGACGTCAGTTCTCTTCATTATTGTAGGTTCTGTTTATGGTGCTAGATGTGAAGATTTTAATGTGTTAGGGTATAGGCCGGTAGCACTGTAACTCTTGAAACACGAGAAAATGTTATACAATTTATCTTAAAAACATTTGTAACTAATTTTAAAGTCTGAAATAATTATTATGAGCAACGAAAAGTCGCACTCGGTCATCAGTCACGACCGCGAACAATCTTTAGAAGGCAATTATAATAGATTTCGCTCATTTTCGTATTAATTCTGCACTTTGTTGTTTGACTACAGTTGAAATATCGTATTTCTGTATTTGAGTGTGTTCTGTTTGTTAGACTCAAACATTGTCTCAGTGATGAAATTAGTCGATTTCGAACTTTCAACTCAGGCGTATCATTTGACATTATTTCTTAACCAGCTCATTCTTATTTTTACTAAAAGCCCCTGCGTTCATAAAATTGACACATAACACCTTTCTACCGAAAAATATCTAATTGTACTCTCTCTCTCTCTCTAGTTATTAGCCGGTGGCTGGTTGGCAGCAGCTCTCCGCTCTTCTCGCTTCTCTGCTTCTTTCCTTTTCAGATTGTAGTAGGAATCGCATACCATGTCTTCTAATATTTGCGTCATGTATTCTTGTCTTGGTCGTCCTGTATGGAATTCTCAATTATATTCCGCAATAATCCATCGTGTCCTATTAGATAGTGCCGCTGTCTTTTTATTTGTGCCATTAAACATCTTCCTTCTCCTGCTCTTCTAAATATCCCTTTATTCGTGACCATTTCTTTACAGCTGATTTTCAGTAATCTTCTCAAGCACCAAGCTTCAGATGCAAGGAGTCTCTTTCTTTCCCTCTCAATTATTATTCATGTTTCACTTCCATATAAAACGATACTCTATACATATGTCTTCAATTTTTTCCTCACATTAAGACTTACGGTTTTTGCTGTAATCATATTCTTCTTCTTCTTCTTCTTGGTAAAATCATTCTTAATTTGAGTAATCCGACTTAGTCATCTCTCTACAACTTCTACCAGCATGTGTGATTGTACTTTCTAGGTAAATACAGACAATTCCTGTAATGTTTCATTCGCCAATTTTAATCCTGCAATGTCAGTTGTAACTCTTCAGTCGGTCGACATGAATTTGCCCAATGACTGGGCAGGGTACAATGTATGAATGATAAGTAAATAATACTCTTGGGAAAAAATCCATGTATTAGTTAGGATTACTATTATAATGGGACAATTATAACTAATCATAACGAATACCTGTCGGCTATTTTTTTTTTCAGGAGTGTTTACTTATCTATAATTATTATACAACCAAGTCCCCGTTTCTTGAATGTAAAGGGTGATCTCGAGAACCACTGGATGGATTTTGATGCAGTTTTCACTATTCTGTAAAGGATTTTTCAATGAAGGTTTCCGTATAAAAACATTCATTTATGACCAAAGGAAGTCGAGCAGTAACGATTTCAGAGAATCGAGTCGAATAAAGCCCTACGGTCCATGTGCCTTTTAAGCTTACGCTGGGTAAACCGTTAAAGATGCCGAGCGAAGTAATTCATATATATTATACTTATTGTTGAGCGACTGAAGAATTACAAATGGCACTGAAAGGATTGCATCAACATTTATATTAATGATGTGTGCTTTATTTTTTGTCGACTGCGAACTAAAATGTTTGTTTTGCCTTTGTATATTTTCATGTTATATTCCTCTTCCTACTGTTACGTTATTGCTGCATGAATTTACGACGGTTTCCAAAGTTGGCAGCTTTGTCTAGATGATAACATTTCTTCAAAGAAGGCGGCTTCGGTGGCATAGACGGTAGCATGCTGAGCTTCTATGCCCAAGATCGCGGGTTCAAATCCGGCCGTAGTCGTCGGATTTTTAAAGAGCGTTAAAAATCCCTCAGTATGCCTTCCTTCGAAGGGCAAATAAAGCCGGCGGTCCCATGTCATAGATTTATGGCATGTTAAAGAACCTTCCACTAATTACACCCGTGTGAAGCTAAATTGTATAGGTTAAGAATGTAAACAACGCTCTTAGGTTCCTACGTTCGTTGCCAAGAGCGGTGACGTCTGTTAGCTAAGTTCTGAACTAGCAGTCGTTGACGGTGGCGTTTGGCGGCAAAAGTAGGAACTACTTGAAAATTTATCGTCTGCAGTCCTTACTTGAATTAAAACAGATACACACACTATTACAGTCATCACAATTAACACCGGTTATCAGACAGATTCTACACACACCCAAAGTACACGGGGCTACATGACCGCGTTGTCGCAGCCCCTAAACTTAAGAACCAACCAACTAACCTTTCTTCAAAGAGTAAATAACTGCTATAAGATAAACTTAAAGCAAACTCAATGCAAATTATGTATGATGTGGCAACACTGGACAGACAATCGTGTAGAAATACCAGTTGGGGAGAGAGGACTACACCATATGTTCATTCTCCTGGGGCGAATTGCTTCCTGCTATTTTATTATGTAATTGAAGATATAACAGAATTTACAGAAATCTAGGTCACTTTTCTGTACCTACAAATCTAGTATTTTGTGGTCTGAGGCTCTGGTTAGTGCTACCACTTCACAGTGTGAATAAATGAAAGGGTTCACAGACGTCCAGGAAACTTGGTAATTGTTATATTGAGAACTTCTGTGTTTCAAGGAGTTTAAAAGAGTACAAAACAAGTATCTTTGGTCTTTTAAAAATCGGAATAGGTTTGAGGTTAGGACTGATAGATTACAAATCTTTGGGACAATCATGTCAAGTCACTCTCGGTTAACTTGAGACGTGCGACCGGTGCATTGTGGGTCAAAATCGAAATCTAGGAGGACAAAATTATTTATTTTCATAATTAAAAAATCAAAATTTCTTACTTCTACAGCATTCTCATATAATGGCCACTCACTATTCCGGGATATAAACGCATCTTAGTGTAAACCTGTCACCACTGTTCGAGCAGTCTGAATTGGAGGGTGAATGTAAGTGGCTGTGGTTTGGTTGTCTTTGTGGTTAGTGTGATGCTTTAAGATGGAACATGCAGCTGAAGGTGTGATCTTTGTAACGATTTTCATTTATTAATGGGCGTAATTGTTACGTAATTTTAGCTATATTTGCATTATATAATATTTAACTATTATTTTTAAAATTATATTTTCACTTAGATATTTAGTATGTCGCTTCACTCTGCGTCACATTCTACTTAATGTTAAAATGTAGATAAAGTCTTGTAGTTTACGCTTGTTATAAGATTTCTTGCATCTTTTCGCAACTTACTTAGTTATTTTACGTTTTAGAAGATGCCGCGCAACCAGTTCACACACGTTTACAACTGTTTAAAGCACTGGGTTCGACAATTATGTCAAAAGTGGAACTTTGTGACTTTGTTAAAAGTAAATTTGGGGTAGAAAATTATAAAAGAGATAACTGATTGCTCTATCCAACTCCTAGTCATAGACAATGGCTTGCATGTGTATACGTTGCTTAAAAATGTCTTAACTGATGTTTATTATGAAGTAAACAAATTATATACGTTGCTTTCACTCTAAATTCATGATTAAATCGTAAAAATAATTTTGTCCACCTAGATTTCGATTTTGACCCAGAATTCTGCTGCCAGGTCTCTTTTTTTGTTTTCGTATTGTGATCGTTACTGCCTCCACCGCATCATCTCTGCCAACGGAAGGTTTTGTCAGTTACGGAAAGTGTCAGTTTGCTCGGTGTTGCATGCAGCAAACACAATCTTGCCCACTATGAATAAAATGGAGACACCAGGGATCACATTGAAGCTTAAAAAAGCACGAGGTGGTGAAATTTCGATAACCCTTCTGCGGTCAAAATAACCACATCCAACAACTTAAAAGTTAATTTCTATTTGTTTTCCATAAAATTGTATACACAGTTCTAACAACGTTGGTCTTTGTTTGTCAATGGTATATCAGACACGAGTGAAACTTCAGGGCATATAAATTTCAACGTGGCAATGTCTCAGAAATTGATTTCCATAAAAATTCACCTATATTGAATATGTGCTTTACTTACAACAGGCTCTCAGTTGATAACGATTTAGATTTTGGAATGTCTTTGCTAAATCATAGAAGAAAATTACACTCAGTTTTAGCTGTCAAATCACTCACTATTACAAAGATATTAAATTTAGCTATTAGTTGTAGTATTCAATTTATTAGTAATTACCAATACTATTCATTAATGCTAACTTTACATATTTCATTGCTATTATATTTAGTACATAAAAACATGAATCTTGTCTGACATTATGTGACCAAATATTAAATATCATGGTTCATTTGCTGTTATTGGTTCTGGAACTTGTGTTTTATTCTTGTTAACAATTTCTTCTTTATCTTTATTTTGTATTTTAATGTATTTTCTTGTATTATCTGTGTGTTAATTACCATTATAGTCGAGTTGCATACGACTGTTTATGTTCGACGAAAATTATAACTATTTTATGTTCGAACATATATTCATAAATATCTGTCGAGATTTCGCCAGTTTTATGTACTGAACAGAGCGCATGGGACGCAGAGAATACCTTGGCCTCCTGGAATACAGGGCTATGACACTGGAAGCCACGCAGTGAAATTTAAAATAGAAGGCCGTAGAAGTCAGCACAGTTGCAATGCTATCCTTACCTAATTGGTCACACAACTGTTTCTTGAGCTCTGATTGGTGGGAGAAACTGTTTCATAATGAAAGCTAGAGTTATAATGATCCTCATTATGATACAGTTTTCTGACGTATAATAGTCAGGGTCGAACATAAATGTTAATAAACTACAGTTTACAACTGAAGTTTAACTTAAATCACCAATACAACTGAGCAATGTAATATTTACTTTCCAAGTGACACTCACACTCGGATGCTAACAGAATGAAGGTGGTGTGTATTTCGACAGGAATGACGAAAGATAGCGCCACACACAGTGGCGTAATTAGGGTTTGCTCCTGGAGGGGGATGAGTGGAGTCAAAACTCAACTAATTGCGTTTTGTTTGGTGTCTTGTATTAGCCTACTTTCGTTTTTTGCAAAAAATGAAAGTAGACTTATGAGATCACTACAGGGCGAAAAAAGTGTGTCTGTCTGTGTGTGTGTATGTGTGTGTGTGAGTCTCTGTGTGGGTGTATGTGTGTGTGTGTGAGTGAGTGTACTCTGAATGTCTGTCCCCCCCCCCCTATCAATTCGAACACGGTGAGCGCAAATTGAACGAAATTTGGTACAAAGGTAGCACTAGCAAAGGACACCTCAGTGTCATGTCTTATATCGCCGCCATCTTGACGGAAACGTAATGGCGGCCACACAAATGTTCAAAGCTTAAATCAAATTACGACTAACCTAATCACCCGATCTCTACCAAATTTTGCAACAACATACCTTTATGGGGGCAGCATCCTTTGACCAAACTAATAGGTCATCAGCCTAATAGTTTGCGGATGGCGGCCATCTTTGTGTGAAAATCGATTGCCTCTATTAATTCGAACACGGTGAAACCGAATGGAACGAAATATGGTACAGAGGTAGTACTAGCAAAGGGCACCCCAGTGTCATGTTTTATATCGCCGCCATCTTGACGGAAACGTAATGGCGGCCACCCAAATGTTCAAAGCTTAAATCAAATTACGACTAACCTAATCATCCGATCTCTACCAAATTTTTCAACAACATACCTTTATGAAGGGAGCATCTTTTGACAAATCTAAAAGGTCATTAGCCTAATAGTTTGCGGATGGCGGCGATCTTTGTGTCAAAATCGATTACCCCTATTAATTCGAACACGGTGAAACCGAATGGAATGACATTTAGTACAGAGGTAGCACTAGCAAAGGGCACCTCAGTGTCATGTTTTATATCGCCGCCATCTTGACTGAAACGTAATGGCGGCCACACAAATGTTCAAAGCTTAAATCAAATTACCATTAACCTAATCATCCGATCTCTACCAAATTTTGCATCAACATACCATTATGGAGGGAGCATCCTTTGACCAAACTAATAGGTCATTAGCCTAATATTTTGCGGATGGCGGCCATCTTTGTGTGAAAATCGATTCCCCCTATTAATTCGAACACGGTGAAACCGAATGGAACGAAATTTGTTACAGAGGTAGAACTAGAAAAGGCCAACTCAGCGTCATGTTTTATATCACCGCCATCTTGACGGAAACGTAATCGCGGCCACCCAAATGTTAAAGGCTAAAATTTAATTACGACCAACCTAATAATCTAGTCTCTACCAAATTTTGCAACAACAAATCTTTATGTGGGAAGCATATTCTGACCAAACTTCTAGATCATCAGCCCAATAGTTTGCAGATGGTGGCCAAGTATGTGTGCAAATCGATTCCCCCTATCAATTAAAACACGGTGAAACCGAATTGAACGAAATTTGGTACTGAGGTAGCACTAGCAAAAGGCACCTCAGTGTCATGTTTTATATCGCCGCCATCTTGACGGAAACGGAATGACGGCCACCCAAATGTTAAAAGCTTAAATCAAATTTCGACCATCCTAATAATTTGATCTCTACCGGATTTTGCAACAACATGCCTTTTTGTGGAAAGCATCTTATGACTGACTAGAAGGTCATCAGCCCAATAGTTTGCAAATAGCGGCCATGTATGTGTGCAAATCCATTCCCCAGATCAATTCAACACGGTGAAACTGAATTGAATGATTTTTTTTACAGAGGTAGCACTAGCAAAGGGCACCTCATTTTCATGTTTAATATCCCTATAGCACGTTGTATTTCAACAAGCTACTACAACCAACATTCAATTATACTCCTTGAAAAGGACAAAGAGTTATAACAATACCCATGCATTTAGGAGAAAGTAGGCTATATGTTCTTTACTATACATCTTGTTCTTCTCTTCATTTTTGCCTATTTTCAATTTTGAAAAAATAGGCTTATGAGATTACCTTTTGTCCGTGTGTGTGTGCGTGTGTGTGTGTGAGGAGTGTGTGTGTGCCCCCCCCCCTAATAATTTCTGAACGGCCGGAGCGATTTCAATGAAACTTGGTAAGTTCATAGCACTATTCCGGGCGACCCCGATCGTGCCCTTCAAATTTTGTTACGTCTCACCAATCCAACATGGTGGCTGTGCGAAATATTTCACCAGCATTCAATATCTCCGAAACTATTACCGATATCACCCTGGAATGTTTTACGGTGATAAAGGGTACTACCTTTGTGTCACCTATGTGACTTTTGAAAAACTGGTGACTACAAAACCAACATGGCGGCCACACGAATTTGCGACTTTGAAATAGACGTTTCTCGCGATTTAACAAACGAAACGCAATAACATTTGGTACAGTATATGTTTATACACATTGTAATGCAACGACATCTAACTTCGTTCAATTGTTTACATAACCACAAGATGGGGGATGTGCGAAATATTTCACCGGCATTCTATATCTCTGAAACTATTAGCAGTATCACCCTGAAATATTGTACGGAGGTAAAGGGCACTACTCGAAGTTCATCTATAAACTTTCAAAAACCTGTTAACTACAAAACGAACATGGCGGCCAAGCGAATTTGAAACATTTAAATCGACTTTTCTCGCGATTTAATGTTCCAAAAGCAATGAAATCTGGTACAGGAAATGTTTATACACATTGTAATGCACTGGTATCTAATTTACTTCAATTGTTTACATAACCTCAAGATGGCGGCTGTGCGAATTTTATAATTAAGTTTTTATTTCTTGTGTCGTAATCATGCGATCGAAGTGAAAGTTTGAATAATGAACCTACGCAATAAGTTTCCTTCATTGGTACATGACTCTATGGCCTATACATTTAACAATCCAATATGGCGACTATCCGAAATATTTAGACGGCTCTGAATATCTACGAACCTATTATAGCAATCAAACTGAATTTTTTAATGTTAATAGGGGCTATGAAGTTAAGTTCACCTATATGACTTTAAATAACCTGGTGATCACAAATCCAACATGGTGCGACGCGAAGTATAAATATTCACATGGCAGTTTCTCGTAATGTAGCCATCCGAGTGCAGTGAAACTTGGTACAGTAAATCTTTATAAGAATGTTAATCCACTGGCATCTAATTTATTTCCATTGTTTCCATAAACACAAGATGGCAGCTGTGCGAAATTTTAAAATCTCGTTGTTTCTTCTTGTGTCCTAATCATGCGATTTAAGTTTGAATGCTACACGTACACAATAATCTTCATGTAACAGTACATAACTCTAGGACCTACATATATGAAATCCAACATGGCGACCATCCGAAATATTTAGTCGGTTCTCAATATCTACGAATCTATTACAGCAATCAACCTGAAATTTTGTATGTTGATAGTGGCAGTTAACATAAGTAGGATATATGAAAATAGGCTGTATAGTTCTCCACGGAACTACTCGTTTGCTTTGTAATTTGTTTCGTGTTTGTTTTCTGCTTTTGCTTTTCTTTTCGAATTTTGCTTTTTACTGTGTTTTTTGTTTTTGCTTTTGTGTTTGTTTTCTGCTATTGCTTTTGTTTTCGAATTTTGCTTTTTGCTGTGTTTTTTGTTTTTGCTTTTGTGTTTGTTTTCTGCTTTTGCTTTTCTTTTCGAATTTCGCTTTTTGCTGTGTTTTTTGTTTTTGCTTTTGTGTTTGTTTTCTGCTTGTGCTTTTCTTTTCGAATTTTGCTTTTTGCTGTGTTTTTTGTTTTTGTTTTGTGTTTGTTTTTTGCTTTTGGTTTTGTTTTAAAATTTTACTTTCTGCTTTGTTCTTTTGTTTTTTGTTTTCTGTTTGTTTTCTGCGTATGCTTTTGGTTTTGAAATTTGCTTTGTGCTTTTTTTGTTTTTTGTTTGTTTTCTGCTTTTGCTTTTGTTTTCAAATTTTGCTTTTTGTTGTGTTTTTTGTTTTTGTTTTGTGTTTGTTTTTGCTTTTGCTTTTGTGTCCAAATTTTGCTTTTTGCTTTTTTCTTTTGTTTTTGTTTTGTGTTTGTTTTCTGCGTTTGCTTTTGTTTTTGAATTTTACTTTGTGTTTTTGTTTTTGATTTGTGTTTGTTTTCTGCTTTCGATCTGGACGCTTTAGGCTGTAACCATTGCCAAACACCATTGAATTGGACGTTTTATCGTGTTACCATTGTCGAAAGCCAATGGATTTGACAAAACGAATGATAGAATGGTCGGGTCGAGGTGCGGCCTTGGCCACGCGAAGCTAGCGGGGCACCGTTGACAAAGAAAACATTGAGTAGTACCGTAAGCGCGGGTTGGCAATACCGTCATTGACGATAATTCACGCGTGTAATGGCGGACACAGCTGGAATTTCATATATGTAAGTCGTGATCATATTTGGGATAGTGGGTGGTTTATAGACCGCAGTGGAGTGAAAATCTATTACTACGTCATTTCTTCCAGACCAGACTACAGGTATTTAGACTATTGTTTGTACTTAAGAAAGGTTATGAAGGAGTGATTGTTGTTTCGTTTTTACCGAATTAACAACGACCTAAATGAATATGGCTATGCCCGTTTCAACTAGATCAATAAAAACACAGCAATCAAAAGTGGCAGACCAGTGAAATAAACCACTTGGAAACAAGATAATGGAACGACTGTAATTTTTTTCTAAAATAATTGTTTGTTTAGTATTGTAATTATTGTAATTACTCAGGTGATTAGAAGTCATTTCTTTCGTTATGTCATTAAAATGATGTGTCACGCGACAATATTCTGGTGAAAGATTTATTCACTTGTCCTCTGCAAAAAATAGATTGGAAAGGACTAAGAGACCTTGTTTCAAAGGTACTTCTGGCTTGAAAAATCGTTAAATATAGTTTGATTTGTTAAGAGGGGAAATGCAGCTTTTAGAACAATAAAAGTAACAAGATGTTGGGGCCGGTTATAAATCCTGTAGGCCTATAACACGTATACACGTTTCCAAGGAAACACGGCTACAGTATCTTAAGTTCCACAAACAAAATGATAGCTTTAAAGCCATATTTCAGAGCTACCTTATCTATATATTTAAAACACTAAGGTGATTTTTGTTACCGCGAGATTGAGAGAACGGATAAACAGATTGACTTCGTGAAGCACTCTGACGAACGCTCTTGGCCTGTACATTTGCAGAGTGTCTTTAAAATAAAAGAATATGTTACCATATATTTTTAAAATTATTATCATTATCATCTTCTACAGTTTCCAGCCCCTGGCTGGGTCTGCTTGGAACATAAGCCTCTCCGTTGTTTTCTATCCTCCCACCACCTTTCACTCCTCACTCTGTCCCACTCCTCTCCACTTTTCTGCACTCCCACAATCAACCTATCTCATGGCCTTCCTCTTTGTCTCTTGTCCTCCATTTCCATCTCATGCATCCTACTTGGTATCCTGTATTCTCCTAACATGTCCGTACCAACTCATTCTGGACTTCTCTATGATCTCTTGTAAGGGATTCTCTTCCACAATCTCTCTCACTCTCTCATTTCCTACTCTAACCCTTCTTGTTTTTCCTAATCTGCTTCTCTGAAGTTTCATTTCGCAAGCCTGGATCCTGCTCACCTGTCTCTTCTTCATAACCCACGTTTCTGATGCGCAGTTGTGTATTGGGACATAATACGTTCGATACAATACCCGTTTGCTCTTCTGGGGTACGTCCCTGCTCCATACCACACCTCTCACGCTCTGCAGGAATCCATGGGCTTGCCTTCCTCTCTCACTGATCTCCCTGTTAACAATAAATTTTGTTAATCTGAAAAACGTTTTCAAGGAATACATCTATATATATAAAGCTCAATGTTTGTCTGTCTGTCTGTCTGTTATGTATACAAATCCACACTGTTTCACCGATCTGAACCAAAATTTGTACACTTACCCTTCGGAACCCTGCGGGTAACCCTGTCCACTTGAAATTTCCGACAGACCACCCCATTCTCTGCATTTAGGCCCTTTGGCCCAAATCTACACCGTTGCACCGATCTCAACCAAAATTTGTATACTTACCCTATGTAACCCTGTGAATAACACTGTTTGCTTGAAATTGCGGACAGACCACTCCATTCCCTGCATTTAGGCCCCTTGGCTAAAATCTATACCGTTTCACCGATCTGAACCAAAATGTGTATACTTACCCTTTGTAACTCTGTGAATATCACTGTCCACCTAAAATTTCGGACAGACCACCCCATTTCCTGCATTTAGGCCCTTTGGCAAAAATCTATATCGTTTCACCGATCCGGACCAAAATTTGTATACTTACCCTTTCGAACCCTGCGGGTAACCCTGTCCACTTGAAATTGCGGACAGATCACCCCATTCCCTGCATTTAGGCCCTTTGGCACAAATCTACACCGTTTCACCGTTCAGAACCAAAATTTGTATACTTACCCTTTGGTACCCTGCGAGTAACATTGTCTGCTTGAAATTGCGGACAGACCACTCCATTCCCGGAAAGAGGACAGGGTCCGTCCCAAAGGCAATGGAAAAAAGGGGTAAAACCGGACCCGCTCAGGAAACCCTCAGGGTTGCCATCTCCCGAACTCACCAGCCATGAGCCCTTGAGGATGTAGCACTATCCAGGGTGCACCAGAAGTGGTGGGACTACACACACCCTGCCTCCTTGAGGGTCTTGAGCAGAAGACATGAGATATTAAGAAAAGAAAAAGAAGGCTGACACCTCGAAGAATGAGGCTATCAGGAATGATTAGACAAGGGCCAATTAAGGCGGGAAAGTGAAAGAGTCGCTAGGCCTCGGATACCCTGATACCATCGGGGTCGGAAGAGAACAAGAGTTTGACCAAGGGAGGCTGACAGGAAAGAGAACTGAAAGGAGCCCGGCACCAGTAAGTAGAAGCAATGCCGGACTCAGTTGGGGTCCCGTGGTCGCAAACCCACGTCCCACAAGTTGAGAGACCCTGGTGGGTGGAGGGGGGAGGAGGGGGCCAGGTGTGAGAATAGCTTGCTGATTCATCGCGAGTTGACATGAGAGAAATGTCCAGACCCCGCCGTGTTACCTGGTATTGCTGACTATGCTGATGTTCATACAGGGTCTTTGCTCAAACCACTGTCGTGTTACGAAAGAATTAGTGATTCACCGGTCAATGTGAATAGGACCGGGAACCCCCCCGAACGTCTGTCATCATATATCGTCATCATCTGCGATTCGTGCAGCTTGGACCCGGGCAGTACTCGATAAGCTCTTTCACTACACGCATCGAGTATAGGCCTAAGCCAGAAAATAACGTTCAGACTTTGGAAGACATCGAAGGTAGAAATCTAAATTGCCTATATCATATTTAAAATTACACCATGTTCGTTTAGTAGTCATTTTTTATTACCTTATTATTATCATAAGGGCAAATGACCTAGATGTTACGCCCATTATACCACTAATCACCACACACAATAAGTCTTCATCGCCTGTGAATTTTGAAATTTTTCTTTCTATCACGGTAGTTTGTAAGTTTGTCGTGTCAATTCAACAGTAGTTTTCATTATCATACTCATCAAAAGGGCAAATGGCCTAAATGTTACGTCCATTATACTACTAAGTAACACCACAGTCTTCATCGCCTGTGATTTTAAAATGTGTATTTCCATTAGTTTGTAAGTTTGATATACCCGTTCAGTAGTAGTCGTCTTCATTATCATCCTCATCAAAAGGGCAAATGACCTAGATGTTACGTCCATTATACTACTAAACAACACCAGAGTCTACCTAGCCTGTGATTTTAAAAATATGTATTTGCATTAATTTGTAAGGTTGATATACCCGTTCAGTAGTAGTCGTCTTCATTATCATCCTCATCAAAAGGGCAAATGACCTAGATGTTACGTCCATTATACAGTACTACTAAGCAACACCACAGTCTTCATTGCCTGTGATTTATAAAATGTGTATTTCCATTAGTTTGTAAGTTTAATATACCCGTTCAGTAGTAGTAGTCTTCATTGTCATCCTCATCAAAAGGGAAAATGACCTAGATGTTACGTCCATTATACTACTAGGCAACACCACAGTCTTACTCGCCGGTCATTTAAAAATATGTATTTCTATTAGAGTGTACGTTTATTATACCCGTTCAATAGCAGTCGTCGTCAGTATCATCTTCATCAATGACGTTGAGTGTTAAGGAGACAGAAATATTATCATCATTCCACCGGGCGAAGCCGGGTACTACTGCTAGTGCTTTTATAAAAGCTACTGACATTCAAAGAACTCAGATTATTATTTCTAGTTTTATACAATCTTATTATATAATACCGTACGCTAAGGTGTATGTTTCACAAAACTCAAGCTCCTAAACCAGTGGGAGTAAGAAGGAGTGGATTGTACCAAAATCTTCCAAATCGTCTCAATAGTACAGGAAACATCTTGCATTTCTTGAAAAGTCAACGGAAATATATGTAATTGTTTATAAAGTGCTGTTAAACAAATAAAGAAGACGATAGCCCCTGAGAGAACTCTGTCGCCTACAGCCCGCATAGCACTAGAGCCAGGCGGGTAGTCTGTACACATGGGGCGCACACAACCCATTATGCGAGAGTTCTCGCACGGGCCCGCTAGTAAATACAGATTTTACTAAAGGCATACACCAAAAGTAGTTGTCTAAGCAGCATTCAGACATTCCACAACTTGAGATAAGTATCCACAGTAGATCTTTGAACACATTATCAGTAGACAAACAATATTTTATGTTCTAGCAATAGCTTTTAATCATCACAACAAAGTACTCTCTTGTAGTTCATTTCCGTGTATTAGTTTACAATTCTACTGTAGTTTAGGGCTTACTGCTTAAGTGTATCACAACAGTAGCTACACCTTCATAAATTAATTTTGGGGGAGGAAAACTATCTTTAGCCTGCTTTTACATTTTTAGCCTATTTTCAATTTTGAAAAAATAGGCTTATGAGATCACCTTTTCTCCGTGTGTGTGTGCGTGTGTGTGTGATTCGTGTGTGTGTCCCCCCCTAATAAAATCTAAACGGCAGGAGCGATTTCAATGAAACTCGGAAAGTTCATAGCACTATTCCGGGCGACCTCGATCGTGCCCTTAAAATTTTATTACGACTCACTAATCCAACATGGCGGCTGTGCGAAATATTTCACCAGCATTCAATATCTCCGAAACTATTACCGATATTACCCAGACATTTTCTATGGTGATAGAGGAAACTACTATAAGTTCACTTATGTGACTTTTGAAAACCTGGTAACTGTAAAACCAAAATGGCGGTCAAGCGAATTTGCGACTTTTAAATAGACGTTCCTCGCGATTTGACCAACCAAACGCAATGAAACTCGGTACAGTATATGATTATATACATTATAATGCACCGACATCTAACTTCGTTCAATTGTTTACATAATCACAATATGGCGGATGTGCGAAATATTTCACCGGCATTCTATATCTCTGAAACTATTAGCAGTATCTCCCTAAAACTTTGTACGGAGATAAAGGGCACTACTGGAAGTCCATCTATAAGACTTTCAAAAACCGGTTAACTACAAAACGAACATGGCGGCCAAGCGAATTTGAAAAATTTAAATAGACCATTCTCGCGATTTAATGTTTCAAGCGCACTGAAGCCTGGTACAGGAAATACTTATACACATTGTAATCCACTGGTATCTAATTTAGTTCAATTGTTTACATAACCTCAAAATGACGGCAGTGCGAATTTTAAAATTAAGTTTTTATTTCTTGTGATGTAGTCATGCGATCGAAGTGAAAGTTTGATAATGAACCTACGCTATAATTTTCCTTTAATGGTACATGACTCTATGGCCTATACATTTAACAATCCAACATGGCGACCATCCGAAATATTTAGACGATACTGAATATCTACGAATCTATTTTAGCAATCAAACTGCATTCTTTAATGTTCATAGGGGCTATGAACTTAAGTTCACCTATAGGACTTTAAATAACCTGGTGATCACAAATCCAACATGGCGGCGACGCAAATTTTAAATATTCACATGGACGTTTCTCGCAATTTAACCATCCGTGTGCAGTGAAACTTGGTACAGTAAATCCTTATACGAATGTTAATCCACTGGTATCTAATTTATTTCAATTGTTTCCATAACCTCAAGATGGCAGCTGTGAAAAATTTTAAAATCTCCTTGTTACTTCTTGTGTCCTAATTATGCGATTGAAGTTTGAATACTACACGTTCACAATAATCTGCATGTAACAGTACATAACTCTAGGACCTACATATATAAAATCCAACATGGCGACCATCCGAAATATTTAGTCGGTTCTCAATATCTACGAATCTATTACAGCAATCAAACTGAAATTGTGTATGTTGATAGTGGCAATTAACATAAGTAGGATATATGAAAATAGGCTGTATAGTTCTTCACGGAACTACTTGTTTTAAATTAGGATAAAGTAGACTTATGAGATCGATCTGGACAAATCTCTGTCCTTCTGTCTATCTGTCTGTGTGTGTGCCCCCCTCCCCTCCCCCCCCCCCCCTACCATCCCCACCTTATCAACTCCTAAACGGCTGCAGCTATCCACACCAAATTTGGAATGAGTGAATATCCCGTATTTGAAAATGACATCAGTGCTAAAAAATCTCAATTGAAATTTGAGTTCTATGTTGGATATCCAGAAGTTATGCATGCTAACTGTTTCAAAATTGGCACACGCAGAGATAATAATATTCCAGATTAATTTTCAGGAGCCATATACGACTCAACGTGTGCAAAGTTTAGAGCTGTTGGCTTCCATACGTTCTGAAATATTGATATTAGGGTTAAAAAAATAGATAGAGCATTTATTAACAGTTGGCAGCCCTGGTGGTTCGTAAGAATACACACAGTCATATCTGTTATAGTACACATAGTACATACGAAATTTGGTTGAAATCCAATCGATAGTATAGAGGTTAAATGCTTTTAAAAAATGGAGTTATCGGCAGCCTTAGAATTACGTTGGCACCACTGTCATCTATGGCCTCATGAAAATTAATCTGTAATGTTATTATCTATATGTGTGCCAATTTTAGAACAGTTTGCATGCATAACTTCTGAGATATCCAGTATAGCATAGAGCTCAAATTTCAATTGCGATTTTTCAGACTTGGTTTATGAAGTTGAAGAACGCGTCAAGGAAACCGTAGGAAAGCACTATCTGATGTTAACGAACTATCCGCAAATTTGTTTCAAAACACTGACGGCAATGTTTTACGAACAAGGCATAAACAAAACTTGTGTCACGCCATGACAAGTGCCTCCAAAATGGTAGAGCTGTGTGGAAATATGGTTTACGGTTTTTAGTTTGTTTTGCAACAAATAGTTTGTCTGTGTTTGTATTGGTTTATTACCAAAGGGGACTTACTTCATGGAGGCACAACTTTCTTCTTTTGTCTTTGGTGCACATCTCTTAATACAGAGTCAGCTAAATTATTATGGCAAAGTTGAATAGAATCAAATTCTTAATTTCAATTAAGGTACATTGCATTTAGGGTTACCAACCGTCCGGGGTTTGCCGGACATTTCCTGCTTTTCATTAATTTTGGTTATGTCCGGCCGGCATTTCTAATTTACCGAAAATGTCCGGCATATTTTGTTACACGATTTAGGTTTTCCCTTTAAGTTTAAAGTCAGACAGATGTTAAATACATTTTCAGAAGATGGTTTGGTTAGAAAATGTAACGTGTTTTTATGAGAAATGTATCTTTTTTTTCTGAGAAACTTACACTGAGTACTTGGATAAAATAATGCATCTTATGGAGGAATTCAAGTGTTACAAACTGTTGAGATTTCAAAACATTGAGGGCCCCATTTTTGAGGATATTGTACCATGTATTCAATAATTACAGTCAAAGGGTGTATAAATAGATCACTCATAATTATTCGACCAGTTCTGCAACGTAAGGTCTTATTCCAAAAGTTCAACGTTGGATACAGACACAACGTTAGACCAACAATGGTCTGTTTTCTTTAATAAGAGCCAAAACATTGTGGCATTTTCTGAACTTTTGAACATTTGCCAGTTTTTCTTTGCCATACTAGGCAGCAATACCTCCTCTGAACGTGTGTTTTCGTTCATAAATGGCCAATACACAAAAGGAAGGAACCGTTTGTTGGTAGAATCAGTGAAATGAATGTTACCAGTGATTGTGAAGTTCAATTTCAAAGATATGTCGTGTGAAGAATTTTATAAATACACTGACCGGCAAAAAAGTGGAACAGTTAAAAAAAGTAATATAAATAGTATAAATCTAGCCTTAAAAAGATTTAATCACATTTTAAAAGCTTTTCATGCATTAGAACAAACATCTGAAACATCCGTGAATAGAAATTGATAATATGACATTTCTTGGGGTGGTTTATTACCACCAATTACCCCCAATCCTCGATGAGCCTATCTTAATGGTTTTATGGCGGGAAGCGGACTGGAAGCGTTTAAGGTTTATGAGTGTTGCCGCTCGCTTATTGTTGTTTTAGGGATAACAACTGGCACTTGTTGAACACGTGTGAACCATTGACACACATTTTAGCAAGTTATCCATTTGCAGTTCACACTAAAACATGCCTCTTAGCCGTGAAGAAGCTGCACAGGCAGATGCATTAGTGGAGGATGGCCGCAGCTTCCGTTATGTTTCTGAGGTCATTGGATCATCTCTCGGTAGCATACATCGTGCAGTGCAACGTTACAGAGAGCTCCGAACATACGACAGGAGACGAGGGTCAGGCCGTAGAAGAAGCACAAGTGCCAGGGATGACAGATTTCTCACCCTCCAAGTTCTGCGTGATCGGCATACCACAGCAGTTCAGGCACGAAATCAACTGGAAAATGTCAGAAATGTGAGAGTGAGTGAGCGAACAGTAAGAAGAAGGTTTGAAGAAGCTCATCTTTCGTCCAGGAGACCTGCACGTGGACCCGCACGCGAACGGCATCACAGAGAGGCGCGTCTTTGCTTCGCAAGGCAGCATCTGGGATGGACCCACGAGCAGTGGGCCTCTGTTCTCTTCACTGACGAGAGTCGCTTTAACCTTAGATCGCCAGATGGAAGAGAAAGAGTGTGGAGAAGGCGCGGGGAGAGGTACAGCCCTGTTGCTTTCTCCTCCAGGACTCCATTTGGAGGTGGCTCGGTTATGGTGTGGGGCGGCATCAACGTTATGGCCCGCACTGAGTTGGTGTGCATCGATCACGGGACGCTCAATTCCCAAAGGTATATCGAAGAGATCCTGATGAACCATGTGATGCCCTTTGCGCCTTTCATTGGTCAGAATTTCATGCTGATGCAGGATAATGCCCGCCCTCATACTGCTCGCTGTGTTGTACAATATCTGCAGGAAGTGGAGATTCAAACTCTGGACTGGCCAGCTCGTAGTCCTGACTTGAACCCCATCGAACATGTATGGGATACGCTTGGAAGGAACGTCAGACAGCATGACCACACCACCTTGGCACAACTGAGAACATCGCTGCTGGAGGAATGGGATCGCATCCCGGCAGATGCCATTCGACGAGTTGTGAACAGTATGCCTGAGCGTTTACAAGCTGTCATAGACGCTAAAGGTGGAAACACCCGTTTTTAGTGACCAGTGTTCTCTTGCAGTGCAGTGCAAACATTAATACTGTTTTGTTTGGCAATACGTTTGATAAATACCAGCCCAAAAGAGCATTACTAAAAAATAGAAAATTGTAAGATTTGCAAAATGTAACGAAATTTGTGAGTTAAAGCGTGTTGTAAAACATGATTCGGTATTTTCTGTTGCCAACCATCTAAATTTACATGAATAATGCAAATATTGGAAAACCGATACATTTTAGTGGAATAAATTAAGAAATTACATAAAAAATTAAAGTGTTCCACTTTTCTTGCCGGTCAGTGTATATGCATCCAAAAAATAATTTGCGTCGTCTTTCAAAAGTAGGTTCTGTTGAAAAATACAGCTTCAATGAAAAGAACTGCAGGAAGGATTGATCATTAAGTAAGGTATTTCCTTTTGTAAACAGTTATATGTAATACAGTGAACGTGGCTAATTCGAACTTCTATAATCTTGTTTAATTTGATTTTTTTTTCTTGGTCCCTACATTTTATATACAATCAATGCTAAAAAATCGTGGTTAATTCGAATTATATTTTGGGTAATTCGAAGTTTTTACGTGTAAATAGCCGATCGGAGGCCAAACAGTTGGTTCAGTAATTCCCGAAAAACGACAAACCACATCACAGGACTTTTTTTAAAGTAGAAATAACGTAAGTGATTCTATTTTCCGTTCCTTAAATTTGTTAGATTCTTTTGTGATGGCCGAGAGACTTAATTGTAGGAAACGGGTGAAAATCTCAAACTTTTTTGAAAAACTGTAGATTTCTCTATGACTTAACTAGATTGTTGGATTACTACTGTCCTTAAATAGGTGAATAGTAAATTATGGTTGTATTTTATCATTTGAAACCTTTGAGGTTAATCACGGTACAGTCATTGTACAGTACCGTTGTGTGTTAATCTGCTTTGATGAACGTAAATCATTATGTAAACGAAATACAATATATTTTCTCCACCCCTTTCAAAGAACTTTCTTAATTCGAATTATTGGATAATTTGATTTTTTTTACTGGTCCCTTGATGTTAGAATTATCCAAGTTCCACTGTATTTGAATCATTTTGTTGTCGATTGAACTTTTTAGGCATTTTTCTTAAATGTCCTGCATTTGTAAATTTTCAGTTGGTAACCCTAATTGCATTACAAGATTGGAAGATTGGAAGATGTCACATGTCCTGCAGATCAAAACTCTTAATTGACCCATGCAACACAGATCAATATTTTTGTTTTGTTTTGCATTGCATTACATCAGCTCCAAAAGTCTAATATTCCCAGTCATTTCTGGCTCCATTTCTTATATCCCCAATGTTAATCACAACAATCACAATCATCGTTGCCGACGCCTGTTATCGAGCTGTGATTCACACGGGACGGCCGGGCACCAAACTCAGGCCCGATAATTATGACAATCAGTCCTGTTGACCAATAAGATAACTTCATTGTCACTCGACACACATCCATCACACTCGCACGTATAAATCAGCTCACATGAGCGGATCAAATGTTTTGATTTATTCGGGACCGAGATCCAAATCCCTGCAACCACAATGTATACTCGCGTTCCTTCAACTCTCGTGCCGAGATGGCAGCACTGTCACACACTGTGCTTTATGATCGACCCTGACTATTATATGTCAGAAAACTGTACTATAATGAGGCTCATTATAACACTATTTTTCATTATGAAACAGTTTCTCCCACCAATCAGAGCTCAAGAACCAGTTGTTTGACCAATTAGATAATTAGATGCACTGAGCTCCACGGCCATCTAATTTAAAATTCACTGCCTGGCCTAGTGTCATAGTAGGGTAATCAAGGAGGCCATGGTCAAATACAAGGCATTATCTGCGTCTCATGCGCTCTGTTCAGTACATAAAACTGGAGAAATCTCGACATATATTTATGAATATTTATGTTCGAACATAAAATAGTTATAATAATTATCGTCGAACATAAACAGTCGTATGCAACTCGCCTATAATGGTAATTAAGACACTCGTATGGAAATTATAAAACTCGCATACGCTCGTTTTATAAACATACTCGTGTCTTAATTATTGCCATTATAGGCTCGTTGCATAATGTACTATTATAGAACTGGTTGGGATAGTTTAAACTAGACGGGCATCAAGGTGCACCATGAGGACGTAGAGAATACAGTAGTGGCAGTGAACTACTGTGCTTTATAGAACTGACTGGGATAGTTTTAACTGAACGGAGATTAAGTTGACACATAATAATAATAATAATAATAATAATAATAATAATAACGATAATAATATGGTATGGCCTCTGGTACCGGGTGCAAGATTTGTTATTTGACACTCAGAGGGCAGCTTGCATGGCAAATTTCGTCGTTCCTTGAAACGCTATGAAAGTCAAGGAGGTTAGATATCTAAGCTTCTTGACACTATAGCGCTTTCTAGTAGAGAATGGAGGAACTATGTGTTGGCGGAAAATCCCGAGATTAATTATGTCATTATGAACACGGCCTACTGAATTCAAATGGGTTCTTTAACATGCCAACAACGTATGACATGCAAGTCGTGATTTTTGTTGCCTTTCAAAAATCACTTACCACGGCCAGGAGCGAACCTGCATGCTTGGGGGTTGGTAGTCCGACACGTTAACAACTCACCACTGTGGTAAGCACATTATCCTCTAAGCTACTGTGTACGATCACCCTTGGTATGTTGGGTATGGCACACTATCCACAAAGTTAAGGTCGATCTTGTAGTTGGTAGTATGCTGAGCTTCTATGCCCAAGATCGCGGGTTCAAACCCGGCCGAAGTCGTCGGATTTTTAAGAGCGTTAAAAATCCCTCAGTATGCCTTCCTTCGGAGAGGAAGTAAAGCCAGCGCGGTCCCATGTCATAGATTTATGGCATGTAAAAGAACCGTCCACTAATTACACTTGTGTGAAACTAAATCATAGGTTATATTTGACTAACGCTCTTAGGTTCCAACGTTCGTCGCCAGGAGCCGACTGCGGTGGCATCTGGTAACCAAGTTCAGAACTTGTAGTCGTTGACGGTGGCGTTTGGTAATGAAAGTAGGAACTACTTGAAATCTGAATGTCTGCAGTCCTTACTTGAATTAAAAGCAGATAACACTCATTAATACAGTCATCTCAATTAACACCGGATTTCAGACAGTTTCTACACACACCCAAAGTACACGGGGCTACACGACCGCGTTGTCGCAGCCCCTAAACTGAGGAACCAACCAACCAAGGTAGATCTTGGTGTGTTGGGTATGGCACGTTATCCACTAAGCTACTAGGTAAGATCACCCTTGGTGTACTTCCAATGGTCGGTGAGTGGTTAACGTGTCGGACTACCAAACCCAAGCATGCAGGTTCACTCCTGACCGTGGTAAGCGATTTTTGAAAGGCGACAAAAATCACGACACGCATGTCATACGTTGTCGGCATGTTAATGAACCCATATGAATTCAGTAGGCCGTGTTCATAGTGCCAAAATTAATCTCGGGATTATTCCACCAACACAAAGTTCTTCCATTCTCAAATAGAAAGTGATATAGTGTAAAGGAGCTTAGATATCTAACCTCCTTGACTTTCATAGCGTTCCAAGGAACGACAAAATTCGACATGCAAGCTGCCCTCTGGGTGTCAAATAACAACGTTTGCACCGGAGGCCATACGATATTATTATTATTATCATTATTATTGTTATTATTATTATTATTATTATTATTATTATTATTATTATTATTATTATTATTATTATTATTATACCCTTGGTGTGTTGTGTATGACACTCACACCACCAAGTTAGGGTCGATCTTGGTGTGTTGGGTATGATACACTATCTAATAAGTTACTAGGTAATATCACTCTTGGTGTGTAGGATATGATACACTATCTAATAAGTTACTAGGTAATATCACTCTTGGTGTGTAGGGTATGATACACTATCTAATAAGTTACTAGGTAATATCACTCTTGGTGTGTAGGGTATGATACACTATCTAATAAGTTACTAGGTAATATCACTCTTGGTGTGTAGGGTATGATACACTATCTAATAAGTCACTAGGTAAGATCACTCTCGGTGTGTAGGGTATGATACACTATCTAATAAGTTACTAGGTAATATCACTCTTGGTGTGTAGGGTATGATACACTATCTAATAAGTTACTAGGTAATATCACTCTTGGTGTGTAGGGTATGATACACTATCTAATAAGTTACTAGGTAATATCACTCTTGGTGTGTAGGGTATGATACACTATCTAATAAGTTACTAGGTAATATCACTCTTGGCGTGTAGGGTATGATACACTATCTAATAAGTTACTAGGTAATATCAATCTTGGTGTGTAGGATATGATACACTATCTATTAAGTTACTAGGTAATATCACTCTTGGTGTGTGGGGTATGATACACTATCTAATAAGTTACTAGGTAATATCACTCTCGGTGTGTAGGGTATGATACACTATCTAATGAGTCACTAGGTAAGATCACACTTGGTGTGTAGGGTATGATACACTATCTAATAAGTTACTAGGTAATATCACTCTTGGTGTGTAGGGTATGATACACTATCTAATAAGTTACTAGGTAATATCACTCTTGGTGTGTAGGGTATGATACACTATCTAATAAGTTACTAGGTAATATCACTCTTGGTGTGTAGGGTATGATACACTATCTAATAAGTTACTAGGTAATATCACTCTTGGTGTGTAGGATATGATACACTATCTAATAAGTTACTAGGTAATATCACTCTTGGTGTGTAGGTATGATACACTATCTAATAAGTTACTAGGTAATATCACTCTTGGTGTGTAGGGTATATGATACACTATCTAATAAGTTACTAGGTAATATCACTCTTGGTGTGTAGGATATGATACACTATCTAATAAGTTACTAGGTAATATCACTCTTGGTGTGTAGGGTATGATACACTATCTAATAAGTTACTAGGTAATATCACTCTTGGTGTGTAGGTATGATACACTATCTAATAAGTTACTAGGTAATATCACTCTTGGTGTGTAAGGTATGATACACTATCTATTACAGTAAGTTACTAGGTAAGATCACTCTTGGTGTGTAGGGTATGATACACTATCTATTAAGTTACTAGGTAAGATCACTCTTGGTGTGTAGGGTATGATACACTATCTAATAAGTTACTAGGTAAGATCACTCTTGGTGTGTAGGATATGATACACTATCTATTAAGTTACTAGGTAATATCACTCTTGGTGTGTAGGGTATGATACACTATCTATTGCAGTAAGTTACTAGGTAAGATCACTCTTGGTGTGTAGGGTATGATACACTATCTATTACAGTAAGTTACTAGGTAAGATCACTCTTGGTGTGTAGGGTATGATACACTATCTATTACAGTAAGTTACTAGGTAAGATCACTCTTGGTGTGTAGGGTATGATACACTATCTAATAAGTTACTAGGTAATATCACTCTTGGTGTGTAGGGTATGATACACTATCTATTACAGTAAGTTACTAGGTAAGATCACTCTTGGTGTGTAGGTATGATACACTATCTATTAAGTTACTAGGTAAGATCACTCTTGGTGTGTAGGGTATGATACACTATCTATTACAGTAAGTTACTAGGTAAGATCACTCTTGGTGTGTAGGGTATGATACACTATCTATTAAGTTACTAGGTAAGATCACTCTTGGTGTGTTGGGTATGATACACTATCTATTAAGTTACTAGGTAAGATCACTCTTGGTGTGTAGGGTATGATACACTATCTAATAAGTTACTAGGTAAGATCACTCTTGGTGTGTAGGGTATGATACACTATCTAATAAGTTACTAGGTAATATCACTCTTGGTGTGTAGGGTATGATACACTATCTATTACAGTAAGTTACTAGGTAAGATCACTCTTGGTGTGTAGGTATGATACACTATCTATTAAGTTACTAGGTAAGATCACTCTTGGTGTGTAGGGTATGATACACTATCTATTACAGTAAGTTACTAGGTAAGATCACTCTTGGTGTGTAGGTATGATACACTATCTATTAAGTTACTAGGTAAGATCACTCTTGGTGTGTAGGGTATGATACACTATCTATTAAGTTACTAGGTAAGATCACTCTTGGTGTGTTTGGTTGCAGTCAGTGGCCAAGAGCGATGGCTATGACGGTATAATTGCAGCGCGTCGCGACGCGTGAAGGCTGATACGAAGCCAATCAGTCAGGCGGGGACACGCTGCAGTGCCTCGCATTCATACAGTGCAGCTGATTTATCTCCGCGTCGCGTCGTGTGGACGACAAACAAGCGTCATTACACGTATAACTACCGACATTATTACCAATAGCCGCTCATACACCAGAATATTTCAAATGGAACGTAGAATACCTCTGGAATGCAAACCCTTCTCCCGATTTTCTAGGCAGGTACGCTGTCGACACATGGTGGTGTTTGTGGTGATGGTAAGGGATGAAACATCAAGGTCATATAAGGGGCGTATATACAATTTTATTCGGGGGGTGGGGCTGATTATCCTGGAAAATAACTATATAACTTTGTGTAATTACAGTATTTTAGATAAGAGTTAAATGTAAAATTCTAAGTTTATATAGCCAACAATTACTGGCAATACAAGAAAAGTTGTAAATTACAACACAACACAAAATAGATTTTTTCACTTAATGAATTTTCTATTATGGCCTATAAAATAATAATAATAATATCGTATGGCCTCGGGTGCCGGGTGCAAGCTTTGTTATTTGACACCGAAAGGGTAGCTTGCATGTAGAATTCCGTTGTTCCTTGAATCATTATGAAAGTCAAGGAGGTTAGATATCTAAGCTCCTTGAACATTATAGCGCTTTCTAGTAGAGAAATGAGGAACTTTGTGTTGGCGGAAACTCCCGAGATTAATTTTGCCATTATGAACATGGCCTACTGAATTCAAATGGGTTCTTTGACATGCCAACATCGTATGACATGCGAGTCGTACTTTGCCGCCTTTAAAAAATCACTTACCGCGGCCAGGAGCGAACCTGCAATCTAGGGGTTAGTAGACCGAAACGCTATCAACTAACCCACTGTGGCAAGCTTATTATGGTCTATGGAGTATGAATGGCCAATATCTAAATAGTTGCCAATCTTTTAATTGATAATTTATTTCTCAAAACGTACCGTACTGTGGAATTCTCAGTTTTGCCTCACAAGGCTGAGTGTACCCCGTTTCTGCCCTCAGACCAGAATTAACATTTCCTGGCAGAGCCGGCAATTGAATTCGGACCTCCGGGGTGGCAGCCAAGAATGCTAGCCACTACACCACGAGGTAGTCAAATTTCAACCTTAATATTGTTTATTACTTAGCCATTAAGTTAAGATTAGGGTAGAACCAAAATTTCAATTACTTTATGCTCTTACCAAAACAAAACTTTCTTAATTTTTTGTTTTTTTTTCGGGGGAGGGGGGCACTGGAACCCCCACAGCTCCCCCTTTATTTATTTATTTATTTATTTATTTATTTATTTAATGAGCAATATGAAAGAACACAGGCACCATCCCAAAAACATTCCTTCTTGACATTATATGGTTAAACAACAACATGTATCAATGTAAAAATAGGGAAAACAAATTACACAAATTACACAAATGAAGAACAGAAGATAAATACTACAAAGGAGATCGTGAAAATATAAATCATAAAAAGAAAACAAAACTGTACAAAGTAGAAAAAAATATATATACAAAAATAAAAGAGAAAAGCGTACCCAGTATTCAAAGAACAGCTGGGTTTACTTGTTTATTGAATAAGTTAGCGCCAGCGAATAAATCTATTTGAACATCGATTGAATTATAAAATGATAATATTTTGACTAAAGGCGAATTAGAATGGTGAATACTTTTAGATCTTGGGGTGTGAAAGAGTGCTTGCTGTCGAGATCTTACTTGTGGTACATGAAAAGTGATGAAATGAAGTAATTCTTGGCAGTCAATTTTTCCAGTTAAAATTTTCCTCAGCAGTTGCAAAGAAATTAACGACCTTCTATTTTTCAAAGACATGAAATCGAAAAAATTTCGTAAAAACTGAGTCGAAGTGTCAAATGGACAAAATACATTGAACGTCTTATAATACATGTATCTTAGAAATTTATTTTGCACAATCTCAATGTGATGCATTTGATCTTCATAAAAGGGATCCCAGATTACTGCTGAATATTCTAACTTGCTTCGAACTAAACTCTCATTCAACTTAACAATTACTCCAATTTTAGTAAATAATTTGGAGTTTCTAATGACAAAACCAGGCATCTTGTTGGCCGAACTAATTATATTTGCAATATGGCTATTAAAGGTTAATTTGCTGTCAAAAATAATTCCTAAATCTTTTATCGACGGTGCAATTTCGAGTGCTGTTTCTCCAATACAATATTTAGGATTTATATACACCTTCTTCCTTGTAAATACCATGATTTTACATTTTTTTACATTAAGGATTAAATTATTACTAACACACCAAGCTACAATATTATTAACATCCCTCTGAAGGTTATTCTCGTCTCTCATGTTGTATATGGTCTTATATAGCTTGACATCGTCAGCAAACAATAAGCAGTCAGAGTAACATAGAATATTAGGCAAATCATTAACCAAAATTAGAAATAGAAGAGGCCCAAGATTTGATCCTTGTAGGACACCAGAAGAACTAACAAAACTACCTGAAATTTCACTTCCGAAACAAACAAATTTTAGGTAGGAGCATAACAATTGAAGTAATGGTTTAGCAACTCCAAACTGGTACAGCTTTGTCACCAGAATTTTATGGTCTACTTTGTCGAAGGCCTTTTCTAAATCCATGTATATCACGTCAGTTCTTCTATTGGTATCTAATGCATTGTAAACCTTTTGAGTAAAATCCAGCAAATTTGTAATAACTGATCTGCCGGGCATAAAGCCATGCTGATATTGTGAGAGCTCAACCTTAATAAGATTGTAAATCTTAGAATATAAAATGTGCTAATATACTTTTGCTATAGCATTTATCACTGAGACAGGGCGGTAGTTCGATATCATTTCAGAGTTGCCTACCTTTAGGATTGGAATAATTCTAGACATTTTCCACTTTCCAGGAAAGCTTGACGTCTTTAAAGAAAGGTTAAAGATGAAGGCCAACTGAGAAACCAATAAGTCCACACAGCCCTTAATTATGTAAGGTGGTATGCCATCAGGCCCACAGGATTTCTTAGGCTTTAATTTTCTATTTATAGTTGTTCTTACTTCATCCACCGTTATGTGAGTCACGTTCAGCATATCAACCCTGGGCAAAACAGGAAATTCATTCAAAGACAAATGATCCGCGTTATAAATAAAATTCGTTTTGATATATACTGAAGAGAAATACTCAGCAAACCCATCTGCAATACTTCCAGCTGTATAATGATTTCCGTTTAGTATAAATGTGTTGTCGCGTGTACGTGATTCCCGCTTGCTTTTAACATACGTCCAAAACTGATTAATGTTATTTTTAATTCCATTTTCTAGACTATGAATATAAACAGCATAAGCCATTCTTAATTTTGTTTTTAGTTCCGATCTAAGCTGTCTAAATCTTCCATCATAATATTTCGAAAAACGTCTTTTTGCAGCATACTTTTTCTTAATTTTTATGGATTGGATAATATCTCTTGTGAACCATACTGGATATTTGGATTTTCGAATGAATTTCTACTTAGGTACACAATTTTCAAAACATTTGTATAATGAAGCATACAAGAAATCAACAGCATGATCAACATCCTTAAATGTGTACAGTAAACTCCAGTCTAAATCTCGTATGTTGCAATAGAGTCTCAAAAAATCAGCCTTTTTGAAGGTGTAATATTCACGATTAATTCTAGGAAGCAATGGAACTTTTTAAATGGGTGGTATTGCTATATAAAGTGCAGGGTGATGTAAGTCTTCAGGTACCAACGGGAATCCATCGTGCTTCAAATCAATTTGAATATTACCCAAAACCAAATCCAATGTCTTGAAATAGAATTTTGAATATTGTTGCGCGATGTTAATCCAAGATACGAGATGAACTGGAATTAGCGACGACAGACCGTGGACCCTTCAATAAAATTATAACCGGCGTTGCTAATTTCAGGTACATTGAAATCGCGCACAATCAGGCTGTCAGATGTTATAAGACTATCAACGTTTTCAATGTAATTAAAGTATCCTTCATATACAGAGAGTTCAGAGGAGGGGGTAATGTAAACAACATTTATGAATAATTTACGAGTATGACCCTGAATGTAAAGAGTTAGAGATTCGCATTGTTGTTCATTATAGATAGAACATAATTTGGATTTATACTCCTTTTTGACTGCTACGGCTACTCTTCCACCTCTAGACTTCCCAGATATAAACATATCCCTATCATTTCTGAACATTACATAACGATCATCGCAAAACTCACTATCCATAATATCCTGACCCACGAAACTCTCTGTTAATACAATTATATCATAATCACAACAAAGTTGATTTTTAAGAAACACGTCAGTTTTTGTCCTAAGGCCCCGAACATTTTGATAATAAATGGATATTTCATTTACAGACATTAGTATACAAAAATATTATAGTGAATAAAAAAACTGATATAACTAAATATAGATCAATAATGCATACCAAAGTATTAAGAGGAGCCAACGAACAATTAAATACATTTCTGTGCCAGTACATCGAAATCACAACTTACTCAGGTCCTCGTTAGTACTGATGACATGAATTGGACTCCCTTCTAATTTCCTAATCATGATCTTTCCACTTCTACTAACCCAAAGGTATTTATAGCTCTTTTCCCGCTGCAGTTGCTTAGCCTTTGCAAATAGCACTCTTCTAGCTGGGGCAAGTGATTGATTAATATATATTGGGTTGGAAGTTGACATACCAAGGTGTGTTGTAGAAAGGGTCCGCTTAACATTTCGTTTGGCAAGAAATTGCTCCTTGTGGGACCTTCTAACAAACTTAACAATAATTCCTGAAGTAGAACGATTGTGAGCCTTTTTCAGACGATGACAGGCATCAATCATGTCCTCCTTCAAATCTAAATCTAAAGCCTTGCCTATATTAATGACAGTCTGTACGACTTCTTCATTAGGGGACTCTGGAACACCAAATATTTCCACAGTGTTTGACCTTGAATATTGCTCAAGATTATTTGCTACATTCGTCAGACGTCTGTTTTCTGATACTAAATTGTCTATGATAGTTTGTTGCCTATCAATAATTTCCTGCTGTTTACTGATAAGTTTGCTACTTTCATCCAATCTCTCATGACACACATCAATAGATTTCCCCAGTTGTCTCTCAATGTCAGTAGTAGACTACCGGGTGAGTTAGCCGTGGTGGTTACGGCATGACTGATGGCAGTCGCTCACATCCGGGAGGCGAGGAGGTTCGAATCCCCCCGCTGGCAACCTTGAAGATGGTCTTCTGTGGTTTCCCATCTTCCTTCCAGGCCAATGCCGGGGTTGGTCCCTAACTATAGGCCACAGCCGCTACCTTCCAACTCCTCGTCCTTACATTCCAACTTCCCTCCTTCCCTCCCCAACGGTACTTGTAGCTCACCCATTGGGTGTCCGTCTCGAAGCAGCTACAAAACTGGCGAGCCAAACATGTCCTTGGACACTCCCGGCACTAAAAGCCATACGCTAAAAAAAAAAAAAAAAGTAGTAGACTTGTTTACACTGTCCAACTTCTCCTGCATAGATAGTAATAGTTTGTATATTTCACCAACAGATGGCACCACGGGCGCTGGCTGGTTTTCACTGTGTAAACTCTCACGCCTCTTACTATAGCACTGTTTACACCTCCATAATTGACTCTGCGATAGCATATACTCTACATCCGCTTCTTTGAGATTCACACATTTGCTGTGAAACCAATTATTACATTCACTGCACTGAATTAAGGCTGTTACGTCTTGTCTAGGCACTGCCTTTGAACATTCCAAGCAGGTACTCATCGCTACACTCTTTGGATATACTGTATCGACTTGAGAGGCAAAGATGTGACAGTGAGGATACCCCTATACTTCAGTTGAATTAGGTTAGTAATACTGGTGTTCTAGTGTTTACATGCTCATGACGACTATAAAAACTGCTCAATCTGGCAATTATATGAATATCTACCGGTTTACATTATATATTAAATATTCCTGAGTAACTTACTGCCCTCGCAGACACATGTTTAAGTCGTTCCACTTAAAAATTCACCAGAAACAACTCTATTTACACGGAGCACAAACTGACCCAACCGCCTTACACCATGTTACCACAGGTAACATATATGCCCCTGGGTCATCTGCCCGTAATGAAAAGATTTAAAATGAATAAATAGGAGTTGTTCTTTCATTTCTGGGGCTTGGATATCCTATGATCATTTAACCCCCTGCTTTTGAGTGTGTCTCGATTAGTCTGATAACATGTGTGATTTTGATGGTTGTAATTCTGGACAGGATTGGGAAGGAGGCGGTCGTGGCCTTACGTTAGAAATCATAGACGGAAAACCACTCCCAGGGTGACTGAGGTGGATTAGAATCCACCTCATTTTTTCCTCACAAGGTCGAGTGTACCCCGTTCCAACCCTTAACCCATGTTGAATTTCGTGGCGGAGCCGGGAATCGAACTAGGACCTGTGGGGTGACAGCCAAGAATGCTAGCCGCTACACTACGAGGTGGTCAATGCCGGGATGGTTCTTAACTTGAGGTCAAGGCCTGTTCCTTCCCAGCCATAGCCTCAATTACAAAAATATACATTTCTACAGCCAGCACAACAACACAGGTTACCAGGCAAATTTCTTATCCACACACCCAAGCACATGGAGATGAGATAATAATATCGTATGGCCTTGGGTGCCGGGTGCAAGTTTTGTTATTTGACAACCAGACGGCAGCTTGCATGTCGAATTTTGCTGTTCCTTGAAGCACTATGAAAGTCAAGGAGGTTAGATATCTAAGCTCCTTGACACTATAGCGCTTTCTGGTAGAGTAATGAGGAACTTTGTGTTGGCGGAAAATCCCGAGATTAATTTTGCCATTAACACGGCCTACTGAATTCAAATGGGTTCTTTAACATGCCAACATCGTATGACATGCGTGTCGTAATTTTTGCCACCTTTCAAAAATCACTTACCACGGCCAGGAGCGAACCTGCAAGCTTGGGGGTTAGTAATCCGACACGATAACCTCTCACACACCGTGGCAAGAGTGGAGATGAGATGATCACTATCTTTAAGCCCCCAAATGGAGCAAAAGCAACAACAACTCATTTTCTCACGCTTATGAGCAATATTTACCATGGAAGGAAAAACTCAACGCTAAGAATCTTTGTCTAGTGCACTGGTCGCCAAACCGTAGCTCGCAAGGAAATTTTTGGTAGCTTGCGGGGAAATTTCAGACGCAGCGCTTGAGTTGGCTAATCTGCACTATTCATCCCCCTCATTCCCACTACGCGTCCCGCGAGTCTGTCAGTCAGTGTCTGGTGAGTGATCGAGAGTGCAGGTTATTTTATTTTTCTCGTATTTTATGCATACTCCAGTCTACGGACTGTTCTAATTATGGCGAGTTCCAGCAAAAAAGAGAAAACTTATCATTTTCATGTTGAATGGGTAACTGATTACGTTTTACCAAGGTAAAGAACAAATGTGTGTGCTTACTTTGTAATGAGAGTGTAGCAGTTGGGAGGAAAGCAAACGTCGAACATCATTACAATACCGTTCACTCCAGTATTGAAAAGGATTTCCCTCAGAATTCTTCCTTAATTAAAGAGAAGGTAATACAACTGAAATCTCAATTAGATGCTCAACAATCTACTTTTTCAAGAAATTAGACAGCAACTGAGGTATCTTTCATTTTTTCCAAAAGTATTGATAAAAAAAACTCACGAATATGATGAAATAATCAAAGAGGCATTTTAGAAGCTGCAGATACATTGTTTAACAATTCTAAAAACAAAGGCGAGAGAATCTCTGCTATTCAATCTATTCAACTGTCATCAAATACAGATGAGGAGAGTTGAATGAATGAGTTCTGATTTGCCCTACAACTTGACGAATCAACCGATATAGTTGATACAGCTCAATTGGCCATTTTTATCAGAATGGTTTTTGATGATTTCCAAGTAAAAGAAGAGCTGGTAAAAGATTTACTACTTCAAGGACATATTAGGGGACAGGACACATATTCAGTTTTTAAAAACCTTATCGCCTCTGAAAATGAGTCGTATGGTATAACTATTTTTGCGATTTTGAGATTACGGCTGATTGTCAAGTCCTAAATGCCCTCTTTACATGTGGAAAGAGAAAGGTATTAAAAACAGGACACATCATGCAGTTGTAAATGCTGAAGGTATCTAAATAAGACAATTAGATGAATGAGAACAAGACACATCTTAGCAGGATCTATTGCGCATCGATCAGCACATCAGCTCTGTGTGCTGCAATTCTTCCGTGTTCAGTTAGTGCCGGTGTGTTTACATTTGTATAGGTATGTTAAATCGGCTTTATACTTGTGAAGAGTGATTATTTTATTTTCGAAATAAGATATATCCGATTACTGAGTTGCAAATCAAGATAAATCAGCAAGTTTTAAAGCAAAATAAGACACATCAAATATTAAAGCGCTTATAGAAAGGAATATAAAACAGCATGAGTTATGAAACTTTTGGGAAATATTTGTCTATATCACTTACAACTTTCAAAAAAGAGGCATATTTATTTCTCAGTAAACAAAGGACTTGTTCAGTTTTATGTGTCTCCTGAAATATTTTGTAGAAGTGATGTGTGTTGTTTTGATACCAGACGCCTCAAATATTCCTGTACAAAAGTTGGTGGGCTTGGTAACCAATGGAGCTCCTGCGATGGTAGGTAGCGACAAGGGATTCATTGCCTTGTGTCCTAAGACAACAGGTTTCCAAAATGTCTGTCTTGCCAGTAAATAAAGTGAGAGCTCATGCACTTCAATGACGTTTGTTCAGAACTCTGACTGAAGAGTTAGAATGCCAGTATGAAACGGCGGGAGTAACTTTGGCCATCATAATACAGCGGGATCGAAAGGGTGGTTAAACGGCGGGAGTAACTTTGGCCATCTTAATGCAAGGCGGGTGAACGGTGGGACTAGCCATCTAGTCGAAAAAAGTGGGTAAACGCCGGGAGCAACTATCTGATCGAAAATTTGGTCGAGCCGCTTACCCACTATTTCGACGAGAAGGCTGCTCCCAGTGCTCGACCAAATCTATTGCTTCATACATAAGTTCGCTGGCTTAGCAGAGGCAGGGTTTTGCGAGGTTTTAAAGAGTTACTTCCTGCTTTGATGGAACTTTCGAAAGAACGAGGTGAATCATTACCTCAGCTAGAAGATCCGGTTTGGCTGCGAGATTTTGCATTTCTTGTAGATATAACCGAAAAGCTAATTACCCTTAACTTGCAGCTTCAAGGCAAAGATAAAGAATTTGATCGAACCATTTCCGATTTGGTCTTGTTATATAAAGAGCTGGAGCTGTGGGGAAAAAATCTTACCCAGGGTGAACACAAGCACTTTGCCTGTTTGAAGCAGACCCTTGACCAGCAAGGCCCTTCACAGCCCCCTTACAACAACAAAGAACATAGTATTGCAGCTCTTTCAGACTTGAAAAGGGGTTTATGACGTCGTAGTTCCGCCCCTTAAAGCAACAATAACTATCAATATATAGACTTGAAAAGTCAATTTAATCAACGCTTTCAAGACTTCAGAAACATTTACATTGTAGCACAGTTCGTCACATCCCCTTTTGCAGAGATTGATGCTGAAGAATTCTCTACTTGTGCCATGTAATATTTTGAAGAAGACAACACTGCTGTGGAGATGCAACTGATTGATTTTCAAAGTGACCTTTCATTAAAATCACTCCCTTCAAGCAAAAATATCCATTTTTGGTTCACGTTGGTTTACGAGTGAAGGCAATGTTCATCTCAACATAATCTGTGTGAAATTTCATTTTCCAGTATGAAATTCATTAAAAACAAGTACAGGAACAGTTGACTGATAAACATTTGGACAACTGCATTCAAATGGCTGCTAAAACATATGAGCCTGACATTAACAAATTGTTGATGACAAAAAAGCGGGCATCCCCTCAAATTAAACCATGTTTCTCAAATGCAAATATTTTGTTATTTAAATTCTTATGCTATTAATTGCAAAGTTAGAAATTGCATTTAATTAGATTTTTATATAAACTAGAAATGTATATTTTTATATGTAATAAACAACTGTGTGATGTAAACAAAAACATGTTTTTTCCTACTTTGTTGGGTAGCTCACGGTAAGGTTTATGAGCTGTAAGGTAGCTCAGTCACTTAAAAGTTTGGCGACCACTGGTCTAGTGGAACAGGTAGGAGAAACACCGCAGCTCCCATTCAAAACCAAACTTCAGCCTCGTGAGGCAAAACTGAGAAGAGGTGGGTACGATTCCCACCTCAGCCATTCTGGAAGAGGTTTTCCGTGGTTTCCCACTTCTACTTCATGCAAATGCCAGGGATTGTTCCTAACTTAAGACCACGGCCGTCTCCTTCCCAAACTTCATCACAATTCAAATACACACACTGTGACAACCCTCATAATAACACAGGTTATTCCTTATACACACAGCCAAGTACACGGGGCTACGATGTTGCAAAGCCCCTAATTAAAACAACAACAAAATCAACATCAAAACCAAAGAATACTCATATGAAATAGCTTGACAGGCAAGTGGCGAAACTCATGGTCAAATCCGGCCGAAGTCGTCGGATTTTTAAGAGCGTTAAAAATCCCTCAGTATGCCTTCCTTCGGAGGGGAAGTAAAGCCGGCGGTCCCATGTCATAGATTTATGGCATGTTAAAGAACCTTCCACTAATTACACCTGTGTGAAGCTAAATTGTATAGGTTAAGAATGTAAACAACTCTCTTAGGTTCCTACGTTCGTTGCCAAGAGCCGACTGCGGTGATGTCTGGTTGGTAAGTTCTGAACTAGTAGTAGTTGACTGTTGCGTTTGGCGGCAAAAGTAGGAACTACTTGAAAATTGATCGTCTGCCGTCCTTACTTAAATTAAAAAACAGATACACACACTAATACAGTCATCACAAATAACACCGGTTATCAGACAGATTCTACACACACCCAAAGTACACGGGGCTACATGACCGCGTTGTCGCAGCACCTAAACTTAAGAACGAACCAACCAAACTCATGGTCGAACAGTATCAGTAGTAATTAATGATCGTGTGGCCTCCTGAGAGGCCGAGTGCAGGTCTTTCTAGTTGACGCCCGTGGGCGACCCTCGCGTCGTAATGAGGATGATGTGATGATGAAGACGGCACATACACCCAGTTCACGAGTCAGGGGAATTAACCCGAGGAGATTAAAATTCCTGATGGCCCCGCCGGGAATCGAACCCGGGACACGTCGGACCAAAGTCAAGCGCGCTAACCATTTAGCCAAGGAGCCGGACAGTATCAGTAGTGGGGAATTGGAACGCTGGAGAAGGATCAGTGTTGCCAATTTAGTGAATTTATCACTAGGTCTAGTACCTTTTCCGAACATTTGCCCATTAACGCCTATTTAAACTACCGTTATAGCCTATCCTTTCTCTGTTGATAACATAGGAATCTAGCCACTTTTGAATACTAGTTGGCGGTTGTTTTGGTCGGTAACGACAGATATGTCCAAAGGATTTTTCTGGTGCATTTCACAAAAGCTATGCTATCCTTATTAATATTTCTAATATTCTACGGCTAATGGCCATACCCTGTAGAATACACCGGTTCTCGTCCGATCACCGCAGTTAAGTTGCGGCTTCGGTGGCGTAGTTGGTAGCATGCTGAACTGCTGTGCCCAAGATCGTGGGTTCAAACCCGGCCGAAGTCGTCGGATATTTTAAGAGCGTTATCATCTTTCAGTATGCCTTCCTTCGGAGGGGAAGTAAAGCCAGCGGTCCCATGTCATTGATTTATGGCATGTAAAAGATCCTTCCACTAACTAAACTTGTGTGAAGCTAAATTTCTAGTTTAGATTTCGTTGTAATGCTCTATCAAAGTTCCAGCGTTCACCACTAGGTGTCACTGATATCTGGTAGTGAAAGTTGGAACTACTTGAAATTGAACGGAACTTGTAGCTCACCCTATGGGTGTCCGTTTGAAGTAGCTACAGCCTCTGGCGAGCCGAACATGTCCTCGGACACTCCCGGCACTAAAAGCCATACGCTACATAATTAATAGCCTAACCGCCGTTAAGTAACATTGGGCGTGGTCATTATACTTGGATGGGTGACCGCATGGGATTACCACGTGCCGTTGGCTCAGAGACTTCTTATCGCGTTGACCTACTGAACACCTACAAATGACTATTATTATTATTATTATTTTTACATCGACCTGTCCGTCTCATTAGCGCCACTGAGCATATATTTCTTGTCCTCCCAAAATCTCCACATCTTCTCGATATGGCTCTGTTTGCGATCATCCGTCTAGGTTGTTTTGGATACAATGTGTGATGATGATGATGATGATGATGATGATGATGATGATGATTCTTGCTTTAAGGGGGCTAACATCTAGGTTCTCTCTCTCGTTCTCCTTAACCTGATGGTTGTTGGGTAGCATGACTGTCTTCAACCAACGACCTTCTATCTTGAGCCAACTGTTTGATTAGTTTATATGGACGTCGCCCTTTAATGCCATTGATGAACCCTGCTCTTGGTCGTCCTCTTCTAGCCTTCATATGGCCTCGAGTGCCGGGTGCAAGCTTTGTTATTTGACACACAGAGGGTAGCATGCATATCGATTTCATTGTTCCTATGAAAGCACTATGAAAGTCAAAGAGGTTAGATATCTAAACTCCTTGAACACTATAGCGCTTTCTAGTAGATAAATGAGGAACTTTCGGTTGGCGGAAACTCCCGAGATTAATTTTGCCATTATGAACACGGCCAACTGAATTCAAATGGGTTCTTTGACATGCCAACATCATATGACATGCGTGTCGTAGTCTAATTTTTGCCGCCTTTAAAAAAATCACTCACCACGGCCTGGAGCGAAGCTGCAAGCTTGGGGTTAGTAGACCGACACGTTAACCACTCACCCACCGTGGTGAACCATGATGAATGTCGGAGTAAGTGACCATTCCAACTATTTCTTCTTTTCGTGATCATTTTCCCTAGACTGATTGTTTCTTCAGCTCTCTTGAGGGCTTCTCCATTTGTTAGCCTGTCAGTCCAGGGGATTCGTAACATTCGGCGCCAGCACCACATTTCAAATGCATTTATTATTTTCTTATCAGCCTTTAATAGAGTCCAGGTTTCAGAGCCATAAGTCGCAATGCCCCAAATGAAGCTCTTAATGAAATGCTTTCTAACTGGTAGGGATATAGCCTTGGAGTTCAATAGGCCTCTTTTTAGATAGATTTCATTAGAAAGCTAACTATTGCAATGGGTACCATGTTTCGACTTCCGGAAAATTTCGACATATCTTCGCGTTTCACATCCCCCAGACCCCAAAACCACCGTCAGTTCAAAAGTTTATATATAATTTATGTATATATATGGATATATGTATACCAGTTTCTTGTGGACACGATAACTGCCGTAATTTTGCACCAATCACTTTGAATTTTTTACCGAATATGTATACCTATAAAATCTCGGTCGAGTTCGTTACTGGGCTAAATCGGTCGAAGGTGGTGAAAATGGGGGGATTTTTTCGAAAAAGTGAAATATTGCTATAACTCTCTTAATATATGAAATATCGAATCCGTTAGAAGTTCATACTGTGTGTCGGATAAAGCCAAAAATTTTTGTTTGAAGAGTTTTTTATAGCACCAACCATTGACCAAAGGGGTGGGAAAAAGTGGTTTTTTCGGGAAACATTAATCGTATCTCTCTTAATAGGCACAATATCAAAACCGTACAAAATGGACAATATTCCTCTAATAATTACCTAAAACTTTTGTCTGAAAGAATTTTTGATATGACCCACCATTAAGCCAAGGGATGAGAAAAAAAAATCGGAATTACAAGAAAATGCCAAGAGCTATCAGTGGTTGCCATGGCAACACTACTAAATTGATGAGGAATGAGCCATCAGACGTTGCCATGACAACGCACTTGCACGAGATCAGATTCAGATTTTCATCTGACTAAGTGTGAAGCGGCTTCGGTGACGTAACTGGTAGCATGCTGAACTTCTATGCCCAAGGTCGCGGGTTCAAAGCCGGCCAAAGTCGTCGGATTTTCTAAGAGCGCTAAAAATCCCTCAGTACCGGGTGAGTTAGCCGTGGTGGTTACGGCATGACTGCTGGCAGTCGCTCACATCCGGGAGGCGAGGAGGTTCGAATCCCCCCGCCGGCAACCTTGAAGATGGTCTTCTGTGGTTTCCCATCTTCCTTCCAGGCAAATGCCGGGGTTTGTCCCTAACTATAGGCCTCAGCCGCTACCTTCCAACTCCTCGTCCTTACATTCCCACTTCCCTCCCCAACGGTACTTGTAGCTCACCCATTGGGTGTCCGTCTCGAAGCTGCTACAAAACTGGCGAGCCGAACATGTCCTCGGACACTCCCGGTACTAAAAGCCATACGCTAAAAGAAACTCAGTATGCTTTCCTTTGGAGGGGAAGTTCCAGCGTTCGTTGCGAATTGCTGGTTGCGGTGGCATCTAGTAGCCAAGTTCACAGCTAGGTGTCGTTGACGGTAGTATCTGGTGGCAACATTAGGAACTCCTGCTTGAAATTGACCGTCTGCAGTCCTTACCTGAATTACAGACTAATACAGCCATCACAATTCACACCGTTTATCAGACAGATTCTACACTCACCCAAAGTACACGGGGTTACATGACCGCGTTGTCGCAGCCCCTAAACTGAGGAACCAACCAAAATCTCTGCGGGAGATATAATTTTGCGTGACGAAGTAACAGACCGTTACATAGTTACACATCAGTGTCGAAACCTTGCATACGGACAGTGTGACCACAAGTATAAAAATGGACCCCAAATGACAATAAGGTTACCGTCCCCATAAGACAATAAAATGTTTAAAATATGCATAAAATGACGAAAAACAAAGTTAATTAAGCTCCAATTATAAAATACTTTCTCGCAATAAATGAGGTCGGATCCTTCTACGAAAACCTGCATATTCTGCCTATTTTCGCCTATCCACAAGTTTGTTCGGTGAAATCTACCTCCACCTTCCGACGTGCCGAGAGGACATTTTTTAATTAAAAGCTTCTTTAGCCTTAGGTATTCGAGAACGGACGTCCTTTGCACATCTCCCATTAGATGCGATTATGCTTCCCAAATAACTGAACTGATTTACTTGAGCCAATCTTTCTCATTCCAACCAAACATTAACATCCTGTTTACCATCCGGAGTACATTTCATTATCTTGGTTTTTGTTTTGTTAACCTTCATGTTACATCTAGGTTATCGGCCCCTAATGGTTTGGGTGATAGTGAAAATGAAAGATGATCAAATAAAATCTACAACTAAAACTAACCTCTCTCTTACAAACTAGAAGAGGACACAAAAAGAAGAAAGTAAATAAAAGACAGGAGGAAAGGAAATGCCCTCAACTCTCGAAGAATGAGAATTAAGGGACTTGATAGAAAGGAGACCCAGGAAAGGCAGATAGGAACGGTAAAGAGGAGAGAGCTGCCCCAAAGGCAATGGAAGAAGGAGAAAACCAGACCCAGCTCAGGAAACCCTCGGGGTCGCCAGCTCCCGAACTCACCAGACGTGAGCTCTTGAGGGTGCAGCACAATCCAGGGTGCACCATAAGTGGTGGAGCTACAGACACCTTGACTACTCTTTTACAAACTAGAAGAGGACATGGGAAACAAAAAGGAGTAGAATGTAAATAGAGGACAGGAGGAAATAATGAGAGGAGAGGGCCTTGAGCAGAAGGCAGGAGATACAATGAAAAGAAAACAAGAGGTCTGACCCCTCGAAGAAAGAGTGATCAGGAAAGATGAGACAAGGGCCAATTAAGGCGGGAAAGTGAAACAATCCCTAGGCCTCGGATACCCAATTACCTTCGGGGTAGGAAAAGAACAAGAGTTGACCAAAGGAGGTCGAGAGGAAAGATAACAGAGAGGAGCGCGTCACAAGTAAGTGGAAGCAATGCCGGACTCAGCTCGGGTCCCGTGGTCGCCAACCCACTTCCCACAAGTTGTGAGACCCTGGAGGCTGCAATGTTTGGGTGGTCTAAAAAATTGATGATTGTCAACTAGTTCTCGGAATTTAGATCTGTTTAGTACTATATCACTTGAGATATCAATTTTCTGAAGGTCTTTTAGAACTTCAAGCAGCCAGTGGTTCTTAGCTTCCATTGAGAGAGTAAGATTTAGAATTCTTGTACCTGTAGTCAGCCTGTTATCCCTCATTCTGAAAATATGTCCATAAAATTTCAAACGTCTTTTCCTGAAAGTGTCCAACATTTTCTCCGAATGCTGTTAAAGTTCCTGGAATTTTTCATTTCGGTCGCCTCCGTGGTGTAGTGGTCAGCGTGATTAGCTGCCACCAAGGAGGTCCATGATTCGATTCCCAGCTCTGCCACGAAATTTGTAAAGATTGGGAAATATGAGCAAGGAAAATGGAAGGTGGTGGCCGTGGCATTACTTTAGATACCATCCAGGCATTTGCCTGGAGACGAATTGGGGAAACCACGGAAAACCACTTCGACGATGGCTGTGGTGGGAATCAAACCCCCTCTATTCATTTTGACCACCCGAGGGTGAGTAGACCACATTCCAGTCCTAATACCACTTTTCAAATTTCGTGGCCGAGCCGGTAATCGAACCTCAGACCACCGGGGAGGCAGCTAAGCTCACTGACGACTGCACCACGGATGTGTTGTTTGAGTCTTCAGTCTTTTGACTGGTTTGATGCAGCACTCCATGCCTCCCTGTCCTGAGCCAATCGTTTCATCTCTACATAGTTACCACACCCTACATCCAAGGCAATCTGTTTAACATATTCTAACCTTGGTCTACCCCTACAGTTCTTGTCCTCGACCCTTCCTTCCATAACTAACCTTGCTATTCCTGGGTGTCTTAGTATGCGTCCTACTAACCTATTTCTTCTCTTCATTAGCAGTCGCCAGAAACATCTCTCCTCTCCCACTAGTATTAATACCTATCTACCCATCTGATCTACATCATTCTCCTGTAACACCACATTTCAAACGCTTCAATTCTCCCATTTTCTGCTGCACCAATAGTCCAAGTTTCACTTCCATAGAGCGCCACGCTCCAGACAAAGGCTTTCAAAAATGACTTCCTAATACGAAGGTGACACTTAACTTATTACTATTATTATTATTATTATTATTATTATTATTATTATTATTATTTCGATTTCGGCCATCTATGAACTATGCATAATAATAATTTGTTGTCGCCTTTCTTAGATGTAGCCTTGTCCAGTATTTTGTCATGCTTTCACAGTGTTCCTCCCTTCTTTCATTTGTCTAAACAGTTGAGTGCTATTTGTGTTTTTTTTTTTTCTGAAAACCGCTGATTTCTCTAATCTTATTTCTAAATGTAGCCTGTCAAGAATTTCTTCTTTTGTAAAGTTAATTTCTGTTAAATTTAATTATTATTAGTGTTATTATTAAGTTACTACTACCTCAGACTCTTGACGACCGAACCCTAAGCCCTAATGAGTGTGTGCCATCTGCTCGGTCGGGATACGAACACGGGATGAGAAGTGCGTACAGTGTGTGCCCGCTAATCAAGGGGATTATTGGCAAGTCGTGTGTACGCAGGAAACTGGATACAAACATAACAAGTGTGGTTAAGTGGCAGCTTACAGGCTTACAAGGTAAATCCTTCGTCGCACGCTGCACCTGCCGTTTCCTTGACTCGCGACACATGCCGGGCTTTGGCCGGTGTACAGTAACTACGTCATCTCGTTGTCCATTATTGGGATTCGACTTGGGCTTGACGGTTTAGTTAAATCCTACCTCGGCCATCCTGAAAATGGTTTTCATGGTTTCCCATTTTTACCCCCAGGCAAATGCCGAAACGATTACTTTCAACTGGACCTTGCCAAATAAAATAAGTGGCCATTGGCTGCATTAATAAAAAATAAATGTAAACAATTAAAATATGTTATTATTTTGTGTTCTTGAGGTTTGAACATAGTCAGAATTTTAACAATGATTGGGCTATAACATTACAAGCCTACCCTAAGCGACGCCAACATCGACTATCTTCAGATCGACAGTCAACGATCGCGATCGAGTGGTCAACTTCAGGGAAATGATGACGGTGACGAATTTAGTGAAGCGATGGATGTTCGTGACAGTGGCAATATAGCGCAACGATAAATTTCTTGTAAAATTATGTTTGACAGCTGAACTATTTAAATTTTCTCACTAGCATTAGAAATATAATTTAAGAAATATATTTAAGAGCAGCGATTTTGAGCAGCCTTTATGGAGCACGTGACCGTCAGACAGTGTCATGTTCGTTCTTTGTGAAGCAGGTGTCTTTCAAGACATCCAGCACGTTCCAGATATTGCGACATAATTAATAACCCGGAAAATATCGGTAAGTGACCTTGTAGTTAGAAAGTACACCCTGCTCCAGTGGCCAGCCGTGTGCACTCGGGCGGCAAGGTTGGTCCGGTAATTATACCTATTGATTTATATTCATAATTATTGATTTGTTTATTTATTTACTTATTATTACCATCGTAATGTAGTGAAGCGATGGATGTTCGTGACAGTAAGAGCGTGTGAAATTGAACAATTTTCATGCCAATCCAGTCTTGCGGTGACGTTCTTCCCAAATCTTCTTCATTCGTGCACTATGTTCTTTCTTCCGATCGTCCGTCCACTTTTTTCCTGGCATCTTTGGTAGCAGTTCCTTATGAAATTTATGTTTCATTTTGGATTTTCTAAATTTAACCCGATCATTCATGTCGTGCATCGTGATGTTTAGCTGCTTGAGGTCTTCCTCAGTTTCCTGTATCCATTTGGGCTTGTTTTTACTGTTGAGGATGATGTAGAAAATTTGTTTTGTATTTCTGTGCTTGTCCATTATGTATATGTGGCCAAAAAATTTAGCTCGCGTCTTTCTGAAAGTGTCAGTGATAGTTTCTATGGTTTTATATATTTCTGACGATGGTCTCTTAATCCACACTCCCTCTTTATTCACTGGTCCAAGGATTTTAGGTTCCTGTATTTCTATTTCTTTTATTTTTGAGTGGCCATGAATTAGTGTTATTTCTGCGCCATAAAGTGCTTCAGGAAGAAGTACTGTTTTATATTGTCTTAGTTTTGCATTAACTGAGATCGATTTTGTTGTTGTAATGACTCCAGGTAAGTCTGTACTCTCTCTATAATTTTCTCACTCGTTCTTGATTTGGTATTATGTTTAGGCCTGAAGGTTGGATGGTTTCTCCTAAGTATTTAAAATGGGAAACTCTTGATATAGAACCATATCGTGTCTTCAAGGGTACATTGTCGGACGGGGATCGTTCTATGTACTGGAGATTTTTCATAAGATATCAGAGACCAGCCTTTTTTGAAATTTCGTGTTATTTTCAATTGCATGCTTTGCTTCTTGTCTGGTATTCGTTAATACGGCAAGGTCATCAGCAAACGCTCAACATTTGATATTACCTCTATACTCTCATATTTTACCAATGTGTATTCCCACAAATCTTTCCCAAGTTCTGGATATTTTTTCTAGGACCATATTAAAAAGGATGGGTGAAAGTCCATCTCCCTGGCGAACACCCGTGTGTATTTCAAACGGTTGAGAAATTTATCTGCCACACCTAACCTTTGATGTAGTATCAGTGAGATTTTGTTGAATTATTGCCCTGGTTTTCTTATCAACTTTGAACTCTTCCAGAATGTTGAAGAGAGTTGGTCTGTCGACGGAGTCGTTGGCCTTTTTGAAATCAACGAAGGTAACCACGGTGTTTTACAAGGCCATATTTTCAAGATTGTCTTCAGATACCAAATTTGTTCCGTGCAAGAGAGCCCCTTACGGAAACCTTTCTGATATTCTCCTATCTGTGCGTCTACTTGAGGTTCAAGTCTATTCAAGAGAGCTTTTGAAAGAATTTTGTACGCTGCTGGGAGGAGGGAAGGGCCTCTGTAGTTGTTCGGGTCCTTCTTATCACCCTTTTTGTGAAGCGGGTGTTTAAGTGCGCATTTCCATTCTATGGAGATTTGCTTGGTCTTCCAAATATCGGATATTACATTGTGTATTCTGTGAATGAGATTGTCGTCAGCCAGTTTCCATAACTCTGCAATGATTCTATCTTCCCCAGGGACTTTTTTTCAACGATTGATGTAGGTTATCTCCTGGGAGGAAGGCGGCAAGGAATCTGGATTGGATTCAGATTGTTCAAAATGAAACTTGCTGGATGAGGGGTCACAGTTGAGAAGATTGTTGAAGTACACTGCTAGAATTTGACAATTCGCATTGGTGTTTGTTTCTATTGAGCCATCAGATTGACGAAAGCACAGGCTGGATGGTCGGTATTCTTTTAGATTCTCTTTAAAAATTTTGTAAAAATTCCTAGTATTAATCTTTGTAAAGTGTTGTTCTATTTCATCTAGTCGTTTTTTAATCATAATTACGTTTTTCTTTTCTAATTAAATTTGATGATCGTTTCTCAATGTGCAGGAACTCCTGGAATTTTTCTGGTGTTTTGTTACTGTTAAAATTTTCCAAGCTTTCAGTCTGATATCTATTGCTTGGTCGCATATACTGTTTCACATCTGTGCTTACCTTTTCGTGGGGGTTGGCCTACCCTCATACCGTTCCTTAGAACATCCGATAATTCTTTCCCGTTTGATATGCTTGTTTGTGTGATTTCTTGCAAATACTTTCCCTCTTTATTTTTAAATATTCATCGTCAGGCTTAAAAATTCTTGGTTGTTGTGGTCTTCTCCTGTTGGGTCAGGGTATAATTTTAATTTGTAACAAGTAGTGATCAGAATCAAAGAAACCTTTTCTCGTTTTTACATTAAGGACCTCCTCTTGGTTTGTATGAGAGATGGCAACATGATCGATTTGAAATACACCCATATTTATGATAGGTGCCCTACAAGTGCAAAACTTATCTCTGGGTTTCCTAAATTGTGTTGACCTGATTTTTAGTTGGAAATTTTCACAAAACGCTATCAGTCTTTCAGCATTCTTATTTGTTCTTTGTTCTGTGTGAATACCTGTTGTTCTCCTAACCTGTTTCTCTTTACCCAGTTGGGCGTTAAAATCACCTAACAGAATCTTGACGTGATGTGTTGGAAATTTATTTATTTTACATATTTATTTATTTATTCTTTTATATATTTCTTAATTAATTTATTAAATTATTTACTTATCTGTTTCTTGTGAAGCCTCTGTGGCTTAGGCGGCAGCATGCCGGCCTCTCACCGCAGGGTCCGTGGTTCAAATCCCGGTCACTCCATGTGCTGGACAAAACGGAGGCAGACAGATTTTTCTCCGGGTACTCCGGTTTTCCCTGTCAAATATTTCATTCCAGTAACACTCTCCACTCTCATTTCATTTCATCTGTCATTCATTTAATCATTGCCCCAGGGGAGTGCGACAGGCTTCGGCAGCCGGCACAGTTCATATCCTCGCCGCTAGATGGGGGCTTCATTCATTCCCGGTCGGTCGACTGGAAGCAGTCTGTGGAATTTCACTTATCTGTTTCTTCTTGGTTCGTTGAGGGCCCTTGGGCCACGTGGTTCCTAACTCTAGCGAGCTTTCTTCTTGGTCCGGTATTTCTCCATGTTTTTCTGTTTATTTATCTATTTACATTTTAATTAATGAATGAATGAATGAATTAATTAATTAATTAATTAATTTTATTTTTATTTATTTATTTTGTTTATTTCCTGATCCATTTACATATTTTAAATAATTAATTAATATATTTATTTATTTACATTTTTACATTTATTTATTTATTTAGACTGTTATACCTTCCTGAATTCAGTCCCCAGATTGTAGTTACCTGATAATCCTTGATTCACGAATAGAGTTAACATGCTTCTGCAGTAACGATAAACGTGGGAGAAAAATAAAATTATGTTGATTTTGTGGTAACTTACCGAATCGCATGACTGTGTTTCTGAGCGTAACCGTAAATCGAACCGGTGGCATTTGGGACAAGATCTTCAACACATAACAATCGTCGGTGTTATTGTTGATCCTTTTGCGACATCTTGGTCATGTATCCCCGTATATTTGCGTGTGTTGAATCTGTCTTACAACCTGTTTCATTGTAGTGGCTGTAGAAATGTGTGTATTAATTTGTAATTGAGGTTAGGGTTGGCAAGCAAGCATCTGTGGTTTAAAGTTAGGAACCATTCATGTTACCCCCCCCCCCCTCCCCCCCAGGGGCTCACATGTAGTAGGACGTGGGTTGGTGACAATTCCAATTACTTGTGACGGGCTCCTCTCCGTCTTCTTTCCTGTCGATCTCTCTTGGTCAACTTTTTTTCTCTTCCGACCCCGACGATATTAGGGTATCCGAGGCCGAGGGAGTCTTTCAATTTCCCACCTTAATTGTCCCTTGTCTCATCTTTGCTGATACCCTCATTCTTCGAGAGGTCAGCCTTCTTTTTCTTTTCATGTTATCTCCTGCCTTCTGCACAAGGCCCTCAAAGAGGCAGGGTATATGTAGCTCCCACCACTTCTGGTGCACCCTATATAGTGCTACACCCTCAAGGGCTCACGGTTGGTGAGTTTGGGAGTTGACGACCCCGAGGGATTTCTGAGCTGGGTCCATTTTGTCCCCTTTTTCCTCTGACTTTGGGGAGGGACCTCTCCTCTTTCCCTTTCCTATCTGACTTTCATGGCTCTCCTTCCTTCCAAGTCCCTCAATCCTCATTCTTCCAGTGTTGAGGGCATTTCTTTTCTTCCTGTCCTTTATTTGCCTTATCCTTATTTGTTTACCATTTCTTCTTCTAGTTTGTAAGTCTGTAGTTAGTATTAGTTATAGTTTTCATTCTCATCTCATCTTTCACTATCACACAAACCATTAGGGGCCGATTACCTAGATTTTAGGCCCCTTAAAACAACAATTATCATCATCATCATCATCCATCCCTCTATTTGCTTGGATATAAGTTGGAAAGCCGCGAATAATCACTTCTAGGAAGGCCGAGGTGGATATCGAGCCAACCTCTTCTCAGTTTTTCCTCACAAGATTGAGTGTAACCCTTTCCAGCCCTCAGACCAGCATTAAATATCTTGGCAGAGCCGAGAATCAAACCTAGCTACCACAGGAGGTGGACTACAACAACGCGTACGGGTTGATCATGCTGTGAAGTGCACTGAAGGCTGCACCGTGAGACCGCTTTGCCACCAGTTACTCGAGCAGGTTATGTAAGAATTCATATCAAAACATATAAAAAGTCCTGGTACGTGAAGGTCATACTGAGAACCCACAGCGCATTATATCGCCCATGAATCACCACTTTCTTTATCAGCATGATCAAATCAGTTTCCCTGAACGTTCCAGAGGTCAAGCATTCTCATCGCCATTCTAAATCAACCCTTAGGCCTATTGTTAAAATATTACATGGTCGTGCGGGAAGCCATTTTTCAGTGTTGCCTTAATAATCGAAATTTGATGTTTTCAGTCAGTCAGCACGATTGTAGGGTATCTCCTGGAAGGAAGGCGGCAAGAAAACTGGGTTGGATTCAGATTGTTCAAAATGAAACTTGCTCGATGGGGGGGTCACAGTTGAGAAGATTGTTGAAGTAATCAGCTAAAATTTGACAATTCGCATTGGTGTTTGTTTCTATTGAGCATTCAGGTCGACGAAAGCACAGGCTGAATAATCGGTATCCTTTAAGGTTCTCTTTAAAAATCTTGTAAAAATTCCTAGTATTAATCTAAAGTCTTGTTCTATTTCCTCTATTCGATTTTTATCATAATTACGTTCTTCTTTTCTAATTAATTTTGATGATTGTTTTCGAATTTGCAGCAACTCCTGCCATTGAAATGGGCGTTTCCCTAATCATGGAATAATTACACGAAATAAATACTTCGTCAAGCGATCATCATCACTTAGACACTTAGACTAATAAAATCTATCTCTGTCTTTACAATATACACCCTGTCTGAAAAGTTCGGTGAATGGGCTATATTACGAACGGATTGTTGACTCACCTGAAACAGCCGTTATGCACTTCTGAGAACGACTGAACAAGTCCTGGAGACTCGTGGCATAATCTTCTTTAGGAATAGCCTTCAGTTTGGGCCGTCAAAACTCGAAATTGAAACCAAGAGAGAAGCATGAATTTATGTTACCTGCCTTGCACACCTGATAGACGGGCGGCAGTGAGATGGGTGAATTTATGCAACCTAACGTGCACACGTGTTCGACGGGTGGCAGTGAGAAGGTTGAATGTTCCGTGGAATGAAATGGTCCAGGAAAATCATCGTCACGGGTGACGAGACCTGGTGCCTGATTTAGGACCTCGAAGGCAAGCGTCAAAATATGGAGTATCGAGAATCAGAGTCGCCGAAATGCCCTGAAGGGCCAGAGGTTTTCGGGCATTTCGGACATCCAACGTAATGTGACGACCCAACTGAAGGCTATCCCTCAGGAAGAATATGCCAGGACTTGTAAAGCCGTTCTAAGAACTGTATAACCATCCACGGGGATTACTTCGAAGGATAGTAACGGCTGTTTCAGGTAAGCCAACAATCCGTTCGTTATATAGACCCATTCACCAAACTTTTCAGACAGAGGGTATATAGACTAAACTTATTTAGTTGCAGCAGTTGTTAAACTACAACAACTAGTCGAGATTTTTTAGTTATTTGTGATTTTTTGTTAAGATACTGAAAGTGGTGATTGGCCTTTAAGTTTGCTATTAAATGGTCAGGGTGGAGTGGATTGTGAACTTAGCTGCTTGAGTGATGTGCGCTCCGGTTCCGGGGCAAGTTGCACGGTTGTCCGTCACACTTTCAATGTGTATCACGCGAATTTACGTGCCAGGAACATCTTGATCATCAGCTCCGTGTTGTATTTTCTTTACTTTTATCTTAAGGTGGATTATCGCCTTTCTAAGGATTTTTACCTAAATGATTAATAATCCAGGCAATAGCAGAATTAAAGTATTAAATATCACAATAATAGTAATTATTTTTTATTTATCGCTTATCCTCCCAGCTCGGCTTCACCTACGAGGGATCATTCCTCTACCGTCACAAGGATAGTGTCTGGGAGTTGGACACACTTTGTCAGCAGATACAACCAATTGACCGCTAACTTGGATCTAATTAAGGAAGCGTCAGGGAAGGAATTTTTGATGGAAGTTGGTTGGTTGGGGTAGTTCCTTAGTTTAAGGGCTGCGACAACGCGGCCATGTACCCCCGTGTACTTTGGGTGTGTGTAGAATCTGTCTGATAACTGGTGTTAATTGTGATGGCTGTATTTGTTTATGTTATCTGTCTTTAATTTAAGTAAGGACTGCAGACATTCGATTTAAAGTAGTTCCATCTTCTGCTACCAAACGCCACCGTCAACGTCCAACTAGTTCTGAACTTTGTTATTAGATGCCACCGCAGTTGGCTCCTGGCGACGAACGTTGGAACCTAACAGCGTTGGTCAAATATAAGCTATATTTAGCTTCACAGAAGTGTTATTAGTGGAAGGTTCTTTTACATGCCATAAATCTATGACATGGGCCCGCCGGATTAACTTCCCCTCCGAAGGAAGGCATATTGAGGGATTTCTAACGCTCTTAAAAAATCCGACGACTTCGGCTGGGTTTGAACCCGCAACCTTGGGCATAGAAACTCAGCATGCTACCAACGATCCACCGAAGCTGCCTGGAAGGAAGTTGGCCATGGACCTGTTGAAAGAAAACGTCCCGGTATTTGCCTGGTGGTGATAATGGGAAACCACGAAAACCATTTTCAGGACGGCCGAGGTTGGATTCGAACCTACGCTCTCCCGATGCCAGTGAGGCACGAGTTAGCGCCCTCGACCACCGTGGCCGGTCTTTTCTCCTGTACAGAAATTAAATGAAATTTTACTGATAACCTGTGTTTCAGTGTTGTCTTTACTAATGTGTGTAACTAATTACGAGATTGGGGCTGGGATAGGTGCCTTGGGACTAAAAATACGGCACTGTCCTTACATTTGCCTGGGGGGAGTGTGGAGAAACCCGGGGGAAAACAAAACAGCGTCGCCATTCCAAACTCCTGACTTGGTGCAGCTCCTCATCGCTGTTGTGGTGAGCGATTTAACTATTTATAGGTTAGTGGTATGTATATTAACCACCTGCTATATTGTCAAAGTTGCTGATGGTTGAATCTTTCAGCCATATTATGACAACACATTTTCTTTTGGAAGTGTTAATATTTCTTAAAACTAAATCATATTTGTTATCTTCGTGACCTGAGATGCTTAATGAAATTGTATTTTTAACAAAAACAATTAAATCGTAAATAAATTAAATAAAGAAATTAAAATTGAAATTAAGTAATTGTAAAAATGTATAACCTTATAAAATTACTATCAAAATTAAATAACCTTATACAATAATTAATAAGCTTATAAAATTACAATTAAGTGGCACTTAATGCGGTGGGGTGGGGAAACTGTTTATTAAATCACCAAAGAAGAGATTGTCAAGGCAGTGGAAGAAGAAGGGAAGAGACGGTCGAGTCGGCTGTGGTGTTTTGTGATTGTAGACTTGTAGAGACTCTGTGAAGACAGGAATGGCGCGATTGTATTAGATTTTGTGTGAATAAATATCAGAATTAGGAAGAGATAAAATTAATTTATAATTAAGAAAGCTTAAACAATTAATAATAAATAAGTATATAAAATAGAATTATACAATAATTAAGAACATAAAAACTATATTAAAATAAAATCCTAAAAACATTCAAACATAAAATGAAAAAGATAAGCACAAGATAAAATTAATCAATTAAAATTTGGCTAAAATATTAAATTTAAATAAATACAAATGTAATATTTTAATAATAGTTCTGCCCTATAAAGGGTTAATGTGCACGATTGCGCAGTGAGGTAAATATATTCCTACAGATGGGGCATTATGGAGTGAATCAGAATGTTGCTGAATATACATTGCTCGATCCTGATAGCCCTAACAATTGCTGCAGGATGTTTACGTGCCGATAAACCTTACCCGATAACAATGTCGACCAGCAGTGTTCAGTACCTCCACAACAGAAAGAAAACTGGAAAACCGTACCAAAGTCAGTTGAATATTGCATTTCGATGGTGTCTCTTCTTTTCCATTATTTTCCTTATGACTGGTAACGCCTCACAGCCATGTGAGGATGTGCCTTCTAACAGAACAATTGAAACGGTCGGGGCTGAAAAGTATTAGGCTACTTTTCAGGAGACTGATAAAACGTCATTGACAGAACTAAACTTAACAAACACACTATATTAGTCATCTATGTTTTGAAGCAACTATTCAGGTCATATTTTTGTTAGCGGAATATTAATTTTAATTTAATAAACATATTTTTCTAATCATTTTTGGAAACGTGACTTAATGCCTTTCAGCTCCGTGGTCAGTTTATTGCGGCATAAAGCCATCCAGAATGAATATTTCACATTATATTTTATTTTGAAATGGATGTATAACATAAAAACCACCTAAACCTTGTTCAAATGTAATTTACTGTAACACGCGGGAATCTCGCAGTGCGGCCAACATTAAGTACGGAGTATGGTGCTGAAAGGCATCAAGTCATTGACTTAATGCTTTTCTCCTCTAATCGCACTTCATGTAGCAGTGGCTTCTGGCTTAAACAGAAGACTCACTTAATTCTCTCTTCTGCTGTTCCAAGGCCCTTGGGTCAATACTTCACAATACTAATTGTTTAATAAATGAACATTTTTGACTTAATGCTCTTCATCTCCGACCGATTCAATTCATGTTGGGTCATTTTCCTGCAGTGACATAAAGATCTAGCTTGCACCTGTTTCAGTGAAGATTCCGCCGTTCTGAATTTCTTAAATACGGTGACCATATTTTTGACAGTCAACATCGGGACAGCCCTGTTGGGGGGAATTTGGGAGGATAGACAGAGTATTTTTAATTTATGGCCTTTTACAAAATTTAATTTTAAGAAGTTCCACAACAATCGATCCACCAAAAATCCAATATAGAGGGATAAATGATTCCAAAGTTTATTTTAGTGTTTCTTTTTATTTCTTCAAGTGCCTTACAAGTTTTGTGAGAAAAAAAAGAAAACATTAGTACAACTCAGCAATTCTCCTGGTTTATGCCGTGTCTTGTGTGGGGTTTCGCCGAGGACTCCTAGCTGGCTCATCAGCGGGCTCTTGGTGTCCGTGCCGGGCCCCCACAGGAGTAGCAAACTGCTTGCTACCTCCCTTTATATAAAGCGCACCTGCGCCTTTTTACTGCGAGAACCAAAAGCTCAAGCAGCCATAACCTCCCTATGAAGGCTTCCAAATAGATGGTATATTGGCTTTCACGGCCAGTGAATTAAAACTCAGGTTTGTGCCGTGTCTTATCTGAGCGAGGACATCAAGAGCCCGCTGGTGAGCCAGCTTGGTGTCCGAGGCGAAACCCTACACAAGACACAGCACAAACCTAGAAGAATAGCTGACTTTTTATTCACTGGCCGTGAAAGCCAATATAAAACATTAGTAAGTTTATTTGTTTCTTACTTTACAATAAGGCTTGTTTGCTATCTCTTGATGAATGCAGTACATTTGCATTTGTCTGTTGGCACAGGCTAGAGTAAAATGTGGCTTTTCACCGATGTCTCAGTCTCACTCATGGCTGTGATTATATGGAAGCTACTGAGGAATGGGTGGTGCTTAGTAATGACATTCAGGGCACAGTCAATGCCTGCGGATGTTGTGAAAGGTTCTACTCATAGGTTTAGTACTGCAGTTATAACTCGGTGAGGAAAGCAATGGCAAACTATCCCACTCCTCACCTCGCCTAGTACGCCTCAATATAGCGCTGCCTTGGGTTTTTGTGGGTATCTACCCACATAACCTAACGGTGGTACTTTTTGAGGATCCAACCAGCCTTCGGGCTGACTACCTAACAGACTTTACAATACATCTTTTGATTACAATAACAAAAAGAGATATTCTTATTGAGTCTCTACAAGCGCCTGAAGTCTTTACGAACTAGGGCAGGGTCGTGGATATTTCAAAACAAAACGTATTTTTCGTTTAATTACGCATATTTTTCAGAGTTTTTTTTAACTTAAAAATCAGGACACTTTTATTAATATTTGGGATGCCGGGACATGCTCCTTTAAATCGGGACTGTCCTGATTTTTTCGAGACGTATGGTCCCTGTAGCCATAGTATATTTCCATGTAGGTATCCACTCGTACTACAGTATAGTATAAGGTTCATTTTCCTTCAGGCATGTTGCTCTACTGTCGGGGAAATAAGTATAGGTACTCGAATTTAGAGGTCAATAAAACATTTACCCGTAGTCTTACATAAGATCAACCTACACCAAAATGTTTCTTGTTTTATTTGTCGTTTAACGATATAGAGTAAATATTTGCATTGTATTTCGTTAAAATTTTATAGCAGATTGAACAAAAAAGTACCGGTTTCTCTTACCAAGTTCACGGAGCGCTCACTTAGAAAGATCATTACATTAAAAGTATTGATCTGATCGTAACGAAACTTTAACACGTCTTAAAGGAACTTATTGTTAACGCGGATATGAAGTTTCAATCTGATCTGACGCTTCTAAAAATAGTTGTTAATTTTGTAAAACAACTTATTCTCGTGCCTGGGGGGTCATAGCAGTATGAAATGTGGCTTGTTATGAGGCTCATAGCAATGCTAGGCTAAACTAAAAACTACATTTTATCTAAGTTACTTGTGATAATCTCTTCCGGCTCTGATGGTATTAGAGTATCCGAGACCTGGGTTGTCTTTCACTTTCCCACCTTAATTGGCCCTTGCCTCATCTTTCCTGATCCTTTATTTTTCGAGGAGTTAAACCACTTCTCTTTATTTTCATGGTATCTCCTGCCTTCTGCTCAAGTGTCTCAAGGAAGCAGGACTAGGATGTCTATCCCCACCACTTATGGTGCACCCTGTATGCCTCCAGGGCTCTCAGCTGGTTAGTTCGGAAGTTGGTGACTCCGAGGGATTCCTGAGCTAGGTTCGGTTTTTTCCCCTTTTACATTGCCTTTTGGGTGGATCCTCTCCTCTTTCCCTTTCCTATCTGCTTTTCATGGCTCTCCTTATTTCCTAGTCCCTTTAATTCTCATTCTTCGAGAGTTGAGGGCATTCATTGTCCCTGTCTTTTATTTCCCTTATTCTTCTTTTATTTTCAGTTTCTCCTCCTAGTGTGTAAGTCGGTAATTTGTACTTAGGATTATTTATTGGTTCATTTTCGTTTTCACGATTACCCAAACCATTAGGGGCTGATAGTCTACACGATAGGCCCCTTGAAACAAAAATTATCATCATCATCATTCTCTAGGCCAGGGGTTCTTAACCTGTGAGGCGTGCCTCACCTGGGGAGGTGCAAAGAGGTTAGCGCTTTCTAGTAGAGAAATGAGGAACTTTACCGAGATTAATTTTGCCATTATGAACACGGCTACTGAATTCAAATGGGTTCTTTGACATGCCAACATCGTATGACATGGTGTCGTAATTTTTGCCGCCTTTCAAAAATCACGTACCACGGCCAGGAGCGAACCTGCAAGCTCGGGGTTAGTAGACCGACACGTTGACCACTCACCCATCGTGGCAAGCTACTCGCCGGTTATTCGATATTTACGAAATGATACAATTTGAGTACTCATTCCTTTGATTTACTGTTTCTGAAATCCATGTAAAAGGAAGGACCTCAGAATGTTAAAATGATATGAAACAGGTGTCACAGCGGCCAAAATGTGAAGTGGACACCAATTTTGGAGAGTATTTTCCTACAGCAACAGAATTTGCAAATCGCACACTTCGTACATTTTTTAAACAAATTAGCGATATGAAATTAGAGTGCAATTCGTCACTGCTAATGTCTATTCTCTTCCATTTGAATGCTCATTTGTCACGATCGGGCGCTTGTGAACGCCGCAGGAGGGATCTAAAATAATATTGTGCCCGCTGGCCGAAGGTTTCGGGGAGCCACCGGTTTCAAATGACCCTTCCGAGACCCTCTTCCAGTTAACACACAAGTATAGGGGACGATACATTCATAGGCTGGTGTAGCACAAAAGTCTGCACTCGGGGGTGTCGGGAATTAGTGAGGTTCGATCTTTAACCAGCTCAGAGGAATGCATCGATAACAAAACTAAACAAGAAAAGAGAGGTCAGTCTTAGGTTAAAATCACAAATAAATTTTATTCAGAATAGATCCCTAGCCTAGCATGAGAGTTGCAAACGGCTAGTCCGATACTATTCTGCCCTGAGAGAAATATAAAAGGAAGTCCTAAACAAGATCTAAATTGCTCTCATTGCCCTAAAATAAAATTCGACAAAATGAACTAGCTAAGAGAATGGCACGTAAGATCGGCCCTAAGCAATTATATCGAAATAACTTACGGGTGGATCAAACATCAAAAGAATTTACAGCAAAGCAAGACATTTACTTGTATACAAATACTAGAACATTTACATTTAGTAGCAAGGGGAAAATGTGTCCTATGCTATGATGGTGCCACCTCTAACATTTATCTTTAGAGTTAAGTGTTTAGCTAGTCCTAAATATCATTAATTAATAACGAGATGCGTTTATTACTAAGAAAATCAAGCTATGTGCACAATGTTGCTGAATAAAAAAAAATATGCTAATACAACACAAATGCATACAATAATTCAGCACTCCTATGGTTGTGCAATTGGCACTGCCTGCGTACTCGATTTGTTACAGTTTGTAACAAACGGTCATAGTGTCAAAGTGTTAAGAAAATAGAAAATATAGGAAAGCCTGCAAATGCGATAGTAATTAAACAATTACATCGACTCATATTGCTACTAATCTGATGTGTGTGCTTCAGTTATCACATCACCAATTAGTGGTCGACTAATCATGTGAAAATGTATCAAAATGTATCTGCAATAGCTTAACAATATCTAAGTGTTAACATTTGGTCCAGAAGAATAGTTTATTTTTAATGTTTATAAATTTTATTTAGGTTCAGGGGGAATTATAAGATTTGTTAGTTTTCAAAACCCTATTTTTGATTATTATTAGAGTTTCACACAATTATTTATTCCTGCCAGTATTGTTGTTCAGTTTATGGACCTTTAAAAGCGTTCAGTGTATTCAGGTAACGTTTGTATCCAACTTAAGCAAATAACTCAATAGTTCAATAGTTTACGAGACACCCTGTGTCTTCACCAATATTTCATCACACTTTATTAGACATCTTATGTCTTCACCAATTACTTTACTCTCATTTCGGATCCATTGATCCAGGCGCCTTCGGTTTTGGTACGACTTTAGTTAGTTCATTACCACCGATATAATCACAATAACAATGCCGGAGGTATTCATCCACCGTCACGACTCATATAATATTCTTAATTTACAAAAGTGAGGAATCCTAATTGATACACGTTTGAATTGCTGGTAATAAAGTTTATGTGTACAGAAAACACATCCTGACAACGCTTTAAATAAACATAAATGTTTCTGATACCAGCTGACTGTGTGTGCGTTTATAAAATTGCCTCTTCCCTGAATAAATCGAACCTGCGTTCATTTGGTTACAAAATACAATTTCATTCATGGCCTGTGTGTCTTCTATTAAAGAAATAAACCTGTTTTCAAGTATTGTTCTGGCCAATAAATGTGAGTGACGGAACTCTGCATTCCACTTGTAATAATGTCAAGAATCTCACAGCCTTCTGAAACAAAATATTAATCCACTGCCTAGAATCGAGTGTGCTGTGTAGTGAACTTGGCTCGTAACCTTGGCCTCGATTTAACATTGTCAAACTAGTTTATTTGTCATCAGCCTGACAAAAATAAAAGTTGATAATACCTGTTTTTAAATTATACGAATGAGCATTGAAAATCCAGCCTTCCTGGCTTCTATAAATGTTTAATAAAACTTATATTTTCCACACGCGTCTTATAATTAGCTACCTGCATTGTGCACTAAATAAATGAAACCAAAATAAACTAAGTCTACTGTTTTTCACTCTTACAATACGCTATAAATATTTAATCTGACGTACAGATTCAGCGTCACTTGGTTCGAGTCCCGCCATGAGATGTTGTATGCGGTCTCGTGTATGACTTTAGGTTACCATTTCATTGTGTCTGGACATCCTCCGTCGACAATTCCCCACGCATGATTTAGCAATCACATGCCATCGCGCGGTTGGAGTTGTATCTGAAGATCTGCTGGTTTATCATTATTGCGATATTAGCGTTGGTAAAAATGTAGCACATGATTAAATAAAACTATCGCGCACTGCAGCTAATATGCGGTAAAAAAAAATGCCCATTTCACTCCGCCACTGGCTCTAGTTTCTGTCGCTTGTGCGACACTCACTCGTGACTTGCACTGATATTTACACAAGAAAATTTTAACAAAAATTAAATAAATCACTGCCCATCCGGCAAATAAAGATTGTACTTGTAGGTTTTGTACAGTTATAAAGTTAATTAAATACACATTTTATAGAACACTGAAACATGTGTGTGTGTGCGTGAGAATGAGACCATGCGGTCGCAAAGTTTTCTTCACACAAGTCCTTCATTTCACCTCGGATAATAATAAAAATATTTTACAGTTTTCGTAGTGGTGAATGCCTTCAATCGATCAATTACTACACAATGCCATGATGGCTATCCATAAGAAAGTTATTCGCAGATTTTTCCTGCCACATGGTTTCCTTTCACTTGTGCTCCATCATGCACATGTTGTCTCTTCCACAGACGAATAGGAACTGGTGTTACCAAATATGGCGTGCTCTCAGTACATGAGCTGGCCGCGTAAATTGATAGTTTCTTCGATTTACGAAGTATGCTGTACTTCAAATATGCAGAATTACTTGGTTATAATTATGGTAGATTTTTGGAATGTGAAACATAAGTAAAAATATAATCATAAGCGATATTGCTTCAGCTTCTTCCCGCCGCTCGCAGGGTATGTTCAGTTACATTTCAGCATAAGTTTTAGTCTCTGTTGCCTGAGCAAACATGCGTCAACGGGCGCAATATATATGACTAGCATTACCCGTTGCGGCTTCGCCCGCGAATATTCTAGTTGTAATGAGTACACTTAGCAAAATCTCAATCATGAATGCAAATGACTCATTTATCCTTGGTATGAATAATCAGACTTTTTCAATTCAGCTACTGGTGCAGTGGTCAGGAGTTTGTCATTCCTTCATAGGTATATTAGAGCGAAGTTAGTTTTCTGAGAATATCAAAGACACTGTTAATTTAAGGGCCTTAAAATGTGGTTTTCGGAGACCGTTTATAGTCGAGTGAAAATGACTTTCGTACCACTCACACACGTGAAAATTGCGTGAAAAAAATTCTAGAATGCCCCTTGACCTCCTTAAGCGCATTATACTGTATGTATTGATGAATTTTACAGCTTAATTTGGTTCCGTGATATGCTTATAACCGTCTGTAAACTTTCACAGTAATGTAATAATATTGGAATGACATTGCGTCTTACAGAAATAGTTGGACCTGTGAGATTCTGTTACCATGGTTACCGTGTTGCATTCTTCCATTATTTCATTGTAAATATACATGTTTTAAGGCATTTATTTAATTGTGCGGCATTTAAAGAGTAAGTGAGTGCGTTTCGCTTACGCATTGGGTTATGCTGAACCTGTAGGTACCCCATATGTGTAGGTTGGTGTTAATGGGACCTTATTTTCGGTACAAAACTGGAGTGGGACCTTAGCAGAATAATATAAGGAGAGATTATTAATTACTTCGTGAAAGAGAGGGGTGGGTGGTGAAATTTTAAGTTTACTTTTAGGGGATGTGTGATTGTAAAGAGGTTATGAACCCCTGCTCTAGACAAACACACAGGAAAATGAGCCTAACATGAATTGTGGTGTTGGAAGGCACATCCACACACGCTGGGAGGCGGGACCGGTCATAAGGAAAATATTGGGATAGAACAGCATTGTCAGATACGCGGTATTGCAGGCACTCCATCGATATGAGCAACCTGAAAAGGAGCATTCCACGTTCCTTTGTCATTGACAAAGATTTCTTGGATGTTTTTATCAAGCACTAATACATTTTTTGTGGGCTTCGCCATACCGAGCAGATATGTCTTTTGCACAATAGCCTGATGTAATATGATGGTGCCCCTGCATTGAGCCAAATTAGCTGATCAACTGCATGTAAGAGATTTCTTATCAGCAATTTATATTTACTGGCCAGCCCCGTGGTATTGGGGTAGCGTGCCTGCCTCTCACCCGGAGGCCCCGGGTTCGATTCCCGCTCCGTCAGGGATTTTAGAAACTGACGGGAAGGCTGGAACAGGGTGCACTCAGACTCGCGTGGACAATTGAGTAGCTGTCTGACAGTGAGGCAGCGCTTCGGTCACGAAAACCAAGGTTAATGGCTGAGGGGACCCGGTTCACTGATCACGCGTCACCCAAATATCTGCAGGTCAAATGGCTGGGCAGCGGTCGCTTGGTAGGCCTAGGCCCTTCACGGACTGTAGTGCCAGGGGTTATTAATTTATATTTACTGTAATGCGTTTTCCAGCGTGGTTTATCTTGAATTAATTTAAAATGACGTAATAACCGGACACGGAGGCCGAGAGCTCTAACACACGAGCTCATGCCTCGGCAGAAGGTAGGTTTGAATACCACCTCGGCCATCCTGATAATGGTTTACGTGGTCTCCCATTTTCACCACCAGGCAAATGCTAGGACAGTTCCTTCATCATGTCCACCGCAGTCATCCTTCCAAAATCCCTTCTCTGACTCTTCCTTAATTAGACCCAAGATAGCAGTCACCTGTAACCATCCCCAGTTGTATCTGCTGACAATGTGTGTTCAGCTCCTAGACACCATCCTTGTGACGGTAGAGGAATGATCCCTCGCAGAGTCCGTGGATGTAACCGAGCTGGGAGGATAAGCGATTTAAAAAAAAACAACTTTCAGGATGGCTGAGGTAGGAATTGAACCCACGTTTTCTCAATTTACCCACACGGGGCTAAGTGAACACCGTCCCAACCCTCAGACCAGAATTAAATATCTAGGCAGTGCCGGGAACTGAACCCGGGCCTCCACGGTGACAGCCACGAATGCTAGCCCCTACACGACGAGGTGGACTGAAACACTCAGTATGCCTTCCTTCGGAGGGGAAGTATAGCTGGCGGTCCCATGTCATAGATTTATAGCATGTAAAGGAACCTTCCACTAATTACACTTGGGTGAAGCCAAAATATGTAGGTTAGGTTTGATTAATGCTCGTAAGTTCCAACGCTCGTCACCGGGCGCTAGTTGCGATGGCGTAGTGGTAGCGAAGTTCACAGCTAGGTGTCGTGCATGTTAGCATTTGGTGGGGAAAGTAGAAACTACTTGAAATTATTGTCTGCAGTCCTTACTTGAATTAAAACAGATAACACACTATAATACAGTCACCACAATTAACACCGGTTATCAGACAGATTCTACACACCGACAGTGGTGGTTACGCTCGCTAAAGCGCAGCATTAGGTCATGGGGCCAAGCTCTCTGCTGACTCAGTAGACGCGTGGGTTCGAGCCCCATCGTCGGCCGTCCTTGAAATGGTTTTCCGTGGTTTCCCATTTTCAACTCCAGGCAAATGCTGCGACGGTACCTTGTGACAGGCCACGGACGCTTCCTTCCCCACCTTTCCCAATTTCATTCACCATCATTCATTTCATCTCTCATTAACTCCCATCCGGCCGTAAAAACCATCCACCAGAAATACTTCCATCGCGTCTCATCCCCGACCCCTTTGGAAAACGGGACTAATAAGGGGTAGACATTCACACATCAGACAGATTTTTTTAGGGTAGGCCTGAGGCTTTTAGTGCCGGGAGTGTCCGAGGACATGTTCGGCTCGCCAGTTTTGTAGCTGCTTCAAGGCGGACACCCAAAGGGTGAGCTACACGTACCGTCGCGTGTGGAGTGTTATCTGGGGAGGAAAGTTTGAATATAAGGACGAGGAATTGGAAGGTAGCGGCTGTGGCCTATAGTTAGGGACCAACCCCGGCATTTGCCTGGAAGGAACATGGGAAACCACAAAAGACCATCTTCAAGGTTGCCGGCGGGGAGAATCGAACCTCCTCGCCTCCCGGATGTGAGCGACTGCCAGCAGTCATGCCGTAACGACCACGGCTAACTCACCCGGTCATCAGACAGATTCTACACACACCCAAAGTACACGGGGCTACATGACCGCGTTGTCGCAGCCCCTAAGCTAATAAGGAAGGAGGAAGGTCTGAAACACACCACGCTAGTGTTTTGGCGCTGGTGACTCTCGAGTGCAGTTTTTGACCCAGGATGTGCCTGCTGGCGCTAATGTGCCTCATATCAATTATTAGAGTCCAGTATTAAAACTGGTGATCAATAGCAAGTGCAATAACGCCAGCCTGTGCCCGCCCGCAGGTGGGACAAATGCGATGAAGGGGCACCCTGTACTTTGCCCTCCCCCGCACGCTGACACATGTGAAACACGCGTATATCACGGACCAACGGCCCGAGACCAGGTACAGTCACCCGATGAGCGTGGGTTCGATCTCCCAACACTTTGAACCATTCACAACACCGCCGCTGTGTTTAATGTAGCACTTCCCACTCATCGCAGTGACCCCCTCCCCCCAGGGGCTCACATATCGTGGGACGTGGATTGGCGACCACGGGACCCCAGTTGAGTCCGGCATTGTTTCCACTTACTTGTGCCGGACTCCACTCCGTCTTCTTTCCTGTCGACCTCTCTTGGTCAACTCTTGTTCCCTTCCGAACCCGGACTGGCTGCGTGGCCCAGCGGTAACGTTGTCGCTTGCTGGCCCCTATGTTGCAAGTTCGTATCTTGGCGCAATCAGCTGGCATTTGAGGGTTCGTAAATGCGTGGGAACCGTGTCGGTAGATTTACTGGCACGTTAAAGATCCCCTTCGGGGCAAAATTCTGGCACCCCGGCGTTTCTAAAAGCCACAGTAGTTAAAACGGGACGTAAAACCAATAACATTATTATTATTATTATTATTATTATTACTTCCGATCCCGACGGTATTAGGGTATTCGAGGCCTAGGGAGTCTCTTCCTTTCCCGCCTTAATTGGTCCTTGACTCATCTTTCCTGATACCCTCATTCTGCGAGGGGCCAGCCTTCTTTTTCTTTTCGTGATATCCCCTGCCTTCTGGACAAGGCCCTCAAGGAGGCAGGGTGTATGTAGCCCCACCACTTCTGGTGCACCCCGGATAATGCTACACCCTCAGGGGCTCACGACTGGTGAGTTTGGGAGTTGGCGATCCCGAGGGATTCATGAGCTGGGTCCATTTCTTCCTATTTTTCCACTGACTTTGGGGTGGGCTCTCTCCTCTTTACCTTTCCTATCTGCCTTTCATGGCTCTCCTTCCTTCCAAGTCCCACAATCCTCATTATTCGAGGGTTGAGGTCATTTATTTTCTTCCTGTCCTTTATTTGCCTTTGTTTACCATTTCTTCTTCTAGTATGTAAGTCTGTAGTTAGTAATAGTTATAGGTATCATTCTCATCTCATCTTTCACTTTCACCCAAACCATTCGGGACCGATAACCTAGATGTTAGGCCCCTTAGAACAACAATTATCATCATCATCATCATCCCAGTGAGCATTCTTGGCTGTCAACGAGGAGGCCCAGGTTCGTTTTCTGGCTCTGCCAAGAAATGTAATTCTGATGAGAGGGCCGGAACACACTTAACTTCGTGAGTCATAATTGAGATGAGGTGGGTTCGATTCCTATCGTATCCATCCTGGAAGTGGTTTTCTGTGGTTTCCCACTTCCACTCCAGGCAAATGCTGAGGTGCTATCTCAATTAAGGCCACGGCTGCCTCCCTCCCAATCCTCACCTGAATTACAAATAGTCATCACAATAACACAGGTTATCAGACGAACATTCCACACTCGCTCAAGTACACGGGACTAAATACAACGATGACGTGGTGGCTGCTGATCTCGTCATCCGTTTTATAAGTGACAGTGGGTTAGGGTCAGCAATATAAAGGATTGCCAAGGAGGGTGAGTGGTTATCGTGTCGGACTGCCAACCCCAAGCTTGCAGGTTCGTGGTAAGTGATTTTTGATAGGGGAAAAAATCACGGCATGCATGCCATAAGTTGTTGGAGCTTAGATATTTAACCTCCTTGACTTCTAAGTACATAGCGTTCCAAGTAACGACTAAATTCGACGTGCAAGCTGACCTCTGGGCGTCAAATAACAAAGCTTGCACCCGGCACCTCCGGCCATACGATATTATTATTATTATTATTATTATTATTATCAATATAAATTTACAAATTGATTACTGTATTACTGAAAGACTTGTTCTTTTTTTGAAATTCTGATTTTTTTCCCGTAATTTTTGTTTATTATTATAAGTTAATTATTAGTTTTAATTATTTTTTCTAGTATTTTTAGACCATTTCATATTTATAAACACATCGCACTGACTCCGCACATTACATATAAACAGGGGGGAGAAAAGGGAAAAACCAGTGTCGTTGAGATAACATCCCATCTCAGTCGACCACACCTGGAGTGACAGTGAACACGAAAACTGCGCTTAGCTCCAGCGAGGAAGACTACCATATAAATACTAGCCTGTAATATTACAGTTTAACCATAGTTGATTATTTACAACCATATAATCACTCCAAATTACAAACTCCGGATATCTATCACCATTTAGCAATTCACCTAACATCATATATACTGCATTTAGCATACACCGACAGTTGCAGTACCAATACTGCAACTAAATAATTGTACTTATTGTAAATATTTTCACCTGTATGTTCAAACATAGATTTTATAGCCTAAGTGTAATGGATCTGATGATGATCGCTTGACGATCGAAACTGGTCATCCTAGTGTATTTATTAATCTCATGTAATTTATTTCAGGATTAGGGCATAACCCAGCTCTTTTGGGTAAATTCGTGTTGACCGACTGAAAAGCACTAAACTCTTGTCATATTTATTTCATATTTATTCTAAATTTGTATAATTTAATCCATGTTAAGAGGGGTAGATGACCTCACTGTTCCACCCTTTCAAACTTCAATAACTGACTAACACAATGTCCAAGCCCAACTATATCTTGCCTAGGAGGTCCCGGTTTCAATTATCAGCTCCGTCAGGGAATATAGAACAGACGTGAGGGCTGTAATGGAATGTGTTCAGCCTCTCGAGGACAATTGAGGAGCTGCATGATCCTAGAAGCAGCTTAGCCAAGAAGACTAAGAAAGGAGCACATCTTGATGACCATGCGCTGTCTCGCAATCTGCACGCCATAAGGCTGAGCAGTGGGCTGGAGACAACAGGGATGTTTAGTTGTTCTTTTTCTTCGCCGTTATTAGTGTGGCTGAGGTCGTTTTCCGGATCGAATTTTAGAACAGTCCGTTGGCATTTAAGGGTGTTTAAATAGATTGAGCGAGACCATAAAGAATTGAATAAGCAAGTGTGGCAACTGGACTTGTTCCTGTCGCTCACAGCGCTGGGATGAGAATGTGTCCTCCACTCCCATTACAAATGTAGCGGCAGCACGCCGGTCTCTCACCGCTGGATCCGTGGTTCAAATCCCGGTCACTCCATGTGAGATTTGTGCTGAAAAAAACGGAGGCAGACAGGTTTTTCTGCGGGTACTCAGGTTTTCCCTGTCACAAATTTCATTTCAGCAACACTCTCCGCTATCATTTCATCTGTCATTCATTTAATCATTGCCTCAGAGGAGTGCGACAGGCTTCGGCAGCCGGCACAGTTCATATCCTCGCCGCTAGAAGGGGACTTCATTCATTACGTCCCTGACCCAGTCGTTCGACTGGAATCAGGCTGTGGATTTTCATTTTCATATAGGCTATTAAAAGCCTCGTCCACACCGGCAGATTTGTTTCCAGAAACATTGTATGCAGACTGTTTTCCAAATGTTTCTCATTTGTATGCGGAATGTTTGCAGACTTTTTGAAAACTATCTACATACAATCGGGAGACACTTTTCATACTCGAGTGATGTTTGGAAACAGTCTGCATACAGTTTGCAAACAATCTGCATACAATTGACATACAAATGACAAACAAATCTCGTGTTTCTGGAGACAAGATACAATGTTTTCTGTTTTCCAACGAAATGGAAAACACGCATACAAGAAACAAGTATTTTGTCTCAAGTCTTCCTGTGTGAACGTGTTTTGAAACTGGAGACTGGTTACAAACCAGACGCATCCAGTAGCCAGTTGCCTTTCGAGCGGATCACAGGGCAGATGGAGTCATACTGCTGAGTTAATTGTTCGTGAATTGTGCGGGGCAAAAGTAGATATTTAGTTTTTAGTTTTAAAATTTGATAGGAAAACTGTCCTCCTGGTGATAGTCCCAAAATGACTTCTTGGAATCAGGAACAGACAATCAAATTAATTGAAGAGCACTCTTCATGTCCAACACCTCCTCTTCCTTGGTAGAGTAGACACATAATTAAGCAATACAAAACACTCACAAGTCAAAAGTACGTCTTGTTCACTCGGCAACGCCAGAAGCACTGACTGTGTGGACTAATTCTGGTGTGGACGCAAACGAAGTAACATACCGTACTTGTATCGGATACAATGTTTCTAAACAGTCTGCAGACTGTATGCAGACGTGTATGGAGACTGTTTGCAGACTGTTTCCAGGCTCCAAAGTAGTATACATACAGTCTTCATACAGTTTTCAAACAGTTTGCATACAGTCTGCAAACAAATCTGCCGGTGTGGACGAGGTTGTAGACTGCTTTGAGCCTATAAATCTGACTCAAGCCCAACTGGCACATGCTCCCCTTTAGGGAAAGGATGGAACATATGTTCTAAACGAGTACCGTACGGCATATCGGCAGTTAGCACAGACGCAATCCCTCATAAACCTGTCTCTGTGGCTGGTTGATGTCAGGTAAAAGGCTCTCTACTCATGGAGGCAAGAATAAAATCATGGTTTCTATACTGAGGATCTCTGCTCCTGCAAGGGCACTGGCATTTGGTGATTGAAAGTTCTTGTAGAACTTAGAATAAATGATTTCTCGTAACCTAACATTACTTGTGAAAATTTAAGAGGTGTTTAAAATCGGTTGCCTTATTGATGTGCTCCCTACAAGGGGCTCTAGTCCATAGAATTTTTGGCATGATATACCCACAGTGGGCATTGTATCCACCCCTGAGTCCTCAACCTACAACACTCAACGAGAGGACAAGATAGTTCATTACGCCCGAGGGCAAACACTCACTTCACAATCACTGGTTGTTCTTCCCACACCATGCACATTGCGCTCTTACAACAACCTCCCCACATAATGCTGGTATTGGTTCCCATAGATTGCTCATCCTGTGTCTGTATTCCAATTTTAAAGCCCTTCAGAAAAGTGTCACAAGTCATCTGAAAGATTTTTGTTGGCTACGTAAAAAACTGTCCATGAAATGCTCTCAACGGCTCCTACAAAATGATTCCCTCACATCACAAAATAGAAATTTTCATGATAGCCCACTACAACTGACAACTTACTAACTTATAGCGGTTTCGGTGGCGTAGTTGGTAGCACGCTGAACTGCAGTGCCCAAGATCGCGGGTTCAAACCAGGCCGGAGTCTTCGGATCTTTTAAGAGCGTTAAAATCCTTCAGTATGCCTTCCTTCGGAGGGGAAGTAAAGCCTGCGGTCCCATGTCAAAGATTTATGGCATGTAAAAGATCCTTCCACTAACTAAACTTGTGTGAAGCTAGATTTCGTTGAAACGCTCTATCAACGTTCCACCGTTCACCACTAGGTGTCAGTGATATCTGGTAGCGAAAGTTGAAACTACTTGAACGGAACTTGTAGCTCACCCCATGGGTGTCCACTTGAAGCAGCTACAGCCTCTAGCGAGCCAAACATGTCCTTGAACACTCCCGGCACTAAAAGCCATACGCTAAATAAATACTAACTTATAAACACCCAGGACCAACTTTGAATTAAGTTGAATAAGTTTCTATCTGACCATGGAAAGTTTTAATCTTACTGTTTACCCCGCGGTGTAGCCGTGCACATCAAATCGTTCACCACGGCCGCGAGGGCAGTTGCAGAAATTCTGGTTATTGCAGGTTCAAATCTCGGCGCTGACAGCTCATTTATATAATAACGCCATTGGTTTAGTGTCTACAAATTAATCTGTGGTTAGGAATGGGGTTTTTCTTCGATACCCTAAATGTATTAAAAAATTAAATTCAAAAACTGAAAGTCATATGACATACAATGTTTTTGTGCAGGCGGGATGCCTAAGTGTTTACATTACTTTAAATAAGTAGTTCCGTGAAGAACTATACAGCCTATTTTTATATAACTTATCCTACTTGCCACTATCAACATACAACATTTCAGTTTGATTGCTGTAATAGATTAGTAGATATTGAGAACCGTCTAAATATTTCGGATGGTCGCCATGTTGGATTTTATATACGCGTAAGAGTTATGTAGTCTACTCAATTATTATTATTCAATCTGGATTAGTTGTGAGGACCTTGTTTTGTAATCAGAAATATGAAAAGAAAAAATCTTGGATTATCTCACCTAGGTTTCTCAAAGGAGGCATCTGTGTTGTCATTACTTAGCCACATACTCTTCTCTTGGGGTTTGATGAGGACTCCAGCAGAGAAATTCAGTGGGGTCACGTAGATCTCTGGGTTCAGATGCGTGCCAACATTGCGGAAACGTATTCCTGTAAAATAGGGAAAAGAATGTTGTGGTAGCTGTTAGATGTGTTCTCACACTTAATGTTTCCGCCTGTTGTGCTGGATCGAATCCAGATATGTTGCCTATTGAAGGTGCTTAAATGTGATTGACTTATGTCAGATTTACTGAAATGTAAAAAATTCCAGCATCTGTTAAGCTGCAGTAGTTAAAATGGATATATAACTCACATTATTATTATTATTATTATCATATTGTTCTGTAGCGTCGAATGATGCAAATTTAATTAAAGCTCAATCATGAACAGCATTCATAGATTTGGTTTACAAACTGTGCGCCAGCCACGTGGTGTTGGGATAGCGTGCCTGCCTCTCAACTGGAGGCCCCGGGTTAGATTCCCGGCTCCGTCAGGGATTTTAGAAACTGACGTGAGGGCTGGGACGGGGTGCACTCAGCCTCGGGAGGACAATTGAGTAGCTGTCTGACAGTGAGGCAGCGCCCCGATCACGAAAACTAAGAATAACGGCTGAGGGGACCCGATGCGCTGACCATGCGTCACCCCAATATCTGCAGGCCAAATGGCTGGGCAGCGGTTGCTTGGTAGGCCTAGGCCCTTCATGGGCTGTAGTGCCAGGAGTTATTATTACAAACTGTGCATCTAATATAAAGACACTACTCTGTAGTAAATGAGATTGAGTGTGTGTGTTTGCCGCAAATGAAGCTCGAGATTCATTGAACTATGATGATATGGTTGTTATTGTGATACATATATTACATGTGTGTGAACAAAGTGAGCAAGCACTGAAGTCATTCAAGCCATTCACACATGATAACATCTATAGTTTGACATTCAGTATTTACAGAATTGTGAAAATACTACAATTTTCTTTTTCTGTACGAATTTGAATATCTCCGAAGGAATGGATGATATTAATGTGATAAATGTCTCACAATGGTGGGTAGTTTTGATAACAAGGAGAGGGTTTTGTCAATTTTTTGAAGACTATTCAATCTAACAACTATGCTATAATATATCACTTGACTGCACATCTAGGTAGAGTATTTTCCCCAGATCATCATACACCCATATCTATTAGTCACATGGTATGGTCAATTTTATCGAGGAATGGCACCGTGGTCTGAGCTGCATCTGTGCTAAAATCCGAGTAGGTGAACAGCATGCAATAATAAAAACAAAGCAACGTATGGTACACCTCACCAAGACGCGTGGCTAGCACATACTGAGAAGGCTATTACAAGACACAAAATACAAGTAGTATTGACGTCGCGAGCAATGCCAATGTGCTACGGGATTCAAACTCCCTTTCACAAAAAGAAACACATTTAACCTACCTTGGTAATCCAATTTGGTTTTCAAATATTCCTGAAGGAAATATGATGTTAGTTTCCATTTGAGCGGATGTATTATCAAATAATTTGATAAAATGGTCCGGATAGCTCAAATTATAATTGCCAGGGTTTCAGCGTTTGAAAATTGTCAATTTTAACTGACATCAAATCAACAAGGTTTTATAAAATCAATATTTATGGCTCTGATTTATGGTCTTGATTCTGCATATAGGATGACCAAATAATCTACCTTGACAGTAGCATACTTCTGGAAGGGCGGGCATCAATTCCACTCGGGTACCTGAGTCAGGTAGCCAGGATTACCTCAATTCCACTCGGTCCTCCAAGGGACCCAAAAATGAGTTCAACTCCGCTCAGGCTTTGGCAAGGGGTTATCCCCAATGACGTAAACAAATGTTATAACCCTCCTACCGGGTGAGTTAGCCGTGGTCGTTACGGCAAGACTGCTGGCAGTCGCTCACATCCGGGAGGCGAGGAGGTTCGAATCCCCCCGCCGCACAGTGTGAGATTTTGCCTATCTAGGAGAACTTCACTCAATTTCCCGACCCTGTTATTTTTTCACAAAATACATGCCATTTAGTTCGCTAAATATCCCAGTCAAAAGAAAATGCTATGTGGATGTTTTTGGCCATTGATTAGACGGATATCTTTCTTCTGTTGTGCAGAGGGCCAGTTGTTTTAGTTCCTGCGGTTTGTATTTGTACGGGAAAATAAGACATGGTTCAGCAGGTAGCCAATACGGAGAAAACTGTACAGCTTTGAAAGGATGGAGCCCATCACGCGTCATGGCGTGCCTCACTCGGAAGTGGATGGCGAAATTTAAATATTTAAATGGACGTTTCTCGCGATTTAACCATCCAAGTGTAGTGAAGCTTGGTATGGTATATGCTTATAAAAATTTTAATCCACTGGCATCTAATTTATTTCAATTGTTTTCATAATCACAAGATGGCAACTGTGCGGAATTTTAAAATCTCAGTTTTGTTTTTATTGTGTCCTAATCATGTGATTGAAGTTTGAATAATACACCTACACAATAATCTTCATGTTTTCATGTTTTATTCTCTTCCAGTATTGCTTCTTGAAACTCTTTCAAGTCCTTAACATAACTCTCCTTAAATCCTCCTTATTTACCTTAATACAGCCGAAATGAAACCATTTCTCACTTAGTGCAATTTGCATACGCCCCCCTTAAATTGCATTTTGTGACAATTTTGAATCTAAATTACATTTTGTAAGTATTTTCTATCTAAATTGCATTTTGTAAATATTGTCAATTCAAATAAAAGTACAGTAAGTATGTAGTTAGTTTTAGTTGTAAGTAGGTAGTTAGTTTGTCTATTAGATATATGTCATTGTTCTATTAGACTGTGGTGTGTGAGTGTGTCTGGTAGCAGTTGCATTGTTTATTAGTTATAGTTCATTGTTTCAGTAGACTGTGATGTGTGAGGGTGCATGTGAGTGTGCCTGTTGACAGAAGTTTTAGTGGTAGTATTTGTTGTTGGTGGAACTTAAGTTTTTTGTTAGTAGAGTTTTGGTATTTAATTGTTAGTACGGAAGAAGGTTAGTATTTTTGTTAGTAGAATTGCTCTTTACTTATTCTGAAAGGGAGTAGCAGCCTTTCAGAATAAATCAATTCTTTACTAGTCTTATAGACGGTTAATATATTGATAATATAAGCCAATAATGGCTACACTGCGTCCTGCTGCACGGCTGAAAGCAACGGGAAACTACAGCCGTATGCTATTCCCGAGGATATGCACCTCTCTATGCATAATTACATGTGATGATGGCCTCCTCCCTTGTAAAATTTCAATCCGGAGGTAAACTAGTCCCCCGTTCGGATCTCCGGGTGGGGACTACTCGAGAGGGGGTTAACATCACAGAAGTGACAAAGAGGAAATCTGACATTCTACGGATCGGAGCGTGGAATGTTAGAAGTCTGCTAGGAAGTGGAAGGTTAGAAAACTTAGAAAGGGAAATGGATAGGTTGAGGTTGGATTTGGTTGGGATTAGTGAAATGCGCTGGCAGGAAGAACAGGACTTTTGGTCAGGAGACTATAGGGTCATTAGCACTAAATCAAACAATGGCCAAGTAGGGGTTGGCCTCATATTGAGTAGGAAACTTGGACAGCGGGTGGAATATTATGAGCAATATAGTAAACGGATTATTGTAGCAAAAATCAATACAAAACCTACCTGCACTACAGTGGTACAAGTCTATATGCCTACCAGTCAAGCTGATGATGAGGATGTAGAAAAGGTCTACGAAGAAATAGACGAAATTCTGAGGTATATCAAGGGTGATGAAAATGTTATAGTAATGGGAGATTGGAATGCTGTGGTAGGAAAAGGGAGAGAAGGGAAGATAGTAGGAGATTTCGGATTAGGTGAAAGGAATGATCGAGGAAGCAGGCTGGTAGAATTCTGCACCGAGCATGAATTGGTCATAGCTAACACCTTATTCAATAACCACAATAGAAGAATATACACATGGATGAGACCAGGAGATACAGGGCGTTACCAAATCGACTTCATTATGGTCAAGCAGAGGTTTCGAAACCAGATTTTGGATTGTAAAACATATCCTGGTGCTGACATAAACTCTGATCACAATCTGGTTGTAATGAAATGCAGATTAAAGTTGAAGAAACTGAAGAAAAGTCAAAAGCCAAAAAGGTGGGCAATAGGCAGACTGAAAGAGAAGGATGTAAACGAAAGATTCAAGAAGAGTATAAAGGAAGGACTAATGAAAAACCCTAAACAAACTTCAATTGCAGACGAATGGGCACTTTTGAAGAATGAAATAACAAAATCCGCAGAAGAAAACATTGGTAGGAAAGAAAGAATAGGTAGAAAACCGTGGATCACTCAGGATATACTAGAATTGATGGATGAAAGGCGGAAACACAAGAATCTAAGAGATGAAAAGGGGAAAGCAGAATACAGACGTCTGAGAAATGAGGTTAACAAGAAGTGCAAGGAAGCGAAAGAAGAATGGTTGAAAGAGAAATGTGCAGGTATAGAAAATTGTCTGAAATTAGGAAAAGTAGACACAGCTTATCGAAGGATTAAGAATACTTTTGGGGAAAAGAAGACTAAGTGCTGTAATATTAAGGACACAAATGGAAAGCCTCTAACAGATAGGGAAGAAAAGGTTGAGAGATGGAAAGCTTACATAGAGAGTTTGTATAAGGGAAAGGAGATTGAGAATCATGTAATGGAAAGGGAGGATGCGAAAGGAGATTTAATATTGAGATCAGAATTTGATAGAGCTTTGGAAGACTTAAGCAGGAACAAAGCACCAGGCATAGATGATATACAGATTGAGTTGCTACGCTGCATAGGAGATGAAGGTCTGATCAGGTTATTTCACTTGGTGTGTAGGATTTATGAGACAGGTGAGGTACCCCCTGATTTCAAGAAGAATGTAATCATCCCTATACCAAAGAAAGTGGGAGCTGACAGATGTGAAGATTACCGTACAATCAGCTTGATTACTCATGCTTCAAAGATCCTGTCTAGAATAATTTACAAGAGGATTGAAAGCCAGATAGAAACGGAGTTGGGTGAAGACCAGTTTGGTTTCAGGAGAAATGTAGGAACAAGGGAAGCTGTACTAAGTCTTAGGCTGATTTTAGAAGGTAGAATAAGGAAAGATAAGAGAACTTTCATGGCTTTTGTAGACTTAGAAAAGACTTTTGATAACGTTGATTGGACTAAATTGTTTGACATTTTGAAATCAATTGGAATAAAGTACAGGGATAGGAGGGTGATATACAATCTGTACAGAAACCAGACAGCAGTCATTCGAGTTGAAGGACATGAGAGAGAAGCTGGTATTCAGAAAGGTGTAAGGCAAGGCTGCAACTTATCACCCATACTTTTCAATCTTTACATTGAACAAGCAATGAAGGAAATTAGAGAAAAATTTAAAGTGGGAGTGAAGATTCAAGGAGAAAAAATTTCAACTCTGAGATTTGCTGATGACATCGTCATCTTGGCCGACAAGCCTGAGGATTTGAATGAGTTTTTGAATGGTATGGTCTCCGTCTTACGGAAAGAATTCATGATGAAAATAAATAAATGTAAAACAAAAATACTGGAATGCAGCCGAAATAAATCAGAAACCTCTATGGAAATAAAATTGGCAGGTGAAAAGCTGAATGAAGTAGGAGACTTCTGTTACTTAGGAAGCAGAATAACCAGTGATGGACGAAGCAAAGAGGATATTAAAAGTAGGTTGGCTCAGGCAAAGAAAGCATTTCTACAAAAAAGGAATCTGCTGACATCGAATATAGATTTAGGTATTAGGAAGTCATTTTTGAAAGCCTTTGTCTGGAGCGTGGCGCTCTATGGAAGTGAAACTTGGACTATTGGTGCAGCAGAAAAGAGGAGAATTGAAGCATTTGAAATGTGGTGTTACAGGAGAATGATGAAGATCAGATGGGTAGATAGGGTTACAAACAAAGAGGTATTAAGACGAGTGGGAGAGGAGAGATGTTTCTGGCGACTGCTAATGAAGAGAAGAGATAGGTTGGTAGGACACATACTAAGACACCCAGGAATAGCAAGCTTAGTTATGGAAGGAAGGGTCGAGGACAAAAACTGTAGGGGTAGACCAAGGTTAGAATATGTTAAACAGGTTGCCTCCGATGTAGGGTGTCGGAGCTATGTAGAGATGAAACGATTAGCTCAGGACAGGGAGGCATGGAGAGCTGCATCAAACCAGTCAAAAGACTGAAGACTCAAACAACAACATTAGATGACGATTATTGCATAGGTTCATTTTTTCAAAAGTTGAATTCGATCGCATGATTAGGAGACAAGAAATGAAAACTTAATTTTGAAATTTCACACAGCTGCCATCTTGAGGTTATGTAAACAATTGAACTGAATTAGATGCCTGTAAATTACAATGTGTATAAACATTTACAGTACCAAGTTTCACTGCGTTTGGATGGTTAAATTGCGAGAGAAGTATATTCAAATGTTTCTGGGGCCGATGACCTCGTAGTTCCGCCCCTTAAAACAACAATAACTTACTAACTAACAAAAGTTTCAAATTCACTTGGCCGCCATATTCGTTTTGTAGTTAACAGATTTTTGAAAGTCTCATAGGTGAACTTCTAGTAGTGCCCTTTATCACCGTACAAAATTTCAGAATGTATATAGCTTATATATTTTCACAAGTACATCCAGCCGGCATTCCGGGAGACCATAAAGATCCAGAATAATAAAGTAATAGTTTCGGAGATATTGAATGCTGGTGAAATATTTCGCACAGCCGCCGTGTTGGATTGGTGATATGTAATAAAATGTTAAGGGCACGGTCGGGGTCAGCCGAAATGGTACTATGACCTTACCGAATGTCATTGGAATTGATCCAGCCGTTTAGAAGTTATTAGGGGGACACACAAAAACACACACATACGCACACACACACACGGACAAAAGGTGATCTCAAAAGCCTTGTTTTTCATAAAATGAAAAAAGACCAAAAGTACGTGTATTCGGTAAAATGTGTTACAATGTTATAAGACCAGGAAGCGTTTGTTGAAAATAAGCTGTTGGTAGGAACTGTACATACGTTCAAGGCAAATATAATATGGTGGATATGTTATTGTATAAGTTGGAGCCACAAGAGGGGGAGTCACACGCATCTCTCCGTCACAACCATGTCCTGTTCATTCAAACCTTTCCTCCCATCCTTCATGGCCTGGCGATGGACTTGGCAGTCTGCCTATGATGTGCTCCTGCTGGCACACACTGTAGTGGAGGTCGCTCATTCGATCCCCGCTCGCCACTGTGGGGGTAAAAGCCCTCTTGGATCTAATCATCAGGATTAGTCCAGGCTGCGTGTCACTCACAGAGTTGCCATCTTTTCAATGTTTCCCGGCAATGACACTGCTCTGTCCCATTACATTGATTATACTGAAACAGAAAGTCTAAACCAGGGGTACCAACTTCTGAAAACTACTACGTGGAGATGTGTATTCCATCAGTCGATGAGAGGCTATCCTACACGATAAATATAACAAAAATATTCAATACAATTGCCAATAATTATTTCACTCGTTCATTTGTCTTCTACTGTACAGTATATGATGCATTTCTATGTCGTGGCTTCATGAGAGGCGTTAATGAGAGATGAAATGAATGAAGAATGGAAGAAGTGGCCGTGGCTATTATAAGGTACAGTCCTAGCATTTGCCTGGAGTTGAAAATGGGGAAACCATAAATAACATTTTCTTGTAGCAACGTATAGATGACGCTACTGGCCTAGTATGCATAGATAAACAAACAACACGTAACTAAGAGCTTGCGTTCATGTAACAACGTATAGATGACACTACTGACCTCCCCCAGGGGCTCACATCTAGTGGAACGTTGGTTGGCGACCACGGGATCCCAGCTGAGTCCGGCATTGCTTCCACTTACTTGTCCCGGGCTCCTTTCTGTCTTCTTTCCTGTCGACCTCCCTTGGTCAATTCTTGTTCTCTTCGGACCCCGACGGTATTAGGGTATCCGAGGCCTCGGGAGTCTTTTCCTTTCCCGCCTTACTTGGCCCTTCTCCCATCTTTCCTGATCCCTCATTCTTCATGGGACCAGCCTCCTTTTCTTTATAGTTCCTTTTCTCTTTAAGATTCCCGCCCTGTTTTTATGAATTGGCTCCCGGTGTCTCTAAATTATATTTTGTGAGTAGTTTTTTTTAACTCAACCACATTTTGTAAGATTTTTTCAATCTGCATTGCACTTTGTAAGTATTTTCGATCTCAATTGCATTTTGTAAGTAGCCTACAGTATTTTGAATCGCGAGCTTCCACATATTGTGAGTATTTTGAATCTACCATAAATTTTGTAAGCATTTTCAAATTCAATTGCATTTTGTATGTATTTTCAATTGCAATTGCATTTTTTAGATATTTTGAATTTCAGTTGCATTTTGTTGAGTATTTCGAATCTACATTGCATTTTGTAGGTAATTTGAACCTAAACTACATTTTGTGCCCTTTTTTTTCAATCTAAATTCCTTTTATAAGTATTACAATTCTTAATTTTGTGAGCCATTTCAATCTGAGTTCCATTTTGTAAGTATTTTCAGTCCAGCTTGATTTTCTCTATGGTTTTCATTTCATTGTCATTTTCGCTATCACCCAGATCATTAAGAGCCGATAACCTAGATGTTAGGTCCCTTAAAACAATTGTCATCATATCATCATCAACACTACTGACCTATAGAGCATCCAGCGTTTAGAAAAGACTGTGGAGCCTTATGGCGACAGTGTTGCTAACTCTAGACAGAGGTAGCGCTGACGTCATACGTTATGTTCACCCGCTTCGAGTACTGTACTTTCATAAGTTAGCGAGACAAAACAACCCCAGCAGCTACCTGAAGGAAGGAGCAGTTTTGCAGGTGTAAACGGATTGGACCAGTATTAAGGATATCGTACGCGAAGAGAACCAATAACGACATTCATTTTGTTGTGATATGACGCATTACTGATTGACAGATGTCGAGAGCACAACTCTTCCTTCCTTCCTTCCTTCCTTCCTTCTCGGATGTAGCCTACTGTATGCTGACGATGTTAACAATTTTTACGTCAGCAATACTGTTGATCATCACTCTTTTTGTTAATAGGCTATAATTTATTTTCTTTCAATTTTATTCTTGTTGTTTTCTTTAGATTAATATTTGTAATATTGTAGAGAGTTAGCCATGCGGTTAGGGGCGCGGAGCTGTGAGCTTGCATTCGAGAGATAGTGGGTTCGAACCCGACTGTCAGCAGCCCTGATTCGATCGAACAGAAAATAAAACAGACACACAACAATAACACCAATGACGGATAGTGCTTCAGAACTTATGTTGCCGGCGGAACTGAGCACGTGCTCCACTCCGAGCGAGTATGCAGCACTGGACGATGCGCTTCTTTGCAGCGTGCTAACCTCGAAAAAGTTTAAATCACTAATAAGACGTAATATAAACGATACTTGTATGCAATAACAAAGGTAATCAATTGGCAGATAATTGTAGGAAGCTATTGTGACGAAAAATATATATGTTCAGAGTTCCTTCATGATAAAAGGTGAGGTAACAAAACCAGTGTAGGGGGGGGGGGGGGGGGCGTTAAAAGTAAAAGCCCATAAGACCCACAGTCTTTTCTAAACGCTGGATGCTCTTATAGTAAGTAACCTATGCATAGATGAACAAACAACACGTAACTAAGAACTTGCGTTTCTGTAGCAACGTATAGATGACACTACTGACCTAGTAACCTATGCTTAGATGAACAAACAACACGTAATTAAGAGCTTGCGTTCTTGTAGCAATGTACAGTAGACCTATAGATGCCGCAACTGTCACTAACACTAGCGGCGAACGTTGGCATTTGATAGAGCGTTTCCTAACCAGCCAAATAATAACCTACAAATTTTTCTGCACACCACCAATTGCAGTGGTAGGTTCTTTTACATGCTATAAGTCTATGACATGGGCCCGCCGACTTTACTTCCCCTCCGAAGGAAGGTATACTGAAGGATTTTAACACTTTTAGAAATCCGATGACTTCGGCCGGGTTTGAACCCGACATATTGGGCACAGCAGTTCAGCATGCTACCAACTACGCCACCGAAACCGCTTTATTTATTATGAAACACTTTTCAACAACTTACATTTTCCTAAGTTTTTTTCCGGCAATGCAAATGTTTTTGCTGACTGCCTACTTTATGCTTTTTGTTGGTTTGCTCGCGAAGTGGACATTATTGCGATGCTTTGTCGGTAAACAGAAGAATTCAATACCTGGTATTTCACATTTTAACTGAGCCAATATCGAATACAAATCAACGCTGTGAAATTATATTAATTTTGCTAATTTCTTTCATATGATCAGGTTAAATGAAAAAAAAAAATCATGGGACGTATTTGATAATGAAATGGAATCCGATCGAAACAGTTCCGAGCTTGAAATGTGATCACTGATCAGGTTTCCATTGGGACAAGCTCAGTTACTAGACCATAGGCTACAGACTAGGCCAAGCTTATTTTCTATTGATCATGTATTTGTCTGAATAATTTTAGATGGTTTTCTTGTTATTACCGATGGTTGTGTAACTCTTTATCCTATTCTTTGAGCCATAAAGTCTTTTATTACATAGCGGCTAGCATTCTTGGCTGTCGCACCGGAGGTCCGGGTTCGATTCCCGGCTCTGCCAAGAAATTTAATTATCGTCTGAGTGCTGGACCGGGTTACACTCCGCCTCGTGAGGCAAAACTGACAGGAAGTGAGTTCTCTTGCCATATCAACCATGTTGGAAGTGGTTATTCGTGTTTTCCCACTTCTACTCCAGGCAAACGCCGGGATAGTTCCTAACTTAAGGCCACGGCTGCCTCCTTCCCAATCCTCACCCGAATTGCAAATGCTTACAGTACTACAGATATCACAATAACTATCCTAAGCTATCCTGAGTGAGGTTTTCCCCGGGATTTTCCAGACTCCTTCCAGGCAAATGGCGGAATTGTACGTTACTTCCAGCTCCGGGGCTTACAATCTCAGTTCTATTGCCGGGAAAGAGCGATCCGTCCCACGCCTTTCTAATCAACAAGCATTGACTAATACTACATATTTTCTTTTCTTTTTACCTTTTCCTGGAAGTTCCTTGATCTAATAATTTGATTGATATTAGGTCACAAATGGAAGATTTAGGTTTGAACTAAAAGTAAGAGATTATTAAAATCGATAACTCAGAATAAAGCAGCTGTATTTAGTACTAGCAACCCGTCCTGCCTTCGCCCAGGAACAGTTATGAATGCATTACGTGATAAGTGATTTTCTTTCGATGTCAATGAACTAGGCCTACGACCTATATGCCTATCAGTTTTACGTCTCGGCATGATGGGTTAAAATCAATGACTGAACTATTAATTATATTATCATGAGATGCATGTGCAACGAATTCTTGTCAGACGTAATTTAAGAATGGCGAGGTGCATGAAACACAAATCCCCCTTCTATCCAATCTTAACTCGAATGTGTATTTTGCAGAACGAAAAGTTCACAGGCGAAGTGAAGAAAAGTCGAGTTGCACTTCCAGGGAAACTCCAAACACAACCCCTCTGCTCTGAAGTTTTAACTCAACACGACTCGACAGTTTGCTGCTGGCTGTATCTGGGGTAATAAGCTCGCCCACTAGCCAGGCTGCAACAGGGGTGATAGGCTCAACCCCAGCTAGCTCGTAAACTGTTGCCTCAGTAATTGAATGGAGATTGTTGGAAGAAATGAAAACGTAAAAAAAAATATAGTGGGCAATGTATTGAAGATAGATATATACTCTCACGGACCTTTTTGTACAACTTTTCATGCTGAACAATTCTCACACTCATAGTATATTGATATTTTTAACGGTTTGCTCAGCGTAAGCTTAAAAAGCGCATGGACGCCAGGTTTCTTTCGACATTTTCACTAAAATCGTTACTGCTTGGCTTCCTTTTCTCATAAATAAATTATTTTCAGCAGTAACCTTCCTCGAGATATCCTTTACAGAATGGTGAAAACCGCATCAAAATCCATCCAGTGGTTCTCGAAATAACCTGTGACATCCAAGAATCGGGGACGTTGTAGAGATAAACGGCTTCAAAGCGGTGAAATGAAATATCCATAGCAGTGAAATAATTTTCAAAAAGAGAGTGTGGTTAATAACAATGTGTACGGCGCACTTTCAAAACATTTGGAGCAAAAACGAACAATTGTTCTACGTTTTTTTTTTTTTCGAAAGAACTAAAACTCAAATAAATTATATTTTCTGTGTTTAATTCCTAACCTAACATTTACTTAAACAAATATTCTCCATGACTAGTGGCGGATGACCTCGTAGTTCCGCCCCTTAAAACCTCAATAACTAACTTACTATTCTTCATGACTATCATAGTTACTAACTCGTGAAACATATGTTGTCCCCAAAATATAAACAGAGGACTGTTTCCATGATTTCAGGTCTTCAACCAATCATGCTTGAGAAGGGACTTCATTATCCCGTATCTTATTGAAACATTTATGTTTAAGATTTCTTATTTTCTATCAAAAGACAGATGGTTGAATTATTTACATTAATTTTAAATTAAATATTCTTTAAAAATCTTAATATCAGCATTTATGGTGAAAATAAAACATATCGCAAAATAACTTTATTCGTTATCTAACTTTTATGGGCGACATATGCAATAATCACTTCCAATGCTTCACACACACTGGCTCTGACCTATGCCTGCTTGCCATTAAGGTTAGAATTTCCCGTGATTACGACAACAGTTACACCACTTTGCATCTCAATGGTTCATGTAAAGACTCTCTCTTGTGTTAGTATAAAAACCTTCCACTAATTACACTTATGTGAAGCTAAATTATAGGTTGGATTTGACTAACGCTCTTAGGTTACAACGCTCGTCGCCAGGAACCAACTGTGGTGGCATCTAGTAACAAAGTTCAGAACTAGTTGTCGTTGGCGGTGGCGTTTGGTAGCAAAAGTAGGAACTACTTGAAAATTCAATGTCTGCAGTCCTTACTTGAATTTTATTTATTTATTTATCGTATGGCTTTTAGTGCTGGAAGTGTCCGAGGACATGTTTGGCTCGCTTGAGTCCGTAGCTGCTTCCAGCGGACAACCTTAGGGTGAGCTACAACTTCCGTTCAATTTCAAGTAGTTCCAATTTTCGCTACCAGATATCAATGATACCTAGTGGTGAACGTTGGGACTTTGATAGAGCGTTCCGACGAAATCTAACCTAACAATTTTGCTTCACTCAAGTTTAGTCTGTGGAAGGATCTTTACATGCCATAAATCTATGACATGGGACCTCCGGCTTTACTTCCCCTCCACACTAATACAGCCATCACAATTAACACCGGTTATCAGACAGATTCTACACACATCCAAAGTACACGGGGCTAGATGACTACGTTGTCACAACCCCTAAACTGTGAAACAACCAACCAAAGAAGAGCATCATACTGAATATAGAGCACAGCGGTCATCTTAAAAAAAAAAACTTTCGGTATCTTAGAGCCATAATAATGAAATTTATTATTGAGATAGAAACTTATAAGTCACTTTGTATGCCCAAAGCAAAAGAACAGTGACTAAATATATTCAGGCGTACTATTAAAGTATACAATTTAGTTACTCAGAATGTTATAGCACACTTAAGGCGAAGTTTTAATGTTCTAATGATTTGCACAGCCGCCATTTTGAAAGTATATAGAATCTGTTATTTTGCTTTGGTCATAGACATATCTCTTTGATAGAGATATGTGGTCATAACTTGTAACTTTGGGACCTCGCTGTTACGCCTCTTAAAACAACAATAACTAACTATTAATAACTAGCTTGCCACTGAGATTCTTTAGTGTAGTTCTTAAGTATTGAGAGTTATTTATTTTTATATTTTATAATTTCAAGATGGCGGCTGCGTGTAACTTACAGTCTCATGTAGTTATCACGTTGACAACAGAGAGTGCTTATATAAAACTGAGAACATTGATTCATTGGATCAAACGTTATGGCTTACATAGCTTGCACGATTCAAACGGACACCATCTTTAATTTTTTTGGCTGATGACCTTCATGTTTGGGCGCCAGACACTTATCACATTAAGGTACAGTATATTATCCCAACATTTGATAGAGATCCGATGATTAGGTTAGTCGTAAAATGATTTAAGCTGTTGGGTTGAATCACTGTTTCTTCACGGTTGCAATTCATGTTTCAAAGTCACTATTTTTGCCGACCACTTAAAGACTCTGAAACTGGCAGTAGTAGTGTAACTTGAAAGTTGGCAGCCATGAGCTGACCGCCAATCTTCACAGTGTTAGCCAGATAACAACGCAAAACAACAAGTTTATGTGCCAGGGATATCTAATTTAAGGCTCGAGATATCGAAAGATTCGAGTTATAGAGGTTCGAGATATCGATGTTAGACTGTATGTTACCAAGGGCAATCCTATCCGACTTCAATGATATTGTATGGTGTGGTCTTCGATTATTATCGATAGATTTACTAGCGGTAATCGTTTAGGCTCCTAATTCTTCTTGGTTATCCCGCATATGTTGCATTGTCAGGATAATACTAAATGGTAAATGACATTTTTGTACATAATTCTCAGGTTTGTCTGAGGAAACACCGACATTCGAATATACTTGAATATATTGAATTTTCGCGACTAATTTGGGCAAGCGAGGCGCGCCATGATGCGTGTGGGCTCCATTTCGGCAACGCTGTACAGCTTTTCCCGGAGCGGCTAGCTGGTGAACCATGTGTTATTTCCCCGTGCAAATACAAACCGATATAAAATAAGTGAATTAATTTACGTATTTCACAGTCATACAGCATAACCTTTTTGATGTATAAGGATTACAACGCAACCAAGAACTACATTTTCAAACCACCCCGAGCCGAGATAAAGTTACCTTACAACAATGATAACAATTTTGTTTCTTGGACACACAAAATTTTGAAATTAATAAACCAGTTATACAACATTCCAATGTATATTGTGTTAAAATTTGGATTCGATCTGATGATAGGTTTTTGAGATAATAAATCTTAAATGTGACGCATGGTTGAAACACGCTTAAAAAAGTGCACTTTTTGTGTTCCAACTGCGATAAAAAAATATTAAAATATAAATTAAAAATGTCAAACCTACATGAACTAACGTAAAATAGAACGACAAAAATGATGATGGTATTGGATGTTATGTAGGTCTATTGGTTACTTCACAAACAACCTTCAAACTCGAGTGCACATAATACTTTGGTCGACAGTAGTGGTGAACGTTGGAACTTTTGATAAAGCGTTTCAACGAAATTTGACCTACAATCTTCACCCAAGTTTAATTAGTGGAAGGTTCTTTTGCATGCCATAAATCTATGCCATGGGACCTCTGGCTTTACTTCCCCTCCGAAGGAAGGCATACTGAAGGATTTTAACGCTATTGAAAATCCAACGACTTCGGCCGGTTTTGAACCCACAATCTTGGGCTTAGAAGCTCAGCATGCTACCGACTACGCCACATAAGCCGCTATTTATGAGGTTATATAACGCAAATGTGTATGCTTAGCGTAGGCTTTATCTCAATTCGCGAAATTCCCGGTCTTTTTTGTTGTTCTTTTTTACCAGAGACCACAATGTCACAGTCTCCAATTAAAGCAACAACAACAACAAATATCTTAACTCCCCTAAAATATAAACGTAAAAATAGTTATTTTAAGTCGTATGAAATCTTTGTGATTCGGCAGTAGACCCTAACAACGCCTATCTCAATTTACTTGTAAATCCTTTCACAAGAGTACAATATTTCCCTATTTAGTTTTGACCTCTACTGATAACCTCCATGTTAGCAACCTCCATGGACAGTAACACACAAGCGGCTCGGTGGCGTAGTTGGTAGCATGCTGAGCTTCTACGCCCAAGATCGTGGGTTCAAACCCGGCCGAAGTCGTCGGATTTTTTAAGAGCGATAAAAATCCCTCAGTATGCCTTCCTTCGGAGGGGAAGTAAAGCCGGCGGTCCCATGTCATAGATTTATGGCATGTTAAAGAACCTTCCACTAATTACACCTGAGTGAAGCTAAATTAATTATAGATTAAACAATGCTCTTAGGGTTCCTACGTTCGTCGCCAGGAGCTGACTGCGGTCGCGTCTAGTAGCCAAGTTCCGAACTAGTAGTTGTTGACGGTGGCGTTTGGCGGCAAAAGTAGGAACTACTTGAAATTCAATGTCTGTAGTCCTTACTTGAATTAAAAACAGATAACACTCATTAATACTGACACCACAATTAACACCGGTTATCAGACAGATTCTACACACACCCAAAGTACACGGGGCTACATGACCGCGTTGTCGCAGCCCCTAAACTAAGGAACCAACCAACCACAGTATAACACACATCAATCAGTCTTTGGGAACATCTGTTTGAATAACGGTGCAGGAATGCCTGAATAATTGAGCTAGGTGCAATAATGTTGACGCTAACACGAGTTTGTTGAAACCTGTGGATCCCTGTTGACTGCTCGCTACATCACGGTCTGCATTATTCAGCGCTCCCCCAACCTCCCTTCCCCCTCCTCCCCCGATATTTTCATTTTGTATGAAATTAATAGTAGGCCTAACTTTTCAAACCAACGCGATGACCTAAATAATCAATTCCAAAGTGTATTAAACAAAACCACATCTCCATAGGGATCATAAAAGTGGACTCTTGTTTTTGTTATGGCGACTCGTAAAATGTGCAGCTCCCCGGTTTGCTTGTTGCCATGACAACGACTGAAGACAGGGACGCCCCGTGCCCTGTGTGTGAGTGTGTGTGGTTATGGTCTCCCACTGCAATTTAAGTTCAAAGGGCAGCCGTCAGTAGGTGAAAGTCATTTCGTCCAGCATGTGTGGTTTTACCCCCACCGGGTAGCGAATACATGTCCCTGATGGGACCTGCCATTCAATGCGGAAATAAGGTAGTTCAGTAGCCTACTTTCCTTCCAGCTTATGAGCCTGTACAGCGGGCGGTCAACATTATCATTACCAACATAACCAGCTCGAACAGAACCAACAATAGCATCAATATAAACTTCATCTAAGGGCTTAGAACTTTGTGGCCAGTGATTGAATCCTGGCACAATGGGTTGGATCATGAGAGACCTTTGTAGGAAGAAAACTGGATCGTTAAAAATCGTCTTCTAGACCAAACATTGGCTCCCCGGCGTCTCTAGAACCTAGATAATTACAAGGAACGTTAAAGCCACACAATAATAATAATAATAATAATAATAATAATAATAATAATAATAATAATCTGGTCTGAACACAAAGGCTAACGAAGAAAGAGTCTCAAAATGACAGAAAGCTTACAAACTTAGCTGGTCCCACTACAATAAAAAAAAAAAATGCATCTCAACGGCTGCGAAATCACGACATTATAAAACGGTAGTCTTGCCGGAAGCCTTATTACACGCATCAGAAACCACCAGCACCAAGGGAATGGCCAAAATTAAAGACATTGAAAAACAAGAAAGGAAAATTCTGAGAAAAATTTACGGAGACGTTTTCAGAGATAATATCTGGCAAAATGAAAGACCCACAGAAGAGTTATACAGAAATACTGAATCTATCACGACACTCATCAGAAAACGCAGAGTGAAGTTATTTACACACATCGCCAGAATTAACGACACCAGACTGACTAAAAGAATATTCAACATAATTTCTACGTCGAAATTGGGTACTTCTTGGTTCAAAAAAACTATGGAAGATTTACAACAATTAGCCTACATATCACCTTAGAAGACATCCACGACCGCAGCATATGTAGACAAAAATTTAAAAACCAGAAATTTGAATTTAGATCACAAACCAAAATAAATAGGCTATAATCAGGACAGATGAAGAGAAGAAGGCAGACAGTGAACTGATGAAAGGTAAAAGGAGGAAAAGAGCCACCACCAAAAGCTAGATTTTTGTGTTTTTAGCGCTGTCCTTAAAGAGGAATGTACGCAAATAATAATAATAATAATAATAATAATAATAATAATAATCCCTCCCTATATTATTCTGCTAAGGTCCCATTCCAGTTTTGTAGCGAAAATAAGGTCCCATTATCACCAACCTACACATATGGGGTACCTACAGGTTCAGCATAACCCAATGCCCCACAATTAAATAAATACCTTAAAACATGTATATTTACAATGAAATAATGCAACACGGTAACCATGGTAACAGAATCTCACAGGTCCATCTAATTCTGTATGACGCAATGCAATTCCAATTATTACATTACTGTGAAAGTTTTCAGGCAGTTATAAGGTTATCACTGAACCAAATTAAGCTGTGGAATTCATCAATACATACAGTATAATGCGCTTAAGGGGGTCAAGGGGCACTCTAGAATTTTTTCACGCAATTTTCACGTGTGAGTGTGGTACGAAAGGTCTTTTTCACCCGAATATAAAGGGTCTCCGAAAACCACATTTAAAGGCCCATAAATTAACAGTGTCTATGATATTCCCAGAAAACTAACTTCGCTCTGATATACCTATGAAGGAATGAGAAACCCCTAACCACTGCACCAGTAGCTGAATTGATAAAGTCTGATTATTCATACCAAGGATAAATCAGTCATAGCATTCATGATTGAGATTTTGCTAAGTGTACTCTTTACAACTAGAATATTCGCGGGCGAAGCCTCGACGGGTAATGCTAGTAGTAGAATAATACACTGCAGCATGGTTGTCAAACCTGAATGATTATTTTGTTTTGGAGACTTTGACTACGAATAGAAGGGGACTAGTCGACCAGTTAGTCAAACGGATATTGAGAAAATTTTGGGCAACAGATGGGTTGATGGACACATAGACCTACGATTGAGATCAAATGAAGAGTTGTACAGAAAGATAGAAACAGGGACGTCAACAATGAATAAGAAAAGATTGTTATTCTATGGGCACCTCTTCAGAATGTTTGATGATCGACTGACAAAGAAAGCTTGGAATTTCGTGAAACGAAAGGCAAAAGGATTGATGCAAGAATGTAATCAAGATCTTACAGAAATCGATAATCCCGAGGACAAAATTCTGAACAGGAATTAATTTAGACAAATGATCAAAAAAAATCTACCGGGATTTTAAGGAAGGGGCAGAACCCACTAAACGAGGGGACCGTGTTCAGAAGATCGGAAGAAGGCACTGAGTGATGGGCTCAAGTGATACTGGCAGGTCTTCAAAGCTGGCAGCCGAACAAGCACGACACAGAAAATGATATTGATTGTGAACTCGTAGTCGATTGTGGCTCAATTCGAAAGTAAGACGAAGAAGACATAAAAGATAGAACGTCTCTCAAGAGTAAACTAAAGCAAATAAAGTTCCAGGGCCACCCCTCCTCCAACGAAGAAGACAGGTGCCCTCTGGACAAATGAGAGAAAGGAACAACACAGCCAGAGGATGCGTGACTGCTGGGCAAACATCCACTCCTAACACATTAGTTGAATGTCGAGGTCCGTAGTTGGCCAGTACGGAACAATAATAATAATAATAATAATAATAATAATAAAAATAATAATAAACATTAATAATAATACTGTAATAGTCTAATAATAATAATTTTAAAAATAATATTAATAATTGTCACAATGAAAATTAAAATCCACAGCCTGTTTCCAGTCAAACGACCGGGTCAGGGAATGGAATGAATGACGCCCCCATCTAGCGGCGAGGATATGAACTGTGCCAGCTGCCGAAGCCTGTCGCACTCCCCTGGGGTAATGATTAAATGAATTACAGATGGAATGAAATGATAGTGGAGAGTGTTTCTGGAATGAAATTTGTGACAGGGAAAACCGGAGTTCCCGGAGAAAAACCTGTCTGCCTCCGCTTTGTCCAGCACAAATCTCACATGGAGTGACCGGAATTTGAACCATGGACCCAGCGGTGAGAGGCCGGAGCGCTGCCGCCTAAGCCACGGAGGCTCAGATTAATTGGCATAATAATAATTATAATAATATCAATTAAAGTAATAATAATAAAAATCTTAGCACCAAAATATGAAAAAGAAGCCACATGAAATCTATCAATGTATTGAAAAAATCACAGATTCCATCAAAAATAAAGTATGGTCACATGGCTATAGATACGGTGACCATATTTTTGACAGTCATAATCGGGGCAGCCTTGTTGGGTGGATTGTTAGAGGATAGAGAGATTATAATTTGACTCTAACATATAGAGCTTTTTTTAAGTTATGGCAAGCACCTTACAAAATTCTGTGAGGAGAAAAAAGAAAACATTAGTAAGTTCATTTATGTTCGACCCTGACTATTATATGTCAGAAAACTGTATCATAATGATGGTCATTATAACACTATTTTTCATTATGAAACAGTTTCTCCCACCAATCAGAGCTCAAGAAACATTTGTTTGACCAATAGCATATCACCTGCGATGAGTTCCACGGCCTTCTAATTTAAATTTCACTGCGTGGCCTAGTGTCATAGTAGGGTAATCGAGGAGGCCATGGTCAAATACAATGCATTCTCTACGTCTCATGCGCTCTGTTCAGTACATAAAACTGGCGAAATCTCGACAGATATTTATGGATATTTATGTTCGAACATAAAATAGTTATAATATTTATAGTCGAACATAAACAGTCGTATGCAACTCACCTATAATGGTAATTAAGACACTCGTATGGAAATTATAAAACTCACATACGCTAGTTTTATAAACATACTCGTGTCTTAATTATTGCCATTATAGGCTCGTTGCATAATGTACAATTTTAAGTTTCTTACTTTACATATTATGGTTACAATAACAAAAGTAATCTTACTGAGTATTTACAAGCGCCTGAAGTCTTTACGAACTAGGACAGGGTCGTGGTTATTTCAAAAGAAACCATATTAGCCTACTTTCGATTTTTGCAAAAAATGAAAGTAGACTTATGAGATCAACACAGGGCGAAAAAAGTGTGTCTGTCTGTGTGTGTGTATGTGTGTGTGTGAGTCTGTGTGTGTGTATGTGTGTGTGTGAGTCTGTGTGTGTGTGTGTGAGTGTGTGTACTCTGAATGTCTGTCCCCCCCTATCAATTCGAACACGGTGAATGCGAATTGAACGAAATTTGGTACAAAGGTAGCACTAGCAAAGGACACCTCAGTGTCATGTTTTATATCGCCGCCATCTTTACTAAAACTGAATGGCGGCCACTCAAACGTTCAAAACGTAAAATCAAATAACGACTAACCAAATCATCCAACCTCTACCAAATTTGGTAACAACATACCTTCGTATAGGATGCGTCTTGTGACCAAACTACAAGGTCGTCCGCCATACCATTTCAGGATGGCGGCCGTGCGAATTATGCAAACTTTATAATCCATATCATGGGACCCACCAGTTCCGATTATCGAGCCGAGAATCGTTTTAACTGTTCTAAAGGAAGAGGCACGTACGAAATTAAAAGTTTATTTTGTAATACTATAGTGCAGACGTGATTTTAAAAAGCTCAGCTGATTCATTAATAAGACAAGATGGCAGCGGATATCTTGTGCCTGACTTATATTTCACTAATTTGAGTATTCCATGCAATATAGCGTACTGAAACAAAATAAATAAACTTTGTATGAAATGCTTTATATATAAATAATATACTTCAGTGATGAAATCGTTTAGTATAAATCATTATTTGCTAACAAGTTCTATGTAAGTCATTTTATATGGATTAATGTTCGTTGGCACAAATGGCTCAGTGGTAAAGCGTCAGTCTGTCATTCATATGCCTATGGTTCAAACCCCATCAGAGATATGTTTTTTGCTTGACATTTTACATATTTGTTGCTTTGTAATGACTCAGACGTTTTAAAATTAAGCGTTATATTGTGCATATTACGGTGCAAAACATATACTTAATTAAAACATAATTCGCCAGCAGATTTAATCGAGACATCTAGCTGACAAAAAGGTAACAGATTTTATTGAAAAGTTTCTTCTTCTGGCCGCTAGAATGCACTCGCTCTGTTAGGATTATATTGTTCGATATTTCACAACTAGATATCACGACTAGTTTTTATATTTATTGTTTCTTGAGTACTGAGACGTTATAAAATAAAGCTTTATATGGTGCTTTTTGCAATGGAAATTATATATAAAAAAACGACATTCTCCACTGGAGTGACATCTTCCAGCCTTCAGTTGTACTATGCAGAAACTATAGATTCGAGCAGCGCTCTATACCGGCCAGTTAGTGAACCCAGTCTTAACGACTGCTAGGAGTAATAAGACAGTAACATTCGTTTATTCCTTGTGCACAGAGGCGTTGTTGATAATCTCAAAACTTGCAATATGGATGATTTGGAGATGGATTATTTTGTTATACCGTGTATTTAAGATTAGCCTATAAATTAACGGGTTGCGAAGTTACTTCACTTAGTTCTATATCATTCGTACACGACACAGAACAACAACGTGACGTCAGTTTCTGATCTGCTCTGATTGGCTATTACATTGCTGCAGTCGGGTAGTTGGCAGTCAAGGATAAAATTCTCGACTGCCAACTGCCAGCTACCAACTGCAACTTCATGTTGTGTATGGTGCCTATAGTATACACGGAGTCGATCGCGACTGCCGACCGAGGACTACCAACTACGGACTGCCGACTGCGCATTGTAGATGGGCCTTATTAGAGCAACGAAGTTTCAATTATTGTAAGTAGTCGGTGTTTGGAGTGTTTGCTGATGAAATTGCAAAATGCTGGAGTAAATTATAAACTATGGTTTGAAAGCCACTGTTCAAATCCTGTGTGCCAATTTGCACTTCAAATAGGAAGAAATTAGGAGATGATAAGGACAGAGAGTTATAACTATACCCATACATTTCGGAGAAAGTAGGCTATATGTTCTTTCCCGAACATCTTGTTTTTTGTTTTATTACGCATATTTCTCAGAGATTTTTTTTTCAAGCTTAAAAATTATGACACTATTATTAATATTTGGGATGCCGGGACATGCTTCTTTAAATCGGGACTGTCCCGATTTTTTCGCGACGTATAGTCACCGCAGCTATAGACTACAGAATGGATGGTAATAGGCGAACAAAGAACCTTTTAAACTAAGCACTGTCTCTGATAAAACACAACAATTGGCTGGTAGAATTAACACAGGACCTACAAGAAATTGGTATCAACGAAGAAATAGACGACATTTTAGAACCCTAATAAACGGACACAAATTTACGGAGAAACCTACACGGAAGAACACAGGATGGACAGAAGATCGCTAAAGAGAGCACAGTTACCGGATGAAGAAATATATATAAGAAACGAGAAAACATTGTGCTAAGCAAGTTCTAACGCGCTCGTTAGTTAGGAATAACGTATTAAAAAATATACAATAACAATAACAAAGTGGAAAGTGACATTTTTTGGACATACTGTAATCAAAGAATGGGCAAAGGAACTTTTACTAAATGTCAAGAATAACTGGATAATTGAAATTGAAAATGACCTTCAAGGAAGGGAAGGGATCTTAGAAGGGAGTTGGCCGTGGACCTGTTGAAAGGAACCGTCCCGGCATTTGCCTGGTGGTGAAAATGGGAAACCAGGAAAACCATTTTCAGGACGGATTCGAACCTACGTTCCCCCGATGCCAGTGAGGCACGAGGTTACGCGTCAGCCCTCTGTGGCACCGTGGCCGGTATCATATATATTATTTCAGTAGTATAGATCCCTCCTGCAGCGCTCACAAGCGACCGATCGTGACAAATTAGCATTCAAATGAACGAGAATAGACATTAGCAGTGACGAATTGCACTATAATTTCATAAATATCTATAATTTCTGTAATAAATTACTTTCAAAAAATTACGAAGTGTGCGATTTGCAGTTACTGTTCCTGTAGTAAAATAGGCTCCATAATTGCTGTGTACGGACCTCTGTGATGCCTGTTTCATGTAATTTTAACAATCTGAGGTCTTTCCTTTTTCCTGATATGTAAATAGTGTTCTATAATCATTTGGATGAAATAAAAACATAGCAACCTTTCTTCTTAAGTCTCTCATTGTAAACCTATTGGGGAAAGTGTGGTTTATGAACATGCGAGATTTCTCGCACGGGTACGCTAGTCTGTTATTTCTTACTTACTTTCTTTCTTTCTTTCTTTCTTTCTTTCTTTCTTTCTTTATCGTTTACCCTCCAGGGTTGGCACTTCCCACGGACTAAGCGATGAACCCACCTCGACCGCCACTGGCTGTGTCCTCGAGCTTGAGACTCTGAGTCAGGGATACAACTGGGGAGTGTGACTAGTACGTCGCCCATGCAGCTTCACCTGCAAAGCGAACAGGAGCCTGATGAAGGGATGGGTAGAGTGGGAGGGATAGACAACGAAGGAGGCGGCCATGGCCTTACGTTAGACACCATCCCGGCATTTGACTGAAGACGAAGTGGGAAACCATGGAAAACCACTTCAAGGATGGCTGAGGTGGGAATCGAACTCCCTCTACTCATTTGGACCACCCGAGGCTGAATAGACCCCGTTACAGCCCTCATATCACTTCCAAATTTCGTGGCAGAGTCGGGAATCGAACCGTGGACCTCCGGGGTGGCAGCTAATCACGCTGACCACTACGCAACGGAGGCGACATCTGTTATTATCAAGTTCTAAAATTCCGCTAGATGCCTCCAGACTTGGCATCAGGTACCATCCCTGTATTAGCCTGGAGGGAGTGTGGTAGCATTCTGCAAGAAAGCACACTCAGAATGGCTGATCAGGATTTGAATCATCGATCACCGGACTTGCGGAGTCAACTCTAATGAAAGCAGGATTGTGTATGAAGTTGAGAGACAGTGCGATTGTAACAAAGAACCTCAATGAACAGTGTCTTGGAGCGCGACACAATTGGGCTGAGTTTCACGCATGGCGTAACAGACCCCTTATTACCTGCGAGGAGCTGAAAGGAACGACTATTAGTTGATTACACGGAGGTGTACAGTGTATAGCCCCTTAAGTGAAGGACAATTTAGCTTCCTTCTTACTCGAGCGAGCAAAGAGCCAGTGGCTCGATCCTCAGCCTGAGAGTGGCTTTACACGAAACTACACTTGATAGAATGCAGTTCAATCACGGAAGCTTTTCGAGGCATCTACTGTACTCGTCCACAGGATTGGTGTCCTTAATTCTCCCTACTGATCTTGTGATGGACAGACAACAGCCCACTTGTATCACCTCTTCGAACTCACCAAGTAACCCTTTTGAATACGGTAGGCCTACTCTTCTACAACTGGTTGGTTGGTTCCTCAGTTTAGGCGCTGAGACAACGCGGTCATGTAGCCCCGTGTACTTTGGGTGTGTGTAGAATCTGTCTGATAACCGGTGTTAATTGTAATGGCTGCATTGGTGTGTGTTATCTATAATTCAGGTAAGGACTGCAGACGATTAATTTCATGTAGTTCCTACTCTTGCTACCAACGACATAGCCACAAACTGGGCTACTAGATGCCACCGCAACCAGCTCCTGGCGTCAAACGTTTGAACTTAATAGACTGTTAATCAAATCTAATCTACAAATTTGGCTTCACACAATTGTTTTAGTTAGTGGAAGGTTCTTTTGTATGCCATAAATCTATGACCTGGGCTTACCGGCTTTACTTCCCCTCAAAAGGAGCTTCTATACGGTAACTAAAAAGGTCAAATCTCCTAAAATATTCGTCCACCTCCTGGCGTAGTGGCTAGTATTCTTGGCAGTCACCCCTGAGGGTTAGGTTCGATTCCCGGCTCCGCCAAGTAATTTAATTCTGGTCTGGAAGGAGGTACACTCAGCCTCGTGAGGCAAAGATTGAGATGAGGTGGGTTGGATTCTTAACTCACCCATCCTGGAAGTGGTTGTCTGTGGTTTACCACGCCTACAGTGGGCAAATGTCGGAATGGTTACTTACTTAAGGCCACAGCTGCCTCCTTCCCAATCAGAGCTTGCCACGGTGGGTGTGTGGTTATAGTGTCGGATTACCAACCCCAAGCTTGCAGGTTCGTTCCTGGCCATGGTAAGTGTTTTTTGAAAGGCGACAAAAATCACGATACTCATGTCATACGTTGTTGGCGTGTTAAAGAACCCATTTGAATTCAGTAGGCCATGTTCATAATGGCAAAATTAATCTCGGGATTTTCCGCCAACACAAAGTTCCTCATTCCTCTACTAGAAAGCGGTATAGCGTCAAGGAGCTAAGATATCTAACCTTCTTGACATTCATAGCGCTCCAAGGAACATTAAATTCGACACGCAACCTGCCCTCTGGGTGTCAATTAACAAAGCTTGCACCCGGCACCCGAGGCCATACGATATTATTATTATTATTATTATTATTATCACCTGCATTACAAATGCACACACTACTACAGATGTCACAATAATATTTATGTTCGACCAAGCCAAAATATAAATATTATATGCCAGAAAACTGCTCGTTATAGTTCAAGTTTCATTATGATACAGGTTCTCCACCAATCAGAGCTCAAGATTTACATTACGATACAGCTATTTGACCAATTAGGTAAGGATAGCATCGCACCTGCGCTGACTTTCACGGTGTCCTATTTTAAATTTTACTGCGTGGCTAGTGTCATAGTGTGGTATTCGAGGAGGCCGTGGTCGAATACGAGGTATTATTTGCATCCCAAGCGCTCTGTTCAGTAAACCAAGCTGGCGGAATCTCAACATACAGTATATTTAAGAATATTTATCTTCAAGCATAAAATAAAAATTATTATCGAACAGTCGTATGCAACTCGCCTTTAATGGTACTTAATGATTGCCATTATATGCTTGTTGCATATTGTACTATTATGTTCGACCCTGACTATTATATGTCAGAAAACTGTATCATAATGATGGTCATTATAACACTATTTTTCATTGTGAAACAGTTTCTCCCACCATTCACAGCTCAAGAAACAGTTGTTTGACCAATTAGATAAGGTTAGCATCACATCTGCGCTGAGTTCCAAGGCCTTCTAATTTAAATTTCACTGCGTTGTCTAATATCATAGTGGGGCAATCGAGGAGGCCTTGGTCAAATACATGGCATTCTCTGCGTCACGTGCGCTCTGTTCAGTACTTAAAACTGGCGAAATCTAGACAGATATTTATGAATATTTATGATCGAACATAAAATAGTTATAATAATTATCGTCGAACATAAACAGTCGTATGCAACTCGCCTATAATGGTAATTAAGACACTCGTATGGAAATTCTAAAACTCGCATACGCTCGTTTTATAAACATACTTGTGTCTTAATTATTGCCATTATAGGCTCGTTGCATAATGTACTATTATTTAATCGTATGTTCAATATGTAATCATTAAAGTCCAAATTCGGCAGCCATCTGATAACATCAGAGGTGACACTGAATAGGTCGACAGTAAACATGGCATAGAGGAGCCTGGGACAAGCAAGTGGAAGCAATGCCGGACTCAGCATGGGCCCCGTGGTCGCCAATCCACATCTCACTAGATGTACAGTAAACCCCTGGGAGCAACGCTGAAGGGAGGAAGGGAGCCTCCTCGAGTCGGGCACTGATAGTAACTGTCCATTTCTCGCCAGATGAGGGTTGGTTCTTTATTTCTCTTCGTATTGGGTAGTATTCTTAGCTGTCACCGCGAAGGTACACGTTCGATCCCTATATCTGCCAAGAATGTAATTCTCGTCTGAGAGCTGGAACGGGATACACACATCCTTGTGAGGCAAAACTGATAAGAGGTGGTGTTCGATTTCCACCTAAGGCAACATAGAAGCGGCCTTCCGTGGTTTCCTATTCCTACTGCAGGCAAATGCTGGGATGACACATAAATTAAGGCCACATTCGCCTCCTAACCAAATCATAGTTCCAAATACAAACACACTCAGTACAGACATTTTAGGCCATCAGCCCCGTTTAGTTGTGTGTTTGTTGAATTTGTGTGATAACCTGTAGTTATGTGATGACTGTAGTAGTGTATCAAATTTATAGAGAGAATAAGTCAAATGTATTGAAGACTGGAACAAGTTTCGACAGGTAGTTTCAAACTTCAGAGGTTTCTGAGGCGAAAGAGAAAAAAAATCGTCAAGAGCGGTCTTTGAGAGGAAATATGGAAAGGGATGAGCCACCGAAAGAATCTATATTGCAATAAGATCAAAGACAATGGAGGGAAAAGATGATCCAAGACACCGTAGTTGTTACTCCATGGTCCATAGGGGCCCAGATTGAACAGAAGAAAAAGTGAGTGTAATTGCATTAGGGTTGGTTCCTTTGTTTAGGGGCTGCGACAACGCGGTCATGTAGCCCCGTGTACTTTGGGTGTATGTAGAATCTGTCTGATAATCGGTGTTAATTGTGATGGCTGTATTAGTGTGTGTTCTGTTTTTAATTCAAGTAAGGACTGCAGACATTCAATTTTCAAGTAGTTCCTGCTTTTGCTACCAAACTCCACCGTCAACGACCAACTAGTTCTGAACTTTGTTACTAGATGCCACCGCAATCAGCTCCTGGCGACGAACGTTGGAACCTAAGAGCGTTAGTCAAATATAACCTATAATTTGGCTTCACACAAGTGTAATTAATGGAAGGTTCTTTTTCATGCCATAAACCTATGACATGGGACCGCCGGCTTTACTTCCCCTCCAATGGAAGGCATACTGAGAGATCTTTAACGCTCTTAAAAATCCGACGACTTTGGCCGAGTTTGAGCCCAGGCCTTGGGCATAGAATCTCTGAATTGTGTAACTGTATTGGGGACAGGGATGAAGTAGGTGTCCCAGGACTTGAAGTAAGGTACTATCCCGGCATTTGCTTGGAGGGGGGGGGGGGGGGGGGTTGGAAAAGAAACGAAAAAAACACATTCAGGATTGCCACTGTCAGTGCCGGGATTCAAACCTGCGTTCATGATATTGGCTGCAGCTGACCTCACGGCCATGGTGCATGATTTAACGAGCACGGTTACGCCGTGGGGCATTAGTACAGACAGTACATGAGGCTGATGACCAAGATGTCCCGAGCCCCTAAACTCCAACGTGTGTGTATGCTCCAGTTTGGTTGGTTGGTTCCTCAGTTTAGGGGCTGCGACAACGCGGTCATGTAGCCCCGTGTACTTTGGGTGTGTGCAGAATCTGTCTAATAACCGGTGTTAATTGTGATGACTGTATTAGTGTGTCTTATCTGTTTCCAATTCAAGTGAGGACTGCAGAAAAATGAAAATCCACAGCCTGCTTCCAGTCTCCGACCGGGTCAGGAATGGAATGAATGAAGCCCCCATCTAGCGGCGAGGATATGAACTGTACCGGCTGCCGAGACCTGACGCACTTCTCTGGGGCAATGATTAAATGAATGACAGATGAAATGAAATGATAGTGGAGAGTGTTGCTGGAATTAAATTTTGGCAGGGAAAACCGGAGTAACCGGAGAAAAACCTGTCTGCCTCCGTTTTGTCCAGCACAGATCTCACATGGAGTGACCGGGATTTGAACCACGGACCCAGCGGTGAGAGGCCGGCGTGCTGCCGCCTAAGCCACGGAGGCTTGACGACTGCAGACATTGATTTTTGTTCAAGTAGTTCCTAATTTTGCCACCAAACGCCACCGCCAACGACTACTAGTTCTGAACTTGATTACCAGATGCCACCGCAGTCGGTTCCTGGCAACGAACGTTGGAACCTAAGAGAGTTTGTCGAATGTTTAACCTATAAATAATTTAGCTTCGCACAGGTGTAATTCGTGGAAGGTTCTTTAACATGCCATATATATATTTTTTTTTTAGAGTATGGCTTTTTTAGTGCCGGGAGTGTCCGAGGACATGTTCGACTCGCCAGGTTTTGTAGCTGCTTTGAGACGGACACCCAATGGGTGAGCTACAAGTACCGTTGGGTAGGAAAGTTGGAATGGAAGGTCGAGGAGTTGGAAGGTATTTAACATGACATAAATATATGACATGGGTCCGCCGGCTTTAATTCCCCTCCAAAGAAAGGAATACTGAGTGATTTTTAACCCTCTTAAAATATCCGACGACTTCGGCCGGGTTTGAACCCGCAATCTTGGACATAGAGCTCAGCATGCTATGCTCCAGTTTGCCTGCGACAGGGAGTGTACCAATGACTCCCCAATGCGAAAAGCGATATTCCAGCAGCGCAGTGTTCATTAATAATGATCTGCAATTGCCTCGTGCTGTTGTATGGAGCCAGTGAGCTCCTGACCACATAGAGACTCGTTCCCATCATTTGTCGACTCCCTTCCCTCTCTGCGTCCCGAGCGCGGAGCGGAGCGCAATCACTGCACTCCACGTCGTATGTCACTGTGCTGCACCACAATCCATTACATACACCCACTTTCTCGGCCAACACTTCACTTTGCGGGAGTCGCAAAAAAATATGTATTAAAAGATCCTCCGTTACCCTTATAAACATCGAATCTTGGATAGTCTATGATTTCAGGTCCAGACGATGAATACTTGTTGCCTTGGTAACCATATAGGAGGCCTAGATGATGATTGCTTGTTGCCTTGGTAACAATATAGGATAAATATTAAAATATCCGCCTTTTCAATACAATGTATTAAATAGTACTCACAGGTACATGTTTCGGAGGCTTTTACAACAACAACCCCCCCCCCCTTCATCAGCCTGCTTGACAAACCTTCTAAGAACTTTCCTTGTTCTCAAGCACATATACGACCTGCAGCGTGATTCTGGCAGTACTGAGGTGAAATTTCTGAGATCGTGGACATTTTTTGGTAGAGACTCCGCTACTTTAGAACCAATGTAGCTCCACACATTCTCGATGGGATTCAATGCCAGGCTTCGTGCTGCACCTTAGCATACCAACAATTTGCCACTTTTCATTTTCTGGAATACTTTTTCGGCCCATATTGAGAACAATGTAATGAAAAAATAGCTTACTCACAAACACCTCAACTCGAGTGGTTGCTGTATGAAACACAGCCAATACTATGAATCCACATTGTCATGCTATCTAGCGAGCAACTTATGGACTACGTGCTGTTTCATAACCGGCCTTGCCAGCTTGCTTCGTTTTTGAAATATATAAAAACAAATGCTCTTATTTCAATGGTATTGTTTTTCTAAAACGAAAAATGTGAAATGCTGAGAAATATCCACTTTCAACGGGTTTCTCGATACCGAAAACTTTATGTATTCCGCGTAGTTCCACATCGTGTATAATAAATGATTTTGTACACGAGTAGGCTATTATTAGTTGCATAGCTTTCTACACTAGAAAAATTGTATATTATTGGCTGTTTCCATTTTTAACTTTTAAAACCATAACTTGACTAATAACTGAGATATTTTAATAGATTTTATACCTAAATGTTTCGTTTCGCACGTGCTTTTATTGAGGGTAATTTCAGCATCGTTCTCTCAAAAGTTCAAATTCACGGAACCATTATGTGAAAGTGGCAGGTGGTCTTAAACTTTTGGTTGATACTGTAAATCACAAGAAGATAAAACAAGATGTTCGGGAAAGAACATATAGCCTACTTTCTCCGAAATGTATGGGTATAGTTATAACTCTCTGTCCTTATCATCTCCTAATTTCTTCCTATTTGAAGTGCAAATTGGCACACAGGATTTGAACAGTGGCGTTCAAACCATAGTTTATAATTTACCCCAGCATTTTGCAATTTCATCAGCAAACACTCCAAACACCGACTACTTACAATAATTGAAACTTCGTTGCTCTAATAAGGCCCATCTACAATGCGCAGTCGGCAGTCCGTAGTTGGTAGTCCTCGGTCGGCAGTCGCGATCGACTCCGTGTATACTATAGGCACCATACACAACATGAAGTTGCAGTTGGTAGCTGGCAGTTGGCAGTCGAGAATTTTATCCTTGACTGCCAACTACCCGACTGCAGCAATGTAATAGCCAATCAGAGCAGATCAGAAACTGACGTCACGTTGTTGTTCTGTGTCGTGTACGAATGATATAGAACTAAGTGAAGTAACTTCGCAACCCGTAAATTTATAGGCTAATCTTAAATACACGGTATAACAAAATAATCCATCTCCAAATCATCCATATTGCAAGTTTTGAGATTATCAACAACGCCTCTGTGCACAAGGAATAAACGAATGTTACTGTCTTATTACTCCTAGCAGTCGTTAAGACTGGGTTCACTAACTGGCCGGTATAGAGCGCTGCTCGAATCTATAGTTTCTGCATAGTACAACTGAAGGATGGAAGATGTCACTCCAGTGGAGAATGTCGTTTTTTTTAATATATAATTTCCATTGCAAAAAGCACCATATAAAGCTTTATTTTATAACGTCTCAGTACTCAAGAAACAATAAATATAAAAACTAGTCGTGATATCTAGTTGTGAAATATCGAACAATATAATCCTAACAGAGCGAGTGCATTCTAGCGGCCAGAAGAAGAAACTTTTCAATAAAATCTGTTACCTTTTTGTCAGCTAGATGTCTCGATTAAATCTGCTGGCGAATTATGTTTTAATTAAGTATATGTTTTGCACCGTAATATGCACAATATAACGCTTAATTTTAAAACGTCTGAGTCATTACAAAGCAACAAATATGTAAAATGTCAAGCAAAAAACATATCTCTGATGGGGTTTGAACCATAGGCATATGAATGACAGACTAACGCTTTACCGCTGAGCCATTTGTACCAACGAACATTGATCCATATAAAATGACTTACATAGAACTTGTTAGCAAATAATGATTTATACTAAACGATTTCATCACTGAAGTATATTATTTATATATAAAGCATTTCATACTAAGTTTATTTATTTTGTTTTAGTACGCTATATTGCATGCAATACTCAAATTAGTGAAATATAAGTCAGGCACAAGATATCCGCTGCCATCTTGTCTTATTAATGAATCAGCTGAGCTTTTTAAAATCACGTCTGCACTATAGTATTACAAAATAAACTTTTAATTTCGTACGTGCCTCTTCCTTTAGAACAGTTAAAACGATTCTCGGCTCGATAATCGGAACTGGTGGGTCCCATGATATGGATTATAAAGTTTGCATAATTCGCACGGCCGCCATCCTGAAATGGTATGGCGGACGACCTTGTAGTTTGGTCACAAGACGCATCCTATACGAAGGTATGTTGTTACCAAATTTGGTAGAGATTGGATGATTTGGTTAGTCGTTATTTGATTTTACGTTTTGAACGTTTGAGTGGCCGCCATTCAGTTTTAGTAAAGATGGTGGCGATATAAAACATGACACTGAGGTGTCCTTTGCTAGTGCTACCTTTGTACCAAATTTCGTTCAATTCGCATTCACCGTGTTCGAATTGATAGGGGGGGACAGACATTCAGAGTACACACACTCACACACACACACACAGACTCACACACACACATACACACACACAGACTCACACACACACATACACACACACAGACAGACACACTTTTTTTCGCCCTGTGTTGATCTCATAAGTCTACTTTCATTTTTTGCAAAAATCGAAAGTAGGCTAAAAAATGATAATAAAAATACACATATTACACTGCTTATTATTAAGGAGACCAATATATCTCGGCAACTATTCACATGTTGACGTAAGATTGGATGAAAATTAAAGTGCATAATTCATTTAAGATATTTTCCATAGAACACTAAGATTGTCTATTTACATTGTTTTCAGTTTTTGCTTAATGTTCAAAGATGTTCTTCTCGATGGATTTTAGGCCTGTGTGCCAATTACTTAGAATTGAACCGGTGTAGTGAGGCAGTTGCATGATTGCGTCAACATGGGACCTTTCCAGTCAACATCGGATGGAATAAGCAACATTATGAACAATATAGCAGTTCAAGAATAAATCTTTAAGATGTTTCCGCCTTGTCAATACTTTAATTTATAAATTTTAAAAAAGGCACAGTCAGTCTGAAAGACTAGACTTTGTATCATTTTAAATGCTACAAATGCTGAAAAATGGTAGAAAGGCTGTAGGCTTCTCGCTTCGCTGGAAGCCAAAAACTCTTGACATTTAGAAAATTATCTGCATAATACTTATCTTGCTTTATAATACTTTACCTTGTTTCAAATTACTCGCAAACGGCAAGTGCAAACCAAGGGCAAAGCAAGGTCAAGCACGCGGAGGGAGATGGCTGGATGACGTGCCCCTTCCATCCAGTCTAAAAACACTTATAGTGGGCGATGTATTGAAGAGAGAGATATGCTCTCGCGGACGTTTTTGTAGAACATTTCATGCTGACCAATTCTTACGCTCACAGTATATTGATATTTTTAACGGTTTGCCCAGCGTAAGCTTAAGAAGCGCACGGACGCCAAGTTTGTTTTCGACTTTTTCACTGAAATCATTACTGCTTGGCTTCCTTTGATCATACATAAATTATTTTCTACAGGATCATTTCTTGAAATATCCTTTACAGAATGGTGAAAACCGCATCAAAATCCATCCAGTGGTTCTCGAGATTACCCGTGACATCCAAGAATCGGGAATTTTTGTCTTATACTAACGAAGTAGAGATTGTCGGGGAACACGTGCACCAAGCGGTACTATGACGTCACAGACCTGAGTGCATTCTTGGTACATTTCGTCCTGTCACCGTAACGTAACGCCAGATCCCAGCGTAATGACGAAGTCGACAAGATCACAAAAAATGATAAAAAATTCACATATTAGGGTACATGTTTCAATTAGCCCCTTCTCAGCTTATAATTTCCATACATTGTACAGCACCACATCTCATAAAACATCGATGTCTCAGCAATAAACACAATAAACACATAACAATTAAAAAAACCTTGGAACCAAAGTAAAAAGGATGCAATTTGTCGTCAACTTTCTGATATGCTACACTTGTTAAAAGTTTGGCCCCTGTGCAAACACGTGATATGGAAGCGTGACTTTCATTTTGAACTATTTATTGTCTGTTCTTCTATTATCCTGTTTAATGAAACACTTGTGATGAGGCGTAAGTTACGTTGTTTATCAAGAAACACTCTGTGGTACCCCATTTGGCGATATAGCGGAAACATATAAAACTCTTAATGTATAGACTAATGTGGGCTATCTTGTAAGACTTCATATGGATCATATGACCTGTAGGCGTTCTCTCATTTTAACAGTGAAAAATGAAATTCTTCCATATACGGTACGAAAATTTAATTCCAAGCCAGCAACCATCTTGTGACCAGGCAGTATAAGAAATACATTTTTTGAACCCGACGCCAAATGAAACTGCACATGTTACGGTGACTCGCGGAGTCCGTTGCTCCACATGGTGTGACCTAATTCCGATGTCACATGTTTGTTCAAATAACCATATAGGGGGCCTAGATGATGGATACTTGTTGCCTTGGTAACCATATAGGGGGCCTAGATGATGAATACTTGTTCCCTTGGTAACCATATTGGGGGCCTAGATGATAAATACTTGTTGCCTTGGTAACCATATAGGGGGCCTAGATGATGAATACTTGTTGCCTTGGTAACCATATAGGGGGCCTAGATGATAAATACTTGTTGCCTTGGTAACCATATAGGGGGCCTAGATGATAAATACGTGTTGCCTTGGTAACCATATAGGAGGCCTAGATGATGAATACTTGTTGGCTTGGTAACCAAATAGGGGACCTAGATGATGAATACTTGTTGCCTTGTAACCATATAGGAGGCTTAGATGATGAACACTTGTTGCCTTGGTAAACATACAGGAGGCTTAGATGGCCTATATACTTTCAGGTTTTTGTTTTCAAGCGAATTTTAGGATCACGCAACAACTTTATTTCTTTTTATTTTCCTTTGCCTGGAGTTTTCTCTGTCTCCAATATTCCTGCGGGCGTTCACTGGCATGTTTCCTTTGATTTTCTGTCTAAGTTCGCCCAGTTCTCTTAGGTCTTACTTCATTCTGAAACCCTTCCCTTTACTCTTAAATTCACTTCTTTCTAGCATTTGAAACTCTGTGATGTTTCAGGTTTTATTAAGAAAATTATTAATTGACTCCCAACCCCAAACACATAGCCATGTTAGAAATGTACCTGCACTAATCACTTGTTGTTGCTGTTGCTTATTTTAGGGGCTTTGCAACATTATGGTTATGTAGCAATTGGGTGTGAGTGTAATGTGTGTGAAAACCTGTCTTATTGTGATGGTTGTTCTAGTGTGAGTATTTGTAACTTGGGGATAAGATTGGGAATGAGGCACTCGTGGCCTTAAGTTAGGAACCATCTCGGCATATGCCTGGAGTAGAAGTGGGAAACCACAGAAAACCACTTCTATAATGATGCTGAGGGTACCCCGTCCCAGCCCTCACACCAGAATTACAATTTCTTGGCAGAGCCGGGAATCGACAGGGTGGCAGCGAAGAATGCTAGTCACTACACCACGATGTGGTCTGAGCACACTCTAAACCAGTGGTTGATAATGTGAGTTCCACGAAAGGATCGTCAGGGTTCCGCGAGTTAGTTAATTGCATAAAATTACAATTTAAATGGATTTCTTTTTATGCGTACACAAAAAGCAAACTCAGGGCTAGACGCGATGCTGCTTCAGATCATCGTATTCAACTCTCCGACATAAAACCAAATTATGAAGCCGTCATTAATGAAACAAGGAAGCCGTTACATTCTTCTTTTCACATTTTATTTTTCAGCAAGTTACGTATCAATAATAGTTTATGGTCCGCTCAAATACGTTGTGGCTAGCACTCATGGCTACCACCGTGGAGACCCGGGTTCGATTCCCACCTCAGCCATCCTTGTAGTGGTTTTCCGTGGATTCCCCAATTATACTGCAGGTGAATGCTGGGATGGTTCCTAACTTAAGGCCACGGCCGCTTCCTTCCCAATTCCTATCTGAATTACAAATACACAGACTTATACAGCCATCACATTAACACAGGTTATCAAACATATGCACACACAAACACTAATGTACACGGGGTTACATGGCCACGATGTTGCTAAGCCCCCAAATGCATCATCAACAACAACAACAACAGTATGTGTTGTATTGAACATTTTGAAGAATGATTCTAATAAATGGTTCTTGTTATTAGCCGCAGTCGCTTTCATTTGGAGTCATCTAGTTATCTAGTGAAATATATGCTTTTTAGTCGGTCAACTCGTTAATTAAATTGAGTGGGAAATAACACTTATCTAGACACATGATGTATATGGATGAATTATATACACTACTAGCAACCCGCCCCGGCTTCGCTCGGGAACAGTTATGAATGCATTACGTGATAAGCACTTTTCTTTCGATGTCAATGCACTACGACCTATATCCGTTTTACGCCTCGGCATGGTGGGTTAAGATCACTGACTGGACTATTAATTATATTATCATGGAGATGTATGTGCAACAAAATCTTGTCAGACGTAATTTAAGAATGGTGAGGTGCATGAAACACAAATCCCCCTTCCGTCCATTCTAAACTTGGCTGTGTATTTTGCGGAACGAAACGTTCACAGGCGAAATGAAGAAAAGCCGAGTTGCACTTCCAGGGATACTCGAATAGCAGCCACTCATCTCTGAGGTCTTAACTCAACACGACTCGACAGTTTGCTGCTGGCTGTATCTGGGGTAATAGGCTCGCCCGCTAGCTAGGCTGTAACTGGGATGATAGACTCGCCCCTAGCTAGTTCGTAAAGTGTCGCCTCAGTAATTGAATGGAGATTGTTCGAAGAAATGAAAACCTAAAAACACTTATAGTGGGTGATGTATTTAAGATAGAGATATGCTCTCGCGGACTCTTTTGTAGAACTTTTCATGCTGAACAATGTTCTTACACTCATAGTATATTGATAGTTTAAACCGTTTGCCCACCGTTAGCTTAAAAAGCGCACATACGCCAGGTTTTTATTTCGACGTTTTTCCTGAAATCGTTACTGCTTGGCTTCCTTTGATCATAAATACATTATTTTCTACAGAAAACTTTCCTCGAGATATCCTTTACAGAATGGTGAAAACCGCATCAAAATCCATCCAGTGGTTCTGGAGATTACCCGTGACATCCAATAATCGGGGACTTGGTTTTGTACTAAGTAGAGATGCAGTTCCCTAAAACGGGAGATAAATTACGACTTCTACTTCAAAAGCAACATGGAATAATCTACAGTATGTTTCGTTTTTCTCAAAAATACCACTCTTCTACGTGGACAACTGATAGCTCAGACAAACACCGCCTCCGTCACGATGTAGCAGCGGTATATAGGCTAACTGCGTCAGAGAAATATTTTTTATTTTTAAATCACAGGCCAATTACGCTAGGGTAATTTTAGCCACTCTTACTTCATATGCTCTGATATCTCTACCTAAGCGTAAGATTGGCCCCCCTTGCTCTGGTACTTCACGTACTTTGATATCTCTAAGCGTCGTTTTGGCCACGCGTACTGTACTACTTCACAAGCCCCGATATCTCCATCAAAGCAGATAAACTAACAAATCACGGTACCGATATCATATCTGTGCTGAAGGTGCATAGTAATGGCAAGCAGGAAGCCCAGGTGATAAACCACTGAAGGTATTACAATAAGCTTGGTGACGGTTAATGGAAAAGTATCACGCCACAGCGTCCCTATAAACTAGGAATCCTACCAAAAGAATTCATATTGAACTAGCGGACCCGTGCGAGAACCACCCGCCTGGTTTTACTGTTATGCGAGCTTCTATAAATATGTTTATTTGTTTCAACGCACTTTTTAAACAAATTGTCGATATTTATCAATCAGAGAGCAATGCATCACTGCTGCTGGTTGCACAATGGGTTGTGTGCGTCCCTTGTGTACAGACTACCCGCCCAGCTCTAGTGCTATGCGGCTGTACGCGACACAGTTCTACCAGGAGCTATCGTCTTGTTTATTTGTTTAAAAGCACTTTATAAACAAAATAAATATATTTCCGTTGACTTTTCAAGAAATGCAAGATTTTTCCTGAACTATTGAGACGATTTGGAAGATTTTGGTACAAACCACACCTTCTAACGCCCTCTGGTTTAGGAGCTTGAGTTTTGTGAAACATACACACACCTTAGCGTATTATATACGGTATATACCGTATAGCAGGGGTGCCCAAACTTTTTAAACTAAGGGCCACATTGTAAATAGTTGGGGGACCTTGCGGGCCAATAACACTCTGGGGGGTTATGATTTTTTTTAAAATATATCTGCAATATCGTGAGATTTGTGGCTGTCTGACCTTAGTTTTCTTGGTATTAATGCTGTTTTCTATATTTATTTGTTGTTGATAAAAAATAAAACACTAAAAATAAATTAACATAGTTTTAATAAATCCCTTTAAACTAGAAGTACGATGATATTCAATACTCGTACAGCATGAATGACAAAGAGTGAGTATTTATGTTCATTTGACACAATTATTAATAAAATTATTAAATCAAGTTCGTGATAATTTAGTTTAGTGCGAGGACTGGAACTGCTTTGGGTAGGGATGTGCGCGCACTTCTTTGTCCAATTGGCTTTAGTTGTTTCAAAGTTATGGCGACACGGCGCGGATGCCGAGTGGCTGGTCGGAGAAAATAGTCTCGCGGGCCGTATCCAGCCCGCTGGCCGTAAGTTGGGCAGTCCTGTCGTATAGCATTTGTGAGCACAGTCTTCATGAAGTGGGAAACCATGGAAAACCAATTCCAGCATAGCTAAGGTGGTACACGTGGGTGATACGATTCTTCAGAAATACAGGAGGAGAATGTATGTGCACTTCCTACTCTATCAACATTTTGTGATGAAAATGAAATATCTGCAAACAATAAAACGAAATACAAGTGCGGTAATAATTAAATATGAAGTTTTCTCAGTAATATAATAAAAATAAAAAAGCATATCGAAACAGTATACACCATCTTGAAGGGTTTCAAGACGAGACAAAGACCGGTAGAGCTTGGACGGGAAACCAACGGCAGCAGCACAGTGAACGTGAGAAGGAGCACTGGAGGCAGAGGAAATTATAATACTTACAAATCAGAAATAGTGAAATTGTAGCGTGATCCTAACTGGTCAACTCACAAGTGCTTGCCACGGTTGGTGAGTGGTTGGCGTGTCTGTCTTCCAACCCCAAGCTTGCAGGTGCGCTCCTGGCCATGGTAAGTGAATTTTGAAGGCGACAAAAATCACGACACTCCTGTCATACGTTGTTGACATGTTAAAGAACGGTCAGCAAGACCGTGTTCATAATGGCAAAATTAGTCTGGGGATTTTCCACCAACACAAAAGTTCCTCCTTTCACTACGAGAAACAACAAAATTCGACATGCAAGCTGCACTCTGGGTGTCAAATAAGAAAGCTTGCACCCAGCACCCGAGGCCATACGATATTATTATTATTATTTATAATTCACAAATAAAAAAATAAAAAATCAACACTTTGAGCATTTTTCCGACAGTAAATAATTATGTTTCTAAAAAAATTAAGGACTGACGGTACACCAAAATTTCTAAAAATTTCAAGTATTACGCAGTTGCTAAAAGGTTGGGGGCCCCTGATGTAGAATGAACAGAGTCTAGTGTTGATGACCGCAACTGCCCTAATATCTAACACGGCACATCAAGAATGTCGTTCTATTGATTACGTTGCCTCAGATGAAGTGTAACAAGCAGCAAAGAAGAGTGAATTGCTTACCCCAGATGGCGTCACACACGCACATGTTGGGCTGTGAGGAGACAAAGAGCAAGAAGGTCTGAGCATATGATTGGTCCTTGCACAGGTGTGTACCGTTCGCCAGCCCTACATACCGACCGCAACTACATCGGCAGACGACACGGATGGATGGCGGATAAAATAGCCCTTCCCTTCCCACGGAACGTCATCTAACTCATTTACTGAAATCATAGATTCTCATTCACGCAGCAATCAGCTAGAGTGGACCATTACTCCTCGTATCAGAGCTCGCCGTTACTCTATGAGCTGTTGTTGCTCAATCATACTCTTAAATTGCTTCATTTTTGCCCAGGAACTTTAACTTAAATCCAAATGAACATTGACATCAAAATTAAAGTATGCTTAAGCAGAACATTTCCATATCGGTAGACTGCTACAGTACAGTATTTGATGTGAATTTGAAGAGTTCGTTTTCGGTCGGTCAGCAAGTTAATGTGCTATCTACTCACGCCTCCTAACCAGGAGGAGAGTGGTCAACGTGTCCGTCTACTAACCCCAAGCTTGCAGGTTCGCTCCTGGCCGTGGTAAGTGATTTTTGAAAGGCGGCAAAAATTGCGACACCATGTCATACGATGTTGGCATGTCAAAAAAACCATTTGAATTCAATAGGCCGTGTTCATAATGGCAAAATTAATCTCGGGAGTTTCCGCCAATACAAAGTTCCTCATTTCTCTACTAGAAAGCGATATAGTGTTCAAGGAGCTTAGATATCTAACCTCCTTGACTATCATAGTGCTTAAAGGAACAACGAAATTCGACATGCAAGCTACCCTTCGGGTGTCATATAACAAAGCTTGCACCCGGCACCCGAGGCCATACGATATTATTATTACTATTATTATTATTATAGCTCAGGAACTTAAGTCCAAATGAACATTGACATCAAAATGAAATTATGGTTAAGCAGAAAATGTCCATATCAGAACTATTTGATGTCTAATAGAAGACAGCAATTTCTCTAGGTTTGTGCCGTGTCTTGTGTGGGGTTTCGCCTAGGACACCAAGCTGGCTCATCAGCGGGCTCTTGATGTTCCTACCCGGACCCCCACAGACACGGCACACACCTAGAAAAATTGCTGAGTTTTAATTGACTGGCCGTGAAAGCCAATCCTGTATACCATCTTTCCTAATAGAAGAATTCGTTTTCAGTTGGTTAGCAAGTTAATGTGCTATCTACTCACACCTCCTAACCAGGAAAAATCATCATCGTCATCATCAATCTCCGCTCCAGCAAGCCAGGTACGGGTATAAATGAGCCTCTTCCAGTTTGTCCGGTTCTCCCACATACTGTGCTCCAATTTCTTCTGCCAATCTGCATCCCTCTTGGTCAAGTCTCTGCAGATTTGCTTCTCCCAAATATCTCGAGGCCTTCCCCTTGGTCTCTTACCTAGGATGACCTGGTCAAAATATAATCTTGGTATTCTGTCAGGGGCCATTCTCTTTACATGCCCATGCCATTTTAATCTAGATAGTTCTAGTGTGTCAAGGAGACTTCTGTCCAAATTGAGCTGTGGCCTAATTTCCTTATTTCGTATTTTATCTCTCCTGGTCTTCTGGAGACAAGAGCGGAGGAACTTCATTTCAACTGCTTGAAGTCTGTTGCTGTCAGGTGCTGTTAAAGTAGCTGGTTCAAGTCCATAATTCAATATTGGCATGAGATAGGTTTTGTCAAGAGTGAAAATATTCTGGATAAATTATACAAGTTATAGTGCACTAAAAAAAAATATTTTTATTTTTCCTTGCGAACCGGCCAAAACTAAGGACCACGCAACTATCACTTCATATCCTTCTCATCATTCTTTCTTCCTTCTTCTTCCTCTACATTTCCTTCATTCTTTCACAGTGTTGCGCCTTTCCCTCTTCTGTCCATACTCCTCCCCTGCGGTCTCCCTTTTCTTCCACGAATACCATTATGTTAGAAAGTCTTCCCCTTTATTTTCTGTCTTGACAGTCTTCATCTGTGATTCCTAGCCTCCTGAGTTCTTCCATCTGCTCGGTGTAGCCCCCAGATTATATAACTTATCAAAAAATTGTTTATTCATCCTTGCTGGATGAATGTGGACCATGTGTCAGTAGAAACTCAGTCGTCTTTTCCTGATCGGTGTATCGAGGTATTCCACCCTTTGGTATATCACCTGGTTTGATCTTAGTCTGTAGTTTCCCTGTACCGCTCTTGGGCCGTAAATCCTTCTCAGTATTATCCTTTCAATCTTCAGGAGTTTTTCCAGGCTCGTCAGGTTGGCTGTTTCCGCACCATGCATACAGGATCACCGGTTTTACCACAGCATTGTAGTGCTTTCTTTTGCATTAATGGATAGGTTCTTTTTGTGATATCTTTGGTGGCGATGATTAGTTTTTCTAGTTTTATTTATTTATTTATTTATTTATTTATTTATTTATTTATTTATTTATTTATTTATTTATTTATTTATTTATTTATTTATTTATTTATTTATTTATTTATTCGTTTTGCCCACTTAGGGAGCGCGTTTGAACTTGTTGACTTGGGTTGATGGTGTTTTCCTCTTCTTCTCCTCCCAAAATCTTGTCATGAACTCGTTCTTCCGTCCATTTTTTTCCAGTGGTCATTTTAGCTTGTTTAGTGAAAGAATGATTCGCAACTAGCCTATAGTTCCAAAAGCCTTGCGATTCATTCTGTGATGTTTATTTCTTTTAAGTCCTCTTTGATTTCTTATAAACAACTGATTTTGACCTTCTTTGAATTTATTTTATCGAGCAGTTTTTTTTTGCATGTCTGGTGTTGTCCATTCTTTAGATGTGACCATAGAATTTCAGTCATCTCTTACTCACGGCATCATTGAACTCATTGATTACTGTGTATAAGTCTGTTAGTCCAGTCAAATTAGACATAAAAAGGGGCCCGACCTTGCAAAGGTCATGTAGTTCTAATTTTTTCATATGTTGTTTGTACCTCTGTCAATAGTAAAAAAAAAAAAAAATTTCAACTTCGAAAGTCCTGTGCTAGCTGTGTAATAGCCAAAAAAAAAACAGCCAGATATTTGCACTGTTTCCAGTTTTTGCCCAATATCGTCTAAACTATGCATCTGAGAGAAAACATTGTGAATATCTGTTTACGATTATATTAAATTGTCTATAATGTGAGTCCTAAGTGAGCTATGTAGCCTACGTTTATCAGTTTTTGAGATACAGTTATTTTAAGATTGGATGTTTTTTCAATAAAGCAAAAGTTGTTGGTTTTGGTCTCATAATTTGACAAATATTGTCAAAAATTGTCACCCTATGAGAAATGTCATTGATAATTAACTTGAAGTTTATTTTTTTTACCTTCAATTTGAGCTTTGACGGGTATCTATACGCATATTGCTTCTCCCAACAGTGACATGTAACAGAAAACCTTGAAACATAGAAATCGGGTGAAATCAATTAAAACAAGTTTTAAGCGTATCAGACATCACGTACAGGGTCTGTACTGATTAATTAGGAGTTAATATTATTATATGTATACGTAGCAATGGTTTCATCATTATGGGAATGATTTCGTGTTAATTATTATTTACTGAAATTATGTGTTAGATTCTGGTATGTATAATATTACTTATAATATTATATTTATATGAGGCAGAGGTCCAAACAACATATAAATAAATTAGAACTACATGACCTTTTGCAAGGTCGGATGTATATTTTGACTGAACTACGTGGTTTTCCTTTTAATCCATATACCATTAACATACATGGAGCCATATACTGTATTTTCCTGAGAATTTTACATTCCTGGATTTCGATCTCACCAATTTGAGAGTGGCCTCCTAGAGATATAGTTTCGAAGGCATACAATGCTCCTGGAAGAACAACTGTCTGGTAGTGTTGTAGTTTCGCATTACGTGGCATCACTCTTTTATTATAGTGATTCCATGTTATTCGGTATGCTTTCTGGAGTTTGGTAGCTCTTTCTAAATTAGATTTCCTGTCCAATCCAGATGGTACAATAATTTCTCCTAAATATTTGAAGGAATGTTTAATTATTCCATAGTTCGTCTGTAGTGGGAATCTTGAGATATGGTGGTGTCCATTTACCATGAAATGCGTCTTCTCATATGATATTTGGAGACCTGTCTTTGATGCTAACTCGTGTAACTTCTCTATGGTATGCTTGGTTTCTTCGCCAGTCTTGGTAAAGATAGCTAGATCAACACCATAGGCTAGGCATTTTACTTTGATTTTTTATTTATTAATTTATTTATTTATTTACTTATTTATTTACAATATTTGTGGGTCGACGGCATAAAATGTTCGCAAACCACTGTTCTAAGGGCATAGGCCTTATATCGCAAAATATCTATGTGTTGCACAGTAGGGAAAACTATGAAACACATTCGCGTGTTTTGTCTACATCCCAGGCACGTCAAGTATGTCAATACAATCTCTTTACTATGTGGACTATTAGTAACCCTGAGTCTTCTCTCCCAGGAACAACACTTCTTTGAAGGGACTCGTTATTAAGTTCATTTGATAAACACTGCATCACACCACACCTTGGTCCTTCCAGGAAGTCGATAACACATGGATAACAACAATACTATCTCCGTGATAGCCTACTAGACCTCTGCAATTGTGTGACGTAACATTTGGTTGTTCACCTTAATTACAATTTCCCCAGTTTTATTTCCACACTCACACCTCGTATCGCAATTCTAGGGAACAACTTTTTATATATCTAATTATGTAATACTCATATTGGAACAGAAATCATTATAAGACAGGATGTCTGACAACATTCAGCTACGATAACGTTTGGTTGCCACAATGGTTTAGCTTACATTACACCATTCAGTACACACAAGTTGAAATTATTTTTATTGTATTTCCAATTGACCGGCCACTCGTGCCTCGCTAGTGGTAAGGACAAAAGTACAACAAAGTTAACAAAACCACCATAATTTTATCTGGTTATAAGAGGTACGATACACATGCGGAAAACACAGTAAAGTAGTAGTAGCTATCTTTACCTTCTCCTCACTTACTACTCTGTCCGCCGTTCTACCATGGTCCATACAGTAATTTCTGGCAGCTGCTCTCTGGTGACGAACCGATGAATTTATCTATATTTTTTGTAATTTTTGTAATCTCATTGATATACTTTCTTTGACCACATTGTTTGATTTCCATTGAAAAAGGAGGCAAGGTTTCTCCGAAACGTATGGTTCTAATCTAAATACACACGGCATTAGCCCAAAAAAACATGAATTATTTATATAATCCGGGCCGTGAAAGCCTTAATATACACATACAAAAGGTATTTATTATGGTGGTCACAAAATAACCCTCGCCCCGTTGGTAGCCCGTGGTTTAAAAAATAGCATGGTATTTCTAGGGTTAAGGGACGACCCTGAGTACCTTCCTTGAGTAGGTTTGTTGGAAGGGGAGATAATGAGAAGCCATACCAAAGATGGTCACACCTGCAGTGCGGGAAGATACGAGTGTAAATGAATCCTCACTCACCTCAGTACAACTCGTGGTTGCACACGAGAGTTGGGACTGCGTGCTATAAACAGGAAGTGAACCAGATAACGTTAAGGAAGCTATTTTTCTGTAAATAAATAATCAGCGCCTTGCTGAGAAATTTAGAAATTGAAACGATCAACAATTCCCTTAACAGGGGCGTACGTGCACAATCAGTTCTATTCTGCATTTGCTTCCTTTACGAGTCACTGTGAACATATAGGAGGGCTGGAAACAAAGTAGAGGCATGTAGGTTGGTTCTTAAGTTTAGGGGCTGCGACAACGCGGTCGTGTAGCCCCGTGTACTTTGGGTGTGTGTAGAATTTGTCTGATAACCGGTGTTAATTGTGATGGCTGTATGAGTGTGTGTTATCCGTTTTCTTTTATTCAAGTAAGGACTGCAGACAGTTCAAGTAGTTCCTATTTTTGATACCAAATTCTAGCGTCCACTACACCTAGCGTGCGGACTTGGCTACTAGATGGCATCGCAGATAGCACCTGCCGGCGAACGTTGGAACTAATAGAGCGTTATAAATTCTAACCTACAAATTTTGGCTTCACACAAGTGTGGAAGGTTCTTTTTCTTGCCATAAATCTATGACATGGGACCGCTGGCTTTACTTCCCCTCCAAAGGAAGGCATGCTGACGGATTTTTAACGCTCTTAAAATATCCAACGACTTCAGCCAGGTTTGAACCCGCATAGAATTCGTATTAGAGGTTTGGGGTATCTTTGGGAAGGAAGGAAGGAAGGAAGGAAGCTTGTAGTTTAAAGTGACCGTTAATCTCGCGATCATGAGCCACGGGGCCTCCTTTTAACGTGGAATCTGAACCACAGAACATGGCATTTCACTTCGAAAATCTCACATGCACTGACCAGGAATCGAATCCGGTCCGCCTTGGTGAGAGACTTGAAGCATCTTAGGGCATCAGTTACATATAATTGGGTGTGTGTGTGTGAATTTGTCTGATAACCTGTGTTTCTGTGGTAATTGTAGTAGTGTTTGTAGTTGGAATTATTAGGGTTAGGAATGAATCAGGCGCCACGAACACACTCAGGATAGCCACTGGTGTCGACGGATTCGATTTCCGGACTTGGTGCAGCTCCTCGTCTCAGTTGTGGTGAGCTATTTAACCCTCCTAGTGCCAAGCCGTTACCTAAAATTCTTGTTCTAAATTACATTTTTGTTTCATTATGCATTGGATAATCATAAAAGACACATTCTATAAGGTTAGATGTAGGTTGCTGTAGATTAAAATAAACAAAATAAGTCCTCATAAATGGAAATATGTTTGCATTCGTTTTTTGCAAAATTATTCTAACTTATAATTTACAGTATTCGTTAAAAAAGTATATTTTTCCACGTTCAGGCCGAGTTTCTCAGAAATATGTAGGCCTACCGAATTACTTAAATACTACTGTACATGTGACATCATCATTTATATTTGAACTGAAACAGGTTAACATAATTTTGATAATCACTAAACAGGGGTTAGGCAAGGAGTTGGTATATCTTGCATGTTATTTAACTGTGTTCTGGAAATAATTGTAGGCACTTCGGTGCCTATGAGTAGAATCTGTCTGATAACCTGTGTCATTGTTATGCCTGTAGTAATGTGTGTATTTGTAATTCAGGTGAGGATTGGGAAGAAAAAAAAGCTCGAAGCTTGTGGTTTAACGTGACGGTTAATCTCGTGATCATGAGCCACGGGACCTCCTTTTTACGTGGAATCCGAACCACAGGACATGGCATTTCACTTCGAAAATCTCACATGCATTGACTGGGAATCGAACCCGGTCCGCCTTGGTGAGAGGCATACACCTTGACCGCTGCGCCACCACGCCCCTAGGATTGGGAAGAACCGTGGCCTTAATTTAGGAGCCATCTTAGCATTTGCCTGGAGAAGAAGTGGTGAAACCACGGTAAAACCACTTCCTGGATGGCTGAGGTGGGAGTCGGACCCACCCCTTTTCAGTTTTGCCTCAAGAAGCAGAGTGTACCCCTTTCCAGCACCCAGACCACGATTATAATTCTTGACAAAGCCGGGAATCTAACCCGGGCCTCCAGGGTGACAACCAATAATGCTAGCCGCTACACCTCGAGGTAGGAAAGGTGTTCACTTGAGGTATGGGCGTGAGTCCCTTACATCTGATCCTTTCCCCCAAGCCTTTTGTCCTTTAGCAATGATCACTTTTCCGAGTACTCACTTCCGCCAATGTTTCTTAACCTTAGAGATTCCCGGTGTTTCAACACATCTACGTCATTGGTGATACAGAACGTTACACGTACCTCCACCAAGAAACAAATGCTGTTATTTCCAATAACTCTATCGATATTACTGGTAGCTCTTTAGCTTTTCAGGAACTGAGCGGAAGTCGATATCAAATTGGACCCTTCCTCTTCCGGACTCAAATATTACTATCAACATCTTGAAGTGCCCGCTTGCTACTTGACTCGCTAGTGTTGTGGTCAAGTACCAACAAGAAGGGGGTCGACCCTATGGATCTCAAAATGGAATGATGTTCTGAAACAGGAATGCAATGCCTTTTCCGAGCTAATGCAACCTAATGCGACCTAATGCAATGGGTACCATGTTGATACATACTAAAAATGTCGACATATCTTCGCGTTTCGAAACCCCCAGACCCGAAAAACTACTGTCAGTTCAAAAGTTTATATAGGCCTGTAACTACCTGAAGTACCCATGCTTTGCTACGGGTCATAATTAAATTAAAATGTGAAGGTGACAGTTAAAACGGGGGATAGGCGAGGTGCTGCGCGGAGGGAGAGTAAGGATGGAACATTTTGTCCAACTACACCGCTCGGCGTTGACCGTGTTTTATAGCACACATTTAGGTTTTACTCGCTATCCGTTGGAGATACATGAAAAGTGATAAGGACCTTTAGGATAGAAAATTAAATTTTAAACCTCGTATATGCCATCAAAAGTTTACTATTTCTTAGAGTTCTCTTTTTATTTGAAATGTAAATATGAAAGTTTGAAACCAAAGGGTGTAGTGAAGACACTGAAATGGTTGTCATTTTTAAATGGTGCAAAGTATCGAAATCAGAAGTAGTCTATATGTTTCCAGGTAAATCAGCTACTTCCATGTAAAATTTCATGTAAATCGGACCAGTGTTTCTTGCGTGATTGAGTAATACACAGACACACATTCACACACCATCTCATTTGTATATATTAGTATAGATTTATATACAGGGTGTCTTTTATGTACCTTTGGAGAATGATATGTCGTGTAGGGGACGGGTATAGAAGTAATTTGAGATGAGGAACTTGGGGTCGGAGCGGCCTCCTTGACCCCTAAATTAAGGGTTGATTCAGGCCCTCCACCCTGTAAGTTAGGCAACCGACCCAAGCCTCTATTACCTTTCTCAATCCTTTAACTCTTGGCAAGATTCATCTCACCATGTGGCGCTGACGTAATGGATAGCGTTGCGGTGCGAAAGGCCGGTAGTCCCGGCCTGCGCCACATGGTGAAATGAATTTTGCCAAGAGTTAAAGGATTGTGAAAGGTGATAGAGGCTTGGGTAGGTTGCCTAACTTACAGGGTGGAGGGCCTGAATCATCCCTTATTTTAGGGGTTAAGGAGGCCGTTCCGATCTCAAGTTCCCTATCTCAAATTACGTTTATACCCGTTGCCTACACGACCTATCATTCTCCGAAGGTACATAAGACACCCTGTATAATGTACCACTTTCTTGTGGACACTATAACTACCGCCATTATGAACAAAACACTTTCAAATGTATACATAAAGAAAATATCGTTCAAAATGTCGATCGAGTTCGTTTATGGCAATAATCGGACCAACGGAGTGAAAATGGTGGGGCCATTTCCGAAAAACTGAAATATCACTGTAACTTTTTTAATGTGTGAAAAATCGAATCCATTCTCTTCTTCGAATATTGGCCAAAAACTTACCTCAGTGAAGTTTTTTGATAACACCAAACATTAACCAAGAGGGTGGAAAAAATGGAGTTTTAGAGGGAAATAAATCATTCCTGCCTTAACCCATGAACGCCCGAATTAATACTTTTTGAAAATTTTGCTTTTTTTATTAAAAAGTCATACCATAGGGAGTTATTAAGCTGCTCAAACCATATCTTACGAAGGTGGCATCTTAAATTTCCGAAATACAGGGTGTTACATATATGTAACGCAAGGCGCTTGTGTTGTCGAAACCCTTACTGCATATTCTGAATGAAAAAGAAAATCCACAGCCTGCTTCCAGTCTCCGACCGGGTCAGGAATGGAATGAATGAAGCCCCCATCTAGCGGCGAGGATATGAAGTGTGCCGGCTGCCAAAGCCTGTCGCACTCCTCTGGGGCAATGATGAAATGAATGACAGATGAAATGAAATGATAGTGGAGAGTGTTGCTGGAATGAAATTGTGACAGGGAAAACCGGAGTACCCGGAGAAAACCCTGTCTGCCTCCGTTTTGTCCAGCACAGATCTCGCATGGAGTGACCGGGATTTGAACCACGGACCCAGCGGTGAGAGGCCAGCGTGCTGCCGCCTTATTCTGAATGGTGATTTATAAATACAATAATGTACCAGTTTCATATTTGTTGCTAAATACTTATCGTGATAATATTACACTTAGCACTGAGCAAGTATTTTGACACCTTTGAACCTTCGATCATATAGTCAAGTGACTAGTTACTTGGTGTGGAACGGCAAGAAGCATGATATGCACAGTCCCACATCACATTTACAACATGCAGTGCGGACACTGCTTACATACAATTCACCGGCACACTGCCTCCGCGTATGTCCTGGGACGTTGATGACCAGATGGTTGGTTCTTAAGTTTAGGGGCTGCGAGAACGCGGTCATGTAGCCCCGTAATGATGACCAGATGATCGCGTCCATCATATCACAAGTCTTCAATGTCGCGGCCCTATCCTGAACGTGCTGTTGACAGCCGCCTGGCTTCACGTGGTTCTACGCCGTACGATTTTACGTAGAATTGTGCCACTTCCCTCTAGAACTCCAGTTGAGTTTTCCTAGACCGTGATATCGTAACGAGGTACCATGCGTTTTGGAGACTCTCGTCAAGAAGCCAAGAAAATATCGCCCACCACCACTTTTTGTTTCTTATTGACACATGATATCAGTTCACATTTTCATCCATAAGGTTCGTTCCTCCCATGAATTTGTTATAGGTGCCGATCTGGAGAGGACGCGGGATTGTAACTATTTTCTTTTCAGCTCGAGAGAACCTTCTGACCTGGTCGAGGGGGAAAACAGGGAGAGTCGTGGAGGCAACAGTTACTGTGCTGTGTTCATGCCAGCGAGCTATAATCATGTCGTCATTACTCCTTTTCCACTTCCTCCAATATTTCTGCCAAGGTCAGACTTCTGAATAATAATTATGTTATTGGATTTACGTCCCTTTTAACTGCTCTGGCTTTTAGAGACGCCGGGTTGCCGGAATTTTGACCCGAAGGGGATCTTTAACGTGCCAGTAAATCTACTGACACGACTCCCTCACATTTGCGCACCCTCAAATGTCAGCTGACTGCACCAGGATTCGATCCTGTAAGCTTGGGCACAGCAAGCGAGAATATTGCAGCTGAGCCACGCAGCCAGTCTAGACCTCTGAAATATCAAAATAATTCTCGTATTGTATTTTCTGAAACACTGCCTGCAGCCAGATATCTTGGCAAAGGTGTGGTCAAGAATACGGTACTGGCATAAAAAATATGGTGCGGTGATATAAAGGCATATATATTATACCCTTCCAGGGCCTTCTAGGATGTTGAATCTTATCTCGGGCGCGGCTCGTTCGGTGGCTAATTAACACTTTACATCCTAGGAATTCGGAATTTTGGATCATGGGAACTTAGAACTATAAATCATATGCCAGGGGAACAAGGAAACAAAATTTATTCTTAGAAGACTACAAAACAGAAGAAACAATCCCTTAATAAAACGTAGAACCACAACAAAATAAACTGTGTCATCACTGTCCTTCTCTGCCATAAAGTCCACAGAGATGGTACGACCAGGGTACCTTAAATCTAATTAGTTCGGGCAAGCCTCAGCTTCCCCCTGATCAACACTGCAGGACCATGGAACTCCACAAAAAAATAAAAAAACATCCAAATAAAATAAAATCCCAAAAAAAATCAAAGTGGCGCGCTCTCACCCCAGGTGAGTTCAAATGGAACAACAAAGGACTAAATTAATGCCACAAGAAATGAATCATTACGTTAATCAGATCATAACACTAATACTCCAACGGAGCATCAAATCAACTGAATTTTACAAGCTGGAACCTCATTTTAACGCTCTTATATTGGAAAAGTGAATCGTACAGACGAGACCGTTCCGTTTGGTAAATAGACCTCCCTTCACGACCTCCGTTAGAGTCGTGTACGGTCAGCATGCAGTGCGGCCACACAAACACTACATTAAGCTACAACGTGCCTATCTCATTCACATACAACAGTTCCCGTGTGAAACATTTATCAAGACAATCATTAATACCGACTAGCGGCCACCCGGAGGGTACAAATCTGATACACTAGTAACGTGGGTCCACAAAATAAAATCAAAACACAACAAACCAGAATCCCAGAATTAACAATAAAATATGTAAACAAACCAGCCATTTTAACTTTGACCAATTAACCTCGGACAGACTCAAGGCCAAGCAAAGCACCCCGTGGCGAGGAATGGCCACCAGCTTTCACCCCCTCCATAGCTGATGTATACTGACTGAAGCATGAGCTCACAATAGCCCAATTCAACAAGCCCCGCAGAATCATCACTTAGCACGCTGCCTACGGGCGTCAGATCGACCCCAGCATCACGGCCGTGATTTTTACCTCGTGGGAATTACCCGTCCACGGAATTACCAAAAATACTTACGTGGTTCTGAACATCCACGACTTACCAATATGCATCAGTACATCCAGCCATACTCCAATTAAATTACCTCAAATCGCCGGGTTTGCCTGCCTTGTCCGTCACCCATCGAAGATTGCAACACAACCATTACCTGGTAGAACTTACCACAGTCGATCCACGAACCTGATTTACCACAAAATATTCAATATGCTCTGGTTTGCTTACGACCACTGTACAAACTCTCACCCCACCTGATCAACTGAAAAATGTATCTACAGTGACAGTAGCTGATGGCCAGATTTCCCCTGAATGATAATCTCCCCAAACTACATTGAAAACCATGACCACACGATACATATTTACACGCACGTTGCAGCAACAAACACAACAACAAAAACACAACTAACATTAAGAAATTGAATATGTACACAGCCATTGCACTTATGCTGATCCGTACACCCCTAACTAAATTATGCAAGATAATTTGCTGTACTTATCACTATTCCTGGGTCCCAGACTGTCTCCATCATCGCGGCGTGCCCCAAGGTTTTGGGTTTACGCCCTCATTCCTCGCATGACGAATTCCATAGTTGAAGATCCTCCCATTGTTCCAATCTCGGCATCAGCTTCCTCTTGCTTCAGGTACCTCGTGGTAACGAAGAACACAGAAATACACAATTTTTTTAATGCGACATTCAAGAAAATAACACGCACTCACTGTTCCGGACCGATAATCCTATCATTCTCCTAAATGCTACCATCTGAACTACTCGATTCATCCAGATCGTCCACCGTAGCTCCTATCGACACAACTTATATGTTTATCTAGCGCAATGGCTAGCCTATTTCTCAGCCACTAACAAAACTCGCACTCGTAAGCTATAGTATTTAGACATGATCTCAAAAAAAACCGCCACGCTATCTCAATTTACCATCTGACGTGAAAATTAACAGAGTCCAAATCACGAACTCGACTGACGTGGAGCATCCGTGACAGAATCACAAAATTGACTGACTTCACTCTCCCATTTGGAGCTATTTAAGTTTTTGAGGCATAACCTGCCGTAGGAGGGGGAAATATGAGATTTATTTCCAAAAATAATAGCTCTGTCCCAAATTGACTTATATCACTGCACTCATCGCAATCTCAATGTCTCATTGGTGATATCCTTTCCAAGAATCGATCGTGGACTCCTTATCAAATAACCTCCGTAATCATCCCTCATTGTCTGCCAATTTACGCGCCAAACACGGCTTGGTGACGCTTATCCCCTCATTGGCTGATGCTGAAACGCCCCCATATCAGGCATTTTATACTGAATTAAATCAGCCTTACATCCAAATTGCATCAAATTACATTTCTGGGAGGCTGAGAGTCTCCCGCTTCCATACATGCAACTCTCATTGCTCTCCGGTCATTAATTCTTAAGTAGGTCACATTTGGGCGGCACCAAAACTTGGAGCTGTGACCTTGCCAAACTGCAATTTTCCCACACAAATTCCTGCGTTCAACGACCTGCCTGTCCTACCCTCGCTCGTCTTCTCATGGTACAATGTCCTCCCTCGGCACACCCTGGAAATCTGCTAAGTGCATTTATGACCACTCAACCCTCCTGCTATTCTTCGTACACGTCTCTGCACACATCCAATAAAAGTATTCGCCGCCTCTGTACTCTGCATCTGCTGTGCCGGTCTGCGTATAGAATTAATGTTGGAATACAAACTTGAGACTAGATGGATATGCAATATGCCATAAGGTCTCATTACTCCCTCACAAGGTTAAAAATCAGGGTAAGCATTACATGATTTTTAGCACTCCACACGGCTGCTACGAGGTTCCTTTCCTCCGTCTCTACTTTGGACCCTCCTTCCTGGGTTGCTCTGAAATGACAGGGTGTCTCACTCCCTTCTCGAGCATGCCGGCCGGATTACGTCAGACCTCCGGCTCCTTTGGACTACCTGCGTGCGGTAGACAATGTCTCTCCCCTCTCTCTCCTTCTCCGAGCAATGTCCTCCACTTGCCTGAAGCAATCAGGTGCTTGTTGTAAACATCGGCCCGTGTTTACATCTGAGGACCGCCCCATGTCCTGTCCTATTCTTCCAGAGTTTTGCTATTAATTTAACTCTATGATCTCGGCATGGTTTGCTGCTGCGGCCCTGGGCTCATCGTATGGTTCCAGTGGATAATAAATCTTTAAATTAGAAATGTTGTAGATGGGAGTGTTTCCAGTACTGATCTCTTCCAATTTGTATGCGTTGTTTCCCAAATTTCGAATTATGCGGAACGGGCCCGAGTAAGGTGGTATGAATTTATGGAACACCTTCGCTGCTGGATCAGATACAGGTTGGCGCTTAACAAGGACCAACTCGCCCAGTTCCAGTGCACGGTGAAACCGCTTTCCTCGTACCCGGCGCAATCTCCGGTCTGCTTGCTTTCTAAGGTACACAGCTGTCCTTTCCACTCTCAGGGCTGGGGCTGGTCTAGGATCCATGGGACAGTTTATTACTCTTTCCCATGATCTCACTGGATATTCGTTCAAGTGTAGAACGCTCGGTATTTGACCGGTCGATTCATGTCGTGTGGAATTTATGCAGATCTCTATTTTCTTCAGGGCGTCCACCCACTTGTAATGCGCGTCGGGGATGAAGATTTTACAGAATTTAGATACTTCACGAAAAATTCTTTCCGAGGGGTTCGACTGGGGATAACGGACACTACTTAATACATGCTTAATACCTAGCTCCGCTAATCCTCTCTTGAATTCGGCGCTGGTAAAGTAGCTACCGTGGTCCGACAATATGAACTCTGGTTTCCCCATCCTAGGTATGACTTTATTCCTTAGTTGATTGAGCAGCTGTTTTGAATTTGTTTTCTGGACGGCGCAAAGTACCACGTACTTGGAAAAGACGTCCACACAGGCCAAAAGGTGCCGGCATCCTCTTCTCCCCTTAGGTAACGCGCCATAACAGTCAATGGCCACGAGCTCCAATGGTTTTTGTGGCAACAAAGGTCTCGGGTACTGTTTCATCAAGAAATTATTAGGCTTGACCCTCTGGCACGTATCGCACGTCTTTAACACTTCGCATATTGTGTTCCTCATTTTCGGCCACGTGAATGCCTCGCCTAGTGTCGCTTCCGTTTTGTCTGTCCCGGCATGCCCTAAAGTATAGTGCGCATGCCACACTAGCTTTCGCTGGAGAGAGGCAGGAACCAATATCCTCATCATGGTATGGTCCTGGTCCACAAATCTATGCAAGAGACCATTGAAATAATTGTAACTATTAGCTCGAGCTTCCGCCTCACGGTATTCCGGGCTTCCGGGTACCAGTTCCCTCTTGAAATATCTGATAATCATTCCCATCCACGGTTCCTTCTCCTGCTCCGCCTGAATGTTGCTTAACTCCCGCAGGAAATCCTGGTCTTGCTGCGTGAGCTCAATCTGATGGACCCTTGCTTCCACGGTGCTTCCGCCTTCTTCCGGGTTCCGGCTTAGAATATCCGGGATCACGTTTAATTTTCCAGGGCAAAATTCCATCTGTAGGTCAAATTGCTGCGCATAAATTGACCATCTATTCAGCCTCTCAGAAAGCATAGCCGACTTAAACAAAAACGTCAATGCCTTATGGTCAGTTCTAATTATTATGGGAAAGCCATAGATAATCTTCCTCCAGTGTTCGAGGGCATGAATTATCGCCAATAATTCAATCTCTGAGACTGTATAATTCTTCTCGTGCTTGCGCAATCTGCGGCTAGAGAACGCCAGATATATGCGACTCTGCGGGTTGCTGGCATCTTCCTGGTATAACATGGCCCCAACACCTATCATAGACGCATCGGCCTGTATGATAAATTTGCGAGTAAAGTCTGGATATCCTAGCTTTACACTATTTGCTAGTAGCTCCTTCGTTGCGACAAATGCCTTCTCACTCTCCTCGCTCCACTGCCAACGATTTTTTTTTTCAGAAGCTCTTGAAGTGGTGCCACTATCTCCGTATATCCTGGGCAATTCTCGCGGAAAAAGTTCGTGATGCCTAAAAACATTCTAATGTGCTTCACTCTGGTTGGTCTCGGGAAATTTCTAATTGCTTCAATCTTTGCCGGATTGGGTCGAACTCCTTCTCCATCGATGATATGGCCTAGATATAAAATCTCTTGCTGAAAAAAATGCGACTTCTTGATGTTGATTTTAAAATTTGCCCTATTGAGGTTCTTTAACAGTTTCTCTAAATTTACCATATGTTCCTCCGCTGTGCTAGACGCAAGCAAGATGTCGTCCACGTATCTTACGGTCATTTCCTTAACCTCTTCTGTTAAATTCCGATCTAAAGCCCTAATGAGTGCAGATCCGGCCGTCTTGACACCAAATGGGAGCCTAGCGAAAACCCAGCTCTGGTGGTCGAACAGAAATCCAGTCAGCAACTGTGATTTCTCCTCCAGTTCGATATGGTAATAAGAGCTCGAGAGATCAACTGACGAATAAATCTGTTTTCCTCAAAAACGCTTCAAAACGTCCTTAATTATCGGCGCTTTGTCATGCTCCGGTATAAGGCGTGCATTCAAGGTGCGACTGTCGAGACACACCCTCACAGATCCATTGGGTTTCGCCACTGCAAGTATCGCGTTTAAATACGGTGTAGGTGTCTTTCTGATTATACCTGCTTTCGCCATTTCACCAATAATTTTCCTAACCTCCGGATAGTGTTTCTCTGGAACGGGGTAAAGTTTGCTTTTAAATGGTGACCAGTCGTCCACCTGCATGGCGTAGCGGAAATTTAGAATTTTTCCTGGCATTGTGTCGAACGTTGATGCCTGCTCTCTCAAAATATTTTCTAGGCGTGCCTTGCCTTCGCTGTCCAACCTGGCCTCGCTCAGTTTTTCCTGTAATAGCTTCTCAAATGTTTCTTCGGCTCCGTCAACTTCCACGGCCGTATTCCAGATCTCTCTCAGTGTAGGTTCCCTAACGTGCATGGGTTGCGGGTTCGAATGTCCCTCCTGCGTTTCATTCTCGGCCTCCTCTGGTATTGTTTCTAGCATCCACATATCTGCCTCGCGCTCCAAGTACACCTCGTTCATGTGTAAATTTACGTTGCTTAACCCTTCCACGTTCTTGAACGTAACTGTGTTCTCATGCAGGTCTATCACTGCCTGGTGGTCGCATATGAAATCCGCACCAAGGATTATGTTGAAATTTATGTTGGCCATAACCATGAAGTTTTGTGATAGAATATGGCCCATTATATCCAAATCTAGATGTACTTGGTATTTGCATACTGCTGACTTCTCCGGAATAACTCCTCTGATTTTTATCTGTGGGACAGGTAATGTGGGTATTTTGTTCTGCTTGTTTAGCATCTTAACTAAAGCTTCGGATGCCAGGCACAGTTGTGACCCAGTATCCACGAGAGACCGGACCCTGACTCCACCGATTCTTGCTATGATAATAGGTAACTTGCGTAATCCCTGCTGTTTTGGTTGACTGAGCTCATTTAAAAAGTCGTCTGATGTAGCGACCCATTCCTGTATGTGTGCGACTAACCAGTTATTTCCCTCTTGCTCCTTTCTGAGACTGTCTTCTTGGTCTACCACCGAGTTTTTTTTTTTTTTTTGTGCACGGCACCCTGCTGTCCGGTACCATTGTGCTCCTCTCTCTCCTGCATTACCAGCTCGCTTTCTGCCCCCTGTATATCTGGGTTATGCCTGTTCTCCATGGTGTGTTTCCATTTTTCTCTCTGTGCTTCCTGTTCCTGGTGCAACTCGCTTAAATATCGCTGAGTCTCCTCGTACCGACTATTCCAATCCTGTCTATAGTCTTGCGTGGGCTCCTGCCTTTCTTCTCGCCTTCCGGGCCACGGCCGCCTCCCATCTCTCTCATGTTCGTAAGGGCCGTTCCTTCTTCGCCATTCATCCCTTCTCTGTTGGTACGGCTGCCAGTTCCTTCCGCGGTGCTGTCCCCATTTTCCTCGTTCATGTCCTTGGTATCCGTTCCGCACATTATTTTCATCCCTGCGCTCGTATGCTGGCGGTCCGGTGTTCGTACCCTGACTTCGCTTGCTGGCACCAGTGTCTTGCTGTAACACAGCCGTGTTAACCTGTCCTATGGCTCGCACGTTCCGCATCTGAGGTTGCATAGAAGTGTCATCAAGCTGTCGGAGCACTTCCTCAGCTTGTACCGCGTTATTGACGTTTGCGGCCACTAGTATCTGCTGGACGCTGGCGGGTAATTGCTTGCCGATGGTCATTATCATGTCTGCTTCCCCGGGAGCGACATCAAGATCCCTCATCAATAACATCTGTTTTGTGAAATAATCCGCGTAACGTGTGGGCTGCGTAGCATGGTACTTTCTACTGTACAGCTCCATCCTGAGGCTTAGCTGTGCCGACTGCCCCCAATATTTTCTTAGGAACGCCGATTTGAACCCTTCAAAGTCCTCGAAAGTGTACCTGAAGCTCTGGTACCAGGTCAATACTTCATTCCCTAACATTTTTTCTAGAGCTCTGAGCTGTCTATTTGACGGTACTGCGTGATCGGCAAAAAATGATTCCACCTCCTTAATGAAAGATTTTGGTGTTACTGATCCATCATTTGTGTATCTCCGAGGTCTGTCCTCCTGCATTCTTATAACCTGTACGTATTGCGTGGTTAGTTTATTCTCCATTGGTGTCGATGCTTGTCCGCGAAATTGGTGGAATCCCTCTGTAGTCTCACCTACCGTAGCCTTCTCGACCGCCCCCTGGCTTGCTTCTCTTTCGCTACGTACTGTGGCTGCGGTAATCCCATCGCTTTTATTCGTTCGCATTTCCAACATGAAATCGTCATGTTCCAGAGTTCGTATCTCAGCTTTGATAATTTTCCTATCTTGCTCATCCATTCTGGCTAGGAATTGTTTCTCGACCTCTCTGATCCGTTCTTGGTTCTCTTCCATCTGTTTAAATATTTTCTGTCTATCTTCTTTCCCTTCGACTCCTATCTGCAGGCACGTCTTATTTATTTCCTCTTTCATTCTCAAGTATCTCTCTTCGTCTTTCTTCCCTCCTGCTCCGTTATTTTCTTCCAACCGATTTAGCCTCTCACCAATTAAAGCGTTACTCTCCCGCAGGTCCCCTCTTATTGCCGCCTGCTCTGCTTCTAACTCGCTCCATTTCTCTGCTGCTTGCAATTCCCCCCTTTCTACGCCTTCGTGCATGTCTCGCACGGCTTTATTTAGCTCTGCTATCTGCCCCTGAGCCATGATATTTCCCTCTTCGAGTATGTCTAGCCTGCCTTTCATCTCCTCCTGTGTCAGTTTTAGTCCTTCCGCGCTCAAATTGCATGCTAACTCTATTTGGTTTAGTTTAGCGAATGTCTTCTCCTCGCTAAGCGCGATCGCCTCTCTCAATGTTCCCTCCATGCGCTCTAATTGTATGCCCGCGTCTGCTTTAATGTCTAGCGTAAGCTTCGCGAATTGTTCCGATAATTGTCCGCTAGTGTCTGCCTTCAAATCTGCCTTTAAATGTTCATTGTTCTCGGCTATAATTTGATTTAATTGTTCGCTGGTGTCAGCTTTCAAGTCTGCTTTTAAGAGTTCATTGTTCTCGGCTATAATTTGATTTAATTGTTCGCTATTGTCTGTTTTCATGCGCTCTAATTGTTCGCTGGTGTCAGCTTTCAAATCTGCCTTTAAATGTTCATTGTTCTCGGCTATAATTTGATTTAATTGTTCGCTGGTGTCAGCTTTCAAGTCTGCCTTTATTTGGGCACACATCGCTTCCATAATGGCTCGCACTTCCTCTGAAGAAGCCATCTCCTCCACCACACAAAATACACTTATCTGAGAAATAGGGGCATGCCTTAATGAGGAGACAATCTGTTAGCGCTAAAATGAGTTCCTTTTTGTTCCATGTTCTGCCTCCCCCAATTACTTTAGTCAGCTCAATTATTTACGTTATTCTAACCCATAAGCAAATAGCTATCCAAGCTGCATATTGAGCTTCCTACGTGATGCACACTCCCTTAAAGTTTCCTTGAATAAATTCTTTCATCCTTACACTCGCGGTTTTTACGTTAATTTATCCCAGACTTGCTAATAAAGATATTAACAATCTATAGGCTACCAGCCTTCCTATTTCATTTTCACTGGAGTTTGTTACTATCAAAATTCAAATCGGGCGCCCAGCTGACATGTCTCTACTTTACCTTTGCAATAAAAATGTCAACTGTATTTCTAATACAAACTCCATGATTTTACACCCCTTTTATTTACAATAAATCAGCCACACGCTCTTGGCGCGCCATCATAGACTAACCCTAGTCGTACGAATCATACGCAAAATCCACCACGGATGGCAGATTTTACGAAGTGCACCGACTAGCTCAAACAGGCATATGACTTTCCACATGATCCAATGAATTAGGTATCAAAACAACAATGCAATCAACTAGGGACGAATGGCTAATGCACCATCACATAACCCCTATATACCCTTCCAGGGCCTTCTAGGATGTTGAATCTTATCTCGGGCGCGGCTCGTTCGGTGGCTAATTAACACTTTACATCCTAGGAATTCGGAATTTTGGATCATGGGAACTTAGAACTATAAATCATATGCCAGGGGAACAAGGAAACAAAATTTATTCTTAGAAGACTACAAAACAGAAGAAACAATCCCTTAATAAAACGTAGAACCACAACAAAATAAACTGTGTCATCACTGTCCTTCTCTGCCATAAAGTCCACAGAGATGGTACGACCAGGGTACCTTAAATCTAATTAGTTCGGGCAAGCCTCAGCTTCCCCCTGATCAACACTGCAGGACCATGGAACTCCACAAAAAAATAAAAAAACATCCAAATAAAATAAAATCCCAAAAAAAATCAAAGTGGCGCGCTCTCACCCCAGGTGAGTTCAAATGGAACAACAAAGGACTAAATTAATGCCACAAGAAATGAATCATTACGTTAATCAGATCATAACACTAATACTCCAACGGAGCATCAAATCAACTGAATTTTACAAGCTGGAACCTCATTTTAACGCTCTTATATTGGAAAAGTGAATCGTACAGACGAGACCGTTCCGTTTGGTAAATAGACCTCCCTTCACGACCTCCGTTAGAGTCGTGTACGGTCAGCATGCAGTGCGGCCACACAAACACTACATTAAGCTACAACGTGCCTATCTCATTCACATACAACAGTTCCCGTGTGAAACATTTATCAAGACAATCATTAATACCAACTAGCGGCCACCCGGAGGGTACAAATCTGATACACTAGTAACGTGGGTCCACAAAATAAAATCAAAACACAACAAACCAGAATCCCAGAATTAACAATAAAATATGTAAACAAACCAGCCATTTTAACTTTGACCAATTAACCTCGGACAGACTCAAGGCCAAGCAAAGCACCCCGTGGCGAGGAATGGCCACCAGCTTTCACCCCCTCCATAGCTGATGTATACTGACTGAAGCATGAGCTCACAATAGCCCAATTCAACAAGCCCCGCAGAATCATCACTTAGCACGCTGCCTACGGGCGTCAGATCGACCCCAGCATCACGGCCGTGATTTTTACCTCGTGGGAATTACCCGTCCACGGAATTACCAAAAATACTTACGTGGTTCTGAACATCCACGACTTACCAATATGCATCAGTACATCCAGCCATACTCCAATTAAATTACCTCAAATCGCCGGGTTTGCCTGCCTTGTCCGTCACCCATCGAAGATTGCAACACAACCATTACCTGGTAGAACTTACCACAGTCGATCCACGAACCTGATTTACCACAAAATATTCAATATGCTCTGGTTTGCTTACGACCACTGTACAAACTCTCACCCCACCTGATCAACTGAAAAATGTATCTACAGTGACAGTAGCTGATGGCCAGATTTCCCCTGAATGATAATCTCCCCAAACTACATTGAAAACCATGACCACACGATACATATTTACACGCACGTTGCAGCAACAAACACAACAACAAAAACACAACTAACATTAAGAAATTGAATATGTACACAGCCATTGCACTTATGCTGATCCGTACACCCCCAACTAAATTATGCAAGATAATTTGCTGTACTTATCACTATTCCTGGGTCCCAGACTGTCTCCATCATCGCGGCGTGCCCCAAGGTTTTGGGTTTACGCCCTCATTCCTCGCATGACGAATTCCATAGTTGAAGATCCTCCCATTGTTCCAATCTCGGCATCAGCTTCCTCTTGCTTCAGGTACCTCGTGGTAACGAAGAACACAGAAATACACAATTTTTTTAATGCGACATTCAAGAAAATAACACGCACTCACTGTTCCGGACCGATAATCCTATCATTCTCCTAAATGCTACCATCTGAACTACTCGATTCATCCAGATCGTCCACCGTAGCTCCTATCGACACAACTTATATGTTTATCTAGCGCAATGGCTAGCCTATTTCTCAGCCACTAACAAAACTCGCACTCGTAAGCTATAGTATTTAGACATGATCTCAAAAAAAACCGCCACGCTATCTCAATTTACCATCTGACGTGAAAATTAACAGAGTCCAAATCACGAACTCGACTGACGTGGAGCATCCGTGACAGAATCACAAAATTGACTGACTTCACTCTCCCATTTGGAGCTATTTAAGTTTTTGAGGCATAACCTGCCGTAGGAGGGGGAAATATGAGATTTATTTCCAAAAATAATAGCTCTGTCCCAAATTGACTTATATCACTGCACTCATCGCAATCTCAATGTCTCATTGGTGATATCCTTTCCAAGAATCGATCGTGGACTCCTTATCAAATAACCTCCGTAATCATCCCTCATTGTCTGCCAATTTACGCGCCAAACACGGCTTGGTGACGCTTATCCCCTCATTGGCTGATGCTGAAACGCCCCCATATCAGGCATTTTATACTGAATTAAATCAGCCTTACATCCAAATTGCATCAAATTACATTTCTGGGAGGCTGAGAGTCTCCCGCTTCCATACATGCAACTCTCATTGCTCTCCGGTCATTAATTCTTAAGTAGGTCACATTTGGGCGGCACCAAAACTTGGAGCTGTGACCTTGCCAAACTGCAATTTTCCCACACAAATTCCTGCGTTCAACGACCTGCCTGTCCTACCCTCGCTCGTCTTCTCATGGTACAATGTCCTCCCTCGGCACACCCTGGAAATCTGCTAAGTGCATTTATGACCACTCAACCCTCCTGCTATTCTTCGTACACGTCTCTGCACACATCCAATAAAAGTATTCGCCGCCTCTGTACTCTGCATCTGCTGTGCCGGTCTGCGTATAGAATTAATGTTGGAATACAAACTTGAGACTAGATGGATATGCAATATGCCATAAGGTCTCAATATATGAAGGCATGCTGTATAAGGAAAAACGTTTTGTGTATACATGCATGAAATGTATTCTAACTCATTTCATATGAATGTGCTACAGAAAATATTTTTCCTTACCATTGACCATGTATCCGCCTAGCGTTACCATATGGTAACACTGGGAAAATTAGTCCCGGGAATGAGCAGATATAAAGAAGCACGTAAGATATGTTACTGAATTTTATATTAGATATGTTTACTACCATAATCCTAAAGACAAACTATCTGCATTTTACGCAATAATTTAGCACCTTTATCGGCATGCCATCACGACGTGAGAAACAAACCACGAAATGCACCCATTTGTTGGGACATCACCCAAGGCATTCCCTAGCGACTAGTGCGCGGTGTATGAATCAATAGACCTTCCTTGATCATATAAGCGCAAAGTTCGAATATCTTTAACTGGCAAAGGTCCTGTAGAGCAATAAATGCAATGACCGGTACTGCGTTACCATATGGTAACGCTAGGCGTTTATGGTTTTTTAGGGTCAATATCAAAACCATTTAAAATAGCCAATAGTCCTCGAAAAGTTTCCTAAAACTTTTGTCTGAAAGAATTTTGATATGACCCACCCTTACGGTAAGGGATGAACAACATGTTTTCGGAATTATAAGGGGATGGGGCTTCTCATATGTGGAACTTTTGTCGGGATACAATAATTTTTGTGAGTTCAGTGGATTTAAAATATTTTTCTTTTCCTGGTGAAATCTACCTTCGCCTTCCGTCATGCCGAGAGAAATTTTATTTTATACGAAGTGAGGTAAACGAATGTTGTGTTTTGTCTTTGTGATTCATAATTTTAATTAATTTTATATTGGTTGGATGGTTCCTTAGTTTAGGGACTGCGACAACGCGGTCATGTAGCCCCGTGTACTTTGGGTGTGTGTAGAATCTGTCTGATAACAGGTGTTAATTGTGTTGACTGTAATAGTGTGTGTTACCTGTTTTTAATTCAAGTAAGGACTGCAGTCGATAATTTGAATTAGTTCCTACATTCGCAACCAAATGCTACCGTCAACGATACCTGGCTGTGGACTTGACTACTACTAGATGCCATCGCAACCAGCGCCCGGTGAAGAACGTTGGAATTTAAGAGCATTGATCAAACCTAACCTACAAATTTTGCTTCACTCAAGTTTAGTTAATGGAAGGTTCTTTTACATGCCATAAATCTATGACAAGGGCCAGCCGGCTTTACTTCTCCTCCGAAGTAAGGCATACTGAGGGATTTTTAACGCTCTTAAGAAATACGACGACTTCGGATGGGTTTGAACCCGCGATCTTGGGCATAGAAGCTCAGCATGCTACCAACTTCGCCACCGAAGCCGCCTAATTTTATATTAACTTGTATTATGTAAACCCCTTTGTAGGAGGGCTGAGGTGTTCCTCGTTGAGTAAAGATAGAAACTGAAAAGCTCTATTTGCCGGTCTCGTGTGAGCACAGAGCATTATAATAAGCGTATTGCTGCACAGAGCGAGAGAAACCCAAGCCACAGTTAGATTATTATAATCTCGTCGGTCAGCTCCATGTTCTGCTATCTGTCAAGATTTGTGCAGATAATCCAGTGGCACCACTGTGTGTCATCACTCACATGCACACATTAATTCACTCCAAAACACATAAAACAGCAGCATGTGCACGTATTTGATTCAATTTGTCAAACTGCACTTGGCTGCCAGTTTGCTGCATTGTTTCACGGTCTCACTAGTCTCGTTCCAACCTCGCAATACAGTATTACTAGGCTACATACAGACAAGACCATGTCTTGAAAATGACCCTTATTGACAAAGTTTAAGAGATAATGATAAGATACCCTACTAAGCCAATAATAATCTTATTACTTAATACGCTAAGGTGTATGTTTCACAAAACTAAAGCTCCTAAACCAGAGGGAGTTAGAAGGTGCGGTTTGTACCAAAATCTTCCAAATCGTCTCAATGGAAAAATCTTGCATTTCTTGAAAAGTCAACGGAAATATATGTATTTGTTTATAAAGTGCTTTTGAACAAATAATCTAGACGATAGCCCCCGGCAGAACTGTTTCGCGTACATGCCGCTTAGCACTAAAACCAGGCGGGTAGTCTGTACACATGGGGCGCACACAACCCATTATGCGAGAGTTCTCGCACGAGTTCGCTAGTTTTGATTATTCTTCTTTCGATTCGGCCATCAAAGGACCCCGTCATTTCAACTGTTTCTTGCTGCATCGAGCTTTAACGTCCTCCCAGTACTTTCTCATTAGTTCTCGATGTTCTTGTTTCCTTTCTTCAGTGCACTTCTTGTCTGTTGGAAGCTTAGGCATTTCTTGGAAACGTCGGTGTGCTGTTAGTTTTTGCTGGGGGGGGGGGGGGGGGGCACGTTCCCAGATATTGTGGCTTGTAATTCCCACTTATTGCAAATGTTTGTCCACCTCTTTTTGTGGAAGTAGGTGAAGATTGTATTTATCAATCACACTGGGTTCATTCTTGTTATATGACCGTAAAAGATAATTCTCCATTTCCTCATGGTGTCGGTTATTTTTTCCACATGGGTGTAAAGTTCGTGGTTGTGCCGTCTCCTAGATTCCCCATTTTCTTTTACTGAGCCTAAGATATTTCTTAGGATTTTCCTTTCTTTCACTTCCAGTGTCTCTATTAGTCCCTTGCGATGCATTTCAAGGCACTCCGCAGCATACAAGGCCTCTGGGCGAATGACTGCTTGGTAGTGTCGTAACTTGGGATTTATAGATATGGATTTCTAATGGTGTGTGTGTGTCCCCGCTAATAATGACTTCTAAACGGCTGGAGCGATTTCAATGAAACTTGGTAAGTTCATAGCACTATTTCGGACGACCCCGACTGTGCCCTTCAAATTTTGTTACGTTTCACCAATCCAACATGGCGGCTGTGCGAAATATTTCACCAGCATTCATTATCTACGAAACTATTACCGATATCACCCGGGAATATTTTACGGTGATAAAGGAAACTACTAGAAGTTCAGCTCTGTGACTTTTGAAAACCTGGTAACTACAAAACCAACATGGTGGCCAAGCGAAGTTGCGACTCTTAAATGGACGTTTCTCGCGATTTAACCAACCAAACGCGATAAAACTTGCTACAGTATATGTTTATACACATTGTAATGCACCGACATCTAACTTCGTTCAATTGTTTACATAACCTCAAAATGGCGGCTGTTCGAAATATTTCACCGGCATTCGATATCTCTGAAACTATTAGCGGTATCACCATGAAATTTTGTACGGGGATAAAGGGCACTACTGGAAGTTCATCTATAAGACATTCAAAAATAGACCTTTCTCGCGTTTTAATGATCCAAACGCAATAAAACTTGGTGCAGGAAATGTTTATACACATTGTAATGCACTGGTATCTAATTTAGTTCAATTGTCTACATAACCTCAAGATGGCGACTGTGCGAATTTAAATATTAAGTTTTTATTTCTTGTGTCGTAATCATGCGATCGAAGTGAAAGTTTGAATAATGAACCTACGCAATAATTTTCCTTTAATGGTACATGCCTCTATGGCCTATACATATAACAATCCAACATAGCGACCATCCGAAATATTTAGATGGATCTCAATATCTACGAATCTATTACAGCAATTATTATTATTATTATTATTATTATTATTATTATTATTATTATTATTATTATTATTATTATTCTAAAGAACCACTTTCGGTCGCATGACCTTCATATTCAATGTAATAATGAACATTTTAAAAAGGAAACAAATATGAATCTGCAAGTCAGTGAAAAACTACATGATACAGATAAAACAATAATTTTGTTAGGACCTGGAGTAATGATTCTACAGGTATAATAAGCCTACAATAAAGAGGTGAGATTCAATAATATCTAAAATGGTTTTCTGTCTAAAACACTTAATAATAAAATCAGATCTGTTTTAAATTTTGATTAATTAATGTGAAAAAAGAATTTTTCGAGCTGCTTTTGGAATTTTTCTTATTAATAATGAGGATGAAATGAATGACGATTACGTTCCAAACACACAGTCCCCGAGCCAACGTAAGGCCACGGCCGCCTCCTTCCCTCTTCCTTGCCTATCCCATCACTCACGAGGCTCCTGTTCGCTTTGCAGGTGAGGCCGCCTGGGCGAGGTGCTTGTCCCACCTCCCCAGTTGTATCCCCCGACCCGATACTTCAAGTTCCGGAACACTGCCCTGGAGGCGGTAATGGTGGAATCCCTCGCTGAGTCCGAGGGAAAAGCCAACCATGGATTGTAAACTGACTATAAGGAAATTAACTAATGGTGGTATTATTTAATACCATTTAATTGCACTTTGCCAGCTGCCTGGCCATGTTGAAACACCGGATGCCTTGAGAACTCCGCAGTTAAGCAGCATTGGGAGTGGTCGGAACTTGGATGAAATGCCGGTTCTGGAAGACAACGCGCAGTTGGCGGCGAGAGGGTAAGGTGGAGCGGAAAGGACCTGGCCACTTTCCCGCAGGTAAACTCCGGCTCAGGATAGCCTCTTTGGAGGCACGGACCTGCCTTCGGGAAGAATACACACAAAAACAATTGCACTTTCTCGTTAACGTGCGGCTCGTCTTTGAAATCTAGCTGGGTGGATATGTTAACATTCCGTGGCTGCCTGGAGCCGAGGCTTTCCCAGCGTGAGGCACAGCGTTGTCAACTTTCCAGCTTAGCTACGGAGAGCAAGCAACGAGACTGGACAGAACTACGTCCAGATGTGCAACACTGGAGTCCTGTCACCTACGTGACACGCGAGCTGGCCGCCAGGGCGGGACTTTGGAGTCCACTTGGAGTGATAGAGGAAGCATTCTATTGCTCAACAACCGTCAGCTATTGGTCAGTAGCGAACATTGGTTATTGTCGGCGCGTGCTACTGCTTTACGTTTGAGTCACCGCTCGTTAACCAGGAAAGTGAGGCAACTATAGATTGCAATTATATTTAAAAGTTTATGGGATAGTGGTCTCTATATTAACCACCTGTCATAAGGACAGTTTATGCTTTCAAAGATGCTGATAGTTGAATCCTTCAGCCAAATTTCGGAGAATTTTCATTCCGAAGTGCTAGTATTTCTAAAAATCAAATATTAGGCCTATATACGTATCTACTTCACGTAATGTGTTGGATAAAATTAAAAAATAAACTAAAACATTAACAATTAAAGTGTAAAAATAAAATATAAATATATTAAAAAAGTCACGAAAATAAAATGACAATAATAAAAGAAATATAAAAATTAAAATAATAAACATAACCGTAAAAATTATGAAAATAATTGTAAAAATCAATTCAAAATAAGTTAATTAATTAATTCAATAAAAATATCTAAATTAAATTTATAAGAACATAAAATGAAAAAAATGAATAATTTATATTTAAACATTACAATTAGAGAAACAAAAAATAACATTATTTATAATAAAATTATAATAATTAAAATAAATTAAAATGTAGAAACACACACAAGTAAAAAAACGTTTTGCCCTTTAAAGGGTTAAAACACTAAGTTTTTTATCAAAGATCTTTCACAAATTACTTTGATAGTGTAATATCGGTCTAAAACTAAACACAGGAACCCTCCGTCAAGGAGAAAATAAATGAAAATAATATATTCCATGAAAACTCAGCAATTTTTCTAGGTTTTTGCCGTGTCTTGTGTGGGGTTTCGCCTAGGAACACCAAGCTGGCTCATCAGCGGGCTCTTGGTGTTCGCACCCGGACCCCCATAGGAGTAGCGAACTGCGCGCTACCTTTCTTTTTATGAAGCGCATCTGAGCCTCTTAACTGCGAGAGCTAAAGGTGGCCAAATTAAAATCCACAGCCTGCTTCCAGTCGACCGACCGGGTCAGGAATGGAATGAATGAAGCCCCCCATCTAGCGGCGAGGATATGAACTGTGCCGGCTGTCGAAGCCTATCGCAGTCCCCTGGGGGCATTGATTAAATGAATGACAGATGAAATGAAATGAGAGTGGAGAGTGTTGCTGTAATGAAATTTTGGACAGGGAAACCCGGAATACCCGGAGAAAAACCTGTCTGAAGTAAAAGCGGTAATTGTCTAAATTAGAGTTTCTTAATTTTGTACCAGTAACATTTTCAGGTTGTGTCCCAATAGTACAATTTCAGCCGTAGTGAACTAGATAGTCGACTACTTTACCGGATGTGATGTCAGAATTCGTGATCCAATACTGTTTAGCACATAGCAATCAAGTCTGTAGCATCTAGTGAACGAAAGTGCATGCTTGATTGTCGACTACGTCAAGGAAGTTATGTAAATTGCGGCTTATCGAAATTGTAGGTTATGTAAATTGTAGATTGTCCTTGACTTAAGCTAAACACAAACCATAATTAGGGCTCGGCTAAAAAGTGATCTTTTTGGCGCATCCATGATCGTATAATTCAGGTATTGTTTATTTAAAACAGCTGATGAAAGCGCAAAGAGCTTACAAGGAGTAGCAGATCACCGCCATCTTGAGTGTTGGTTTGGTACCAGCATGTAAGTCCAGTGCGTTTCAGAACACAAGTCTATGAAGGAGGCTGTGATCAAGCAGACATGTCCCAAATCTCCGTAGTGCATAGCACATAGCACATAGTAGCTAGCAGTTAGTCAATAGCAGACAACTTGAGTATTGGGACACAGCCTTAGTTTCTTTATGACGTCGCAAAGCTTACTTTAGGGACACAGGGTCATAGATCTCGATTCTGGAGAATGTTGGACGTGTATACTGTTCTAATTTATAAGGCTATGTTGGTAATGTAAGGCCAGCGGTGCGCTTGTCTCGGGGCAGTGGGTCAGGTTTCTGGAGCTGAGGAGAGAGGTCGAGTCCAGGCTGACCCGGCACTTTGTAGCGCTCTGCAGACATTTATGCCTCATTAACGCCATCTCCAACAGACATATTGGTGCCCCACACACGTCGTCCACAAACTTTACGACACAATAGGAAAATCAATTAGTTGTAAGAGCCTGATAAATCAATCACACAAGACGGGAGAGAGGTCAAGACAGACGAAGTGTGCATCGCAACTGCAACACCTCCACTGCGCACTTCATGTCTGCGGCGTTTGGTAACATACGTCATAGTTACCGCTACTTACCCAAGAAAATAACGAAGTAACCGTTAGAGTACCCGTTACCTTACAGTTATCGTTACTTACTAAAACGTATAACGAAGTTAACGTTAGGTACCCGATACCTTACAGTTATCGTTACTTACTAAAACGTATAACGAAGTTAACGTTAGAGCACCCATTATCTTACAGTTATCGTTACTTACTATAACGTATACCGAAGTTAACGTTAGAGTATCAGTCACCTTACAGTTATTGTTACTTACTAAAACGTATAACGAAGTTACCGTTAGAGTACCGTTACTTTACAGTTATCGTTACTTACTATAACGTGTAACGAAGTTAACGTTAGAGTACCCGTTACCTTACAGTTATCGTTACTCACTAAAACGTATAGCGAAGTTAACGTTAGATTACCCATTATCTTACAGTTATCGTTACGTACTATAACGTATAACGAAGTTAACCTTAGAGTACCCGTCACCTTACAGTTATCGTTACTTACTAAAACGTATAACGAAGTTAACGTTAGAGTACCCGTTACCTTACAGTTATCGTTACTTACCAAAAATAATATCGAAGTTACCGTTCGAGTACCCGTTACCTTACAGTTATCGTTACTTACTAATACGTATAACGAAGTTAACTTTAGAGTAATCGTTACCTTACAGTTATCGTTACTTACCAGAAATAATATCGAAGTTACCGTTAGAGTACCCGTTACCTTACAGTTATCGTTACTTACTAATACGTATAACGAAGTTAACTTTAGAGTAATCGTTACCTTACAGTTATCTTTACTTACCAAAAATAATATCGAAGTTACCGTTAGAGTACCCGTTACCTTACAGTTATCGTTACTTACTAAAACGTATAACGAAGTTAACGTTAGAGTACCCGTTACCTTACAGTTATCTTTACTTACCAAAAATAATATCGAAGTTACCGTTAGAGTACCCGTTACCTTACAGTTATCGTTACTTACTAATACGTATAACGAAGTTAACTTTAGAGTAATCGTTACCTTACAGTTATCGTTACTTACCAAAAATAATATCGAAGTTACCGTTAGAGTACCCGTTACCTTACAGTTATCGTTACTTACTAATACGTATAACGAAGTTAACTTTAGAGTAATCGTTACCTTACAGTTATCGTTACTTACCAAAAATAATATCGAAGTTACCGTTAGAGTACCCGTTAGCTTACAGTTATCGTTACTTACTAAAACGTATAACGAAGTTAACGTTAGAGTACCCGTTACCTTGCAGTTATCGTTTCTTACCAAAAATAATATCGAAGTTACCGTTAGAGTACCCGTTACCTTACAGTTATCGTTACTTACTAATTCGTATAACGAAGTTAACTTTAGAGTAATCGTTACCTTACAGTTATCGTTACTTACCAAAAATAATATCGAAGTTACCGTTAGAGTACCCGTTACCTTACAGTTATCGTTACTTACTAATACGTATAACGAAGTTAACTTTAGAGTAATCGTTACCTTACAGTTATCGTTACTTACCAAAAATAATATCGAAGTTACCGTTAGAGTACCCGTTACCTTACAGTTATCGTTACTTACTAAAACGTATAACGAAGTTAACGTTAGAGTACCCGTTACCTTACAGTTATCGTTTCTTACCAAAAATAATATCGAAGTTACCGTTAGAGTACCCGTTACCTTACAGTTATCGTTACTTACTAATACGTATAACGAAGTTAACTTTAGAGTAATCGTTACCTTACAGTTATCGTTACTTACCAAAAATAATATCGAAGTTACCGTTAGAGTACCCGTTACCGTACAGTTATCGTTACTTACTAAAACGTATAACGAAGTTAACGTTAGAGTACCCGTTACCTTACAGTTATCGTTTCTTACCAAAAATAATATCGAAGTTACCGTTAGAGTACCCGTTACCTTACAGTTATCGTTACTTACTAATACGTATAACGAAGTTAACTTTAGAGTAATCGTTACCTTACAGTTATCGTTACTTACCAAAAATAATATCGAAGTTACCGTTAGAGTAACCGTTACCTTACAGTTATCGTTACTTACTAAAACGTATAACGAATTTCCCGTTAGAGTAACATTCATAAATTTTCATTTCATGTAGGCTGCATATGCTATCAGTGACTGTTGTATTTGATTGGCACAAGATGATGGCATCTATAATTGTCCCACCGTTATGTTATTGCAGCACAGGCCTAAGTAATGTCGTTTTTTAAGTTTGGTGTTTTATAAAGTATATTTGGATTTCTTTGGTATGCCAATGCTATTTACAGGAGGCCATGACTAGAATTGCGTATATTGCGAGAATGTATCAGTCGCCAGGTGTTGTTGAACACAATCACAAATGGAATTTACAAAGTTGGAGGTTAGGGTCCTTCTAAAGCATTACTGGAAACAAGATTACAAAGGTGCTGCCGCGCCTTGAAGAATATGTGAAGTGGAAGGAGAAAGTGTAGTTAGTGAGCGTGTGGTACAACGATGGTTGCAACGTTTTAACACTGGAAAAGACAACACTACAGATTTACCGCGTTCTGGAAGACCTAAACTATGGGATATTGAGAATACACGCAGAGTTTTGGAAGAAATTCCGCAAAGAAGTACTCGTAGTCTGTCAGAAGGACTTGGTGCATCAAAAGATACCATGGCGGCTGCGGTGGCGTAGTTTGTAGCATGCTGAACTTCTATGCCCAAGATCGCGGTTCAAATCCGGCCGAAGTCGTCGGATTTTTTAAGAGCGTTAAAAATCCCTCAGTATGCCTTCCTTCGTAGGGGAAGTAAAGCCGGCGGTCCCATTACATAGATTTATGGCATGTTAAAGAACCTTCCACTAATTACACATGTGTGAAGCTAAATTGTATAGGTTAAGAATGTAAACAACGCTCTTAGGTTCCTACATTCATTGCCAAGAGCCGACTGCGGTGGCGTCTGGTAGCTAAATTCTCAACTAGTAGTCGTTGACAGTGGCGTTTGGCGGCAAAAGTAGGAACTATTTGAAAAATTCAAAAGTCTGCAGTCCTTACTTGAATTAAAAATCAGATAACACACACTAATACAGTCATCACAATTAGCACCGGTTATCAGACAGATTCTACACACACCCAAAGTACACGGGCCTACATTACCGCGTTGTCGCAGCCCCTAAACTTAGGAACCAACCAACCAACCAAAAGATACCATGCATCGCCAGATTAAGGAACTTGGAATATCAAACAGAAGCTGAATATCTGTACTTCATGAATTGACCCCTGAACAGGTTATCGGGAGAATTGTCACAAGTGATGAAAAAAGAGTCTTTTACCGCAACTCGGACGCCTCGAAGCTGTGGCTGAATCCCCGTCAACCTGACAAAGCCATCGTTATAAAGGATCGGTTCTTGTGGACACGATAACTGCCGTAATTTTGCACCAATCACTTTGAATTTTTTACATAATATGTATCCCCTTAACATCTCGGTCGAGTTCGTTAATGGGCTAAATCGGTCAAAGGGGAAGAATATGGGAGGCTTTTTCGAAAAATTGAAATATCGCTATAACTCTCTTAATATCTAAAATATTGAATCCATTCCAAGTTCATACTATGTGTCGGATAAGGCCCTAAAATTTATGTTTGAAAAGTTTTTTTATAGCACCAACCATTGACCAAAGGGGTGGGAAAAAGTGGGTTTTTCGGGAAACGTTAATCATATCTCTGTTAATAGGCACAATATCAAAACCGTACAAAATGGACAATATTCCTCCAATAATTACCTAAAACTTTTGTCTGAATTTTTTTCGATAAGACCCACCATTACGCCACGGGGTGAGCAAAATGATTTAAATTATAAGAAAATGCCAAGTGCCAAGAGAGGTTGCCATGACAACTTTACTTTTAATTGATAAGGGATGAGCCATCAGCAGTTGCTATGACAACGCCACTGCACGAGATCACATTGAGTTTTCATATGTCTGTGGGAAGCGACTTCGGTATCGGAACTGGTAGCATGCTGAACTTCTATGCCCAAGGTCGCGGGTTCAAACCCGGCTGAAGTCGTCGGATTTACTAAGAGCGCTAAAAAAAACCTGGGTATGCTTTCCTTCGGAGGGGAAGTTCCAACGTTCGTTGCGAGTTGATGGTTCCGGTCGCATCTAGTAGCCAAGTTCACAGCTAGGTGTCGTTGATGGTAGTATTTTTTATTATGTAGTCTATTTTAGGTAGATTTCATCAGAAAGCTAACTATTGCAATGGGTGCCATGTTTCGACATCCGGAAAATTTCGACATATCTTCGCGTTTCACAACCTCCAGGCCCCCAAACCACCGTCAGTTCAAAAGTGTATATATGTGTGTGTATATATATATATATATATATATATATATATATATGCAAATAAATCAGTTTCTTGTGGACACGATAACTGCAGTAATTTTGCACCAATCACTTTGAATGTTTTACATAATATGTAACCCCTTAAAATATCGGTCGAGTTCGTTAATGGGAAAAATCGGTTAAGGGGTGAAAATGGGGGGGCTTTTATTTTTTCGAAAAAGTGAAATATCGCTATAACTCTCTTAATACGTAAAATATAGATTCCATTCAAATTTCATAATATGCGTCGGATAAGTGCCAAAAATTTATGTTTGAAAAGTTTTTGATGGCACCAAACATTGACCAAAGGGGTGGAAAAAAGTGTTTTTTTTTTTCGGGAAACATTAATCATATCTCTCTTAATAGGCACAATATCAAAACCGTACAAAATGGAAAATATTCCCCTAATAATTACCTAAAACTTTGTCTGAAAGAATTTTTGATCTGACCTACCATTACGCCAAGGGATGAGAAAAATGATTTCGGAATTAAAGAACATGCCAAATGCCATCAGAGGTTACCATGACAACGCTTCTAAATTGATGAGGGATGAGCTATCAGAGGTTGCCAAGACAACGCCATTGCACGAGATCACATTCATTTTTCCATCTGACTGTGGGAAGCGGCTAACTGGTAGCATGCTGAACTTAGATGCCCAAGGTCGCTGGTTCAAAGCCGGCCAAAGTCGTCGGATTTTCTAAGAGCGCTAAAAATCCCTCAGCATGCTTTCCTTTGGAGGAGAAGTTCCAACGTTCGTTGCATGTTGCTGGTTGCGGTGGTATCTAGTAGCCAAATTCACAGCTAGGTGTCGTTGACGTTAGTATATGGTACAAAATTAGGAACTACTACTTAAAATTGACCGTCTGTAGACCTTACCTGAATTACAGACTAATACAGTCATCACAATTAACACCGTTTATCAGATTCTACACACCTAATGTACCTGGGGTTACATGACCACGTTGTCGCAGCCCCTAAACTGAGGAACCAACAAAGATCTTTGCGGGAGATAAAATTTTGCGTGAAGAAGTAAGTAACAGACTGTCAGATAGTTACACGTCAGTTCCAAATCTTGCATAAGGACAGTGTGATCACAAGTATAAAAATGAACCCCAAATGACAAGAAGGTTACCATACCCATAAGACAATAAAATAATCAAAATATGCATACAAAAACGAAAAAAAAAGTTAATTAACCTCTAAATGTAAAATACTTTCTTGCAATTAATGAGGTCTGATCCTCCTACGAAAACCTGCATATTTTGCCTATTAAAGCCTATCCCCTAGTTTGCCCGGTGAATTCTACCTCCGCCTTCCGGTTTGCCGAGAGGAATTTTTTGAAAATGTTCAGTGCATTTTTAAAACTTTTTACGGCATCATCATCCGTGCCCTACTTATGAGACATCCCCTATATTTTATGCGAAATAATCTAAAATGGGCGGCTTCGGTGGCGTAGTTGGTAGCATGCTGAGCTTCTATGCCCAAGATCGCGGGTTCGAATCCGGCCGAAGTCGTCGGATTTTTTAAGAACGTTCAAAATCCCTCAGTATGCCTTCCTTCGGAGGGAAAGTAAAGCCGGCGGTCCCATGTAATAGATTTATGGCATGTTAAAGAACCTTCCACTAATTACACCTGTGTGAAGCTAAATTGGATAGGTTAAGAATGTAAACAACGCTCTTAGGTTCCTACGTTCGCTGCCAAGAGCCGACTGCGGTGACGTCTGGTAGCTAAGTTCTGAATTAGTAGTCGTTGACGGTGGCGTTTCGCGGCAAAAGTAGGAACTACTTGAAAATTGATCGTCTGCAGTCCTTACTTGAATTAAAACAGATACACACACGAAGACACTTAAGAACCAACCAACCAACCAATCTAAAATGTTGAAACTTGTATGGGTTTTATGTATGGAAATTTGATGTTGTTTATACAATTTAGTGGCTTGGGACATCTTGATCATCAGCCCCGTGTAGTTGGGTTCGTTGGTTGGTTCCATAGTTTAGGGGCTGCCACAACGCGGTCATGTGTCCCCGTGTACTTTGGGTGTGCGTAGAATCTGTCTAATAACCGGTGTTAATTGTAATGTCTGTGTTAGTGTGTGTTATCTGTTTTTAATTCAAGTAAGGACTACAGACATTGAATTTCAAGTAGGTCCTACTTTTGTCGCCAAACGCCACCGTCAACTTGGCTACCAGACGCCACCGCATTCGGCTCCTGGCGACGAACGTAGGAACCTTAAGAGCGTTGTTTAACGAATAGGTTAATTTAGCTTCACATAGGTGCAATTAGTGGAAGGTTCTTTAAGATGCCATAAATCTATGACATGGGACCACCGGCTTTACTTCTCCTCCGACGAAATCGGCCGGGTTTGAACCCGCGATCTTGGGCATAGAAGCTCAGCATGCTACCAACTACACAACTCGTGTAGTTGGGTGTGTGTTGAATGTGTCTAACAGTGATCTCTTTAGTAGTGTGTGTAGTATTAGGAACAGGGATCGGGTAGGTACCCCGGGATTTAGAGTAAGGCACTATCCCAGCATTTGCCTGCAGCTGCAGCTACCCACTCGGTCGTGGTGCACGATTTAACGTGCACGGCTACGCCACGGGTGTGCAAGGAAAAAACGTTCGTTACGAAATTCTTTTGTTTCATTTAAAGGGCTTGGACATCGTGATGTGTGTTAATTTTTTCCTGATAACCTATGTTATTGTGATGACTGCGCTACTGTGTTCATTTGTAACTCAGTTGGGGATTGGGAAGAAGACGGCCGTGGTCTTAACTTAGGAACCATCCGGGCATTTGCCTGGAGTGACTGTGGAAACCACGGGAAACCAATTCCAGGATGGCTGAGGTGGGAATCGAATCCTAGAGGCTGAGTATAGCCCAGTCCAGCCCTCACGTCGGAATTATATTTCTTGGCAGAGCCGGAGATCGAACGCGGTCCTCCGAGGCTACACCACAAGGCACGAGGGTCTACTTGCTGATACTGGGTCGCACGTTACTTGCTCGGTCTGACCTGTACCTTCAGCTCGGGGCCGCCCGCCTGACTTTACGAGTCGTAGTAAATCCATCAACCTTCATAAACTATTTGTTCAGTTTAAATAGAACTAGAGCTGAATTGAACAGCATTTCACCTGTCCCCCACCCGCCTGGATAAGACAACTACTTTCCAAGTCAATTTAATCTAATTTTACGTCGTTAAACATATTTATGTTCGAACCTGACTATTATATGTCAGAAAACTATACTATAATGAGGCTCATTATAACACTATTTATCATTATGAAACAGTTTCTCCCACCAATCAGAGCTCGAAACAGTTGTTTGACCAATTAGATAATTAGATGCGCTGAGTTCCACGGCCTTCTAATTTAAATTTCACTGCCTGGCCTAGTGTCATAGTAGGGTAATTGAGGAGGCCATGGTCAAATACAAGGCATTCTCTGCGTATCATGCGCTCTGTTCAGTACATAAAACTGGCGAAATCTCGACAGATATTTATGAATATTTATGTTCGAATATAAAATAGTTATAATAATTATCGTCGAACATAAACAGTCGTATGCAACTCGCCTATAATGGTAATTAAGACACTCGTATGAAAATTATAAAACTCGCATACGCTCGTTTTATAACATACTCGTGTCTTAATTATTGCCATCATAGGCTCGTTGCATAATGTACTATATTATTATTATTATTATTATTTCTTCGTCATGCCCGACTAAGGAGCGCGATTGAACTTATTTAGCTGATGGCATTGCCTTTCTCTTCTCCCAAAATCTCTTCATCTTCTCGCTGTGGCTTTTCTTGCGATTTTCTGACCAGGTTTCGTTGGTGATAGTGCTTGGATGGTCTGCAAAGCGGTGATTATCGACTAATAATATTAACCTAGCCCTGTCTACCTTGTTTCTTGAAGAGCTAAAATTTGGATATTATTATTAGTCTATTATTATTATTCCTTCGTTACGGCCAACTAAGGACCACGTCATGTCAACTGTTTCTTCTGCATTTTAACGTTGGCCCAGTACTCTTTCATTCGCAATCGATGTTGCACCTTTCCCTCTGTCGTCCACGCCTTCCCGGTTTTTAGTTTCGGCTTAAGTTGAAAACTCCGATGTCTTTTTATTTTTCCCTAAGTGGGCCACGCTCCTGGGTATCTTTACATGTGATCCCAGTCTCCAACAGATCTTCATCTGCTTCACTGAATCAGGCCCCCTTTGTCTTTTCTCATGAAGAAAAGTAAAAATTCGGTTGGATAACCGTGTTGATTTAATTCGGGTTATATGTCCATAAAAAGAAATCCTCCTTTTCCTCAACACGTCAGATATTTTCTCTGCGTGTGTGTATAACTCTTGGTTGTGCCGTTTTCGGAAGTTGCCGTGTTCTTTGACTGGACCCAGGATTTTCCTCAATACGTATCTTCCTTTCCTTGGTCTCCAGTTTTTCCATTATGGCTTTTCTATTCATGGAGAGACATTCCGCTGCATACCAAGCTTCTGGCCGGATGACCGTGCAGTAGTGCTTGAGTTTTGCATTTAGGGATATAGATCTTTTATTGTACACATTCTTAGTTAGATGGTAAGCCATTTCAATTTTATTCAAGCGTGACGCAAAAGCCTCGTTTTCGGACATTGTAGGGTCTATCCATTCACCAAGATACTTAAATTTCACAACCCGCTTGATTTTCCCATGATTCACTTCTATATGTTCTAGAGCCGTTTTGATTTTAGTAATAAATTATGTTTTCTCGAAAGAGATCAGGAGGTCCGCCTTTGCAGCTTGCGTTTGAAGCTGGGAGTGTTCTGTTTCCTGGCCGTATCCAATGAATCCGCAAATCTGGGGTAGTAGCATTTGCTGAACTTTCCTCCATGCTTTTAATAGTTGAAAGATTGTTGACTTAGGCCAGTAATGTTTCACACTGACAAGGATACTGCCAAGGTTGTGAGCCTTGGAGCCCCCAGCACTGATCGGCTCACCGACCCAGTTTCCCGCTAGGATTGTTTACCCAACCTTCCACAGGGTTGCTCGGTTTAACAGGGGACCTCTTGTAGGTTATGTGCTGGAGTTGGAGTGAAAGAGGCTAAGTTGGATTCTCTTGATGAACCAATATATTAATGTTGCAGATGACTAGCAATGACGCATCTCACTCTCATTTGCTCCGAGACACAAGGTCTCCCCCCAGGTTGATTCCTGGGACCGTTATTTTTATTATTATTATTTTTATTTACTTAACTTACAGTTGGTAACATGATCATATCGGTGCATTACGTACAAGAAAATGAGTCAGGTCACACTTTGAAAAGCCTATAGCATAAACGTTTGACACTTAATTATATTTTTTAGTAATGTTATCTTCTACGTCTCCTTTTCACATGAGGGTCCAAGAAAATCCTAGTGTGTATTCAAAAATCCTCTAACGATGCTGCAGGTTTTCAGAATTGCCACCTTTTGTGCAATAGTGTGGGTGTATATGGGAAGATTTAGTGTGGTTAGATTTACTGAAAAGGATTTAGGTGTCAGGCCAGTAGGAGAAAGGAGGAAGGGAAGTATCGTCACATTTCTATGTCTCCAGATTCTAGCCACCTCCATAGCTAGAGGAGTATATTTATCAATCTTCTCTCTATATTTATGGTGGATATTATGGTCATTCGGAACAGATTTATCAAGAACGTGTGATGGTTCTTCTTATCAGTTAAAGTTACGTCTGATCTATTATGAAGAGTTGTTTTGTCAGTTTGAATACTGCGATCCCAATACAGCTTGTAATTTTCGTTTTCCAGCACACTTTCTGGATAATATTTGAAATAAGGCGTCCTGTCGTGTATGAGAGATTGGGTTAGGGCGAGTTCTTATGAATGACTTTGGCAACATCGTTATGCCTCTCAGTGTAAGATGTTGGCGCTGGAATTCTGCTGCTGCTGGTAATATGCTCTATGGTTTCGGGGCCGGTATTGCACTTCCTGCATTCATCATCTATAACAGTCTGATCTTTCAGGATGTGTTTCCTATAACTTCTTCTTCTTCTTCTTATTATTATTATTATTATACAAATCTCTACATAGTATTCCGGTACTGTAAAACAAAGTCCCCGATCCTTGGATGTAACTGGTATTCTCGAGAACCACTGGATGGATTTTGTAGCAGTTTTCACCATTCTGTAAAGCATTTCTTGAGGAAGGTTTCTTTTATTTATACTAAGTAGAGATTTACTCCTTGAAGGAAATTTGTTGGCCTACACAGCTGGCAACACAAGTTATTACTGTAAAACAAAGTCCCCGATTCTTGGATGTAACTGGTAATCTCGAGAACCACTGGATGAATTTTGAAGCAGTTTTCACCATTCTTTAAAGGATTTCTCGAGGAAGGTTTCATTTATTTATACTAAGTAGAGATTTACTCCTTGAAGGAAATTTGTTGGCCTGCAAAGCTGGCAACACAAGTTATTCACTTTTGTAATCTTCGGCAGTTAGGCCTACGCTGCAATAACATAACAGTAGGACAATTATTATATTTGCCATCATCTTGTGCCAATCAAATACAACAGTACGGTATGTCACTGATAGAATATGCAGCCTACATGAAATGAATATTTATGAATGTTCTTCAATGGGCGTTGTATTATAGGTTATGTTATGCGCTGATATCTGTGCCCTGAATGACATCACACTTTCCAGGCAGCCATCTGCGCATGCTGCCAACTTGATCAAGATACGTATGTGGCAGATTCGACAATGTTTCTGAAACCCTGGCGACTTTGAAACATGATTGAATAGAAGTTAGGCCTACTATAAATCACCATGTCTGTTGTGACGGGGGACAAGTGATAAGGTTTCACCCTTAGTAACGTGCATCGCCGAGTGAGGGGGCGTGATAGCCCAGTAGTCACGGCGCTGTCATCAAGACATACCGGGTTCGATTCCCGTTGATACAGGTGAGTTTTTAGCCTATTTCCATTTATGGAAAAAAATGGGCTTATGAGATCAAATTTTGTCCGTGTTGTGTATGTATATGAGTGTGTGTGCGTGTGTGTGTGTGTGTGTGTGTGTAGGCCTACGTGTGCGTGCGTGAGTGTCCCTAATCAAATCTAAACGGCCGGAGCCATTTCAATGAAACTCAGTAAAGACACTATTTTGTCCGACTTTTCTTCAAATTTTATTAGGTATCTCCAATCCAACATGGCGGCTGTACGAAATATTTCACCAGCATCCTATATCTCCGAAACTATTACTCATATCACCCTGACATTTTGTACGGTGATAAAGGGCACCACTAGAAGTTCACTTATGTCACTTCCAAAACCTTGTTAGGTACAAAGTGAGCATGGCGGCCAAGCGAAATTGAAACATTTAAGTAGATTTTTGCCTCGATTTAACCATTCGAGTGCAGTGAAACGTGGTACAGCAAATGTTTAAACACATTGTAATACAATGACATGTAATTTAATTCAATTTTTCTCTTAACCTCAAGATGGCGGCAGTGCGAAATTTCAAAATTAAGTTTTTATTTCTTGTTTACTAGACATGCGATCGGAGTTAACGCTTGAATAAAGAACCTACTCAAAAATCGTCATATAATAGTAGGCTATATAACTGGCCTACATATATGAGAATCCAACATGGTGACCATCCGAAATATTTAGACTGGTCTCAATATCTAGTCTACTAATCTATGACAGCAATCAAACTGAAATTTTGTATGTTGATAATGGCTATTAACATAAGTTCACCTATGGATCTTTCAATAACCTGTTGAGCACAAATCCAACATGGTGGCGACGCGAAATTTAAATATTTAAATGGACATTTCTCGCGATTCGACCACCTGAGTGCAGTGAAACTTGATACGGTAAATTTGTATCCACTGACATTTAATTTATTTCAATTTTTCTCATAACCCCAAGATGGTGGCTGTGCGAAATTTTAAAATCTCGTTTTTATTTCTAGTGTGCTAATCATGCGATTGAAGTTTGAATAATAAACCTACATATTAGTCTTCATCTAATACAGTGAGTCTCTCTCACGACTCGGCCGGCCAACGCACCAAGCTTATCTGCCTCCCGTTGACTCATCACTTCCTGTTACACAGCGCGCACTTCGTAGTTCTGGTCCATGCTTATAACGTGTATTTAGTTTCATCTGAGGCTCCAACTATTCTCGAGTTGTGAAGTGTTTCTTTTGGATATAATTCTCATAATACCTCCACGTGTGTACACGGTAGAGGAAAGGGTATTTATGTACGATAATTATGTGTAAACAGAGTCTTGCAGGGAAGTCGTTAAACGTTTCATAACACATTTTCCAGGTGTGCGCCCTCCACTTAGAGAGACCGTGCGGAATCTCGTAAACAAATTGAGGGGAACTGGGTCTCTACTCGATAAGAAGCGAAGTGTTAAAAAACGTGTAGCCTACTTAACGAGGAAAAAGTAAATGAAATCGCAGAACATATCCGGAGAGAAATAGCCTCAATTACGGAAGGCGAGTGAATCGGAGTTTCCTAAGACGATGCCAGAAATGTGTGGATTTAGGAGGAGAACATTTCCAACATCTCCTTCCAAAAGGTACGACCTTAGTTTATTAATTCTTACTTTCTAAATTGTAATTGGTATCTCATGTCATGCACGGATAAAGTGAGCCAAGTGCTGTTCTGTTCTTATTGCTATGCTATGCCGAGCGGGAAGTGATGAGTCAACGGAAGGCAGATAAGCTGGGCGCGCCGGCCGGCCGAGTCGTGAGAGGGACTCACTGTAGTATATGGCCTGCATATATAAAAATCCAACATGGTGACCATCCGAAATAGTTAGACGGTTCTCAATATCTACGAATATATTACAGCAATCAAACTGACATTTTGTATGTTGATAGCGGCAATTGATATAAGTAGGATATGTGAAAATTGGCTATTGAGTTCTTCACGGAACTACTTGTTCTAAATGTCACGTCCTGTGATTTGATAATAATATTAATTTTACTGGTATTACGTCCTCCTTTAACTACTCTGGAATTTAGAGACGCCGGAGTGCAGGAATCTTGCCCCGGAGGGGATCTTAAACGTGCCAATACATCTACCGACACGGGTCCCTCAAATTTGCACACCCTCAAATGCCATCTCACTGTACCAGGATTCAATCCTGAAACCTTGGACACAGCGGGACACTGTATCACGCAGCCAGTCTCCTTTGATTTGGATTACACGTTAAAAAGAAGTGAGGCCGCTTGGCTAAGGAACGTGAGATAAATGATCAAGTTAATCTATAAGTTGCCATGTATTTGGTTCTGTTGGTTGGTTCCTTAGTTAAGGGGCTGCGACAACGCGGTCATGTAGCCCCGTGTACTTTGGGTGTGTGTAGAATCTGTCTGATAACCGGTGTTAATTGTGATGGCTGTATTAGTGTGTGTTATCTGTTTACAAGTAAGGACTGCAGACAATAATTTTAAGTATTTCCTACTTTTGCTACCAAATGCTGCCGTCCACGATACGTAGCTTGCGGACTTGGCTACTAGATGGCATCGCAGTCAGCACCTGGTGGCGGACGTTGGAACTAATAGAGCGTTATCAATTCTAACCTACAAATTTTGGCTTCTCACAAGTGTAGTTAGTGGAAGGTTCTTTTTATGCGATAAATCTATGACATGGGACCGCCGGCTTTAGTTTCCCTCCGAAGGAAGGCATACTGAGGGATTTTTAACGCTCTTAAAAATCCATCGACTTCGGCCGGGATTGAACCCGCAATCTTGGGCTTTGAAGCTCAGCATACTACCAACTACGCCACCGAAGCCGCCGCATTTGTTTTGGCGCGGAGTTATAATAACAATGTATTTGCTGGACTCATACCTCCAACCTCAAACTCAACGGAAGACACACTCAAATAGGCTACTAGAATCTGATGACCAAGATGTTAAATGAATCCACAACGCTGTAGGTTCCCGCTCTCCGATTGTCAGTGAAGCGCATTACCACGTTGTCTAGTTGAACATTGCATAAGATCTATGACGTACATTTCACAGAATCTTGCACATGTATCGGGATGTAATCTACTAACAAACTTCCTTCAAGACATCTATTCTAGGCCGTGAAAAATCTCAATCAAACTTCCTTTCAGCTCTCGGGATATCACCTCGTGTAGTTCTTGCGACTGTGGGTGAGTGGTTATTGTATCGGGCTACCAACCCCAAGCTTGCAGGTTCGTTCCTGGTCATGGTAAGTGATTTTTGAATGGCGACAAAAATCACGACACGCATGTCAAACGTTGTTGGCATCTAAAAGAACCCATTTGAATTCAGCAGGCCGTGTTCATAATGGCAAAATTAATCCCGGGATTTACCACCAACACAAAAAGTTCCTCCATTCTCTACTAGAAAGCGCTTTAGTGTCAAGGAGCTTAGATACCTAACCTCCATGACTTTCATAGCGCTCCAAGGAATAACAAAATTCGACATTTAAGCTGCCCTTTGGGCGCAAATAACAAAGCTTACACCCGAGGCCATACAATATTATTATTAATATTATTATTACCTTGTGTAGTTTACGGTGTAAGTGTTGAGGTCCTACAGACGTGGGAGATTTATTTATTTATTTATTTATTTATTAGTCAATTTACCCTCCAGGTTCGTTTTTCCCACGGACTCAGCGAGGGATCCCACCACTACCGCCTCTACGGGTAGTGTCCTGGAGCTTGGAACATCTGGAAGGGGGGATACAACTGGGGAGATGTGATCTGCGCCTCACCCAGGCAGCCGCACCTGCAAAGCGAACAGGGGCCTCTTGAGGGATGGGAAGGGAGAGAAAGATTGGGAGGTATAGGCAAGGAAGAGGGAAGGAGGCGGCCGTGGCCTTACAGTAGGAACCATCCCGGCATTTGCCCGAAGACGAAGTGGGAAACCACGGAAAACCACTCGAGGATGGCTGAGGTGAGAATTGAACCCCTCGACTCATTTAGACCACCCGAGGCTGAGTAGACCCCGTTCCAGTCCTCATACCACTTTTCAAATTTCGTAGTAGAGCCGGGAATCGACCCAGGGCCTCCAGGGTGGCAGCTAATCACGCTGACCACTACGCAACAGAGGCGACGACGTGGGAGATTCCATGGAAAAACACTTCAAAGAAGACTGATGTAGGAATCGAACGCGGATTTCCACTCCGGGGCGACAGCCATAAGTGCTAGCCACTGCACTATGAAGTGGGTTGTTGTAGAGACGCAGTGTTGTTCGAATGTTGTTCTATAACCTCGTGGTGTAGTGGTATGCATTCTTGGCTGTTGCTTGGAGCTAAGGTCCAGGTTTGATTCCTGGTTCTGTGACGAAATTGAATTCTGGTCTGAGGGCTGGAACGGGGTCGGCTCAGCCTCGTGAGGCAAACCTAAGAAAATGTGGGTTCGATTCCCACCTCAACCATCCTGGAAGAGGTTTTCCACTTCTACTCTGTACTAAAGGCCACGTCAGCCTCCTTCCCAAATCACACATGAATTACAAATACACACTCAAATAGACATGGCGATAACACAGGTTATGAAACGAATTATGCACACAAACACCCAAGTATATGGGACTAAATGATCACGATGTCCATCCCTTAAGTGAAACAACAAACATATACAACTGAATTCAGCTATCAGCGGTAACGTTCTCACCTGCTGTGCCCAAGGTTGCAGGATCAAATCCTGGCGCAGTCAGTTGGTATTTGAGGGTGCGTAAATGCAAGGGAGCCGTGTCAGATTTACTGGTGCGCTAAAGATTCCCTTCGGGGCAAAATTCCGGCACCTCGGCGTCTCTAAAAGCCGCAGTAGTTAGGCTAAGGGACGTAATACCAATAACATTTTTTAATTATTTTTTATAATCGTTTCGGTCTTCAATGGACCCCGTTATTTCAACTGCCTCTTCCCTCGTTCTTTCACATTGACCCAGTGTTCGCGCGCGTTCTTCTTCGGTGAGCTTCTTTTCGTTCTTCGGTCTACTTCTTGCCGGTTTTCAATATAGGTTTTTGCTGAAAACTCTGTATTTCCCCAAGTTTCTTCTTCAAAGAGTCACGTTCCAAGATGTCCTTATGTGATATCGCTAGTTCTTGTAGGTTTTTTCCACCTCTGTAAACCAGATCCCTTTGGTTTTCTTTCCCACAAAGTAGGCACAGATTCGATTGGACAATCTCCCGGAGCTCATTCGTGTTAAATGCCCATAAAAGGAGAGTCTTCTTTTGCCTATGGTGTCCGCTATATTCTCCACATGTACTGTTGTACTGTAGATAAAGTTCAACGTTGTTTCGTCCTCTATACTCTCCTCGTTCCTTGACCGGGCCCAAGATCTTTTTCAAAATCTTCATCTCTTTGGCTTCCAGTTGTCCTCCCAGGCCTTTCTTATTCATCGCCAGGCATTCTGATGCATATGACGCCTCCAGGCGATTAACGGTAACGTAGTGCCTCAGTTTGGCCTTGAAGAATATTGATCGTGTTTTGTTAATAGCATTATTATTATTATTAATATGAATTCAGCTAACATGTATTCTGAGCTGTGAAGCGCAGAAGAACATCTGTGTCGTGCCTCATCTCCAGACAAAGATCTTGTTCTGTGCGACCTCCACTTCCGAGTAGGACAGACAGTAAGTGCACCGCATCAAACGTGAGTCACGTCATCTCGTGAGTCAACTCTGTCTTCTGAGGAATGTATCTCAGCTTCCGGGCCAATCACTGGTTCAGTAAATGTAGAACAGGAGTGGTAAACAACACTTGAGTGGTTTCGTTCTAAACTCGGAAGCAAAATCTCGTTGATTTTTTATTTTTTTGTTCTATTCATACAATTTTTAGCCTACTTTCGATTTTTGCAAAAAATGAAAGTAGACTTATGAGATCAACACAGGGCGAAAAAAGTGTGTCTGTCTGTGTGTGTGTATGTGTGTGTATGAGTCTGTGTGTGTGTGTGTATGTGTGTGTGTGAGTCTGTGTGTGTGTCTGTGTGTGTGTCTGTGTGTGTCTGTGTGTGTGTGTCTGTGTGTGTGTGAGTGTGTGTACTCTGAATGTCTGTGTCCCCCCCCCCCCTATCAATACGAACACGGTGAATGCGAATTGAACGAAATTTGGTACAAAGGTAGCACTAGCAAAGGACATCTCAGTGTCATGTTTTATATCGCCGCCATCTTGACGGAAACGTAATGGCGGCCACACAAATGTTCAAAGTTTAAATCAAATTACGACTAACCTAATCATCCGATCTCTACCAAATTTTGCAACAACATACCTTTATAGGGGGAGCATCCTTTGACCAAACCAATAGGTCATCAGCGTAAAAGTTTGCGGATGGCGGCCATCTTTGTGTGAAAATCGATTCCCCTATTAATTCGAACACGGTGCAACCGAATGGAACGAAATTTGGTACAGAGGTAGTACTAACAAAAGGCACCTCAGTCTCATGTTTTATATCGCCACCATCTTGACGGAAACGTAATGGCGGCCACACAAATGTTCAAAGCTTAAATCAAATTACGACTAACCTAATCATCCGATCTCTACCAAATTTTGCAACAACATACCTTTATGGGGGGAGCATCCTTTGACCAATCTAATAGGTCATCAGCGTAATAGTTTGAGGATGGCGGCCATCTTTGTGTGAAAATCGATTCCCCTATTAATTCAAACACGGTGCAAGCGAATGGAACGAAATTTGGTAGAGAGGTAGTACTAATAAAAGGCACCTCAGTGTCATGTTTTATATCGCCGCCATCTTGACGGAAACGTAATGGCAGCCACACAAATGTTCAAAGCTTAAATCAAATTACGATTAACCTAATCATCCGATCTCTACCAAATTTTGCAACAACATATCCTTATAGAGCAAGCATCCTTTGACCAAATGAATAGGTCATTAGCCTAATAGTTTGCGGATGGCGGCCAACTTTGTGTGAAAATCAATTCCCCCTATTAATTCAAACACGGTGAAACCGAATGGAACGAAATTTGGTACAGAGGTAGCACTAGCAAAGGGCATCTCAGTGTCATGTTTTATATCGCCGCCATATTGACAGAAACGTAATGGCGGCCACACAAATGTTCAAAGCTTAAGTTAAATTACGACTAACATAACCATCCGATCTCTACCAAACTTTGCAACAACATACCTTTATGGAGGGAGCCTCCTTCGACCAATCTAATAGGTTATTAGCCTAATAGTTTGCGGATGGCGGCCATCTTTATGTCAAAATTGATTCCCCCTATTAATTCAAACACGGTGGAACCGAATGGAACGAAATTTGGTACAGAGGTAGCACTAGCAAAGGGCACCTCAGTGTCATGTTTTATATTGCCGCCATCTTGACTGAAACGTAATGGCGGCCACACGAATGTTCAAAGCTTAAATCAAATTACGATTAACCTAATCATCCGATCTCTGCCAAATTTTGCAACTACATACCTTTATGGAGGGAGCATCCTTTGACCAATCTAATAGGTCATTCACCTAATAGTTTGCGGATGGCGGCCATCTTTGTGTCAGAATCGATTCCCCCTATTAATTCAAACACGGTGGAACCGAATGGAACGAAATTTGGTACAGAGATAGCACTAGCAAAGGGCATCTCAGTGTCATGATTAATATCGCCGCCATATTGACAGAAACGTAATGGCGGCCACACAAATGTTTAAAGCTTAAATCAAATTACGACTAACATAACCATCCGATCTCTACCAAACTTTGCAACAACATACCTTAATGGAGGGAGCATCCTTTGACCAATGTAATAGGTCATTAGCCTAATAGTTTGCGGATGGTGGCCATCTTTGTGTCAAAATTGATTCCCCCTATTAATTCGAACACGGTGGAACCGAATGAACGAAATTTGGTACAGAGGTAGCACTAGCAAAGGGCACCTCAGTGTCATGTTTTATATCACCGCTATCTTGACGGAAACGTAATCGCGGCCACCCAAATGTTAAAAGCTAAAATGTAATTACGACCAACCTAATAATCTAGTGTCTACCAAATTTTGCAACACCATATCTTTATGTGGGAAACATATTCTGACCAAACTGCAAGAACATCAGCCCAATAGTTTGCAGATGGTGGCCAAGTATGTGTGAAAATCGATTCCCCCTATCAATTCAAACACGGTGAAACCGAATTGAACGAAATTTGGTACAGAGGTAGCACTAGCAAAGGGCACCTCATATTCATGTTTTATATCACCGCTATCTTGACGGAAACGTAATCGCGGCCACCCAAATGTTAAAAGCTAAAATGTAATTACGACCAACCTAATAATCTAGTGTCTACCAAATTTTGCAACACCATATCTTTATGTGGGAAACATATTCTGACCAAACTGCAAGAACATCAGCCCAATAGTTTGCAGATGGTGGCCAAGTATGTGTGCAAATCGATTCCCCCTATCAATTCAAACACGGTGAAACCGAATTGAACGAAATTTGGTACAGAGGTAGCACTAGCAAAGGGCACCTCATATTCATGTTTAATATCCCTATAGCACGTTGTATTTCAACAAGCTACTACAACCAACATTCAATCATACTCCTTGAAAAGGACAAAGAGTTATAACAATACCCATGCATTTAGGAGAAAGTAGGCTATATGTTCTTTACTGAACATCTTGTTTATACCTGTTTTTAATTTTAAATGAAAAGTGGCCGTAGACAGAGAGACGGTACCGCTGGGCATGTGTTTTAACGAGCCTGTCGCCGGCCACAGTGTGGATATCCCAATAGAACAATCGCTATTTTGGCGGGACGGCAGAACGGCAGGGTGACGGTTGGTTTTCCGATCTTTCCTATGACGGGCGAAACCCCACACAATACACGACACAAACCTAAAAAAATTGATGAGTTTTAAATACATCTTCTTCCTCTTCAAGGCCAGCTCTACATATATAATATATTATTGCTCTCTCCAAAAAGCAGACAGGTCGGGTTATATACAAGTATCAAAAAGAAGTCAAGTCCAATGCTTTTCCAAGATAATTAATTACCGTACCTGGAATGTTTGGCATTCAATAATGATATGTACTTGGTTAGGATTTACATAATAAATAATCGTATTTGGGGATTAAAATATTTTTCATTTGTGTGTTGGCACAGGCTAGAGTAAAATGTGGCTTTTCACCGATATCTCAGTCTCACTCATGGCTGTGATTATATGGAAGCTACTGTGGTATGGGTGGTGCTTAGTAATGACATTCGGGGCACAGTCAGTGCCTGTGGATTCTGTGAAAGGTTCTGCTCTTAGTGTTAGTACCGCTGTTCTGACTCAGTGAGGAAAGCAATCGCAAACTACCTCACTTCTCATCTTGCCTAGTACGCCTCATTATAGTGCTACCTTGGGTTTTGTGGGTTTCTCAATATAGGTATGCCTTGGGTTTTTGTGGGTAATTAATGGAAATAAGGCGGAAGGAAGCTCTACTGAGGGAGGCTAAGAAAATCTTTGCATCACCCTCTTTGCCACTGCATCAGGAATTCTGCCATCCGTCACAACAGCGATTGCAATCCAGAAGACCGGCAAGTATCACTGCAAGGCAACTCATCGCGGATGGATTTGACATAAAGGAAAGCTGGAAGCATGAGTGGTCAACAAAAACATTGGGAACAAGTGTCCACCATCTTGATCCCACAAAGAAGCCAAATGGTTTTGACCTACCAAGGAACCTCTGGTGCCGTATCAACAGGTTGAGGACTGGACATGGGTGTTGTAATTATTTTAGGTACAAGTGGGGCTGGATCAGTTCACCAATGTGTGAATGTAACTTAGAAGAACAGACGATTGAACACCTGGTCCTACGCTGTCCTCTTCATTCATACCCTGGAATTCCTGACGACTTGTTTGATCTCACACCTAGTCTAACCGAATGGTTGAAAAGGATGGACTTTAAAGTTTAATTTTGTATTATTTGTATTCTGTATTGTATCACCATACGATTAAATAAATAAATGGAAATATATTTCATCATTTCAAATGATCTTGTCGACTTCATCATTATGCTTTGGTCTTCCGTTATGCGTTACGGTTACAGCGTGTATGACGTCATCATGTTGTTCAGTGTATATGCACCGAGTCTGAGTTTACTCCTGGGGTCTGGCGTTATGCGATACGGAGACGGCGAGTGCGTGACGTCATGCAGCAGAGTGCACCTCCCACTCTCCGTTCCCCGCGCGGGAAGCCTACTGTCGACCAAAGTATTATGTGTACTCGAGTTTGAAGGTTGTTTGTGAAGTAACCAATAGACCTACATAAAATCCTAAACCATCAACATTTTCGTCGTTCTATTTTACGTTAGTTCATGTAGGTTTTGATTTTAAAATTTATATTTTTATATTTGTTATCGCAGTTGGAACACAAAAAGTGCCCGTTTTTAAGCGTGTTTCAACCATGCGTCACATTTAAGAATTATTATCTCAAAATCCCGTCATCAGATCGAATCCAAATTTTAACACAATATACATTGGAATGTTGTATAACTGGCTTAATAATTTCACAATTTTGTGTGTCCAAGAAACAAAGTTGTTATCATTGTTGTAAGGTAACTTTTTCACGGCTCAGAGTGGTTGGAAAATGTAGTTCTCGGTTGCGTTGTAATCATTATACATCAAAAAGTTATGCTGTATGACTGTGAAATACGTAAATTAATTCACTTATTTTATATCGGTTTGTATTTGTACGAGGAAATAACACATGGTTCTCCAGCTAGCCGCTCCGGTAAAAGCTGTACAGCGTTGCTGAGATGGGGCCCATCACTTCCGAGCGTGACGCGCCATAATGCGTGTAGGCACCATTTCGGCAACGCTGTACAGCTGTTCCCGGAGCGGCTAGCTGGTGAATATTTCCCTGTAGAAATACAAGCCGATATAAAATAAGTGAATTAATGTACGTATTTCACAGCCAAACAGCATAACGTTTCGATGTATAAGGATTACAATGCAACCAAGAGCTACATTTTCCAACCACCCCGAGCCGAGAAAAAGTTACCTTACAAAAACGATAACAACTTTGTTTCTTGGACACACACAATTGTGAAATTAATAAGCCAGTTATACAACAATGCATATTGTGTTAAAATTTGGATTCGATCTGATGACGGGTCTTTGAGATAATAATTCTTAAATGTGACGCATGGTTGAAACACTCTTAAAAACGTGCACTTTTTGTGTTGCAACTCTGCCAGCAAGCAGCACGTGCCACTCGGCTGATACGAGCAGATTCAATTACATAATAAGCAGTCAGCTGAGCGACCAGAACAGTGACCCTTGTATTGGGTCCCATCCCTTCAAACACTACTACCTTATTCATAGGAACGCCCCCTAGTTCCTAGCACACCACAACACTCTACACTGGTCAGCTTGCCCTGCCAAGGGAAGCTACCCTTTTTAGGCACAACCTTATAAATTAGTACAATAACTCTCCCTTTTAGATCCACCCCCAAATAAGGGATCTAAAACAATATATATTAAAAATTCCAAACCTACATGAGCTAACGTACAATAGAACGACGAAAATGATGATGTTATTGGATTTTATGTAGGTCTATTGGTTACTTCACAAACAACCTTCAAACGATAGTGCACATAATACTTTGGTCGGCAGTAAGTTAATAGGTAATGGAATCTGTTGAAAGAGTACTGAGCCTAACATGTGTAGCATTTGTAGCATGCGTCATTTGAAATGATATAAAGTCTAGTCTCTCAGACTGTATCTTTTTAATGAGGATAATTGAAAAAACCTAAAACAACCTTTGGACTTGTCTGGTTTTTGCCGAAATCTAAGTCTGTTGTCTGTTAGGTAGTCAGCCCGAAGACTGGTTGGATCCTCAAAAAGTACCGCCGTTAGGTTATGTGGGAGACGAACACAGATGGAGGAGGCCGCAAATCCTAGTCCTAGGGCCCATGTTGCTCTCCATGGCCCTGGTTCGGGGTCAGACATGTTGTGCAAGATGAAAGGGGTGGGCGCATGTTGTTGGTCAGCGGAGAAAGTGGGGAAGTCCCTCTCGCGCGGCCTTGTCAACAAGGAAAGTGCACTAGGCTACCTGCTCGGTTCACTTAATGAAACCCGCTCGTCAAGCGACAACAGGTGGCTGTGACTCGCTCATCAACTTGGCGCGGCAAGGCGCGTTGTAGTTATAATTATGCGACGAAGGCTAACAAGGAAATTACACTGCTGAGATTAGCCGTGTAGGAGGAGGGGGAAATCTCCGCGGTCCACGGTAAGGTCATACAACTTCCAAGACACTCCATTCATCTCCAAACTCAAACTATTGCGTGAATATTGCGGCAGCCTAGTGGAAAATTACTCTTAACGGAAGTGCAAAAGACAGGTTTTGAAATACGTACATTAGCAAGTTCGACGGTTTTATTGGCATTAATGCAAATTTTGATTAATATGAAAAGTATGCCGAAACATGACATTCAACATTCAAAAATAACATGAAATATCCTAAAATATCACTCGAATCCTTCACGATTTTACTCACCATTTCTCGCCGCAGCACATGTCAGGCCTATATGATATTTTATTTGAGAAAAAATTAACCATTCCTTTCTTTTTTTATTTTATTATTTATTTATAATAATAATAATAATAATAATTATTATTATTATTATTATTATTATTATTATTATTATTATTATTATTATTATTATTACCGAAGAGCCTCCGTGGCTTAGGCGGCAGCACGCCGGCCTCTCACCGCTGGGTCCGTGGGTCAAATCCCGATCACTCCATGTGAGATCTGTGCTGGTCAAAACGGAGGCAGACAGGTTTTTCTCCGGGTACTCCGGTTTTCCCCGTCGAAATTTCATTCCAGCAACACTCTCCAAAATCATTTCATTTCATCGGTCATTCATTTCATCATTGCCCCAGAGGAGTGCGACAGGCTTTGGCAGCCGGCACAGTTCATATCCTCGCCGCTAGATGGGGGCTTCATTCATTCCATTCCTGACCCGGTCGGAGACTGGAAGCAGGCTGTGGATTTTCATTTCATTATTATTATTACCGACAGCGGCAGCTATGCTCGCTAAAGTGCAGCGCTAGGCCATGGGGCCAAACTCTCTGTGGAATCGGTGTGTTCGAGCCCCACCGTCGGCCGTCCTTGAAATGGTTTTCCGTGGTTTCCAATTTTCAACACTAGGCAAATGCTGCGACGGTACCTTCTGACAGGCCATGGCTGCTTCCTTTCACATCCTTGCCGAGTTTCATTCATGTTCATTTATTTTATCTCTCATTAACTCCTTTCATGAGGTTGGCGTCAGGAAGGGCATCCGGCCGTAAAAACGCCAAAAAGAATTTCATCTGAACTCATCCCCGACGCCGTTGGGAACGGGAAATAAGGGATAGACACACATTATTATTATTATTATTATTATTTATTGTTCGACATCATTATCACGGCAAATACCGGCTACATTTTATGTTACAGCCTGGTTCGGCCTGAACAAGGGACCATCTGTACTGAGATAATTTTGTAGATTACACTGTTCAGAGACTTCACATTACTGTACATCATGTCGTGCCCTCACTCTCCACGAGTCTCCTTCATTTATAGGATGAGCTAAATTTCCATCTGAATCATGCTGAGTGTTCGACCAGGGTATTGTCACCAAGGATCTTCCTGACAATGGTTGGTTGGTTCCTAAGTTTAGGGGCTGCGACAACGCGGTCATGTAACCGCCGGCTTTACTTCCTCTCCGAAGGAAGGCATACTGAGGGATTTTTAACGCTCTTAAAAAATCCGATGACTTCGGCCGGATTTGAACCCGCGATCTTGGGCATGGAAGCTCAGTATGCTACCAACTACGCCACCGAAGCCGCCTTCCTGACAATATGGCAGGTGTTAAACAGAACTGCCTTCTGTAGTTCAATATACTGTATCTGCGCATGCAGATTCAATATTGATAGACTACTGTGGAGAGTGTAGGGTATAACACCAGTACACGATACAAGTATGATTATGATGATGATGAAATGAAAATCCACAGCCTGCTTCCAGTCTCCGACCGGGTCAGGAATGGAATGAATGAAGCCCCCATCTAGCGGCGAGGATATGAACTGTGCCGGCTGCCGAGGCCTGACGCACTCCTCTGGGGCAATGATTAAATGAATGACAGATGAAAGGAAATGATAGTGGAGAGTGTTGCTGGAATGAAATTTTGACAGGGAAAACCGGAGTACCCGGAGAAAAACCTGTCTGCCTCCGTTTTGTCCAGCACAGATCTCACATGGAGTGACCGGGATTTGAACCACGGACCCAGCGGTGAGAGGCCGGCGTGCTGCCGCCTAAGCCACGGGGGCTTTATGATGATGATGATTATTATTATTATTATTATTATTATTATTATTATTATTATTATCATTATTATTAGCCTACTTTTTTTATTTTGAAAAATGAGGAAAAAGTAGACTTATGAGATCGATCCCGGCAAATGTGTGTCTGTCTGTCCTTCTGTCTGTGTGGGTGTCTCCCCTCCTCCTCCCCCCCCCCCCCCCCCCCCCAATGAACTCCTAAGCGGCCGCAGCTATTAAAACAAAATTTGGTATGAGTAAAGATCTATACATGAATATCTCACGGCCATATTTGAAAATGACATCAGTGCTACCAACTGCTGAAAAATCACAATTGAAATTTGTGCTCTCTATTGGATATCTCAGAAGTTATACATACGAGCTGTTACTAAATTGGCACACACACAGATAATGACATACCAGATTAATTTTCAAGAGCCCATATATGGCAGTGTTGCCAACATGACTCTAAGCCTGCTGGTAGGTCCAACATTTAAATGCATGTAACTTCTATGCTATCAATAGGATTTCAACCAAATTGCGTATGTGCTTTGTGTACCATAACAGGTATAACTATGCGTATTCTTGTAATCCAGAAGTGCTGCCAACTGTTAATAAACGATCTCCCTATTTTTTATTCTAATACCCATGTATCAGAAAGTACGCCAACAGCTCGAAACTCTGCACACGTATAGTACCTGATCTAGATTAATTTGGATTAACTGATATACGTCGATGCTGCCAACATGATTCTAAGTCTGCCGATAGGTTCAATTTTAAATGCATGTAACTTTTTTTTACTAACAAATCGATTTAAACCAAATTTCGTACGTGCTTTGTTTACCATAACAGATATGACCACACGTATTCGTAAGAGCCATCAGGGCAGTCAATTGTTAATAATAGCTCTCTCTATTTTTGTAAATCCTACTTCCAGAAAGTATGCAAGCCAACAGCTCTACATTTTGCACACGTTGGGTAGTACCTGACATTCTAGATTAATTTGAGATAACTGATACATGTCAATGCCTCCAACATGATACTAATCCTGCTGATATGTCCAAATCTTAATTACTTGTAACTTCCATATTAACAAATTGGGACAATAATATATCATAATATTTCAGATTAATTCTCAGCAACACATACAAGACACTGTTGCCAACATGATAGATCCAATTTAACATTTCATTTCTGATATACAGATTAATCATTGGCATGAATCTTAAATTTTAAGAAAAGTGGGCTCTTCAGTTCGTCACGGAACTACTTGTTATGAAAGCCGGATCGCCTAGATCCATATAGGCTTCCATATAGCCATGATAGTTTTTTTTCGAGATCTCGGGAACCAAGTGACGCCCAGGGTTCAAACCAATACCAATAGAATCCTGGTCGAAAAAAATCCATAAAAGTCTGTCTGTATGTAGGCTACGTGTGTACGTATGTGCGTGACGTTTTTTAAGTTTAGCAAAGTAGAGGTCGCAATTTTCAAGATATCGAACTGAAATTTGGTACGGTGAAAGGGTTAGGGCCTGTGAGGAACTCTATTGTTGGGTGGTAAAATCGGTGCAGGGTCAGATCTTCTTTTGAGGCCCTGAATTTCATCCTTTTCTTCGAATCGTTATATCTCGGAAATGGTCGGTCTTACCGAAACAAGTTAAATCTACAGGTGTAGGATCTCTGTGATTAGCAACGTTTTTACCCCTTATAATTTTTTATACTGTATCTCTCACCGTTTTCTCTTTTTGCGACCCTGAATTTCATCCTTTTTTTTCGAATCGTTATATCTCGGAAACGCTCGGTCCTATCGAAAAATGTTAAAACTACAGGTGTAAGATCTAAGTGATTAGCAACGTTTTTACCCTTTATGATTTTTTGCTATCTCTCACCGTTTTCTCTTTTTGTGGCCCCGAATGCCATCCTATATTTTTTCGAATCGTTATATCTCGGAAACGGTCGGATCTATCGAAAAACGTTAAATTTACAGGTATAAGATCTCAGAAATTAGCAACTTTTCTATCTCTTATGATTTTTTTGATATCTCTCACCGTTTTCTTTTCTTGGGGCCCTGAATTTCATCATTTTTTTTTTCGAATAGCTATATCTCGGAAACGGTCGGTCCTATCGAGAAAAGTTACATCTACAGGTGTAAGAACTCAGGGATTAGCAACGTTTTTACCCCTTATGATTTTTTGATATCTCTCACCGTTTTCCATTTTTGGGGCCCTGAATTTCATCTTTTTTTTTTCAAATTGTCATATCTCGGAAACGGTAGCCTATGTCCAATCGAAAAACGTAAAATTTACAGGTGTAAGATCTCAGTAATTAGCAACTTTTCTACCCCTTATGCTTTTTTGATATCTCTCACCGTTCTGATATTATCAAATGTTTTTTTTTTAAAGAAATTGAGGCCCCAATTTATATAAAAATTTGTACAAATTCAAAGATTGGTCTAATTGAATTCTACGGAAAATTCTCTATAATAAACCGTTTTCACCTTTTCAATAAGTTAAAAAATGCTCGAAATACAAGGGGGCACCCAAAATGCAGACTTTTCAGCATCACCCTGTAGTTCGGAAACCAAGAGGGCAGTGATGATTTCGATTGCACCATCGATCCATTCACCAAAAAAAGTGGCACTGATTTGCGAAAACCGTTTTGCTCTATCTTGATTCGTTTTCGAGATACCCGCTAAATACCTCGAAAAGGCGCCACCCTGTACAGCCGAGTTCAATGTAAAAGCATACACGTATTAGAATGAGCCTCAATTTTTGACATACAATTTATTAATAAAGGTTATCAATATCATAGGTTAAACAAACCTTTCTTCTTCTTATTTTTCGGCATCTCGAAACGGAAAACCCTAGAAACAGTGCCGGAATAAGCCAGCGCGGGGCCTGTAACAAAGGGCAGCCAGGGGCTCTTTACATTATGGTAAAAATATATACAGGGTAGGCCAGCCTATTCGAGGCAGGCAAGTGCAAGAAAACTATTACAGATATTTCACAACTATGTGATGGTTTAAGCATTGCCTATAAATTCTCAAAAAATGTGTGGAGTAATGTATTTACAGCTGTAAGATACTTTTCATTTCCGAGGGCGTCCGGCCGCTGGCCTTGCCGCCGCTATGTTGCGCCACCGTCTCATCCAAAGCAGGTTGTGCGCCGTGGCATCCTCTTACAAGTTTGAAACGACTCACAAAGGGGAGAGTGGAAATACTTACAAAAGGGAATTTAGAAGGAAAATACTCACAAAAGGAATAGATTGAAAAACACGCACAAAATGTAGTTTAGGTTCAAAGTAAGTACAGAATACAATGTAGAGTCGAAATACTTACAAAATACATTGAAATTCATAATACTTACAAAATGCAAATAAAATTGATAAACGGTCATATGGTTAGCAAACCTTTCTTCTTCTTTTTTCGGCATATCGGCATCTGGAAACGGAAAAAGCTAGATACAGTGCCGGAATAAGCCAGCGCAGGGCCTGTAGCAAAGGGCAACCAGGGGCTCTTTACTTTAGGATATAATAATATACAGGGAAAGCCAGCCTATTCGAGGCGGACGAGTGCAAGAAAACTATTACAGTTATTTCATAACTATGTGATGGTTAAAGTATTGCCTGTGAATTCTCAAAAAATGTGTGGAGTAATGTACTGTATTTACAGCTGTAAGATATTTTCCATTTCCGAGGACGTCCGGCTTTCATAACCACGTGATGGTGTCAGCATAGCCTAGAATAACATTTTATAATTTTCCTACATTCCCAAGCGATCGGACCGAAGGCCCCGCCAACGAAGTTGTTTGAGATTATTTGAGGAGAGTGGGCCACAGCGAGACAGAAAAAATATATTTTAGTATACTGTCTTATTTTTTAATATATGAAAATGTCTTTATATACTGAAATATAAGTTGATTGTTGCTCATCTATTTCATACCCTTAGAATTTCCAAAACATCCACTTTCTGTAAAAATAATAAATTGTGAACATGTTGCAGCCGTTTCACTGTAGCCCACCCGAGGGCCACACTGAGACACAATGGAAAGAATTTATTTTAACTGGTTAAATACATAGATATACACCTAAACAAAGAATTAATGCCAGAAAACACTACAGCACATTCAGATTCCCAAAATTTACAGAAAATTTTGAGATATGACTTTTGTCTTTTTGTTTTGCCATATGCACAGGGAACCGGCAACAGTGATCTGTTGTCTTTCGCGGGGACTGAAGCAATATCTGCAACCTCTGGGTAAAAAAAAAGCAACTGCCTATCATTTTTGCACTTATTCTTAAGAATTTTACTTCATAATTTTTATCATCTAAATCTCGATCACTTCCCCGGTGTAAAATCTTGAGTGTTTCCCTGAAAAACGAAGACACATTCCTTAGGTTTGCGAGCAAGTTGATGAAATATTAGGGGCTCGATTTCTTCATTATCTGATGAGCTGTCTGAATTAGAAGAATCATCGACATCATCATCCATGGAAATGTCTGTAGCTAGGGCTACCTTCTTGAATTTCAAGTTCCTTTGGCTGAACAAACTCTTCTTGCAGCTCTTTTGTTTTTTTAAATTTTTATTTGTGGACTTAAGAGCAATTTTTTTCTGGGGTGTCAGTTGGAATGAACGATCTCCCCTTTTCTCTCCTAGAAGTTGACTCTGCCCTCAGCTTTGGGGTAGGTCCGTATATCTTTCTCACTGTCTCACTGTAGCCCACCCTACTGTGTCTCACTGTGGCCCACTTGCGACATGTAGAAACAATTATGTTTACTATCTAACCTACAATACTGAACAAGCTGACAATTCCAAAAATAATTTAGTAATATTTACATGTATGTATTTCGACCATATCATATTCATTAATGTACAATGATACACATAACTATAAAAAAAAACAAAGGAAGACAATTTTACTTTTCTTACCTCAAAAACGATGATGTTGTTTATCTCCTACACATCATGCTTCTTTCAAAGAGTAAACAGGATCAAAATGACTGCTACCAGGTGAGCCAACCTCTAAGAAATATTAAAAAAATTCCCTCTTTCAAAAAATAGATTTAATGAGCTTGTCTCACTGTGGCCCATGTCTCACTGTGGTCCACCTTCCCTACACCTCTTGCTCGCCGCTATGTTGCGCCACCATCTCATCCAAAGCAGGTTGTGCGGCGTGGACTCCTCTTACAAATTTGAAACGACTCACAAAGGGGAGAGTGGTAATACCTACAAAAGGGAGTTTAGAAGGGAGATACTCACAAAAGGAATAGATTGAAAAATACGCACAAAATGTTGGTTAGGTTCAAAAAACGAACAGAATGCAATGTATAGTCGAAATACTTACGAAATATATTGAAAATCAAAATACTTATAAAATGCAAATAAAATTGAAAATAAGTCAAAATGCGAAGTGCATGTGAGGTTCAACAAACTTACAAAATGCAATGTAGAGTCGAAATACTTAAAAAATACAATTGAAATTCAAAATACTTACAGAATGCAAATGCAATACAACTGAAAATACCAAGTCCTTGTTTTGTATGTTGGCGTGATGTTCTTTGCTCAAACTAAAGATTTGTGATTTTATTTCAGCACTCGGTGTTGTCCTCGAGATTTTCTATGTTGATCTGTTGTAGGTCCCTCTGGACCTCTGTCAGCCATTCCGTGCAGCATTTAGCCTACTCTTTGTTATAATGTTGAGTAGTTTCTTTGCCGTTCTGGATTTTTAGCCTACTTTCTATTTTTGCAAAAAATGAAAGTAGACTTATGCAATCTACACAGGGCCAAAATGTGTGTGTCTGTCTGTGTGTCTGTGAGTGTATGTACTCTGAATGTCTGTCCGCCGCTATCAATTCGAACACGGTGAAATCGAATTGAACGAAACTGGGTACAGAGATAGCCCTAGCAAAGGGCACCTCAGTGTTATGTTTTATATCGCCGCCATCTTGACGGAAACGTAATGGCGGCCACCCAAATGTTCAAAGCTTAAATCAAATTACGACTAACCTAATCATCTGATCTCTACCAAATTTTGCAACAACATACCTTTATGTGAGAAGCTACAAGGTCATCAGTTCAATAGTTTGCATATGGCGGCTATGTGGGCTATGTGTGCAAATCGATTCCCCCTATCAATTCAAACACGGTAAAACGGAATTGAACGAAATTTGGTACTGAGGTAGCACTAGCAAAGGGCACCTAATCATTTGATATGTACCAAAGTTTGCAACAACATACCGTTTTGTGGGAAGCATCTTTTGACTGAACTACAAGGTCATCAGCCCAATAGTTTGCAGATAGCGGCCATGTATGGGTGCAAACTGATTCACTATATCAATTCAAACACGGTGCAACCGAATTGAATGAAATTTTGTACAGAGTTAGCACTAGCAAAGAGCAGCTCATATTCATGTTTAATATCCGTATAGCACGTTGTTTTTCAACAAGCTACGACAGTCAACATTCAATTATACTCCTTGAAAAGGACAAAGATTTATAACAACACCCATGCATTTAGGAGAAAGTAGGCTATAGGCTATGTTCTTCACTGAACATCTTGTTCCAACGTGTAGATGTGTGTGTAAAACATTGCTTATTCATTTATTTACTTATTTATTTATTCAACAGTAATACAAAAAGCTATTTAGAAATGACAAACGCTTGCTACAACCTTAGACTATAATAATAATCATAATAATAATAGCAACAATCATCGTTGTCTTCGGAAGGTTGTCGCTGCGTCGGCATTTGTCTGTCCATTGTTGAACGCTTTATATACAGTAGTTACTTAGTTATTGTTGCTTTAAGGGGCGGAACAGCCAGGTCATCTGCCCCTAAATATAGACAAATCTAAAATTTTAATTTGTCCATTGTAGAATCCAGATCATTTTCTTGGCCTTCTGTGTCACTTCTAGCCTGGACTTGCCCCCTCCAACACATTACGCTAGTACTTGTTTTGATGGCGTCGAATGTGTCCAACATCCGGCCCCGTGGTGTTGGGGTAGCGCGCCTGCCTCTCACCCAGAGGCCCCGGGTTCGATTCCCGGCTCCGTCAGGGATTTTAACGGAACGGGGTGCACTCAGCCTCGTGAGGACAATTGAGTAGCTGGCTGACAGTGAGGCAGCGCCCCGATGACGAAAACCAAGATTAACGGCCGAGGGGTCCCGATGCGCTGATCACGCGTCACCCCAATATCTGCAGGCCAAAGCCTAGGCCCTTCATGGGCTGTATAGTGCCAAGGGGGGGGGGGGGGTTGAGAATGAATCCAACGAATTTGTTTTCTCTTCACTCCACAAAGATTACTGACTGCCTCATCTTGTCTGGTGGACACATTCTACGCCATCAAAACAGGAAAGAGAACTAGGCCTTATTAGAACTAATAAGGCCTAGTTCTCTTCCCTGTCCAACTGATCTCCACACCCACATTTCAATTGATTCTTCTAAATGTTTTACCAAATGAAAAAGGCAAATTATTTCATAATTTTCGTATATTCTGTATAAACTTATGTATGCTAGTCAAAAGCTGTTGTTTCCTGATATCAAAGATCTGTTTGGCAAGGGCGATCCCCCTCCTTGGTTAGTGATAGTTCCCAAGTAATAGACCTGTTTGGCTTGTAGATAATAATAATAATAATCATAATAATAATAATAATAATAAGACACAAATAATACACACAAGGGCACCATTGTGGATGTGCTGATCCACTCGATGAAAATCTACAGGACACAGTAGCGGAGAAAAGACGCAAATAACAGCCACTTGCCACTGAGTTCAGTCACATATATGGCTTAACAGTACATTATGCAACGAGCCTATAATGGCAATAATTAAGACACGAGTACGTTTATAACACGAGTGAAGCGAGTTTTATAATTTCCTTAAGAGTGTCTGATTACCATTATAGGCGAGTTGCATACGACTGTTTATGTTCGATGATAATTATAACTAATTTATGTTCGAACATAAATATTCATACATATCTGTCGAGATTTCGCCAGTTTTATGTACTGTACTGAACAGAGCGCATGGACGCAGAGAACACCTTGTATTCGACCACAGCCTCCTCGAATACCCCCACTTTGACACTAGCTACGCAGTGAAAATTAAAATAGGAGGCCGTGGAAGTCAGCGCAGGTGCGATGCTTTCTTTACCTACTTGGTCACACAACTGTTTCTTGAGCTCTGATTGGCGGGAGAAACTGTATCATAATGATAACTTGTATGCTACTATAATGAGCCTCATTATAGTACAGTCCCTATCCTGACGTATGCCTCGGAGACCTGGGTTATGAAAGGAAGGGAGAAGAGCAAAACACAGGCCAGTGAGATGAGGTTCTTGAGAAGCAGTATTGGAGCTACAAAGAGGGACAGAATAAGAAATGAGAGGACCAGAGAATTAATGAAGGAGGAACCATTACAGGATGGTATAGAGAAATCTAGACTTAGATGGTATGGACATGTAAAACGAATGGAGGAGAAGAGGATACCCAGGAGGATACACGAGACGAAGTGGGAAGGAAAGAGACCAAGAGGGAGACCGAGAGAGAGGTGGCTGAAAGGGGTGGAAGAAAGCGTGAAGAAGAGAGGAGAAGACTGGACAAGGGTGGAGGCTGAGAGATGGTGGGAAGACAGAAGACGTTGGAGAGGCTTTTATTCCAAACAGACCCAGCCAGTGGCTGGAAACTGTGCAAGATGATGATGATTATAGTACAGTTTTCTGACATATAATATTTACATTTCGCCATGGTCGAACATAAAGGAAGTTTTCGTCATCCCAGTTGTTATCTCTGTGAATGGATTATTTACGAAAGACTGGGAAAATGCATCGGAGAAACTTGGCTTGAAGGAACACCATATGCAAAATGATAATGCAAAAGGCTGACCCTCCTTGGTAATGCAAGTAGGCATAATTTCAAGATGGCCAATGTGCTCTATATTCTTTGTGACATTCCTATGAATAAAGGTAGCGATCCTACAGTAGTACGTACAGTTTTGTCTCTTCAGTGACTTGTGCTTGCTCTGAACATCTTGAAATGTCCTTGATTTGAAAGGAGTCCTACGGTGATGGTTTTGTATTTTTATGTAAATTTTACTTATAATAATGATACAGTAATAATAATTGCATTTATTTATTTATTTGGCGTAAGGCTTTTAGTGCCGGAAGTGTTCCAGGACAAGTTCGACTCGCCAGAGGCTGTAGCTGCTTCAAGTGGACACCCATCGGGTGAGCTATAAGTTCCGTTCAATTTCAAGTACCGTAGTTCCAACTTTCACTACCAGATGTCACTGACACCTAGTGGTGAACGTTGGAACTTTGAAAGAGCAATTCAACGAAATCTAACCTAGAAATTTAGCTTCACACAAGTTTAGTTAGTGGAAGGATTTTTACATGCCATAAATCTATGACACGGAACCATCGACTTTACTTCCCCTCCGAAGGAAGGCATACTGAAGGACTTTAACGCTCTTAAAAAATCCTACGACTTCGGCCGGGTTTTTAACCCCCGATCTTGGGCACAGCAGTTCAGCATGCTACCAACTACGCCACCGAAGCTACTATATTAATAATAATGATAATATTATGATCGAGATTTTCGCGACCAAAATTTTTAACAGCTCTAAATCTTGCACGCTCTAGGATGAAGTACAGGGTTCATTCCTTTGATAAACGGCCAAGTACATGAGGGGGAAACGTTCGATATTTGTCCCAACCCACTTGACATATCCCTGTCAGTGGGCCATGATGTCATGTTTAAAGTCCTTACACACACGAAGCACAAGCAGTCTGGAATCATAAGGGAACGGTAGAACTGCTCAACAATAGCCTACTAGCTGAGTGTTAGCTGGTTGTCAGTCATTAAGGACATTTCTGTTTTCTGAACTTTTGAGTTATTAACCCGGGGGTAGTCTCATAAAATCTATCGGACCCTACAATCAATTTAAAAAATAATCTGAAATGTGTAAATCTACAACACATTGAGGACCTTGGTTCACCACGTAACCGCCCGCTGCTTAGTCTGCAGATTGCGGGGGAAAAAGGGTCTGCGCGATGCGATTTCCCCCTTGGCCTTCTGTTGTTTCATTTAGGAGCCCATGTAACCCCGTATACTTGGGTATATGTGTGTGTGATATCGTGAGTCACTGTGATGTCTGTACTGACTTGGATTTTATTAGGAGGTGGCCGTGCCCTCAATTTAGGCACCATCCCGGAATTTACCGGGAGTAGAAGTGGGAAACCATGGAAAACCACCTCTAGGATGATTGAGGTGGGAATCGAACCCACATCTTCTCATTTCTGCCTCATGAGACTGGGAGGGTTTTTTTCTTTCTTTTTATGACCATAATGCTATGCCAATACCCAGGAGTTAAGGTTTCCAACTCGGCATCAAACATTGCATGTCGATTTCCTCTCTTCACGCGTAGGTGCTGCCAGGGTTTCCCAAGCCCTACGGCCGCCCTTTCTCCATATGATCAGAAAATTACTTTTCGTCACTTCTAACCTTTTGGCGTAAATAAACTACGTATATGATGGAACAGGAAAGAGTAAATTTATATTTGTGTTGTTAAATGTCATCATCCTCTGTCACCTGCGCGGTTTCATCATCACGATCGATTTTGGCCAATTAAGGACCACGTAAATAACTCTTCGTGATTTCAGTTTTCTTTGGCGCCAGTATTGGTAACTCCAGCTATCTGATATGACATCTAGCGGTAAAAATGAGAAACTTACCAAGTAGGGTACATTTGTCACGTGGTGACTGTTTGTGTAGGGTTTCCTGTATTGGTAAGCAGATCGTGGTAAATTCTTCGTTCTTTATACATAAGTAATACGTATTACTCGTTGATAGAGTGCAAAATGAGTAAAATCAAAGTATATTGCTCAGTTTACGGCTGTAAATCGATGTATAAGAGGGCTGCGGATATAAGTTTTCATCACTTTCCAAAAGATGCAAATAGCAATAGCCGAAAGGTGATGATACCAAATAAATACGGGCAACAGGAGCGGGTTAGACTACTCACCACTACACTCTCTGACAACAGGACGGGTTGTTCACTGTTATTGCGCCGAGCCAAGCTGCACCTAGACAGCCAAGCTCAGTCTCGCCGAGCCAAGCCGTACGAAGACAGCCAAGCCTACACCAGCCGAAGACAGCCAAGATTCATCAGTCAGGTATCCTTCCCCGCTCCCTAGTTCATTTCCAATAACCCTACCAACCACCATCACCTCGCTCTGCGATATCCGAGCCTTTCCATTACGAGTCATATAGGCCTTTCGCAGGGTAAATATCTACTCTGTCCGATATTCAACACCAAACCCACCTGCTAACCATCCAAATCAAGCAATTCCTGTCTCCCCCGAGTTTTAATAGAAGTTAAACTCACCCCTTCGCCCTACCAAGCAGCAAATAATTTCTAGAGTCTATGGTACAGTGAGCAAACTCAAATATAGCTTTTAAACGTAACAGCGCCATGACTCGAACTGCTCAAAAACAAATACCAGCAGACAACCGATGCTTGATAATATGCAATTGACACATAAAATCCCGTGGAACACACACATTAGATCACGTGTATCGCACAGTTATACATATATACAATTAAAAATAACACTGTCATTATTTTAGGGACCACATTTACTGATTATTACCGAAAAATAAAAAGTGTTCCATATCAAACGCCTGTTATTGAGTATTTTTACCCTACTTATCCAGACCGACCGCAGCGCCCCTAGTGTTAGTTTCAGTTGCCAATTCCTTAATTCTCTTACTCACAGCTTCTTTCTGTTCAGCTGTCCAATGTTGTTTCTTCTTAGTCGCTGTTTCTGTCTCTAGGAACCCCTCAAATGTGTGTATCTTATTTCTGAAAGTGGTTCGTTTGCGGATGTCTTGATCAGTGATATTCATTTCTAGTAGATCCTTCTTGGTGTTAACAAACCATTTTTCATAAGAGTTCCCTTTTCTATTGGGCTTGTTTAAGTGGTTAAAACTTTTCTTAGTGAGTCTGTCACCAGGCATTCTTGAAACATGTCCGAAGAATTTAGGCCTTCGATTCCGTATGGTATCTGAGATTCTGCTGCATGTTTTATATACAGTACTTCTTTGTTATTGCGTAATCGGTATGAGTCAGCACATTTTTTTTTGTTCCGAGAATTTTTCTTAAAATTATTCGTTCCTTCTTTTCAATTTCTTCAATGTCTTTCATTGTCTTTCAATTTCTGAAGCATACAGGCGCTCTGGTTGAATTACTGTTTGATAGTGTCGTAGTTTAGTTCTAATAGAAATCGCTTTCTTGTTGTATATGTTTCGTAAGGTGGAAAGCAAGCTCATTTTCCGGGCTCTCTCATGATTTCCTTCTTTGTCGAGTCCGTTAGGTTGGATTATCTCACCAAGTTACTTGAAATGTACAACTTACTTATCTTATGCTCTTTTGTTGTCATTATGTATCTCGGGGCTTCTTTAATGTTGGTCATGAAATCGGTCATTTATTAGTATTATTAATAATAACATTATTATCATAGTATTGGGTTTCGGTGGCGTAGTTGGTACCATGCTGAACTGCTGTGCCCAAGATACCGGGTTCAAACTCGGCCTGGGCGTGGTGGCTCAGCGGTCTAGCTGTATGCCTCTCACCAAGGCGGTCCGGGTTCGATTCTCGGTCAATGCATGTGAGATTTTCGAAGTGAAATGCCATGTCCTGTGGTTCGGATTCCACGTATAAAGAAGGTCCCGTGGCTCATGATCTCGCGATTAACGGTCACGTTAAACTACAAGCTTCCTTTTTTTCAAACTCGGCCGAAGGCGTTGGATTTTAAGAGCGTTAAAAATCCTTCATTATGCCTTCCTTCAGAGGGGAAGTAAAGCCGGCGGTCCCATGTCATAGATTTATGGCATGTGAAAGATTCTTCCACAGACTAAACTTGTGTGAAGCTAAATTGTTAGGTTAGATTTTGTCGGAACGCTCTAGAAATTTCCAACGTTCACCACTAGGTATCATTGATATCTGGTAGCAAAAGTTGGAACTACAGTACTTGAAATTGAACGGACCTTGTAGCTCACCCTAAGGGTGTCCGCTGGAAGCAGGTTCAGACTCAGGCGAGCTGAACATGTCCTCGGACACTCCCGGCACTAAAATCAATACGATAAATAAATAAATTATATTATTGTTAATAATAATAATAATAATAATAATAGTAATTTTGAATCGATTTCGGCCATCTACGGACCAGGCAAATAACTCCTCATGACTTCACCTTCATTTTGGCGCCAACATTCCTTCATTTTCTTGTTTGCAGCATCTTTCTGTTCATCTGTCTAATGTCTTATCTTCTTGGTCGCTGTTTCTGGCTACTGTTGGGTGTATCTTGTGTCTGAATGTGACTCTGTCCTGGATGTCTTGTTCTGTGATGTTCATTTCTTGAAGGTCCTTCTTGATGTCAATAAACCATTTCTCGTATGAGCTGTCTCTTTTGCTGGACTTGTTAAGATGGTTGATTTTTATTTAGTTATTGGGTTTCCACAATGGTAGTGGTGTGGGGCAGAAGGTTGGATTATTTCAGCGGAATACCCAGAACTTGGTCTGGGGCAGGTGGCGTGAATGGACTGTGCGATGGAATGACAAGATAAGAACAAGAAGTTCTGTGACGAACTAAAGAGCCTACTTATCTTAAAATTTAAGATTAATGCCAATGATTAATCTTTAAGGATCTATCTAGAATAATGACGAAATTAAGTTGGTAGTATCGAAATTTCTAATTAGTTTGAAATATACCTGGTATAATGTAGTCGAATACAGCACTACAGTTGGCAGCCCTGATGACTGAATATATTCTTAGTTCCATCTCTTAAGATACAAAATACAAAATTTGGTTGAAGTCCAATTGATAGCATGGACGTTACATGCAGTTAGACGTTTGATCTATCAGTGCGCGTAAAATCATGTTGGCAACAATGTCATGCATGTGTTGGTCAGAAATAATCTGAAATATTATGATCTCTTGTTGTGCTAATTTTGGATGAAATCCATTCGTTAATATAGAAGTTACATGTATTTTAAAATTGGACCTATCAGCAGGCTTAGAATCATATTGGCATCACTGACGTATATTAGTTACTCCAAATTAATCTAGAAATCAGGTACTGTACGTGCGCAAAGTTTAGAGCTGTTGGCTTGCGTACTTTCTGATATATTAGGATAAAACAAGTAGTTCCGTGACGAACTAAAGAGCCTACCTTTCTTAAAATGTAAGATTCATGCCAATCTATATAGAACTATTAGAATAATGACGAAATCAAGTTGGTAATACTAACATTTCTAAGTACTGCAGTTTGAAATACACCTGAAATAGTGTAGCCTAATAGAGTAACATACTACAGTTGGCAGCCCTGGTGACTCTGAATATATCCTTAGTTCCATCTCTTAAGGTATAGAATGCACAAACAAAATTTTGATGAAGTCTAATGGATAATATGAACGTTGCAATGCTGTTTGATATTGGATTTATCAGTGCGCGTAAAATCACGTTGGGATTAATCTGAAATTATTATTGTGCCAATTTTGGATAAAATCCATTTATTTGTATAGAATTTTCATGTAATTAAAAATCGAAACTATCAGAAAGCTTAGAATCATGTTGGCAACACTGTCACGTATGGACTTCGGAAAATTAATCTGGAATGTTATTATCTATATGTGTGCCAATTTTGGAATAGTTCGCATGCATAACTTCTGAGATATCTAACATAGAGCTCAAATTTCAATTGCGATTTTTTAGCAGTTGGTAGCACTGACGTCAATTTCAAATATGGCCGTGAGGTATTCAGATATAAATCTTTAATCTTACCAACTTTGGTTTCGATATCTGCAGCCGTTTAGGAGTTGATAGCGGGGGACACACATACACAGACAGACAGACAGAAGGACAGACACACACATTTTCCCGGATCGATCTCATAAGTCTACTTTTTCCTCATTTTTGCAAAATGAGAAAATTAGGCTAAAAACTCAGCACTGAGGTAACAAATAGCTCTGTAAGTCAGCACTTAATAGGTTAAACTGATGAAAGGTTCCCTTATCCCTTGTCAAATTGTCTTCATTCTGTTTGTGAGTCATGGGCCAACTTGCCTATGACCTCCACCGTCACGAGTTTTACCCTGGCGCCTACATGACTTGTAAATTTGAAGTCTGTACCCGTCGTGAGTTGGGCGGAGGTAACATCATTCAGTATCTGTTGTACCACGCCTGTCTGTGGAAACATCGCCATTGGTGAATCAGAAAATAATTGGAATTTCCACGGCCATGAATAACACTCTCTTTTAACAGTAAATTCATTAAAAATACAGTACAGAGCCCAAAGCTGAGTGTCTCCTGGAAACAATCACTCGGGTAGAGACAGTATAAAGAGTGGCATTATACAGAAGAGCGCCTCACTGAATTTGTGGGCGAAGAGATCTCATAGGGTTTTCTTGAGGAGAGGGATATTGATAATGATTTTGTTGTTTTGTGGGCGCAACAACGAGGGAGGGGGGTTGGTACGTGTTCAGGATTCATTTTCGAAGGAAGCTGAATTCATAAACATAACAGATAAGAGACTAATTTCATTTATTTAGATAAGCGGATGAGCAATATTACTCGAATTCATCAGCCCGCCCACTTTTAATCGCACGAGCCGGTACGCACAAAACCTCCCATTAATATTACTCTACATAAATTCGTCATAACACTGTACGTTTACAGTGGTCGTAGTTTCCGATAATCACGAATGAGAGCTTCTAAATGAGGCCAAGTGTCCTGCTGTACGTTTATCCTGGGCTGAGAAAACGTTACTTCAAAAAAGTATAAGAACCTTCTATTGGGTAGTTGAAAAAAATTCAAACTTGAGATATACACTACCAATACTTGTGCCTATAACATATAAAAATGTCATTGCCCTCAGCCAATTAGTTTTCCAAATATATAGTTTTAAGTGAGCGGTTCCTAGAAAAGAAGTCAAAAACTCAGACAATTTTTCATACAACCACAAATAAAAAAATAATTATTAAACTTAAGAACAATTGGCTTATATAGTCTAACGCAGAATTAAACAAGGAAAATATTGGTATAACTCTTTTTTCAATAGGTCTGTTGTTTTGTTTATAATTAAGGCCTAAACTCGAGTATCCATAATAAAACATCCGATGGTGGGCTACACACAGACAAGTACACGGTGCTGATGATCAAAGCTCCTAACTGAAGCAACCAAGTGTTCTTCTCTTGTGCAACCCATAATAGAGCTTGTACTCTTCATTTTTCAGCAGTTTGTGGGGGAGAATTCGTATTAAGGGGTAATATTATTGCCGGTCCCGTGGTGTTGGGTTAGCGCGCCTGCCTCTCACCCAGAGCCCCCGGGTTCGATTCCTGACTCCGTCATGGATTTTAGAAACTGGCATGTGGACTGGAACGGGTTGCACTCAGCCTCGTGAAGATAACTGAGCAGTTGACTGACAGTGAGACAGTGCCCCGGTTACAATAACGAAGATTAACAGCCGAGGGAACCCAACGTGTTCACCACGCGTCACCTCACAATCTGCAGCCCAAATGGCTGCGCAGCGGTCGCTTGGTAGTCCTAGGCCCTTCAAGGGAGGGGGGGGGGGGGGGCTGGGTATTAATAATAATAATAAAAATATTATTTTGCGTAATCAGAAAATCGATAGCTTCAACTATCAGAAGGTATTTGAAAAGGAATCTTTGGCGATTAAATAATACTAATAATAACATTGTTAACGGATATTTCGTTCGTTTCAATATTGTTTTTCGGGGTGCCAGACATTCACCCTGAAGGGAATCTTAAACGTGCATTTAATCATCCACAAGTGCCAACTGACTGTGCCGGGAATCGAAGACGCAACCTTTGGCATAGCAGGCAGCCAATCTTACATGAAAACCCCTGTATTTGTGTAATGGCATTATCTCATTTCCGGCGGATTTGGTTGGGTAGTTGGTAGGATGCTGAGCTTCTATGCCCAAGATCGTGGGTTCAAACCCGGCCGAAGCCGTCAGATTTTTAAGAGCGTTAAAATCCCTCAGTAGCCTATGCCTTCCTTCGGAGGGGAAGTAAAGTCGGCGGTGCCATGTCATAGATTTATGACATGAAAAAGAACCTTCCACTAACTACACTTGTGGAAGCTAAAATGCAAGTTAATTTGATAACGTTATATTAGTTCCAACGTTCGCCACCAGGTGCTGACTGCGATGACATTTAGTAGCGACGTCCACAGCTAGGTGTCGTAGACGGTAGCATTTGGTGGCAAAAGTAGGAACTACTTGAAAAAATTAATCGTCTGCAGTCCTTCTACCTAAATCACAGATAACACACACAAATACAGCCATCACAATTAACACCGGTTATCAGACAAATTCTACACACACCCAAAGTACACGGGGCTACATGACCGCGTTGTCGCAGCCCCAAAACTAAGGAACCAACCAACCTATCTCATTCTCCCCTCCCTATAATACAGATTTTCCTCAGTCCGGATCTCGTCCGGTTCTGTTTAGTCCGAGGAATCGACATTTCAGAAACTGTAGCCTACATCGGCTACACTAGTAAACACACCGCAGTAACACAAGTCATTTGTCTGAGAATTGGCATGGGGTACACTCAGCCACGTGAGTCAAAACTGAGAAGCGGTTCGTATATTCGAACCCCAGCCATCCCAGAATACGTGACCAGTGGTTTCCCACTTCTACTCCAGACAAATGTCGGAAAGTTTTATTTTATTATTATTATTAGCAACCCGCTCCGGCTTCGCCCGGGAACAGTTATGAATGCATTACGTGATAGCTCGTAAACTGTCGCCTCAGTAATTGAATGAAGATTGTTGGAAGAAATGAAAACATTAAGACACTTATAGTGTGTGATTTATTGAAGATGGAGATAAGCACTCGCGGACCTTGTTGTAGAACTTTTCATGCTGAACAATTCTTACACTCATAGTATATTGATATTTTTAACGGTTTGCCCAGCGTAAGCTTAAGAAGCGCAAGGACGCTAGGCCTTTCTTTTTTTCGACTATTTCACTGAAATCTTTACTGCTTGGCTCTCTGTGATCATAAATATTTTTTTTTCTACAGAAACCTTCCTCGAGATGTCCTTTACAGAATGGTGAAAACCGCATCAAAATACGTCCAGTGGTTCTCGAGATTACCCGTGACATCCAAGAATCGGGGACTTGGTTTTATACTAAGTAGTGATTTCTCAGACCTTGGCCGCCTCCTTTCCAATCCTAGCCTTAATTACAAAATACACAAGTACAGACACATCAAAACCACACGTTTGCTGACTAATTCTCCACCCAGCCAAATAAATGGGGCTAATGTAGGCAACATGGTACTCCAAGCCAATAAATGAAGCGATTACAACATCATTTGAAAATGTTTAAGGGATTCTAGTGGAGAAATATTCTTATCAGCGCTATCCCACCCGTGTGAGAGAATTCCCAGGCTAGTGCAAGCTTTATCACTATCAGACCGGAGACACCACTGGGTCTCGTCAGATAGGGGACATACCGTCCATGAGAACTTTATCCTATGATGCGTAGGATCTCAAATAATAATATTAATAATAACATATACAGAGGAGTGTCTCTCCATGAACAAGAAATGGATGATGGAGAAATTGGAAACAAGGTCGTGGGTTCAAACCAGGCTGAAGTCGTCAGATTTTTTAAGAGTGTTAAAAATCCCTCAGTATGCCTTCCTTTAGGGACAGATGACCTAGTACTTCCACCCCTTCAAATATCAATAACTAGTAACGGAGGGGAAGTAAGCCGACGGGTCCATGTCATAGATTTATGCCATGTAAAAGAACCTTCCACTAACTAAATTTGTTTGAAGCAAAATGTGTAGGTTAGGTTTGATTAATGCTCTGAAATTCCAACGTTCGTCACCAGGCGCTAGTTGCGATGGCATCTAGTAGCAGTCAAGTTCACAGCTAGGTGTCGTGGACGAGAGCATTTGGTGTGAAAGTAGGAACTACTTGAACTAAAAGCAGATAACACACACTAATACAGTCATTACAATTAACACCGGTTATCAGACATATTCTACACAAACACAAAGTACACGGGGCTACATGACCGCGTTGTCGCAACCCCTAAACTAAGGAACCAACCAACCAGAAATAGGAAACCAAGGAAAGGAAGATTTTTGGGAAAATCTTAGGTCAGGTTAAGGAGAATAGTGAGTTTACAAGACGACATAACCAAGATTTATATACACACTAGCGGGCCTCGCCCGGTATCTATAACTGTTTACCCGGCGTAAGCTTAGGCCTAAAAGGCGTTTTTTTTTTTCGATGTCAATGAACTACGACCTATATCCGTTTTTCGTCTCGGCATGATGGGTTAAAATCACTGACTGGACTATTAATTATATTATAATGGAGACAGCATGTGCAATGAATTCTTGTCAGACGTCATTTAAGAATGGCGAGGTGCATGACACACAAATCCCCCTTCCGTCCAATCTAAACTTGACTGTGTATTCTGCGGAACGAAGGCTGAAACTCAGGTGATAGGCTCGCTCGCTAGATAGCTCGTAAACTGTCTCCTAAGCTAGTAGTTAATTGGAGATTGTTGGAAGAAATGAGAACGTAAAAACACTTATATTGGCGATGTATTGAAGATAGAGATATGCTGTCGGGGACTTTTTTGTAGAACTTTTTATGCTGAACAATTCTTTCACTCATAGTATATAGATATTTTTAACGGTTTATTCAGCGTAAGCTTAAAAGTTTTTTTTTCGACTTGATTCACTGAAATCGTTATACTGTTCGGCAACCTCATCGAGCATCGGAGTTTCCAACGTATGCTGACACTGAAAACTGGAAAGGCGTATACAAAAGAGAGAAAGGAACAACACCGTCTACGAATGAAGGAATACTGGACTACTTTTAGAGCTAAAAGGAAACCGTTGAAATAACGTGGTGAATGAAAGAATATTAATAACGAACGATGGACACCTTGTCGAAGAGGTCAATACAAGAATCAAAGCTGCCGTGATGAAGTGGCAAACAACAGCTGGTGTCACTTGCGACCGTAGAATAAATTGAAGTGCAAAATCTAACGCACTGTCATCCGTCCTGTCGCATGATATGGATGGGGTGAGCGCAGTGGCGACTGTAAAGTGTAGTACGTAATATGTTAGGCTTAACTTAAGATAATTATTATAGCTGGGCTAAATTGAGACATTAGACTCGGTCTAACATTAATTATTCAGTCGCACAGCACTATTACGAACACATTACACAATACACAATACAATACAATACAATCGAATACCACTACAAAGATGTACACATGCTGAAAGCAGACTATCCATTCTGACCGCGCGAAATCGTAACCAATAAGCCCATAGTGCTGGTTTAAATTCAACCATTAGCGATGCTTGAGGATCTCAGTCGACGTCCTCAGAGCGCCATTAAACAGACCAAACCTGCCTCATCCTCGTCAAGGGCACCCTTACATCTCTAAAGCTATAAACACGTGCTTTGAGGATGCAAGGCTTCCTTCCTCAGCTATCTTCTCCAGGCTGTAAAGATCACACTTCACCCATTTAGGGATGAAATGTAGAACTAGTTATAAGTACTGACAGTGACAGTGAGACAGAGCTTATCGAGAGGTTGCGCAAAGTAGCCCCAAAGGCTATTTTACAAAACAATATTTAAAAAAAAAAATAGTTACAGCTGATAGCTGACTGTAGGATGATCCTCACGTCCTACATGGAGGAATTGCCACTGGGTGAGCGTCATTTAGACGTTACGGGGATCAAGATGATAAGGTGAACAGTGGGTGTCACTAAATTAGACCATGTTTCAAATGGCATCAGAAAGCGGTTTGGTGTCGCGCCTATACAAGATAAAATGCGTGAAGGGCCGTCTGGGATGGTTCGGGCATGTACTGCGGGCAGAAACGGACACAATGGCGAAGATTGGTTGCAATCTACAGTACAAGTCGTCGGCAAAAGATCAAAGGGACGACCGAGGCAACGATGGGCCGATACGCTACACAAAGACCTCAGACGCAATAATCTTCACTCAGACACGGCCAGAGACAGAAATGTATGGAGGCAGCATGTTCATGTAGCACAACCTGCAGCCAGGCGGGACGAAAGCTAAATAATAATAATAATAATAATCAACCTGAGAGGAGACCTTGTGTCTCTGGGCAAATGGGAGTGAAATGTGTCGTTGTTAGTCATCTGCAACATTAATATATTGGATTCAGCAAGAGAATCCAACTAGCCACTTTCACTCCAACTCCAGCACATAACCTACAAGAGGTGCCCCTGTTAAACCGAGCAACCCAGTGGAAGGTTGGGTAACCAATCCTAGCGGGAAACTGGGTCGGTGAGCCGATCAGTGCTGGGGGCTCCAAGGCTCACAACCTTGGCAGTATCCTTGTCAGTGTGAAACATCACTGGCCTAAGTCAACAGTCTTTTAACTGTTAAATGCATGGAGGAAAGTTCAGCAAATGCTACTACCCCAGGTGGTAACCAATCCACCGTCGCTTCGAGTGACGCATGCAAGCCTTCGGAATCTGGGGAGCTTGCACCGAAATGCTTGGAAGTATCGGAGACTCCACGAAAGATCAAGCATGGAGCCAAGAATTTCTTTGCTACCTTTAACACAAATTCTCTCCGGAAGGTTGGAAAATTAAAACAACTCATGGATGCTCTAACTGAACATCAGATCCAAATTGCGGCAGTTCAGGAAACACGATTTACTGATGAGCATGCCTTTGAATCAGAAGGCTACAGAATCTTCAAGGGTAAGTCAGGTAAACGTGTTATAGAAACGGTTCCCCAACTCGGTACTGGATTTGTAGTCAACAAGAAGATTCTAGACTCCATCACAAATTTCACTTCTGTAAGCAGTCGAGTCTCGACCCTTTCCTTTCGAAGTACAAATAAAATGTATACTATTGTGAACGTTCATGCACCGATCAACGTAGCGAACAAGAAAGACCCGGAAGGAACTGATCGATTCTGGGAAGAACTTGAAGACATTTTATCGAAGATTCCAGACAAACATAATATCATTTTACTTGGGGATTTCAATGCCCAGGTAGGCAAAGAAAGAAAATTTCGAAACATTGTTGGAAATTACTCCGCTCATCACAGAACGAATCGTAATGGAGAACGGCTAATAGAGCTATGTAGGGCCTTCAACCTGGTAATGAAATCCACTGCTTTCAAACATCTGCCCAAGAAACAAAAGACCTGGAAATCCCCAAATCCCAGTCTTGGCGAATTCCAGATTGATCACGTCGCAATTGCACGGAAAACTCAAAGAGAAATTCAGAATGTGAAAGTTCTACGAAATGCAAAACTGTACTCGGATCATTATCTATCTAAAATTAATATCAAACTCCTCCCGAGAAACACACGGAGGTTCCGAGCCAAAAAGACTGAAAGATATGATGTTGAAAAACTGGCGTCCAGTATTACACGAAAACTACAAACTGTGGATGCAGAGAACTGGGAACAACTGCGAGAGGCGCTGGTTGAGACAGCAAAAGAGACCGTCCTACTAACTAAAACGAGGAAGCATGCTTGGTGGAACAGTGAATGTGACGCAGTAATAAGGAAGAGACAGCATGCCTGGCAGAAATGGAATTCGCAACAAAATCAAGTCAACTGGACAGACTTCTTGAATGAGAGAACGAGTGCAGCAAAAACCATCCGCAATGCTAAACGTGCCTTTCATAAAAACCAGATGAATCAAATCGAACAGGATTTCCAGAAGAATAATATGCGCAACTTCTATAGAACATTTAAAAGCAACTTGAGGAAATATAGCCCTCCATGTCTTCAGTTCAGGGATTGCAATGGAAAACTAGTTTATAGCGACAAAGATAATTGTCAGGTACTTGCAAAATATTTTGAGTCCCTTCTTAATTGTGAGACTCCAAGTTCCATATTCACATTTAATGACCAAGCGCAAGTCCACCCAGATTCCTCTTCACCCACGAAAGAGGAAGTCAAACAGATTATCCGATCTCTAAAGAACCATAAAACTCCAGGTGAAGACTGGATAATCACTGAACTGTGGAAGTTTGCTAGTGACAATACAGTGGATAAATTAACGGACATCATACATGAAATTTGGGATACCGAAAGACTTCCAAGTGATTGGATTTCTGCTTTAATCCACCCCCTTCATAAGAAAGGCGATAAAGCAGATGTTAACAACTATCGAGGCATCTCCCTCCTACTGATAACTTACAAAATCCTCTCAAAAGCTCTTCAAACTAGGGCTGAAGAACAGCTAGATACAGAACTGGGTGATTATCAAGGAGGTTTTAGGAAGGGACGGTCATGTGTGGAGCAAATTATGAATCTCAAATCTATCCTTTCATATCTGAAACTAAGGAGCAAGAAATTTGTAGTAACCTTCATAGATTTTAAGAAAGCTTATGACTCCATTGATCGGACTACCCTACTTAAGATTCTAAAGGAATTTGGCCTCGACAACAAAACCAGAGCGATCATCCAACAGACTCTCGCCAACACCACTTCAAAAGTTAAGTTTAGAGGCGAGATTTCCAATGGCTTCGAGATAAGGACAGGAGTTCGACAGGGAGATGGTCTCACGCCTCTACTATTCAACTGCGTTCTTGAGAAAGTTATCCGTGAGTGGCGCAAAACAATGAGTGATGAAGGAGTCCAAAATGGAATCAGACTTGGTCACAAGAATAAGAACCTATCAATTGACTGTCTAGCCTTTGCAGATGACCTTGCGGTTTTTGCAGACTCGTTGGATACGGCCAGGAAACAGATCAACCAGCTTCAAACACAAGCTGCAAAGGCGGGCCTCCTGATCTCTTTCGAGAAAACAGAATTTATTACTAACATCAAAACTGCTCCAAAACATATTGAAGTGAATCATGGGAAAATCAAGCGGGTTGTGAAATTTAAGTATCTTGGGGAATGGATAGACCCTACAATGTCCGAAAACGAGGCTTTTGCGTCACGCTTGAATAAAATTGAAATGGCTTACCATCTAACTAAGAATGTGTACAACAAAAGATCTATATCCCTGAATGCAAAACTGAAGCACTACTGCACGGTGATCCGGCCAGAAGCTTTGTATGCAGCGGAATGTCTCTCCATGAATAGAAAAGGCATAATGGAAAAACTGGAGACCAAGGAAAGGAAGATATTGAGGAAAATCCTGGGTCCAGTCAAAGAACACGGCGAGTTCCGAAGACGCCACAACCACGAGTTGTACACTCACGTAGAGAAAATAACGGACGTGATGAGGAAAAGGAGGATTTCTTTTTATGGACATATAACCCGAATGAAATCAACACGGCTATCCAACAGAATTTTTGCTTTTCTCCGTGACAAAAAGACAAAGGGGGCCTGGTTCATTGAAGTAGAGAAAGATATGTTGGAGACTGGGATTACACGTGAAGATATCCAGGAGCGTGGCCCACTTAGGGATAAACTTCAGAAACATCGGAGTTTTCAACTTAAGCCGAAGCTAAAAACCGGGAAGGCGTGGACGACAGAGAGAAAGGTGCAACATCGGTTGCGAATGAAGGAGTACTGGGCTAACATTAAAATGCAGAAAAAACAGTTGACATGACGTGGTCCTTAGTTGGCCGTAACGAAGGAAGAAGAAGAAGAAGAAGAAGAAGAAGAAGAAGAAGAAGAAGAAAGAAAGAAAGAAAGAAAGAAAGAAAGAAAGAAAGAAAGAAAGAAAGAAAATGAAAATCCACAGCCTGCTTCGAGTCGATTGACTGGGTCAGGGAATGGAATGAATGAAGCCCCATCTAGCGGCGAGGAAATGAACTGTGCCGGCTGCCGAAGCTTTTCGCACTCCCCTGGGGCAATGATTAAATGAATGAAAGATGAAATTAAATGATAGTGGAGAATGTTGCTGGAATGAATTTGTGACAGGGAAAACCAGGGTACCCGGAGAAAAACCTGTCTGCCTCCGCTTTGTCCAGCACAAATCTCACATGGAGTGACCAGGATTTGAACCACTGACCCAGTGGTGAGAGGCCGGCTTGTTGCTGCCTAAGCCATGGAGGCTCTTGCTAAATAATAATAATAATAATAATAACTTCTGAGTTATTGAGTTTTGAGTTGGAGCCATTTTGGTGATATACTCTGAAACATAGACGATATGTTTTCGCTGCCACCTATCAGTGAAACCGGAAAACAGTTGGCATCCTGCGAACAAAATATTAGCAAAATACGAGATGTATTTTACGAACCGACATCGGTTGACTCGGAGAGCCGTTGTCTTATTTCCCACCCTTCACAAATTCTACCTTCTTGGCCGGCAACTGTACCCGCGGTCTTGGGACTAACTGGCTGACTCACCAAGAGGAACATACATCAAGGTTATGCGTTTTCCTGTGACATTATAAATCATACAGAAAGTGAAATCTACTGGGATTTTCTTAAATGGAAGTGTAATGATCTCAGCCGCCAGCAGGGCAGTCCTTAATTCACGTGTGTTATTATTACAAGTCTGATGACTTGAGCCTTAATAGCATTAGTAGTTCTTGTGCCACAATGGAACAAACAGAGAGACAAACATACAAAGAAGGAAGGAAATAAATAAATATAAAATAAATAAATAAATTAATTAATTAATTAATTCCTCAGCCATCCTCGAAGAGGTTTTCCGTGGTTTCCCATTTCGTCTTCGGGCAAATGCCGGGATGGTACCTACTGTACGGCCACGGCCACCTCCTGCCCACTTCCTTGCCTAACCGTCCCACTCTTCCCATCCCCTTCATCAGGCCGTCTGGGCATAGTGCTGGTCACACACCCCAGTTGCATCCCTGACTCAGAGTCTCAAGCTCTAGGACAATGCCTCAGTGGAGGTAGAGGTGGGATCCCTCGCTTAGTCCGTGGGAAAAGCCGATCCTGGAGGGTAAACGATAGCGAAAAAACAAAAAAAAAAAAAAAAAAAAAAAACATTAAAACAAAAATAATTAATCTAATAATTATCATCATCCAGTATTCAGTCCACAGACGGGTCTTTTGTCACAAAATGATACCAAGCAGTATGGTTGGTTGTTGCTCCTTTCATTGTAACGTAGTTTCTCAGTCCGGTATCTTCTTGAATCTAATAAGCAAACAAATTAACAATTCAATAAACAAACGAATACATAAATAAATTGAACAAACAAATGAATAAACAAATAAATAAACAAGTAAGAGACAAGCAAGCGAAAAATATATAAACAAATTATTTAATTACCGGTATTGAATTAATTAATTAATTAATTAATTAATTAACAAAAATAAAGAAATAATTATATAAATAATCAAATAAATAACAACGAAATAAAATAATAAATTAAGCAAACAAATTAACAAGAAACGAACGAAAAATAAATAAATTAATTAATTAACAAATAAAATAAAAACAAACACAAAATTAAATAAACAAATAAAATAAATTCAAATACATAAACAAACTAATATATCTATGAACGAACCAAATAATTAAAAAAATAAACAAACAAATATATATTAGTAACAAAGAAATAATAAACAAAGAACAAAATATAAACAAACATAAACACACTTGTTTGTGGGAATAAGTAAACAAATTAATCAATCAATAAAATGAACAATCAAAAATAAATAATTGAACTAATAAATAAACAAATCAAAAATAAACAGTTGATGTTAAATCATTTCAGGTGCTTGGGACATCTTGGTCATCATCACATGTAGTGTTTCTGTGGTGACTCTAATAGTGTGTATAACTATAAATATCAGGGTCTGAGTTTGCAGTAGGTGCCCCTGGACTTGAAATAAGTACCATCCTGGCATTTGCCTGGGAAGGTGGACGAACTGGGGAGAAGACTACACTCAGAATGATCGCTGTGAGCGCCGGGATTCGTATCTTCAACTCCGAACTTCCAGCTCTTCCTTACAGTCGTGGCACGTAACCTAAAGCACACGGCTGGTATCGAGCAAACACAACATTATTTTTCTCTTCGATTCCCTTCAAGATTGTTGTTGTTGTTGTTTCATTAGGAGCATCGTAGATTTGTGTGTGTAAAATTTGTCAAGTTACTTGTGTTATTGTGGTGTTTGTCGTAATATTTATAATTGAGGGTAGGATTGGATAGAATGTGGCCCTGGCATTTAATAATCTATCCCAGCATTTGCCTGAAGTAGAAGTGTCAAAATGTAGAAAATAAGTTCTATGGTATCTGATGTGGTAATCGAACCAATCTCTTCTCAGACGGAGTGTACTCCGTTACCAAGTTTCAGATCAAAATTAAATGCCTTGACATGATCGAAAACCGAGTCGAGTCCTCAGGGGTGGCAGCCAAGTATACCAAGAGGTGATCTCAATTTGTTTAAAATTTGTTCGATTCGTGTGGAATGGCAAAGGTAAATATTGTTTAAACCACTTAGATTGCAGACAAGACCCAGATGGCGAGCAGGGAAGCAGGCTGCTCCTGTTACTCATACGAGGCCGAGGTGTCAATAGATTGGTCACCGTAACGGGATCTAACGATCCTTGACTCGCCGGCCGGAGTTCCCTGGACAATTACCGCGCTCACAACCTGAGGCAGGATCGGAACTTGTGCAACTCTGCTACCAACATCTTCCTTCTTAATCGCCCACAATAATGATAATGATGATGATAATAATAATAATAATAATAATAATAATGATAATAACAATAATCTTATTATTATTATTAATAATAATAATAATAATAACTAGGGCTCGGATTCGAGCATATTTGCATATTTTTTTCCTGAATAGTACACATTGAAAGAAGCCTTTCGGTGGTATTTTCACCTCTCTGGGACCAACAGAATTGAAATTTATCGAGCATATAAATGCATAAAACTGCGGTTTTCAGAATAGAAGCATATAAATGCATATTCTTGTGGTTTTCGTCCAAATAGTTTGCTTTTCTTCGAATTCCCCACCCCGGATTCGGGCCCTGACCATCCCTAAGGTTCGAAAACAGAAATTATAAAATTATTGAAAAGCCTATCTGGTGCGAATAATAGAACCGCAGGTTTTTTACCTTTAGCGAGGTCGTTTTCGTCATTGAAACTTTTATTGACTGATTTAAGAAAACATAGAAAACAATGTTGTTGTACAGACCAATGCAGATCTTCTTCAATGACTCGCCTAATTCTGAACATTTTGTAAATGAACTTTTAAAATGTAACTTTTATAAAAAAAACTTATCTTATATATACTTGAAAAACTTGAATGCGAGTATATTGCAGTGTATCATACATACAATTAGAAAATAAAGCTCGTATATAAAGGTATGTTATTGTTTTTTCGTTTCACTTTCCTTTCTATAGTTTTTAACGGTGTTTTTCGAGCATATTCTGTATATTTAACCGCATATAATGGGGTTTTAGAGCATATCTATCGAGCATATAATGGTTTTTTGAGCATATCTATCGAGCATAAAACACATGGCATTCGAGCATATCTGGAGAATTTATCGAGCATATCGATCCGAGCCCTAATAATAACGATAATCACAATAACCAACAACGCTGATCCGATCGCCAGTGTGTGATGGTGAGTTGGACCCATGTTCAAAACATTACTCTGCGGGTTACCATTGACCCTAGGCTAGGTTAGGTTAGGGTAGGGTAGGTTAGGTTAGAGTAGGTTTGGTGTGGTGAGGTTAGGTTAGGTTAGGATAGCCAAGACCGACTACAATATATTGTAGTCGGTCTTGGGATAGCTTAGGTGAGGTTAGCTTAGGTTAAGTTAGGCTAGGGTAAGTGAGGTTAGGTTATGTTAGGTGTGGTGTGGTGGAGGTTAGGTTACGTTAGGTTAGGTTGGGTGTGGTGTGGTGTGGTGAAGTTAGGTGACACAGTCTCGGATGCCCATGCAAGAGTGAATGCTGCGTGGATGAAGTGGCGCCAAGTCACAGGCGTTCTCTGTGACCGCAAGATCCCTTTGCGCCTCAAAACTAACATCTATCAAACAGTCGTCCACCCTGGTGCTTTGTATGGAGCCGAATGCTGGCCTAATACAAAGAAACATGAACAAGCCTTGCACTCAACGGAGATGCGGATACTACGATGGCCCTTGGGAATTACACGGCTGGTTCATACGAAGACGTCCGCAATACTCTTGGAATTGCCCCTATTCCAGCCAAAATGAGGGAGACTCGGTTGCGTTGCTACGGGCATGTAGCCCGAGCAAATACTGTACAGAGTCCATTGTAAGGAAGTCACTTGCTCTCAATCCTGATGGACAAAGACCTCCAGGACGACAAAAAAGACGTTGGATGGATACCCCACTCGACGATATGCGCATCGTAGGTCTTCGTCCGATAGATGCAGCAAACCGCAACAAATGGAGAGCGAGGTGCAGAGTAGCGGACCCCAAAAAATAATTGGGAACAACGCCAGGAAGAAGAAGAGGTTAGATTGGTTTAGGTGTGGTGAGGTTAGATTAGGTGAGATAAGGTTAGGTTAGGTGTGGTGAGGTTAGGTTAGGTTAGGTTAGGTTAGGCTAGGTTAAGTGAGGTTTGGTTATGTTAGGTGTGGTGTGGTGGAGGTCAGGTTAGGTTAGATGTGGTGTGGTTAGGTTTGGTTAGGCTAGGTTGAGTGAGGTTAGGTTATGTTAGGTGAGGTTAGGTTAGGTTATTTGGGGTTAGATATGGTTAAGTTAGGCGAGGTTATTAGCCTTATTTATTGTTTTATTATAAATACCAAATTAAGACGTTATTACAGTCGCCTAATCATTAAATAGTTATGTTATAATTTCGATAATAAATGTCTCTGATTTTGATCAGTAATTTTGGCACTTGTTAATATCAAGAAGGAAATTCAAATAAAAATGGGCGTCCGAACATTAACAAAATGAAGAAACTTACCCGACTGACACCGACGCTTCGAGGATCAACGGTAATCCGCACAGGAATGATTTGACCGAGGGCCAAACTCAAACGTGTTTCACCTCTTACCTAGGAAGTCTAGGTTCGATTTGTTTGAAACCCAGGTCCACCAGAAATTTACGATCTGAAGTAGGGTTGGATCGTGGTGCACCCTGTCTCGTGAAGACAATTGAATAGCTTATTGATATGAGAAGTTGTCATGTAAGGCCATAGAGGTCGAGTTGGACACCGCATGGCATCAGCCATGAGGTTACACCAGTAGTTCTGAAACTTCTCAGTAGGCTGAATGCGTGGTGCAACGGTAACATTCTCGCCTGCTGTGCGTAAGGTTGCAAGGTGTAATCTCGGCGTAGTCATTTGGCATTTGAGGCTGCTTGAATGTGTGGGAACCGTGTCGTTAGATCTATTGGCACGTTTCAAAGTTCCGGCACCACGGTGTCACTGTAAGCCGTAGTAATCAAAATAGTCTCAAAACCCATATTATTATTAAACTTTTCAGTCCCCATGAACTATTGTCTCGTTGATGCCTACAGTTTTGTTTCAGGGAATCGAGTTGTACCTGTAAAGGTCAGTAGATTGAGAAACCTATGGCAAATCCCGTGGGACATCACCTGTTCTTAAGTGCTGTGACCTTCAGCTTTGCCCGGGGCTTATAAGACAGTCGTGTGCCAGTGTTTGTTTCTTGTTTGATGTGGGCGTGAAATGACTGTATCACGGTTTCCAAGAAACTGTCTTTTTTTCTTGATAATACTGTTAACGTTAGTTTGAATGGAATTAGTTCGGAAATAAACAGTACTACCCTGGATTTTCTTCATCCACGGGCTTTGAATATGTCAGTCATTAACTCCATATGTGTTTTTGGAATATGGCTCTGCTATTAAAGTTTATTCATAAGCTTATTGAGCCTCCGTGGCTTAGGCGGCAGCACGCCGGCCTCTCACCGCTGGGTCCATGGTTCAAATCCCGGTCACTCCATGTGAGATTTTTTCTGGACAAACCGGAGGCAGACAGGTTTTTCTCCGGGCACTCCGGTTTTCCCTGTCACTAATTTCATTCCAGCAATACTCACCACTATCATTTCATTTAATCTGTCATTCATTTAATCATTGCCCCGGGGGAGTGCGACAGGCTCGGCGGCCGGCACAGTTCATATCCTCGCCGCTAGATGGGAGCTTCATTCATTCCATTCCCTGACCCGGTCCGTCGACTAGAAGCAGGCTGTAAATTTTCATTTTCACAAGTTTATTCAAATAATAGGTGCGTGGCATCCAAAGAGGACTGGTGCAGGTTTTCAAGTTGACGTGTGGGTGACCCACGCATCGTGATGAGAATGAAATGCATGATGAAGACTTCACAAACACTGTCCCTGAGCTAAGGGAATGAACCACTTGTATTACACTTATTATCGAACCGAAGGCCCTTCAGAGCTGAACTGGGAATTCTTGTCGTGTTAGGAGCGGGTAGATCAACTAAAGCTATATTGGAAATTTTAAATAAAGGGTGGGAAGTTTGAATATCAGTTTTCTATATCAGTGGCGTAATAAGTAGTTGCTCCAGGAAGGGGATGAGCGCTGAACTGAGAGCATTTTACTAGCCCTATAACTTACTCTTTATAGGACATAACTATATTTTCAAATGTTTTCTTTTGTTTGTGATTCTCTTGTGTTTGTGATTCACTTTTGGTTTAAGTTTAAGTTTTCTGTTGTTTCATTTTTGTTTGTTTCTTGGGTTTGGATTTTGTTTTCTATTCTTTTGTTATTGCCTTTTTGATTTATGTTTTTCTTTTCTTGCTTAAAATTTTCTTTTTTTTCTTTTCTGATTTTTTGTTTTTGTTTTGTGTTTCTTTTATATTGTGTTTGTTGTTTTCTGCTTTGGTATTTTTCTTTTGCGTTTTGGTTTGTGAGTTTGCTTTTGTGTTAGTTTTGCTTTCGATTTTTATTTTATTTTTATTTTGCTTTGTGCGGCTGGAGGCTTGGGCAAAATGAGACATAATTAATGAAAGCAAATTGCACGTTTTCGCTTTCGTGTTTGATTTCGATAGCTTTTAACTTAATATGTTTTATTTTCACATATCAATGTTCAAAAGCTCGAAAATTAACGGTTTTACTTAATCAATCCTTAAGTTTAAATAGAGGCAGATGACCTCTCTGTTACGCCTATTTAAACTCCAATAACTAACTAAGTTTAGGTAACACTAAAAGCTTTGCACGGGTAACGCGAATTGTTCTCAAAGTTAGTAAGTACAAACGTACATAAAATCCAAAGATTGTTTTGTTTAAATCATCCAATTGCGTATTTTTATTAGTTGGCTCTGGGGTGGGGAATTGATTCCTCTAATCACCCCCTCCCCCACCCCTCGCTAGTTACTCCACTGGTGTATATTAACCCTTTATAGGGCAGAATATTATTGAAGATATTTGAATTAATTTTAATTTCGTTCTAATTATTTTAGCCTAATTGTAGACTAATAATTAACAATTTTAATATTATCTTCTTTAGTATTTTAATGTTCTTATTTATTTTTAATTTTTAATTTTGAAATTATTTTTAAAATCTCATTATTAAGATTATTAATGTATTATAATTTTATTTTGAGCTTATTTATTTTTAATTTGTACAAACATATATATTTTTAAATTTAATCATTATTATCATATTTTATTGTTTCCACTCTTTAATTCTAATGGTTATTATTTTAAAAAAAATGTTTTCAAACACCTTAGGTCTAATATTTGGTTGGTATTGAGGGTCATTGTAACACTATTTCACATTATGAAACAGTTTCTCTCACCAATCAGAGCTCAAGAAACAGTTGTGTGACCAAATAGGTAAGGATAGCATCGCACCTGCACTGACTTCCACGGCCTCCTATTTTAATTAGCACTGCGTGTCTAGTGTCATAGTGGGGTGTTTGAGGAGGCCATGGTCAAATACAAGATATTCTCTGCGTCCCGTGCGCTCTGTTCAGTACATAAAACTGGCAAAATCTCGACAGATATTTATGAATATATACAGTATGTTCGAAGATAAAATAGTTATATTTATCATCGAACATAAACAGTCGTATGCAACTCGCCTATAACAGTAATTATGTTTATAAAACTCGCTATAATTTCCAGGCTCGTTGCATAACGTACTATTAATGATTAAAAAAATATACGGTAACATATATTTCCTTTTTTAAAAGACACTCTGCAATATACAGGCCAAGAGCTTTCGTCTGAATGCATTGCGAAGCCAATCGGTTCCGCCGTTCTCGCAATCTCCCGGTAAAAATAATCACCTTACAGTAGTGTTTTAAATATATAAAGAGAACAGAATGTGTCATGTAGTTCAATTTGCCAGAATTGTATTTTCGACTTCTTCCAACATGATCGAAGTAGAAAACTTTGGTTGGTTGGTTCCTCAGTTTAGGGGCTGCGACAACGCGTACATGTAGCCCCGTGTACTTTGAGTGTGTGTAGAATCTGATAACCGGTGTTAATTGATTGTGATGACAGTATTAGTGTGTGTTATCTGTTTTTAATTGAAGTAAGGACTGAAGAAATTCAATTTTCATGTAGTTCCTACTTTTCCTACCAAACGCCACCGTCAACGACAACTAGTTCAGAACTTGGTTACTAGATGCCACCGCAGTCGGATCCTGGTGACGAACGTTGGAACCTAAGAGCGTTAGTCAAATCTAACCTATAATTTAGCTTCACGAAAGTGTAATTAGTGGAAGGTTATTTTACATGCTATAAATCTATGACATGGGACAGCCGGCTGTACTTCCCCTCCGAAGGAAGGCATACGGAGGGATTTTTAACGCTCTTAAAAATTCCGACGACTTCGTCCAGGTTTGAACCCGCGACCTTGGGCATAGAAGCTCAGCATGCTACCAACTATGCCACCGAAGACGTCGTAGAAACCTTTGTTCCTCTTAATTACATTCATAGTACAGATCGTCTAAATGAAGTGTTCACCGTGTGAAAGTACTATTTCATTCGTCATCACTAAAGATTAACTTCAGGCGGCTTCCGTGGCGTAGTTGGTAGCATGCTGGGCTTCTATGCTCAAGATCGCGGGTTCAAACCCGGCCGAAGTCGTTGGATTTTTTAAGAGCGTTAAAAATCCCTCAGTATGCCTTCCTTTGGAGGGGAAGTAAGGCCGGCGATCCCATGTCATAGATTTATGGCATGTTAAAGAACCTTCCACTAATTACACCAATGTGAAGCTAAATTATAGGTTAAACATTTGAGAAACGATCTTAGGTTCCGACGTTCGTCGCCAGGAGCCGACTGCGTTGGCATCTGGTAACCATGTTCTGAACTAGTAGTTGTTGACCGTGGCGTTTGGTGGCAAAAGTAGGAACTACTTGAAAAAAATGCAATGTCTGCAGTCCTTACTTGAATTGAAAACAGATAACACACACTAATACAGTCATCACAATTAACACTGGTTATCAGACAGATTCTACACACACACAAAGTACACGGGGCTACATGACCGCGTTGTCGCAGCCCCTAAACTGAGGAACCAAGCAACCAAAGATTAACTTCAACGATCAACTCTAGCATAACACACAGTGGAAGCGTGAAAATTTATGTGATTGTTAATCTCACGTTTTTAACCCAAGGGGTAATCTTTCTTACGTGGAGTCTGAACCACCGGATGTGTCATCTCAACTCGAAACACTCATACGTTACGTTACGCATTAGCCGGGAATCGAACATAGTAACCTTGTGGCCTTACCGCAACCGCAGCGTCTTCACGCCCTTAGCACTGAGTGACTTCTCCTTCATGATTCAAAATGCCTCTTCCTTATTCACAACAGAGTAAGACAAGTCGAAAAGCCACTGTACCGTGGTCATTACATCACTGTCAATTCGTTAGTTAGTTCGTTATTGAGGTTTTAAGGAGCAGAACTACGAGGGTGTTTTTTTTTTTAGTGTGACCTCCTGGGAGGTCGAGTGCAGGTCTTTCTAGTCGACACCGCTGGGCGACCTGCGCGTCGGGATGAGAGGTGGAGGGCTTGAATATGAATGAAACTGGGCAAGGATGTGGAAGGAATCGGCCGTGACCTGTCAGAAGGTACCGTCCCAGCATTTGCCCGGTGTTGAAAATGGGGAAACCATGCAAAACCATTTCAAGGACGGCCGACGGTGGGGCTCGAACCCACGCGTCTATCGTGTCAGCAGAGAGCTTGGCCCCATGACCTAACGCTGCGCTTTTACCGAGCGTAGCCACTGCTGTCGGTAACTACGAGGTAATCTGCCCCTACTGTCAATTTGCAAGAATGGTGATAAAACATGGTGAGTCATGGTGTCTTCAAAATATACGACCATTACAACATATCGCAAGCCTCCGTGGCATAGGCGATAGCACGCCAGCCTGTCACCGCTGGGTCCGTGATTCAAATCCCGGTCACTTGTGCTGGACAAAGCGGGGGCAGACAGGTTTTTCTCCGGGGTACGCCGGGTTTCCCTGTCACAAATTTCATTCCAGCAATACTCTGCACTGTCTTTTCATTTCATCGGCCATTCATTTAATCATTTCCCTAGGTAAGTGCGACAGGCTTCGGCAGCCGGCACAGTTGATATTCTCGCCGCTAGATGGGGAGCTTCATTCATTCCATCCCTGACCCGGTCGGTCGACTGGAAGCTGGCTGTGGATTTTCTTTTTCATTTTACAACATATCGCAAATATCAACAGCGAACAATATTCATAGAGCAAACTGGAACATTATTCGAAACTGAAGGTGTAGGCTGATTTCCACTATCTACGAAGGCCGATAGAATTGCACACATTCCTCAAGAAAACGCTACCACCTTAAGACACAAACAAAGAAAACAATGATGGCACAACTGCCGTAATAGAACACCCAATTCATGAAGAATAAAAATCAACACCTCAAACTAGCGTTATATACGCCATATTCAGTACAGTAATTCTTAATATTTGCCAGAGTGACAGAAACTCCCTTGAGGAAAGTGCCAAAAACCGGTATAAAATTAGACTCTAAATAACGGAAGAGTTACTAAAAGATTAATTTAACCAAATTGAGTAAAATAGAATACGCTCTGTTCAAAATCGAGCATAGCCAGAGATTGAGCAAGAGCAATCATCGCCTATTATAATAACTAGCATCCCGCCCCGGCTTCGCCCGGGATCAGTTATGAATGCATAACGTGATAAGCACTTTTATTTTCGATGTCAATGAACTACTACCTATATCCGTTTTACGTCTCGGCATGATGAGTTAAAATCACTGACTGGTCTATTAATTATATTATCATGGAGATGCATGTGCAACGAATTCTTGTCAGACGTAATTACAGAATGGCGAGGTGCATGAATCACAATTTCCCCTTCAGTCCAATCTTAACTCGACTGTGTATTTTGCGGAACGAAAAGTTCGCAGCAGTAATTGAAATGAAATTGTTGGAAGAAATGAAAACGTAAAGACACTTATAGTGGGCGATGTATTGAAGATAGAGATATGCTCTCACGGACATTTTTGAAGAACTTTTCATGCTGTACAATTCTTACACTCATAGTATATTGATATTTTTAACGGTTTGCCCAGCGTAAGCTTAAAAGCGCACGGACGCCAGGTTTCTTTTACGACTTTTCCACTGAAATCGTTACTGCTTGGCTATCTTTGATAATAAATAAATTATTTTCTACAGAAACCTTCCTCGAGATATCCTTTACAGAATGGTAAAACCCGCATCACAATCCTTCCAGTGTTTCTCGAGATTACCCGTGACATCCAAGAATCGGCGACTTTGTTTTATACTAAGTAGAGATATAATAACTCCTGGCTCTACAACCCATCAAGGGCCTAGGCCGCTGCCCAGCCATTTGGCCTGCAGATATTGGGGTGACGCGTGGTCAGCGCGTCGGGTCCCTTCGGCCGTTAATCTTGGTTTTCGTGACCGGGGCGCTGCGTCACCGTCAGACAGCTACTCAATTCCCCTCACTATGTTGAGTACACGCCGTTCCAGCCCACACGTCATTTTCTAAAATCCCTGACCAACACCATGGGGCCGGCAACCATCATCTAAGTTTATTACATGTGATTATTAGTTTCTTACAGTGATTCCCTAATAGCCTAATACAAAAATCCTGCTCAATAAGATTAATACACCGCAACTTGAATTCAAAAAGAACCTACAAATAATTTACATGATACTAAATGTTATAAACCATTATCAAAACACTAATGTTTTTGTTGTTCTTGTTGTTGTTTGAGTCTTCAGTCGTTTGACTGGTTTGATGCAGCACTCCATGCCTCCCTGTCCTGAGCTAATCGTTTCATCTCTACATAGCTCCAAGACAATCTGTTTAAAACATTCTAACCTTGGTCTACCCCTACAGTTCTTGTCCTCTACCCTTCCTTCCATAACTAAGCTTCCTATTCCTGGGTGTGTTAGTATGTGTCCTAACAACCTATCTCTTCTCTTCATTAGCAATCGCCAGAAACATCTTTCCTCTCCCACTTGTCTTAATATCTCTTCATTTGTAACCCTATCTACCCATATGATCTTCATCATTCTCCTGTAACACCACATTTCAAATGCTTCGATTCTCCTCTTTTCTGATGCACCAATAGTCCTAGTTTCACTTCCATAGAGCGCCACGCTCCAGACAAAGGCTTTCTAAAATGACTTCCTAATACCTAAATCTACATTCAATGTCAACAGATTCCTTCTGTAGATATGCTTGCCTTGCCTGGGCCAACCTACTTTTTATATTATCTTTGCTTCGTCCATCACTGGTTATTTTGCTTCCTAAGTAACAGAAGTCTCGTACTTCCTTTAGTTTTTCATCTCCCAATTAGATGTCCATAAAGGTTTCTGATTTATTTCGGCTGCATTTCATTTTTTTTTTAATTTAATAATGGCTCTAAATACTATGTATGTACTATCTCAATCTTATTCTAGTTAATACAGAGAAACTATCCTAGAAATTCACTACGTTTCATAGTTTACAGTACCCTTATATTTGTATCACAATCATGCATCATTGTTGTGTTTCTCATCTGTCGCTTTCCTATCCCACATTCCCCTGGGGGGCGTGGTGGCGCAGTGGTCAAGCTGTTGGCCTCTCACCACGGTGGACCGGGCTCGATTCCCGGTCAATGCATGTGAGATTTTCAAAGTGAAATGCCATGTCCTGTGGTTCGGATTCCACGTTAAAAGGAGGTCCTGTGACTTATGGTCTCGAGATTAACCGTCACGTAAAACTACAATCTTCCTTTATATTCCCCTGGTAGCATAACAAATTTCGCTAATTTACTTGGCTTCCTCCATTTCCTATTTAAACATTTTATTAAAGTGTGAAAAAAAAAATGATTGGTTCCTTAGTTTAGAGACTGCGACAACGTGGTCATGTAGCCCCGTGCACTTTGGGTGTGTGTAGAATCTGTCTGATAACTGGTGTTAATAGTGATGCCTGTAGTCGTGTGTTATCGGTTTTTAATTCAAGTAAGTATTGCAGACGTTAATTTCAAGTAATTCCTACACTGTCAAATGCTACCGTCCACGACACCAAGCTGTGAACTTGGCTACTACTAGGTGCCTGGTGACGAACGTTGGAACTTCAGAGCATTTATCAAACCTAATCTACAAATTTTGCTTCACACAAGTTTACTAAGTGGAAGATTCTTTTACATGCCACAAATATATGACATGGGCCCACCGGCTTAACTTCCCCTCCGAAGGAAGGCATGCTGAGGGATTTTAACGCTCTTAAAAAATCTAACGACTTCGGGTGGGTGTGAACCCACGACCTTGGGCATAGAAGCTTAGCATGCTATCAGCTAGGCCACCGAAGCCGCCAGTGTGATATTCATTTTCACCTTCTATTCTGTTTATATCTCCCTTATCTACATGTTGTTGTTGATTGATTTAGGGGCTTGGTGACATCGTGGTCATGTAACCCCGTGTACTTGTCTGTGAGGAATATTGGGAATGAGGAGACCGTGGCCTTAACTTACAAACCATCCCGGCATTTGCCTAGAGTAGAAATGGAAAACAACGGAAAATCACTTCCAGAATGGCTGAGGTGGAAATCGAACCCGCCTCTTCTCAATTTTGACCCACGAGGCTGAGTGTACCCCGTTCTAGTCCTCAGACCAGAATTAAATTTCTTGGCTGAGCCGGGAATCGAACCCGGGCCTTCGCGATGACAGCCAACCATGCTAGTCACTACACAAGGAGGCGGACCCTTTATCCACATACTTTGCTCTTATTATTTTGGTTTCATTGTATTCCCTGATCAGGTGTGATGCATTCACAAAACAGGCAAAGAGCCTCTTTTCCCACTTCTCTCAATGCTTTGTTCTTATACACCCCCATTAACCACCAAATTATTCCACTCATTTCTCTTTACGTTAAACCTTTATACTTTATGCTCATAAATTACCTTATTTCGCAGAACTCAGTTAAGGTTCTCCTGTTACCACACCCTTCTCTGAGTGTCTGCAACTCCTACCCTTCTGCACACCCTATCGTCCTCCCTTCGTAAGTCCCTAGCCTATCATCATATATATTATTTCAGTAGTATAGATCCCTCCTGCGGTGCTCACAAGCGTCCGATGGTGACAAATGAGCATTCAAATGAAAGTGAATAGACATTAGCAGTGACGAATTCAACTCTAATTTCATAAATATCTATAATTTCTTTAAAAATTACTTTAAAAATGTACGAAGTGTGCGATTTGCAAATACTGTTGCTGTAGGAAAATACGCTCCATAATTGCTGTCCGCTTCACATTTTGTCCTCTGTGATGCCTGTTTCATATCCTTTATTATTTTGTATGGATTTCAGAAACAGTAAATCAAAGGAATGAGTACTCAAATCGTATAATTTCATAAATATCGAAAACAAGTGAGTGTTACAGCTAAGCTGTCAATCAATGGACTCAGCACGCAAATGATATTAGCAGTGACGAATTGCATTCTAATTTCATAAATATCAATTTTTGTAAGAAGTGTGCGATTTGCAAATACTGTTGCTGTAGGAAAATAAATAATTTGGTTGAAATAAAAACATAACAACCTTTCTATTTTAGTCTCTCATTATAAACCTATTGGGGAAAGTGTGGTTTATGAACATGCGAGATTTCTCGCACGGATCCGCTAGTCCCCTATGTACCCCATTCCTAGTCGTTCCAGTATACTTCTTACCCCGTCCACGCAGTACCGTTTTTGCTGATGCTTCATTTGGTGTAGGTCACCTTTAGAATTTCACAGCCTCCACCTACTTTCAGACACATGCCCAACTACACGGGGCTGTATCCCAAGATGTCCCAATCCCCTCAAATAAATTAACAACATTAACAACAAAATAATAAAATACGCGAACAGCTACCACAATAATCGTTTCTGCCCCAAATGGATGTAGCTGTGAAACTGTCGAAAGAGGACAGAGGACGCTCAAATATGTGCATACGGTTTAAAATAACTACAACTAATAATTACATTAACAAAGCAGTACATGAGGCTTTTAACATGTTCAATGAACTGGTTTACAAGAGGGACCTGCCATATCCCGGGGGTAAACAGCGAAACACTGAGGGCATCTGCCCCAAGTGATAAGGATGATAATGAAAAGCAATGAATGTGAAATTGAATAATATAACTAATATATAAGTAGGCCTAAGTGAGGACAAACAAATCATCATTATCATCATTAAGTTCTGTGCTAGGCCCATTGGGCAGCAAATCTTCTCCAGCGATGTCGGTCGATGATAACTACTACTCTACCACAGTACTCTTATGCAGTGACAAGCACCTTTAAAAAGTGAATGCTAGAAGAAAAAGTCAGAGACTGGTGCCCGTAAACTGGGCGCCTTTTCCTCTGTTGTGAAGGGAGAAAGTTTGGAGGATAATAATAATAATGAGTTGGATAATTATTTCTGGCTATAGTAAATCAAATAACTGATATCCAGAGTATATTATGTGCACCGATTAAGTTGTGCTTGGAATAGTAAATAATGTGTTTCATTAATTAATTAATTAATTAATTTATCAATCAATTAATTAACTTGGAGGGGCAGTGCAAATAAAAATAAGAGTAGCAGCTCCTCTCAGCTTAAGTTCGGGTCAGGAAGTGAACGTTGGCCAATATAACCAGTCACGAACCTGTCGATGCTGTGGATGTTGTTATTATTGTCGCTGCTCGCCATGGTTTAGTTGTAAGTGAGATTTTGCAGTGTGTGTAATTGTTTTTAAGTTGTGCAGCAGCTTCGAATTTATTGTGAAAAGTAGAAGTCCTCTAGTAGGATGAACTTTAGTAGTGCTTGGAAAGATGAGAAAAAATGAAGACCTGTAGAAGGTGTGGCATTGTTTGGCAGTAATATATTACCTTAGAAAGGCCTCAGCTCCCGCCCTTTGGCGTCGTACTAAGAGACGTCAACCGATCTGAGATCTTCTCTCAATGATAGCGCGGGTGACGTTGAGTTGGTCCCATGGAACTGCCCCAAGTAGTCACGGACACATTTGAGTTGAGCTTATGGTCAAACCATTCCTCTGCGAATTACCGTCGACCCAAGGTTAAGTTAGGTTTAATTATTTAGGTTAGGTTAAGTTAGGTTAGTTTAAATGAGGTTAGGTTAAGTGATGTTAAATTTAGATGAGGTTAGGTTTAAGGTAAGTTAGTTCAGATGAGGTTACGTTAGATGAGATTAAGTTAGGTTATGTTTGGTTAGGTTAATTTAGATGAGGTTAGGTTAGTTTAGATGAGATTAGGTGACGTGAGATAAGGTTAGGTTTTGTTAGGTTAGTTTAAATGAGGTAAGGTGAGGTTGGATTTGGTTAGGTTGGTTTTGATGAGGTGAGGTTAGGTTAGGTGAGTTTTGGAGTGGGTGGGTTAGGTCAGGTTTGGTTAGTTTAGTTTAGATGGGGTTATACCCCGTTTAGACGTCTCGGTCGCGATCCTGATTATCTCTGATCTGGATAATGTCCAATCGCGATCAACGGTATTTGTCATTGGTACGTGTTTAGACGTCCCGTCATGAAACAACAGCATAATCGAGTAAAACTGCATGACATCGCTAAGGTCTGCCAACTTTTGAATTCCAAGTGTTATAGCAGAAAATTACAGTGGTTTGTTTCCTGCAGTTTTGAAGTATTTCAGTTATTCTTTATACATAATTCAACCTGCTAATGTATATTCTTAATTATATACAAATCCTGAGGAGTCGTGGAGGCAAGGCCTACTCTTGGTGTGGAAATGAAAATGTTTTGAAATGTTCATGCACAGGTCTAGGATATTTATTGCATAAATATTTCTTTGTTCGTTCAGAGTCATTTGGCCCTATCGGAATCCCGTCTACGTCTATGACAATTAATTTATGTCTTTGTTAATCGTCTTCATCGACTTTCCCCAATGCTTTTTTTTTTTCAGCGTTTCAACACCGGTAATTTTGTCTCCATCCATCAATTCGTGTCTCTCAATCTTCATTATATCTGATATCAACCAACATAAATACGACCATCATGGCCAACATTAGCCTACATACTTCTCGCTTCAAAACACAAGATAATACATCATTTCCACTGCGCACTTCACTCACACAGCAGGAGGTTAGAACACACCGGCGATCTCAAAGGCCGCGAACGCGATTATCTCGTTGTGGGGACGGGATCGGGCTGATCCTGTTGGAGGGAAAGTTGATCGCGATAATGTTATCCTGTTGCGTTTAGACGTCTCAACTTAATCTGGATCGGCGCCTGATCGCGATCGCAACCGGGACGTCTAAACGGGGTATTAGGTGAGGTTTGGTTTGTTTAGGTTAGGTAAGGTTTGGTGTGGTTAGGTTAGGTTAGGTGAGGTTTGGTGTAGTTAGGTGAGGTGAGGTCAGGTTAAGTTAGTTCAGATGAAGTTAGGTGAGGTGAGGTTAGGTCAGGCTAGGTTAGGTGAGGCTTGGTGTGATTAGGTTAGGATAGGTGAGGTTAGGTTTAGTTAGGTTAGTTTTGATGGGGTTAAGTGAGACTTGGTTAGGTTAGTTTAGATGCGGTTAGGTTTGTTTTATTACAAATATTATAAAGACCAGTGACCGCACATTAAAATGAAGAAACCTACCCTACTGATGAGGGGCACAGCTAGACCCTACGCATAAATAATGAAAAGATAAGTATATACAGATTAGTGAAGCCCAGGATAACAGTCCCAAAACAGTCCATAGTCAGGATATAGAACATACTTCATAGTTTACTTATTTTGATAGTAAGCTTATTATCTCTACTAATGGAGACATACAAAAGGGTATCAACTGCCGAAATAGTCTTTGGTATTACCAGTTTATCTTTGAGGGGTTGATTTTTCAGTTCAAATATAATTTGTTTCATTTAGGGAATCAAGCATCGTGGTCATCAGCCCATAGTATTGGATGTGTGTCTAATTCGTTTGATAGTCAATGCTATCTGTAGTCACATGTGTATATTTTGTAATTAGGGCTAGAATTGGGAAGGAGGCTGCTGTGGCCTTAAGTAATGATCCCTCCGGGTATTTCTCTGGAATAGAAAAGGGGAAAGCACTTCTAGTTTGGCCTAGGAGAGATTAAAACACACCTCTTCTCAATTTGGCCTCGCGATGCTGAATGTCTCTCATTCCAACCCTCAGACTGTCTTTTTTTTGTCAGGACTGGGGATCTATCCCGAGACCTTCAGGACTGGATTCTCATTAGTCATTACGTACTCCTAAACTACGAAAGGTGATCCAACTTGTGAGATAATTCTGAAGAATAACAAATAAACCTGTAACTCGCTGGCGTCAGAAGACCTCACTTTCCTGTTAACAGACGTTGTTGAGGAATGCCTGTTTCTTATTGTTGTTGGATTGCCTTATGATATTTGGCAAGAATTACATCCAGAATTCCTACTTAACTACTGCTTTAGAAATTATAGTCTCGTCACCCCTAGTTTCAAGACCAAGAATGTGTAGAGTTAACAAACTTGTCTAAGAATTATGATAGAGAAATTCCATCGAGTTTCAAAGCCTGTAAGAGGACGGAAGATGTATCAAAGCGGTTAACGTCATTCTTATCTGGCAAGTTACCTCAGTCAGGCCTTCATTTTTTGGGTTAGTGTGAACACTGGTTGACACATTGGTGGCGCTTCGCCACTGCATTGTGAGGTGTGGTCATGGGTTAAAAGCACTGAAGCCATTTTTCAGTGTTGTCGTCGGCATGCGACCTAAGGGAAGACTGAAGCAACGGTGAGATGATACGCTACATGGAGATCTGAAGAACCAACACCTTCATCCTGACATGGCCTGAGACAGAAACAAATGGCGACAACGTATCCATATAGAGAAAGCCTGCAGCTAGGCGGGACAAACGCTAAGGAAGAGGAATAATAATAATAAGAAGATATTGTCACTTTCAGTCGGTCAACTCAATATAATTCTAATTAGTAGGATATGCGGCAAAAAATATATAACCTGAATATTGTGGGGTTTGAAGCCTTTTTTTTTCAGTGTTGCGTTAGTAAACAAGAGTTTAGTGCTTTTCAGTCGGTCAACACGAATGTACCCAAAAGAGCTGGGTTATGCCCTAATCCTGAAATAAATTACATGAGATTAATAAATACACTTTGATGACCAGTTTCGAACGTCAAGCGATCATCATCAGATCCATTACACTTAGGCTAGAAAATCTATGTTTGGAAATACAGGTGAAACTATTTACAATATGTACAATTATTTAGTTGCAGTATTGTTACTGCAACTGTCGGTGTATGCTAAATGCAGTATATATAATGTTAGGTGAAATGCTAAATGGTGATAGATATCCGGAGTTTGTTATTTGGAGTGATTATATGGTTGTAAAAATCAAATATGGTTAAACTGCAATATTACAGGCTACTACGTATCTGGTTGTCTTCCTTGCTGGAGCTACGCGCAGTTTTCGTGTGTTTTCACCTGTATTTTCAAACATAGATTGTATAGCCTAAGTGTAGCCTAATGGATCTGATGATGATCGCTTGACGATCGAAACTGGTCATCCTAGTATTTATTAATCTCATGTAATTTATTTCAGGATTAGGGCATAACCCATCTCTTTTGGGTACATTCGCGTTGCACGGCAAATATGTAGAAAGAGTGGCAACTCTTACTCATAAATACTACTGCAATACTACAATTTGTAGACTACTATTTTGCCACTGGGGAAATACCCCCATTTGCAAATATTATACATAATAATAATAATAATAATAATAATAATAATAATAATAATAATAATAATAAAGAAATACGAAAACTATGGGGATTAAAATGCGTGAGGATTTTGCCAGTTGTGATATCTTCCACGGGAGTTGTTCCAAAGACGTTGGCAATGGCTTTGGAGGAACTGAAAATGAAACACCTGATTGCCAGAATACAGAAGGCAGTGCTGCTGGATACGTGCCATATTGTTAGGTTATTTTTATCCCAGTAATAGGTTTACAGGGTACTTGATTAACAAATCCGTACCTTGTAAACTGAGTTGTACCATAATTATGAGAAATTAAAGATAATAATTATAATAATAATTGTCATATATGAAAAATCAACAAGGTTTGGAATGTTGTCGCTGGATGGTTTAGGTTGAAATGGTTCGTAAAAGACTTGATAGGTGGCAGACGCTATAGGAGAGAAATACTGTAAAACTATCGTTTCTTTTTGCAGTTCTCGTGTGTACTGACTAATAAAAGAACGAACCTTTCAATGATAAACTTGGAACTGTTGTCTGCGTGCAGCTCTCAATAACTAATTATTATTACTGAAATAACGTATTATTATTAGCGATTTAAGCCCACTAAGGAAAGCTTATGACTAGTGCTTCTGCGATGCTTCCTTTGATCTCCAATATCTCCTCAGTCCAGTCAATAACTTGTCCTTCCTCTCCTGTGTGAGGGGTGGTCGGGTCTTAATCACTTTGGGTGGTGGGGGCCAACAGTTAACACTATCCCAAAATTTGGAATGGTCAAGAATATCACAGTCTAAAAAGCCAGCGTTATTCAAGTCTTGTTTCACTTCATTATGCTACAAGCTGCCAGTCTTGTAGCCATTAATCAAGTTAAAGATCTTCTTGGTGATTTTATCGTTCCCCATCCGGAAGAGGTGCCCGAAGAATTTCAGTCGTCTCCGTCGCTTGATAGTGAGGGCTGGTTTCAACTGATGGAATAGTTCAGTAGTGGAGTACTAGGAGTTCTGCCCCACTTCAAAACCCCCCTTGCTCTACTACTAAGCCTCAGCCATGTTAAATATCTCTTGAACGCATGGTCCGATTTTGACAAATGAGGTATTGTTGGACTCGGGCTGACGTCCTCTTTGCTATGGACCACTCATTATATTTTTCAAAATTTTTTTGAAAATTTTTGTTTTCGAAAATAGGCGATAGTTTGAAAACCAAACAGGATAGAACGTTGTGCCATGGCTCAAACGAACAGTCTTTATGACCTTTATTTTTTGTAATAAAAAATTTTTATTTTTTATATTTTTTGAAAACACTCGAATTTTGAAAATCCTATATTTTGGAAACTAGGAACTCTACAAAAAAAATTGTTTAACGTAAATCAATGGTCCCTACCCCCTCTACCCCCAAAATAAATTTAAAGTCTCTAGAATGAAAACCTGCAGTAGTGTGGTAAGGACAGAGCTGCTTATAAAAGCAAGTGGTGAGCCCCTGCGACCTTGGAATGGAAGGAGCCATGCTAGGAGGGCGTGCTTGGATTCGTTTTTTTCGTCTCGTTGTGCTCTTTACGGGAATGTCGGTGTCGAAAAGGTGAAAATCTGGAAACACAGTCTTTTTGGGGTAAAAACGTGATTTTAGACTTTTTGCTATATCTCGCGAACCAATCATGCTAGAGGCATGTTCGACAGGTCCAAGGACTCGGGGTGACGTCCTCTCTGCTATGGACCACTCGTTATAATTTTTAATAAAATTGGAAACTCGATTTTGGGGTAAACACGTGTTTTTGTGATTTTGCCGATATCTCGTGAACCAATCATGCTAGAGGTGTGTTCGACGGGTCCAAGTACTCAGGGTGATGTCCTCTTTGCTATGGACTACTCATTGTAATTTTAAAAAAATTGGGAAACGCGATTTTGGGGGTAAACACGTGTTTTTTGTGATTTTTGCCGATATCTCACGAACCAATAACGCTAGAGGCGTGTACGAGGTGTCCTAGGACTCGGGCTAACGCCCCCTTTCAAATGTGGTAGATATTTTTTTTCCAAAAAGATAATTCACAAAGGGCCTAACGCCATACATGTTGAAAAAACGTTTTCTTTTTCTTTACCTGTTTATAATTTTCATGGAGCGTGGTGGTTGAGAGAGACGATACTGCTGGATGTGTGTGTTTCAACGAACCTGTCGCTGACCAAGGTGGCTGTGTTCAATAGATCAATCGCTATTTCGGCGGGTCGGTGTATGACAGAGCGAGGGTGCGTTTTTCCTGATATTTTACCTTTAACGTGTAAACGGGGATGAGAACTAGGTTCTATGTTGGTCGAAGCGAGTAGAGAAAATAAACTTGCCGACGAGCAGGAGGTGAATGTCATTTGAGCTTATTGGAAGGCTCCGATCTGACTTGACAATAGGTGCAATGGAAAAAATGACCAAGACGCTTGAAGGTGAAATAATCTGACCATCGTGGTGGCAGGGGAGTGTGAAAGGCATGCACACACATTTGTGAAACCACATGTAGGCTAAACCAGTGACATCCTGTCTTGCTTCGTACGTGACAAAATGCAAGTTCATGTGAAATTTGATCCGGCACAGGTGTTCGCCTGAGACGTTAGCTGCCCACGTGCACGATAAGAGAATGTTCAAAGCGTGGGAAAAAAAAAGATTATACATGCAATGTGATATATAAAGACACGTCGCTGACATTTCCACTCGCACTTATGTGACTACTTTTGAACACGCTACAGCGTTGTGTGAAACACTTGGCCTTGTTTAACAGTTTTGGTGTTGGTGGAAAATACTTATTCTTGTTGTGAGGTAGGTATATATTTATTCATTTATACATTTATTGATTTATATATAAATACATGCAATTATTTATTGATTAGGTAATTAATGATTTTATTTATTTATTTGTTTGCAGATAACCGGCATACCTTACATGTCAGAGGGAGAAGAAACTATTGCACTTTTGAGCCCACTAGAAGGGAAGAGTAACAAGTCACTGCAAGTAAAGGTGAGATGATTTTTTTTAAACTAACTTGTTTCATTTTTTTTGTTTTATGTTTTATTTTATGAAATGTATGTATTAACCTGAATTTAGGTATTTATAGCGGTTTATTTTATTTATTTTTAGAAACTTGGAAAGAATAGCCTTACCGCCGTAGCAGTCGCTGAAAAAAACCAGAAACGCACTAAAGCGAAACCACTGCCAAAGAGTGAACTGTTTAAAACTCAGGTAAGTCCAACTTAAAAATGCTATTCCATTTTACCACTACTGAAAACTCGTAGACAAAAAAAATTCATTACCTGTACATGACTGGGACAATGATTGCTTTCTTGATTAATGGCTATGTTGTTGTTGTTGACTGGGAAAAGTACAAGGCCATGTTGGATTTTCTAAAAATAAAATAATAAATTTAATTTATGGGTGGTTCCCTATGGACTCAACGAATATCCACAGGTTTGAACATGATAATGTGAACAAAATGACATGACATTCATTTTTGTTTATATATTGGTTAAAGGGAGGGTGGGGGAATGTAAATGACTGTAGCTTTATAAAAAAGAAAATAAGTACATGGGTTACTGTTTGTGCCAACATACAGTTTATTTTTAATGGTGTTTTGATATATTAATGCCAATTAACGTTAACGTTTTATTTACAAGTATTGATTGATTGATTGATTGATTGAGTGATGGGTTATTTTGTTTGCTTTTAGGTGTCGTCATGTGCCATTAACGTAATGAACAGACAGTGAACAAGCATGCATTATGCTTTAAAGTACTCTGTGCAATGTTAATAACTTACAATAAGAAAACGTTTTATTATAACACATGGCGTTAGTACCAAATACAACAAGTGAGCAAGTTGGTTTACCACGTGGGTTAAATTTAAAATCAGAACATGATCGATGGTTAACATTTGAATCCTGGCCTGTAGGCTTTTTGTCGACGCATGAACTTGCAAAAGCCGGTTTTTTTTACTTGAACCGAGGAGATGTGGTGCGCTGTGTGTTTTGTCGTATTGAACTTTCACACTGGGAAGAAGGGGATGATCCCTTTAGAGACCATTTGCGATGGTCTCCTCACTGTCCTTACATGCTTGGAAAGCAAGTGGGTAACCTACCCGTGCATTCATTTTACCGAACCACAAGGCCTATGGCCGCTACTTACGTTGCTGAATCACAAATAAATAATAATAATGATGTATTACCAGCCAACGGTAGTGTCGATATATGTGGTCCATATGCCATAGACAGTGTTGAATTGGCGTGTGCTTTTGAAAAATTGGGAGTTTGCAAGACTAAAGCACTAGCACACCCAGAGTACAGCTCTGTTGAAAAACGTTTCGAATCTTATAAAAATGTTTGGCCATTAATATTAAAACACCTTACCAAACAGCTAAGTGAAGCTGGATTTTTTTATACTGGTGAAGGGGATAAAACAATATGTTTTTATTGTGGATTTGCTTTAAAGGATTGGCAAATGACTGATGACCCTTTTGTGCAACACGCTCGTTGGTTACCAAACTGTAAATACATGGTGTTGCTTAAAGGTCAGGAATTTGTGAACACTATTCGTAAAGAAAAAGTGATTGCAGCACAAGACATAAAAGTGCCTTTAGAGTTAGAGCACGTGGAGCAAATACATAAGGCTGAAAGAAAAGACTTGTCTCACGAACAGATACAAAAGTGTGACCAACAATTATGTAAAATTTGTTATCAAGATGAACTAGGTGTTGTATTTTTACCCTGTGGACACATGATAGCCTGTGTCAAGTGTGCATTAGAACTTAACACTTGTGCTATATGCAGAAAAGTAGTATCTGCAACAGTTAGGGCATTTCTTGCATAACTAGTATAATTTATTCGCCATGGATAGTGCAAAATCCCTAATTGCACAATATTATTAAAGCTGTTTTAGAGTGTAATAGATATGCTTTTGTTTTGTTTATAGACTACTACAATGAATGTTTTGAATGCTGTGGGACAATCATGTGGCTTAGAGACAAAGAAGCTCAGCGAATTGCCAATGCATATTCCATTCCGCATTATCAAGATTCGGAAATTGAAAACAGCATATGGTGATCGTGTACTTTGTGTATGTGAAAACTTTGAGACATTTCTGCCTATACGGTTTAATGATATGTCGGAGAGTGTTTTTGATGAAGTCAATAATGCTGTGCAACCTGTACACTTAATTTATGAAGGTTTTAAAAACAATAGGTGCATGGTTCGTTTTAATTAAATAAATAAATAATGTGAAATAATAATGGAAATTATAAGTAATGACAATATACTGAAAAAGAAAGAAAATATGTGCATAGAATAGTAATGTTTTAGTGTTTAGTGTTGTCTTTAAAAATATTATGATGAAACCAAAAAAAATGTATATAAAGTTTGTAAATAAATGCAAAATGATGTTACAATGCTGTTTTATTTTATACAAAGTTAGTATATTTAACATTGCAGAGTATACATGATTATGACAATAAATGCATACTGAATACAAGCCTTTCTCACATTACAATAGTCTGTTATAGTTTTAAACACAAGGCTTGTTGTAGATCATTTTATAGCAATGTCCCTTTAATGTTGTTTTCGAAAAGTGGGGAAGCCACAATGGTTGTATTGACATAAAAACCTTATGGTTATTACTATTTAGTCACTTTGATCCCCTTGCAGATCAACAGCAGATGACCTAGTTGTTCCACTCTTTAAAACGACAACAACAACACTACCTCTTGCATAGTTTGTGATGTTGATGGCTCTTGCGACGTGGAAGATGGATTAAAAATAACTTTGAGAACAGGGGTTAAACGTTGATCATTAAACAATGCACTATTTTGAGTAGCAATATGGTTTTCTTGATTTTTTGTCGACGGCAACTGTGTTTCATGCGGTACACTACATTGATGATCACTGACACTTAAAACCTCACTATTTTTACTTTTTAGGTCACCACGACAATGTTTGGAACGTTGCTTTGAACAACGCCAAATAACAGTTCCATTTTTATTGGTTCGTTTCACAATATATGAATATCCTTTATAGTATGCGTAAGGCTTACCATACCTAGTCACTGATACTTCCATATCAACTGTCGAGCATAGACTAAGCTCTAGTAAAGTCAACTTGGTAATAAGAATACTAGTTTAATGTGAGAGCAAATATGGATCCAAAGAGTTCAGGTAAAAGTGAAAGCAAATAAGCAAATATTAGAAACAAGAGTTGGGGTGAAAGTGGTCGCAAAGTGGTAGACCCATTACACAATAATTTCAGCACGACGAAGCTCTTGTTCAATTTCTTTGATTTCCCAATCGTGACCAGTATGGCCAGATTGACGTGAGGCATGCAACAACTGTAGCCGCTGGACGAGCTTATTGGGATTGTGCCAGTATACAAATTTAACAAATGGATTTTTAGGTGTAAACAAAGCATTACCATTATCATGATCATTATCATCATCGTCATTATCATCATTATGATCACCATTATCATCATGACCATCATCACTGTTACTATATAGTCCTTTTTGATCCTCTTGCAATACCACTTTATTTATAGTCTGAGTTGATTTTGACAGTGTTGAAGGTTTCTTGGACGTTGACAACTGTCCTAACATGACGTTTTGAGGACATGATAAGTCCTTTTGAACAAACACTGTACTATCTTTAGCCGCAATATCGTTTTCTTGAACTTGCTTTTTAGCATTTTGATAATTGTTTGTAAACAGTAAGCGTGGTTCGTTTCGAGCACTACATTGATGAACACTCACACTTAAAACCTTTCCATTTTTACTTTTCAGATTGCCTCGACATTTTGTTGACCTTTCTTTTGAGCATCGCCAGAATATTATTCCATTCACATTCTGGCGATTATAGTTATAGGAGTAGCCTTGATAGAGTGCACGTAGCCTACCTTTGTTGGTTGTAATAAGTTCCATAGTAGTAACTGACCTGTCAGTACGATGTTCACACTACAAAGGTTACAACTGTTTTGCTGATGGAGTGACCTACTATAAGCTTATATATTGGCTTATGTGTTGGCTTTTTGTGTTGGCTTTTCGTGTTGGCTTTTGTGTTGGCTTATGTGTTGGCTTTTTGTGTTGGCTTTTTGTGTTGGCTTTTCATGTTGGCTTTTCGTGTTGGCTTATGTGTTGGCTTTTCGTGTTGGCTTTTGTGTTGGCTTATGTGTTGGCTTTTTGTGTTGGCTTTTTGTGTTGGCTTTTCGTGTTGGCTTATGTGTTGGCTTTTTGTGTTGGCTTTTTGTGTTGGCTTTTCGTGTTGGCTTTTGTGTTGGCTTATGTGTTGGCTTTTTGTGTTGGCTTTTTGTGTTGGCTTTTCATGTTGGCTTTTCGTGTTGGCTTTTCGTGTTGGCTTTTCGTGTTGGCATTTCGTGTTGGCTTTTGTGTTGGCTTTTCGTGTTGGCTTTTCGTGTTGGCATTTCGTGTTGGCTTTTCGTGTTGGCTTTTTTTGTATTGGCCTTTCGTGTTGGATTTTTGTATTGGCTTTTCGTGTTGGCTTTTTGTGTTGGCTTTAGTATTGGCTTTTGTATTGGCTTATTTGACAAGTTATTTGTGTCAATGTATTTAGTGGATTTTTTCTTGGTGTTGGAAAGTAGTTGAAAGAGAGGGAATATTTAAAGACTTAACCTCAGCTCACTAACCTAACCTAACCTTTCAACTCTCAGATGTTAATTAAATTCTGTGCATTGTCGAGTTGGAGCCCAAGACCTCAGGGGTAAAAAAAACAATTATTTTTGACGACTTATTTTGGTAACTTATTTTAATGGCTAACCTAACTTTACCTAACCTAACCTAACCTAACCTAACCTCAGCTCACTTTGGATATTACTAGTAAGTGTTCATATCCTCTGCTAGGTAGCATGCTAGTAGTACAGGTAGTGCTCATATTTACCGCTAGATAGCGGAAACATACTTTGCATGTTGCATGTGACACTTGTGAAGTTTAACCACATGCAAGACGTGCTTGTATAAGTTCTCTATTTAAACTCAATATACAATTAACCACTAAATGTTCAGAACTAACATGTATAGCCATGTTTAGGGTATATAGGAGACCCTTAGCAAGAAAGGCTGTCTAACCCACGAGTGTACAGCCTTGTCATACGCAGTAAGCCCCTGTTGGCAGAAAACAACAACAACAACAATTTGAGAAAGCCAACAGGGGCTTACTGCGTATGACAAGGCTGTACACTCGTGGGTTAGACAGCCTTTCTTGCTAAGGGTCTCCTATATACCCTAAACATGGCTATACATGTTAGTTCTGAACATTTAGTGGTTAATTGTATATTGAGTTTAAATAGAGAACTTATACAAGCACGTCTTGCATGTGGTTAAACTTCACAAGTGTCACATGCAACATGCAAAGTATGTTTCCGCTATCTAGCGGTAAATATGAGCACTACCTGTACTACTAGCATGCTACCTAGCAGAGGATATGAACACTTACTAGTAATATCCAAAGTGAGCTGAGGTTAGGTTAGGTTAGGTTAGGTTAGGTAAAGTTAGGTTAGCCATTAAAATAAGTTACCAAAATAAGTCGTCAAAAATAATTGTTTTTTTTACCCCTGAGGTCTTGGGCTCCAACTCGACAATGCACAGAATTTAATTAACATCTGAGAGTTGAAAGGTTAGGTTAGGTTAGTGAGCTGAGGTTAAGTCTTTAAATATTCCCTCTCTTTCAACTACTTTCCAACACCAAGAAAAAATCCACTAAATACATTGACACAAATAACTTGTCAAATAAGCCAATACAAAAGCCAATACTAAAGCCAACACAAAAAGCCAACACGAAAAGCCAATACAAAAATCCAACACGAAAGGCCAATACAAAAAAGCCAACACGAAAAGCCAACACGAAATGCCAACACGAAAAGCCAACACGAAAAGCCAACACAAAAGCCAACACGAAATGCCAACACGAAAAGCCAACACGAAAAGCCAACACGAAAAGCCAACATGAAAAGCCAACACAAAAAGCCAACACAAAAAGCCAACACATAAGCCAACACAAAAGCCAACACGAAAAGCCAACACAAAAAGCCAACACAAAAAGCCAACACATAAGCCAACACGAAAAGCCAACACAAAAAGCCAACACAAAAAGCCAACACATAAGCCAACACAAAAGCCAACACGAAAAGCCAACACATAAGCCAACACGAAAAGCCAACATGAAAAGCCAACACAAAAAGCCAACACAAAAAGCCAACACATAAGCCAACACAAAAGCCAACACGAAAAGCCAACACAAAAAGCCAACACATAAGCCAATATATAAGCTTATAGTAGGTCACTCCATCAGCAAAACAGTTGTAACCTTTGTAGTGTGAACATCGTACTGACAGGTCAGTTACTACTATGGAACTTATTACAACCAACAAAGGTAGGCTACGTGCACTCTATCAAGGCTACTCCTATAACTATAATCGCCAGAATGTGAATGGAATAATATTCTGGCGATGCTCAAAAGAAAGGTCAACAAAATGTCGAGGCAATCTGAAAAGTAAAAATGGAAAGGTTTTAAGTGTGAGTGTTCATCAATGTAGTGCTCGAAACGAACCACGCTTACTGTTTACAAACAATTATCAAAATGCTAAAAAGCAAGTTCAAGAAAACGATATTGCGGCTAAAGATAGTACAGTGTTTGTTCAAAAGGACTTATCATGTCCTCAAAACGTCATGTTAGGACAGTTGTCAACGTCCAAGAAACCTTCAACACTGTCAAAATCAACTCAGACTATAAATAAAGTGGTATTGCAAGAGGATCAAAAAGGACTATATAGTAACAGTGATGATGGTCATGATGATAATGGTGATCATAATGATGATAATGACGATGATGATAATGATCATGATAATGGTAATGCTTTGTTTACACCTAAAAATCCATTTGTTAAATTTGTATACTGGCACAATCCCAATAAGCTCGTCCAGCGGCTACAGTTGTTGCATGCCTCACGTCAATCTGGCCATACTGGTCACGATTGGGAAATCAAAGAAATTGAACAAGAGCTTCGTCGTGCTGAAATTATTGTGTAATGGGTCTACCACTTTGCGACCACTTTCACCCCAACTCTTGTTTCTAATATTTGCTTATTTGCTTTCACTTTTACCTGAACTCTTTGGATCCATATTTGCTCTCACATTAAACTAGTATTCTTATTACCAAGTTGACTTTACTAGAGCTTAGTCTATGCTCGACAGTTGATATGGAAGTATCAGTGACTAGGTATGGTAAGCCTTACGCATACTATAAAGGATATTCATATATTGTGAAACGAACCAATAAAAATGGAACTGTTATTTGGCGTTGTTCAAAGCAACGTTCCAAACATTGTCGTGGTGACCTAAAAAGTAAAAATAGTGAGGTTTTAAGTGTCAGTGATCATCAATGTAGTGTACCGCATGAAACACAGTTGCCGTCGACAAAAAATCAAGAAAACCATATTGCTACTCAAAATAGTGCATTGTTTAATGATCAACGTTTAACCCCTGTTCTCAAAGTTATTTTTAATCCATCTTCCACGTCGCAAGAGCCATCAACATCACAAACTATGCAAGAGGTAGTGTTGTTGTTGTCGTTTTAAAGAGTGGAACAACTAGGTCATCTGCTGTTGATCTGCAAGGGGATCAAAGTGACTAAATAGTAATAACCATAAGGTTTTTATGTCAATACAACCATTGTGGCTTCCCCACTTTTCGAAAACAACATTAAAGGGACATTGCTATAAAATGATCTACAACAAGCCTTGTGTTTAAAACTATAACAGACTATTGTAATGTGAGAAAGGCTTGTATTCAGTATGCATTTATTGTCATAATCATGTATACTCTGCAATGTTAAATATACTAACTTTGTATAAAATAAAACAGCATTGTAACATCATTTTGCATTTATTTACAAACTTTATATACATTTTTTTTGGTTTCATCATAATATTTTTAAAGACAACACTAAACACTAAAACATTACTATTCTATGCACATATTTTCTTTCTTTTTCAGTATATTGTCATTACTTATAATTTCCATTATTATTTCACATTATTTATTTATTTAATTAAAACGAACCATGCACCTATTGTTTTTAAAACCTTCATAAATTAAGTGTACAGGTTGCACAGCATTATTGACTTCATCAAAAACACTCTCCGACATATCATTAAACCGTATAGGCAGAAATGTCTCAAAGTTTTCACATACACAAAGTACACGATCACCATATGCTGTTTTCAATTTCCGAATCTTGATAATGCGGAATGGAATATGCATTGGCAATTCGCTGAGCTTCTTTGTCTCTAAGCCACATGATTGTCCCACAGCATTCAAAACATTCATTGTAGTAGTCTATAAACAAAACAAAAGCATATCTATTACACTCTAAAACAGCTTTAATAATATTGTGCAATTAGGGATTTTGCACTATCCATGGCGAATAAATTATACTAGTTATGCAAGAAATGCCCTAACTGTTGCAGATACTACTTTTCTGCATATAGCACAAGTGTTAAGTTCTAATGCACACTTGACACAGGCTATCATGTGTCCACAGGGTAAAAATACAACACCTAGTTCATCTTGATAACAAATTTTACATAATTGTTGGTCACACTTTTGTATCTGTTCGTGAGACAAGTCTTTTCTTTCAGCCTTATGTATTTGCTCCACGTGCTCTAACTCTAAAGGCACTTTTATGTCTTGTGCTGCAATCACTTTTTCTTTACGAATAGTGTTCACAAATTCCTGACCTTTAAGCAACACCATGTATTTACAGTTTGGTAACCAACGAGCGTGTTGCACAAAAGGGTCATCAGTCATTTGCCAATCCTTTAAAGCAAATCCACAATAAAAACATATTGTTTTATCCCCTTCACCAGTATAAAAAAATCCAGCTTCACTTAGCTGTTTGGTAAGGTGTTTTAATATTAATGGCCAAACATTTTTATAAGATTCGAAACGTTTTTCAACAGAGCTGTACTCTGGGTGTGCTAGTGCTTTAGTCTTGCAAACTCCCAATTTTTCAAAAGCACACGCCAATTCAACACTGTCTATGGCATATGGACCACATATATCGACACTACCGTTGGCTGGTAATACATCATTATTATTATTTATTTGTGATTCAGCAACGTAAGTAGCGGCCATAGGCCTTGTGGTTCGGTAAAATGAATGCACGGGTAGGTTACCCACTTGCTTTCCAAGCATGTAAGGACAGTGAGGAGACCATCGCAAATGGTCTCTAAAGGGATCATCCCCTTCTTCCCAGTGTGAAAGTTCAATACGACAAAACACACAGCGCACCACATCTCCTCGGTTCAAGTAAAAAAAACCGGCTTTTGCAAGTTCATGCGTCGACAAAAAGCCTACAGGCCAGGATTCAAATGTTAACCATCGATCATGTTCTGATTTTAAATTTAACCCACGTGGTAAACCAACTTGCTCACTTGTTGTATTTGGTACTAACGCCATGTGTTATAATAAAACGTTTTCTTATTGTAAGTTATTAACATTGCACAGAGTACTTTAAAGCATAATGCATGCTTGTTCACTGTCTGTTCATTACGTTAATGGCACATGACGACACCTAAAAGCAAACAAAATAACCCATCACTCAATCAATCAATCAATCAATCAATACTTGTAAATAAAACGTTAACGTTAATTGGCATTAATATATCAAAACACCATTAAAAATAAACTGTATGTTGGCACAAACAGTAACCCATGTACTTATTTTCTTTTTTATAAAGCTACAGTCATTTACATTCCCCCACCCTCCCTTTAACCAATATATAAACAAAAATGAATGTCATGTCATTTTGTTCACATTATCATGTTCAAACCTGTGGATATTCGTTGAGTCCATAGGGAACCACCCATAAATTAAATTTATTATTTTATTTTTAGAAAATCCAACATGGCCTTGTACTTTTCCCAGTCAACAACAACAACATAGCCATTAATCAAGAAAGCAATCATTGTCCCAGTCATGTACAGGTAATGAATTTTTTTTGTCTACGAGTTTTCAGTAGTGGTAAAATGGAATAGCATTTTTAAGTTGGACTTACCTGAGTTTTAAACAGTTCACTCTTTGGCAGTGGTTTCGCTTTAGTGCGTTTCTGGTTTTTTTCAGCGACTGCTACGGCGGTAAGGCTATTCTTTCCAAGTTTCTAAAAATAAATAAAATAAACCGCTATAAATACCTAAATTCAGGTTAATACATACATTTCATAAAATAAAACATAAAACAAAAAAAATGAAACAAGTTAGTTTAAAAAAAATCATCTCACCTTTACTTGCAGTGACTTGTTACTCTTCCCTTCTAGTGGGCTCAAAAGTGCAATAGTTTCTTCTCCCTCTGACATGTAAGGTATGCCGGTTATCTGCAAACAAATAAATAAATAAAATCATTAATTACCTAATCAATAAATAATTGCATGTATTTATATATAAATCAATAAATGTATAAATGAATAAATATATACCTACCTCACAACAAGAATAAGTATTTTCCACCAACACCAAAACTGTTAAACAAGGCCAAGTGTTTCACACAACGCTGTAGCGTGTTCAAAAGTAGTCACATAAGTGCGAGTGGAAATGTCAGCGACGTGTCTTTATATATCACATTGCATGTATAATCTTTTTTTTTCCCACGCTTTGAACATTCTCTTATCGTGCACGTGGGCAGCTAACGTCTCAGGCGAACACCTGTGCCGGATCAAATTTCACATGAACTTGCATTTTGTCACGTACGAAGCAAGACAGGATGTCACTGGTTTAGCCTACATGTGGTTTCACAAATGTGTGTGCATGCCTTTCACACTCCCCTGCCACCACGATGGTCAGATTATTTCACCTTCAAGCGTCTTGGTCATTTTTTCCATTGCACCTATTGTCAAGTCAGATCGGAGCCTTCCAATAAGCTCAAATGACATTCACCTCCTGCTCGTCGGCAAGTTTATTTTCTCTACTCGCTTCGACCAACATAGAACCTAGTTCTCATCCCCGTTTACACGTTAAAGGTAAAATATCAGGAAAAACGCACCCTCGCTCTGTCATACACCGACCCGCCGAAATAGCGATTGATCTATTGAACACAGCCACCTTGGTCAGCGACAGGTTCGTTGAAACACACACATCCAGCAGTATCGTCTCTCTCAACCACCACGCTCCATGAAAATTATAAACAGGTAAAGAAAAAGAAAACGTTTTTTCAACATGTATGGCGTTAGGCCCTTTGTGAATTATCTTTTTGGAAAAAAAATATCTACCACATTTGAAAGGGGGCGTTAGCCCGAGTCCTAGGACACCTCGTACACGCCTCTAGCGTTATTGGTTCGTGAGATATCGGCAAAAATCACAAAAAACACGTGTTTACCCCCAAAATCGCGTTTCCCAATTTTTTTAAAATTACAATGAGTAGTCCATAGCAAAGAGGACATCACCCTGAGTACTTGGACCCGTCGAACACACCTCTAGCATGATTGGTTCACGAGATATCGGCAAAATCACAAAAACACGTGTTTACCCCAAAATCGAGTTTCCAATTTTATTAAAAATTATAACGAGTGGTCCATAGCAGAGAGGACGTCACCCCGAGTCCTTGGACCTGTCGAACATGCCTCTAGCATGATTGGTTCGCGAGATATAGCAAAAAGTCTAAAATCACGTTTTTACCCCAAAAAGACTGTGTTTCCAGATTTTCACCTTTTCGACACCGACATTCCCGTAAAGAGCACAACGAGACGAAAAAAACGAATCCAAGCACGCCCTCCTAGCATGGCTCCTTCCATTCCAAGGTCGCAGGGGCTCACCACTTGCTTTTATAAGCAGCTCTGTCCTTACCACACTACTGCAGGTTTTCATTCTAGAGACTTTAAATTTATTTTGGGGGTAGAGGGGGTAGGGACCATTGATTTACGTTAAACAATTTTTTTTGTAGAGTTCCTAGTTTCCAAAATATAGGATTTTCAAAATTCGAGTGTTTTCAAAAAATATAAAAAATAAAAATTTTTTATTACAAAAAATAAAGGTCATAAAGACTGTTCGTTTGAGCCATGGCACAACGTTCTATCCTGTTTGGTTTTCAAACTATCGCCTATTTTCGAAAACAAAAATTTTCAAAAAAATTTTGAAAAATATAATGAGTGGTCCATAGCAAAGAGGACGTCAGCCCGAGTCCAACAATACCTCATTTGTCAAAATCGGACCATGCGTTCAAGAGATATTTAACATGGCTGAGGCTTAGTAGTAGAGCAAGGGGGGTTTTGAAGTGGGGCAGAACTCCTAGTACTCCACTACTTAGTTCTATGTTTGCTTTAAATCGATAAGAGCCATCTGGGAGCAATCTTGGTCCATGAATGTTTCGAAGGATACGTCTCTCGACTTTCTCCAATTCATCCATATTGCATTTCTTGTTCATCACTTACATCATAACTTAATAAAGTAGTGTAAACAATTCAGTTTCAGTCAAGAATTTTTCAAATCCATTCAAAAATGTTTACCCTCATTAACCGAGAATGTTAGTCCCTTTCATTCAAGAATAATTTTGACTGTCTCTAATGATGACTTGTCTTGTTCCAGGGAAGAGCTTCACGCTCACTATCACGGTCAACACATCACCCCCACAAGTCACCACTTACAACAAGGCCATCAAGGTTACTGTGGACGGGCCTCGGGAACCGCGCTCCAAAGCCCGTAAGTACTATCCTCTATGGCACTCTCTTAATAATAATAATAATAATAATATCGTATGGCCTCAGCTGCCGGCTGCAAGCTTTGTTATTTGACACCCAGAGGGCAGTTTGCATGTCGAATATTTTGTTGTTGTTCCTTGAAGCACTATGAAAGTCAAGGAGGTTAGATATCTAAGCTCCTTGACACTATAGCGCTTTCTAGTAGAGAAATGAGGAACTTTGTGTTGGTGGAAAATACCGAGATTAATTTTGGCATTATGAACACGGCCTACTGAATTCAAATTGGTTCTTTAACATGCCAACATCGTATGATATGCGTATCGTGATTTTTGCCGCTTTTCAAAAATCACTTACCACGGCCAGGAGCGAACCTGCAAACTTGGGGGTTAGTAGACCGGCACTATAACCACTCACACACCGTGGCAAGCTATGGCACTCTACTGACTGGCGCTGGGTCATTTTGACCCATGGTGTGTCACTCCTTTCTGTCATAGTCGTAGGGGCGTGGTGGCTCAGCGGTCTAGCTGTATGCCTCTCACCAAGGCGATCCGGGTTCGATTCCCGGTCAATGCATGTGAGATTTTCGAAGTGAAATGCCATGTCCTGTGGTTCGGATTCCACGTAAAAAGGAGGTCCCGTGGCTCATAATCACAAGATTTACGGTCACGTAAAACTACAATCTTCCTTCCTTTTCCTGTCGTAGTCGTGCCGATTTTAATGAAGAAATTATACACCTGGTGTCTTCCTATGAACTATTCCCAATATAAAATGAGGTTTATTTGTATTTTTCAAGTTTATCGTGCAGAAAAGTGACCATCATTTTCGTAACAGTATAATTGGCCTTGATAGTGGCGGAAAGCAGTCATCTCGATTTTTTTGAACAAAGGAGCTGATGACGAAGGTGCCCCTTGACCCTAAACATGGATCAACAAGAACGTGAGCTAAGTTATTATGCTATACCAAAATAGTTGGATTCACACCCTTATTTTTACGACTAACGTAAGCCGAAAATTGTCACGCGAGGACTGGCGCCATGGGTAAATCTGACCCAACCATAAATAATATAGAAATAACTTGAGTGTTCCGAAAGCTATGGGCATGTTTCTTTCGGAGGGTGAAGTTCAAGGCTAGGAAGGAAGGTACAGTAAGCGACAGGAAATAAGGGCTGACTAAAACGAAGATTTAGAGCATTATTAAAGCCTCGGGTCAAAAATACCCATGCGCCAGTCCTCGCTGGGTAAACTGTAAACCAACGATGCTTGCAAATAACTGTGCCGCGCGAGCCAGAGAGTATACAGGTACACAGTTATATGGCTACACCTCTACCTTACTACTCATTCAGTATACTCTACAAATGCTTGTTGCTGTTGTTGCTTATTTTATGAGATTAGCGGCTTCGGTGACGTAGTTGGTAGCATGCTGAACAGCTAGGCCCAAGGTCACGGGTTCAAACCCGGCCGAAGTCGTCGGATTTTTTAAGAGCGTTAAAAATCCTTCAGTATGCCTTCCTTCGGAGGGGAAGTAAAGCCGGCGGTCTCTTTTCATAGATTTATGGCATGTAAAAGATCCTTCCACAGACTAAACTTGTGTGGAGCTAAATTTCTAGGTTAGATTTCGTTGGAACGCTCTATTAAAGTTTTAGCGTTCACCATTAGGTATCATTTACATCTGGTAGTGAAAGTTGGAACTACTTGAAATTGAAAGGAACGTGTAGCTCACCCTCTGGGTATCTGCTGGAAGCAGCTACAGACTCTGGCGAGCCGAACATGTCCTCGGACACTCCCGGCACTAAAAGCCATACGATAAATAAATAATAATTTCATCTCATCCACCGATGTATAACGGCTAAGGCATCACCTTTTCTTCTCTCTGCTTCATAACAATGGCATACATCTTGCTGTCCGACGCACCACGGATCGATTCCCGACGGACTCGAGAATTGATGGAGCACATGACGTGAATTCATCACAGCTTGTGGCAAACAAATCGCTATTCTCTATACCTGTCTGGGGATGGGAACAGACCTCTCCGTGGCGCTCTGGTCTCCAGCCTGCTTGGGCTCTACGCTGCTTGGGACAATAATCTAATCACCGGAAGTCAAGCCCTCACAATCTCACCATACGACAAATTAGTGGCACTCAATGTCTTACGTTACGTTGGCAGGCCTGCCTAGTGTCTTGTGTATTCACAGCATAACCTTTGCCTGTATCACCGATGCAACATTATTACTACCATTATACAGGTGTTTCAGGAGGAATAGTAAATATTTTAGGAGGTGGTAGTAGAGATGAATTGCAATAAAAAATCCATGTGTGTATCCCCCTAATAACTTCTAAACGGCTGGAGCGATTTCAATGAAACAAATTTTATTACGTATCACCAATCCAACATGGTGGCTGTGTGAAATATTTTACCGCATTCTTTACAGGGTGTTTCAGGAGGAATAGTAAATATTTTAGGAGGTGATAGTTTAGATGAATTGCAATAAAAATCCATATAGCATGTGTCCCATTTGTATTGCATACCGAGATACAGACGTTGGTATGTAACCAGAGCAGTTGTCGTTTGATGTGTTGGTACACGTAGACTTTCTGCACGTATCGGTGTTCCATGTACAAGAGTTAGGCGGATATTACGTATGCACGAGCTGCATCCGTGCCATTACCAGCCCGTTAAACACCTTCGAGCAGGAGATGCAGATAGACGATTGGAATTTTGTCATTGGATACGTGCAAATCGCTGAGTAATCCCATTTGTAATCTTCACTGATGAAGCCACGTTCACTCGTGACGGCATCAATAACACTCGTAATGACCAGCAATGGTCAGAAGAAAACCCACATGCAATTGTGGACAAACATTTTCAGGAACGCTTCTCTGTAAATGTGTGGTATGGGTTGATTGACAATCAGCTGATTGGGCCTGTTGTGTTAACGCATCGTCTAACAGGACTCCATTATCTACACTTTCTTGGAAATGAACTTCCAGCATTATTGGAAGAAATTCATTTGTCTACAAGAATGCGTATGTTCTTCCAGCATGACGGGGCTCGTGCACATTCTAATCGTCTGGTGATACAACATCTAAACCTAACATTCCCCGGAAGATGGACAGGGAGATATGGGCACGTTTCTTGGCCACCAAGGTCCCCGGACCTTACCCTTTTGGATTTTTGCCTGTGGGGATGGTTGAAAAGTGAGGTCTAAAAGGAAAAAGTTAACACAAGAGCAGAGTTGGTCGTTCGGATTATGCATGGTGCAGCCCTCATTAAAGAACGCCAAGACACCCTCCGATGAGCTACAGTACACGGGATGAGAAGTGCAAAATGCATTGGTGGCCAAATTTTTGAAACTATTGAAACGTTGAACGTCCTCATTTGCCTTGGATTGTCATTTGTTTGGGTTAAACACTACCAGCTGTAACTTATATCTGTACGCAATACAAATGGGACACATGGTATATGGAATTTTTTATTGCAATACGTATATCCTCATCATTCATCTTCATTTCCCCTTTTCCAGTTGACACTGGGTGGGGAGCAAATAAGGTTCCTCTCCACTTTGCTCTGTCGTTCCACCATTCCTCCTCCGACACAGTGTTCCAATCCAGGTTCCGTTTTCTAATACTATTCTCCACCGAGTCCATCCAACGCATTCTTGGTCTTCCTCGTCCTCTCTTCCCAGTCATCCGTCATTCCAGTGCTCGTCTTGCTAGCCTTACTTCATTCATCCGTTTGACATGTCCAAACCATCTCAATCTGTTTTGCTCCAGTTTGCCATTTAGTTTCTGTACTCCCAGTTCTTTCCGTATATCTTCATTTCTAACTCTGTCCCTCCTCGTTTTCTGGACCATACTTCTCAGGAATCTCATCTCAGCTGCTTGTACTCTGCTCTCATCCCTCTTAGTCATTGTCCAAGTTTCTGCTGCTCATGTCATTATAGGAACATAATATGCTTTGTACATAACTTCTTTAGCCTTAATTGGAATATCCTTGTTCCATACTAGTCCCCGTACCTGTTGGTAGAAAGCACTCCCGAGTTGTATTCTTCTGCTATTTTCCAAATCTAGTCTTCCATCTTCAGTCAGTTCACTTCCCAAGTATTTGAAGTGTTTCACCACTTCCAATTCCTTATCTTTGATTACTTTGATTACTCCTTTTCCTTCTTTCTTATCTCTACTCATCACCACTGTTTTACTCTTCTCCACATTTATCTTCAATCCCAATTGCTCAATCTTTTCATTTATTACGTCTATCCTACCACCTCTTAAAATATTTACTATTCCTCCTGAAGCACCCTGTATAATAAATCCTGAAGATTAAACACCTTAAGTCAATATTAATTAATACTTCTTATTGTACCGGTTTCGGCCACATTGTGGTCTTCCTCAGCGCAAATAATAATAATAATAAGAATAGAAAAGCAAGACTTACAGTACATGAAAATTTTACCATTAAAGAAGGTTATTCTCGAAACTATTTCTAAGAAATTAATCGTCTAAAAACTAAAAAACACAGAACATACAGTAAAAGCGGCTTCGGTGGCGTAGTTGGTAGCTTGCTGAGCTTCTATGCCCAAGGTTGCGGGATCAAACCTGGCCGAAGTCGTCGGATTTTTTAACATCGTTAAAAATCCCTCACTATGACTTTCTTTGGAGGGGAAGTACAGTAAAGCCGGCGGTCCCATGTCATAGATATATGGAATGAAACAGAACCTTCCACTAACTACACTTGTGTGAAGCCAAAACTTGTAGGTTAGAATTGATTAGTTCTAACGTTCGCCGCCAGGTCCTGACTGCGAGGATGCCATCTAGTAGTCAAGTCCGCAAGCAGGTGTCGTGGACGGTAGCATTTGGTGGAAAAAGTAGGAACTACTTGAAATTATTGTCTGCAGTCCTTACTTGAATTAAAACAGATAACACACACTAATACAGTCTTCACAATTAACACCGGTTATCAGACAGATTCTACACTCACTCAAAATACACGGGGCTAAATGACCACGTTGTCGCAGCCCCTAAACTAAGGAACCAACCAACCAACCTACAATATGATTTTAAAACCCAGATATGTTACAAAAGTATGTTAAATACGAAAGAAAACCAGCTCGAAGAAGGAACAGTGATCTGGAAAGAAGCTTAAGATAGACGTGAGAAACAAATTCTAGAAAGTCATAAAGGAAAGAATTCATGATGAATATTAATAAACGTAAAACAAAAATATTGGAATGCTGCCGAAATAAATCAGAAACCTCTATGGACATCAAATTGGCAGGTGAAAAACTAAATGAAGTAGGAGACTTCTGTAACTTAGGAAGCAAAGTAACCAGTGATGGACGAAGCAAAGAGGATATAAAAAGTAGGTTAGCTCAGACAAGGAAAGCATTTCTACAGAAAAGGAATCTGTTGACATCGAATATAGATTTAGGTATTAGGATGTCATTTTTGAAAGCCTTTGTCTGGAGCGTGGCGCTCTATGGAAGTGAAACTTGGACTGTTGGTGCAGCAGAAAAGAGAAGAATTGAAGCGTTTAAAATGAGGTGATACAGGAGAATGATGAAGATCAGATGGGTGGATAGGGTTACAAACGAAGAGGTATTAAGATGAGTGGGGAAAGAGAGATGTTTCTGGTGACTGCTAATGAAGAGAAGAGATAGGTTCGTAGGCCATATACTAAGACACCCAGGAATAGCAAGCTTAGCTATCGAAGGAAGGGTCGAGGACAAGAACTGTAGGGGTAGACCAAGGTTAGAATATGTTCAACAGATTGCCTCGGATGTAGGGTGTGGTAGATATGTAGAGATGAAACGATTAGCTCAGGACAGGGAGGCATGGAAAGCTGCATCAAACCAGTCAAAAGAATGAAGATTCAAACAACAACAACAACATAAAGGAGAGGGGGAAAATATAAACCTAATAAAACTTAAGTGGATGTTATGTAGACAAAAATTGACTTAAAGAATTTTAACCTTCGGGACTTATTATACTTCGTCATGAGGCACGGGGCTAACATTCTCAAGTCATATTATACCTTTATATACATTATCTTTAAGGTCGCTAAGGACTGAGAATTCTCAATGTAAATGCTATTCAGTCGGTCAACATTGTAATAAAGAAGCCCAATTATCTTGTTAAAATATTCTTTTCAAATGTCTGAAACAAACTAAAGTTCGTCAAGTGAATATCATCAGATACAGCTTAATATTTAATTTTATCATTTTAAATGATCTAGTCGACTTCGTCGTTACGTTACGGCGACGTCACGAAATGTACCGAGAATGCACTGAGGTGTGTGACGTCATAGTACCGCTTGGTGCATGTGTACTGAGTTCACTGGTGGGCTCTGGAGTTACGAGACGGCAACGACATGGCGAGCGTGACGTCATCCAGCCAGCTCCCTCCTTTCACCGCGCACCCCAGCTCCCTCATGACTTGTAACTTTCTGGCGTTCTTATTGTTTCTTGATCATCCAACATGTCAAGAGTCTTGCCTTTCTAGCATTTTTCAGCATTTGTAGCTTTTAAAATGATATAAAGTCCAATCTTTCAGACTGACTGTCTCTTTTTATTGTTCATCAACTTGTGATCAACTTACGATTTTTGTATTTGTTAGACTCTTCAGACTTTTGACTTGTTTGATGCAGCACTCCATGCCTCCCTGTCCTGAGGAATAGCTTACATCCGAGGCATCTAAAAAATTTAGACGCTCTACTATTTGCTGATGATGTTGCATTGGAAGTAGCATCTGAAGATGATCTGCAGTGGTCAGTAATCAATCTCCAGAAAGTGGCATCAAAATTCAGCATGTGCATTTCTACTGAAAAGGCTAAAGTAATATCCTTTAAGGGTAAGAACCCTATCCCCAGTAAAATTTGTCTGGATGGTAAAATTTTAGGAAGAGTTAACGAATTCAAGTATTTAGGATATCATTTATCTTTTCAAGAAGAACGAGACATAACTGCAAAAATAACTAATTATACCAGAACAACAGGAATCATCAATCACGTCATGAAGCCATCTCTTGACCAAAGGCATACACGCTTGCGTTTGTATAACACATTAGCCAGACCAACCTTGTGCTATGGCAGCGAGGCATGGACAATAAGATCTCAGGATATCTCCAGACTCACAGCACGCGAAATGACCTTTATGCGCCGAACAGCAGGCTATACTAAATGGGATCATAAGAGAAACAAGGATGTGCTGAAGGAACTAAAAGTGAAACCAATAACTACATACATTTGTGACTACCAAGAGAACTGGAAGCGTCATGTCCAAAGGATGGAACCTGGAAGATTACCAAAGGAGATCCTTCGCTACCAGCCACGGGGAAATAGATCTATAGGACGTCCGATGAAGAGATGGAGGGAAAGTGCAAGGCCGTAGCGGGACATTTGGCCCAATACATGGAAGGAAGATGATGATTATTATTATGTGCGAATGGACCCAGATGGATCACGCAGTACTTTTACGATTCGCCTTTCTGATCTTCTATATAGCTCTCATTCACTCTCCGTGGGCCATCTTCCTCTCCTCAGTCCACTTGGTTCCTGGTCTCTTTGGAGCTTCATTCTCTGGTGTTACTATCCACCCTTTTACCCTACATCGGAATAGATTCCTGTCAAAGACTTCCACTGTTCTTACTTGGGCCTTCTCCAAATCATGTTTGACATGCTGAATCCACGGTATATTCTTTAGTTTTTCTGCGTAGGTCATGCATGATCTCGTGTGTAATCCCAGTCAGTGGAAGTCTTTGAACGTGTCCATAAAACTTCAATCTTCGTTTTCTGATGTCCGCCGCAAGATTAGATAACTTCTCAGTTGCTTTACGAGATTTCAACCCGTATCCATCCTTTGTTCTTTCTGGGCCAAGAATTTTCCTCAAGATCTTTCGTTCTTCCTTTAGGATATTTTCTAAGTCACCGTTCCTGTTAAGTATTAGAGTTTCACTTGCATACAGAGCTTCCGGTTTGAATTGTTTTGAATTAATTATATTGAATATTTTTTTAGTAAATCTCTTATTATCCATCCTAAATATGTGCCCAAAAGTGTCAAACCTTATTATTATTATTATTATTATTATTATTATTATTATTATTATTAATTAAATACAGAAATTGCTTAAGGGGATAGCTCTCCTTGGAGTGGCCATATGTGTTGAGTAGCCTAAGACTTGAAAATACGACTGATTCGAACCCGAACCACCTGCCGTTCGGGCTGGTGCGTTCAACCAATTACAGGAGATTCGAATCTAGACTGCTATTACATTTTCAAGTCTCACTCAAACTGTATGCCGTCACGTTTTCAGATATGAGCACGGCAAGGGAAGCTATTCCTAGACTAAAATTCGGCAATTTTTCTAGGTTTGCGCCGTGTATTTTGTGGGATTTCGCCTAAGACACCAAGCTGGCGCATCAGTGGGCTCTTGGTGTCCCCACCCGGACCCTCACAGGAGTAGCAAACTGCGCGCTACCTCCCGTTCTATAAAGTGCACCTGCGCCTGTTTACTGCGAGAACTAAAAGCTCAAGCAGCCATAACCTCCCTATGAAGGCCACCAAGAAGATGGTATATTGGCTTTAGAAAAAGGGAGGTAGCGCGCAGTTTGTTACTCATGTGGGGGTCCGGGCGGGGACACCAAGAGCCTGCTGATGAGCCAGTTTGGTGTCATAGGCGAAACCCCAAACAAGACACGGCACAAACCTAGAAAAATTGCGGAGTTTTAATTTAATGGCCGTGAGAGCCAATATACCATCTTTTTGGAAGCCTTCATAGGGAGGTTATGACTGATTGAGCTTTTAGTTCTCGCGGGAGAGGCGCAGGTGCGCTTCATAAAAAGGGAGGTAGCGCACAGTTCCGGGCGGGGACACCAAGAGCTCGCTGATGAGGCAGCTTAGTGTCCTAGGCGAAACCCCACAAAAGACACGGCACAAACCTACAAAAATTGCTCAGTTTTAATTCACTGGCCGTGAAAGCCAATATACCATCTATTCCTAGACGCATTTCTATCATTCAAAATCTATTAGGCTATCGTTCAAATAGGGCCTTTTATATCATTCTCAATAACTCTCTTGTTGTATTATAATGCTCCATTGATTGAACGTTTTGTATATCCATCTTATTTTCACAACCTTCATCAACAACGAATCAACTTTACACTAGTCCCAGCGTCAGAATGTTTTTCTTATTGTTGTTACTGTTCCACCTGATGGGCTTGGACATCGTGCTCATATAGCCTTGTACGTCAGGAAGGGTAACCGGTTGTAAAAATCACCGTAACATTCGAAACTCTTATTCATCTTATCTCTGAGTCTGTAGACACGGGGAATTATTGTTGTTGTAGTCATCGAATCATTTAGGAGCTTTAGACATCAGTATCATTTAGACTCATGTACTTGGATGTGTGTAGAATTTATTGATAAACCGTGCTACTGTGGTTTCTGTAGAATGGTGTAGAAGATCGTATTCTAAACAATAAAACGTAGTTTTAAGTCCAAAATTTTCAAAAGATTTTAACTACAGTTAATTTATCCATAATGTAGAATTTTGGGCTTATGCAGCGTTTTATTTAATCAAACTCGACGCGTTTCGAAAGAAACCATATCTTTATTCATCAGGAATAAATGGAAATACGACTAAATTGTTGCTAAGAGAAAGAAACTAAAAAGGGTTCCCTAAGATAGACGTCATTTTAGCCCATGTTAGGGACAACGAAAAGCAGCAGTGTATTACTCTCTGAGGGTTGTGATAATAGGTAGCCAGGACTCACTAAGATTGTAGCCGGTGTCGCGGTTGAAATTATCTGGGTGTTTACGTATTTCAACCGCCTCCCTGATGATTCTTGGACGATATTGCTTTATACGGGCAAGAGCATCCACTCCTTGGAACATGACTTCCTGGCCAGATGTTAAAGCATGATCAGCAACAGCTGATTTATCAGGTTGAATGAGCCTGATACATCTATTATGTTCCTTAATGCGAGTGCATATCGTTCTCGAAGTTTGCCCGATATAAGCCTTGCCACAAGTACAGGGAACTCTGTAAATACCCGGTTTTTTTTTCGATTAAATAAAACACGGCATAAGCCCAAAATTCTACATTATGGATAGTAGCCTATCACGCGCCGTGAAAGTCTAAATGATAATATTAGAAACCTCTATGGGGAGGATATTTTCCGACTGATGTCTAGATTTAGTAGGTTACGACGCAAGAAGGTGTGCATTATCTCTTCACTCGATTTTCTCCTAAGATGCCGGGATCATAATATTCTACCGAATTTTGTTATGTTGAAGCATACCTTCAGAACACCTAAGGCAACGAGAATCTATCGTCGGGCAAGCAAGGCGTTATTGATAGAGAGGTTACAGCAGACTCGTAAGCAGTTGGATTTTACCTCGAGGGAGTTACTACATCTACATCTATGTCTCTCGAACTTCATAAGTGAGGAATTATGGAATATCTTTGATCGTATTCCTTCAGTGCAAGCGAACAGCGTTCTAGATCAGGTGAGGGTAAGACATAATTTCCAAATATGAAAGGTTATGTCAGTTGCATAAATCTCATGCCATTAGACTTGATGCTAACGAGGTTGTCGTAAAATTGTCCAGCATGCCCGTAAATGATACCCAACAGGCAGTTCTAGCTAAAGGTCTCAATTTTGCTGTGGCGCCTAGTAGAATTCCGATTGAGGAACGTATTACATCTATAGAATCCTCGGTACATTACCTCACACCTGAAGAGGCCGAGGTAGCCAGACAAGAATGTTCCCGAGTTCTCAAGACCGCTAAGCCACCTAACACCAACTTAAAACAAGGCGAAAGCCGGGCGCTTAAAGATCTAAGGGACAATTCTGATATTATCTTTCTCCCCGCTGACGAGCGTAACGCGACAGTGGTGTTGGATAAGGTTGATTATGATTCCAAGATCTCGTCTTTGTTATCAGATCCTGTATATAGGATTAATAGTCGTGATCCTACTACTCGCTACTCAAATGTCACCGTCAAATTGATCAAGCAATCTTCTATTCCAAAAGATGCAGCGAAAACTCTCCTTCCAGGGGATGCTATTCCTCCGAGATTGTATGGTCTTCCTAAAATACATAAGGAAGGTGTCCCTCTTAGACCTATTGTTAGTACTATTGGTTCTCCTACATATGCACTTTCCAAATACTTAGGTAGACTACTTCAGCCGCTTCTGGGAAACACCGCTTCATACATTAAGGATTCCACACACTTCGTTGAAAAGTTGAAGCTATAACACTTCAGCCGGGTGATATCTTAGTGAGTCTCGACGTGGTATTTCTGTTTACGAGAGTACCTATTGATGGTGTTATGTCTCTCATTAATGTCTTTTTACTGAAGACATCACAAGACTTTTTTATCACTGCATGACCTCCTCCTTCTTTCTATGGAATGGGAATGATTATGAGCAGAATGATGGTGTGGCCTCTCTCTCCTGTTGTGGCTAATTTCTTCATGGAGAACTTTGAAGAGAAATCTTTGTCGTCGGCTCTTTTCAAACCGAAGATCTGGTGGCGTTATGTGGATGATACGTTCGTTGTTTGGACTGAAGGTGAGGAAAATCTTAGCCATTTCGTGGATCACATTAATCTCCAGCACCCTTCTATTTGTTTCACCATGGAAAAGGTATCTGACGGCAAAATACCTTTTTAGATGTTCTCGTCACCAAGAAAGAGGATGGATCTTTATGACACAGCGTTTATCGTAAGCCAACACACACCAATATATGTATCCACGCAAATTTTTACCGTCACCCTGCCCAGAAACATGGTATCCTTACAACTCTAACTACCAGGGCTAGGAGGATTTGTGAAGTGTCTTCTATACAAGAAGACATTAATACCTTGAGAACCACCGTTGAGAGCAACGGTTACAGCAACGGTTCTGAAACCAACGAATTATAATAGGACATCCGTTGAGAAAAAAGATGTAAGAGGAACTGCTTACCTACCGTACATACATAACACGACGGATCGTATTGCTAAAATCCTACGTAGGTACAACATACAGACTGTATTTGGAACTTATGTTAAGATTAGGCAACTCCTGCGACCAACTAAGGACAGTTTGCCTAAATTGCAACAACCGGGTATCTACAGAGTTCCCTGTACTTGTGGCAAGGTTTATATCGGGCAGACTTCGAGAACGATATGCACTCGTATTAAGCAACATAATAGATGTATCAGGATCATTCAACCTGATAAATCAGCTGTTGCTGATCATGCGTTAACACCTGGCCATGATGTCATGTTCCAAGGAGTGGATGTTCTTGCCCGTATAAAGCAATATCATCCCAGAATCATCAGGGAGGCAGTTGAAATACGTAAACACCCAGTTAATTTCAACCGCGACACCGTCTACAATTTTAGTGAGTCCTGGCCACCTATTATCAAACCCTCAGAAAGTAATACACTGCTGCTTTTAGATGTCCCGAACATGGGCTAAAATGGCGACCATCTTAGGGAACCTTTTTTAGTTTCTTGGTTGCTTTCTCTTAGCAACAATTTAGTCGTAATTCCATTTATTCCTGATTATGAAAGACATGGTTTCTTTCGAAACGCGTCGAGTTTGATTAAATAAAACACGGCGTAAGCCCAAAATTCTACATTATGGATAGTATCACGGGCCGTGAAAGTTTAAATGATAATACAGTTAATTTATTTAATGATTTCTTTAACAATAATTCTTTTCTAAATTTTCTTAGCATATTTTTTGTACCAGGCTATTAGGGAATTACTGTCATTAATAATCGCATGGATCAGCGATGGCTGCAATAAACAATACTCTCGCCCTAATGAAAATCTACAGCCTGCTCCCAGTCTCCGACCGGGTCAGGAATGGAATGAATGAAGCCCCAATCTAGCGGCGAGGATATTGTTACGTGCCACCCCTAGTGGCACTTTTGTTAACTGGATTACGGTGGGTAGGAAGCACAACACCAATTACTGCTTAAAGAATTAACTTTATTGTGGCCAGAAATATACACTACTCAACAGCAAATAGCAATTATTTGCTTACTCCAGTTTCCTCAAGTCGAGAATACTTCCCCTTTCACTTGTCAACAGACCACAGTTAATCCCTCGTAATGAGGTGGCCCCGTACGCTAGCTCGAAATAGCTGCACTAGCTCTGTCACTCACTGTTTCACAAGCACCACAATCACTTCCTCGGTGTCAAGAGAATCAGCTTCACTCGCTCAAAACACAGTTCCTCTGTAGGAGTCTCACTTCCCCGCTCCACTAGGGGTTTCGCAAGTCACCACACTTCTGTCGCTCACGATAATCGCTCACACTAGCTCGTAAAACACAACAACTACAACTGCTTCACGGGTCACTCTTATATAGCAGGCCGGTGACTCAATAAATCCTTCTAGATCCATCCAGGGTCCACGGCTTCTCGAGGCTTCCAGCGCTGGTCCAGTCACGAAGATTCTGGACTATCTCTTTGTCCTAGTAGCCCTGTTGTATAAGGCGCGCGCAATACAGGAGGCAGGGCACAGCCCAGCCCTGGGGCAGTTGTGACTCATGCGGCGAGTGATGACACAAACTCACAGCCGTAACACCACCCCCTTCCTAAAAAGGCTGATCGTCCCGATCAATCATTGGTCCGTCTGTGTCCCTCCGTAGGCTGCCAGGCGATCTCGATGCACGATCTTCATCTTCGCCCTCGGGCTCCGCTGGATCCTGTAGACGACATCGTTGATCCGTTTCACGACTCGGTACGGGCCCTCCCAGGACTTCTGCAGTTTGGGTGACAGGCCTTTCTTCCGTAATGGGTTGAAGAGCCAGACCAGGTCGTCCTCGTGGAATCCTCCGGCATCCGTCTGCTGGTCGTATCGGGTCTTCATTCGGTCGGTCTCGATCCGCAGTTTCCTCCTCGCGAACGCGTGCACGTCCTCCAGTTGGTCGACCAGTTCTTGACAATACTGGCTTACCGGGATCGGATCATTCCCAGGTCGGCCGAAGGCAAGATCGACGGGTAAACGGAGCTCCCTCCCAAACATGGCCCGGGCTGGTGTGCACCCGGTGGCTTCATGCACGGCGGCGCGGTAGGCCAGGAGAAATAGTGGAAGATGCTTGTCCCAATCCCTCTGTTGCTCGCTGACAACTATTCGGAGATGGTTCTCGATGGTGCGATTGAATCGCTCTACCATCCCGTCGGACTGAGGGTGTAGCGGCGTTGTCCTTGTCTTCCGGATTCCTAGCAGCTGGCATAGGTTCTGGAACACCTGCGACTCGAAGTTCCTCCCTTGGTCGGAGTGCAGCTCCAGGGGTACTCCGTACCGGCTGACGAATTCCTTCACCAGGGTCTCGGCAATCGTCGCGGCTTCCTGGTTAGGGAGCGCATACGCCTCCGGCCATTTGGTGAAGTAGTCGCTGACGACCAATATGTAGCGGTTCCCTGCCTCGCTTAATGGGAATGGCCCAGCAACATCGATGGCCACTCTCTCCATGGGGCCGCCCACGTTGTAGGTCTTCAGTGGACCCCGTCGTCTTCGCCCTGGGCCCTTGCTGGCTGCGCAATCGTGGCACCTCGCGCAGTGGTTCTCCACGTCTGTTCGGCATCCGATCCAGTAGAACCGCTCTCTCAGCTTCTCCAGGGTCTTCTTTATCCCTAGGTGTCCACCAGATGATCCTCCATGAACTTCCTTCAGGACTTCCTCCGTCATAGCCTTTGGAACGATGACTTGTTCCCGAGATGTCTTCCCGTCGGTGCTCTCCCAGGTACGGCAGATGAGGCCATCCCTTACAATCAGCGAGTCCCACTGCGCCCAGTAGGACTTAAACTTTGGGCTGCAGTCACTCACAATGTTCCATCCGGGTCTGGGGACACAGGCCCTCTTCCATTCGGCTATCAGTCCCAGGTCATCATCTTCTGCTTGTGCCCGCGTGAAAGATTCGTGGCTCCAGCTCCCTTGAAGTTCCACGGTAGTCCTTCGGCACTGTATCCCGGTGTTCTCCTCCCTCCTAGTACAGAAGGTGCAGTCTTCGGGGCACGGTCTTCGTGACAGAGCGTCGGCGTTAGAATGCAGTTGGCCTTTCCTGTGCTGAATCTCAAAGTTGTACTGTTGAAGCCTCTCTAACCACCGCGCGAGTTGACCCTCGGGCTGCTTGAAGTTCAGGAGCCACCGCAGGGATGCATGGTCGGTCCTGATGAGAAATTCTTGCCCGTACAGGTACTTGTGGAAGTGTTCAATGGTCTTCACGATGGCGAGCAGCTCCTTCATGGTGACGCAGTAGTTCCTTTCTGGCTTTGACAAGGCCTTGCTGAAGTAGGCCACTACTATCTCCTCGCCGTCCACTACTTGCGACAGGATTCCCCCTATGCCAAAGTCGCTGGCATCGGTATCGACGATGAACCTTGTTCCAGGTCTGGGGTAGGCCAAAATAGGCGCGGTGCACAGAGCCTGCTTGAGTTGTTCGAAGGCACTGTGGCACCCTGCTGTCCAGGTGAAGAGTTGGTCCTTCTCAGTCAGTCGATGTAAAGGTTTGGCGATGTCGGCGAATCCTCTCACGAAGCGACGGTAATAAGTGCAGAGTCCCAGGAAGCTTCGTAGTTGGGACTTGTCCTTCGGAACTGGCCACTCCCTCACAGCTGCGGTCTTCTCTGGGTCGGTGCGCACCCCTTCTTCGGAGACGATATGCCCAAGGTACTGGACCTGCTTCTGGAAGAGCTGACACTTCTTGGGGCTCAACTTCAGCTGGGCAGCCCGTAGCTTCATCAAGATCTCCTTCAGGTTGCAGTAGTGCTCCTCGAAGCTTTTTCCCAGAACGATGACGTCGTCTAGGTAGACCTGGCAGGTCTTCCAGTGTAGTCCCCTCAGAATGGACTCCATTAGCCTTTCGAAGGTCGCAGGGGCGTTGCACAGACCGAATGGCATGACGGTGAACTGCCAGAGTCCGCTGCCCACAGAGAACGCCGTTTTCTCGCGGTCCTTAGGGTGGACCTCCACCTGCCAGTAGCCACTCTTCAAATCCAAGGTGGAGAACCATCTTGATCCTGATATGGTGTCCAGCGTGTCGTCGATCCGGGGTAGAGGGTAGCTGTCCTTCTTCGTGACGTCGTTCACCCGCCTGTAGTCCACGCAGAACCTGGTGGAACCGTCCTTCTTCTTCACAAGCACGACCGGAGAACTCCAAGGACTATGTGATGGCTCGATCACCCCTTGCTCCTTCATCTCTTCTACCATCCGGTCGACTTCGGCTTGCTTGGCGAGCGGGACACGTCGGAATGGGGCCCTAATCGGTGCGCTGTCCCCAACGTCGATTCTGTGCTGGACCAAGCTTCTCCTGCCGAAGTCCTTGCTCCCCACGGAGAAGACATCCTGGAATTCGCGTAGCAGGTCCTGAAGTTGGCGTGATTGCTCCTCGTCTAAATGGTCCTGGGATCCTTGGTACAGCTTCTGTAGTTCTTCTGGCAGTGTGCGTCTTCCTCGGTTGTCCGTCTGCAGGTGTCCGTCTGTCGTATCTGTGATACGGGCAATCCAGGTAACGGGCTCGCAGACTCCTAGGTTGGTGTCCCGGTTAACCGTAATGTCGTAGTCGTTCAGGTTGGACAGGTGGACGTACGGCCGAGGCGTCGTGTTGATGAGGGTCTTGGCAACTAGCAATCCTTTTGTCTGGATTTCCTCATATTTTGGCTCGATGACAGCCGCCACTCCCTCAGCTGTTCCGTCGACAGTTACGGCAGCGCTGACTTCCGTCCTGGCGGGAACGATGACGTCCTCTCTCAGCCTTACTCGTCGTGCGGCTACGGCCTCGTGTGCTGGTTGTAAAGCAAGTTCCTCACCTCCGAAGTGCAGAGTGTTGGTACTCAGATCCAAGATGATGTTGTTCTGGTCCAGGAAGTCCAGTCCGATGATCACTTCACTTGACACGTCAGCCACAAGCACTGGATGCTTTATCGCCCGTCGACCAATGACGAACTCCAGTGATGCTTCGCCACGTACCGGTGCGGTCTCTCCGGTCGCGGTTATTAGCTGGAGGTTCCTTTGTGTGGGTTGCACTCTCCACTTCGGGATCACGGTGGGACTGATGATGGTCCTCGATGCTCCCGTGTCGATTAGCATGGGCCAGCTCTCTCCGTTGACGACTCCGTCGACCATCAGGCTGCTATTATCCCTCCGTAACTGCGTCACACGAACTTGGACTGCCGGGGCTTGACGACTGTCACAAGCCAACCTTTGCCCCCCTAGGCTGGCTGATACTTGCTTTCCTGGGCCGCGCGGTTTCCCTTCGACTGACTGTCCCGACGGAAACCCTTGGCGGCGGCGATCACCGCAGTCCTTGCTCAGGTGGCCTTTCTTACCGCAGGCCCAGCAGGTCGGTAGTCCTCTTCCGGGCCGCCTCTCCGGTTGTCTTCCGGCTGTGTCGTTGCTGGTGGTGCCGCGACTATCGAAGAAACGGCTTAGCGCCTCCATCAATTCGTCGGCCAGGGTCTTGGTCTCGTTGGTTTTTGCTGGTTCGTCGACGTCCCCTTGACGTACCCGCGCGTGCATACTGGATGCCTGTTTTGCCGTCTCGAATTCAAGTGCGTGGCTCAGCGCATCTGCCAGGGTCTTATTGCGCGCGTGTCGCAGCGCCTGTTGAGTGTCCGAGTCCCGTAGCCCGTCGGTGAAAGTCTGCGTCGCTATCTGCTCCAGAAAGTCGGCCGGCGCTGTTGGGTAGGCGAGCCTTACGAGGCGTGCGATGTCCATCTCGAACTCCTGCAGGGTTTCCGCGTTCTTCTGTACCCGGGTCCGGAGCTGCATCTGGTAGGCCTGCTGAAGATGGCTATCTCCATATCGGGACTCCATATGGGCGATCAGTGCAGCGTAGTCCTGGGATCCAGTCGGGATGGCCTGAAGGACGTTAAGGGCGTCGCCTCTCAGCGCTACAATGAGAGCTGTAGCCTTTTCTGTGTTGTTCCAGTTATTTATGGAACAGGCTGCCTCGAACTGACGTAAGTAGGTGCTCCACGGGACCTTTCCGTCGAAGGTTGGGGGCGTCACTCTGCTATGTCCCGTTCCTGATATTCCCGGTGTAACGGTGGGCGGGCGTTGGCGCAGCTCGGCAACTTCCTCTCGTAGAGCGTTGAATTCCTCTTTCACCCCCGTCAGTGGGCGTTGGCGCAGCTCGGCAACTTCCTTTTGTAAGGCGTTGAATTTCTCCTCCACCCCCATCAGCGGGCGTTGGCACAGCTCGGCAACTTCCACTTGTAAAGCGTTGAATTTCTCCTCCACCCCCATCAGCGGGCGTTGGCGCAGCTCGGCGACTTCCACTTGTAAGGCGTCGAACTTCTTTTCCACTGCTGCGACTTCCTCACGTAGGCCCTGTTCTAATTTCCTTTGGCTCTCCTCTAATTTCGTCAGCAGACACTCTTCCAGATTTTTCTGGCCATCCAGAAATTTGGCGGTTAGGTCCTCTGCTAACTTCTTCTGGCCATCCTCCATCTTCTTCTGGCCATCCTCCATCTTCTTCTGGCCGTCTTCCATCTTGGTTTCCATGCCATTTAACTTTTCTAGCAGTGCTGCCAATTTCTCCTCCATTTTAGTTGTTTGTCTTGTAAAGGGCATGCACTCACAGGAAAATTAGAGAAAATGACCTGCTCGGGTTTTGAAACCAGGACCGTCAGGTGTTGTGCTTGAGTTCGTAATCCCACTTCTGACACCAGTTGTTACGTGCCACCCCTAGTGGCACTTTTGTTAACTGGATTACGGTGGGTAGGAAGCACAACACCAATTACTGCTTAAAGAAATAATTAACTTTATTGTGGCCAGAAATATACACTACTCAACAGCAAATAGCAATTATTTGCTTACTCCAGTTTCCTCAAGTCGAGAATACTTCCCCTTTCACTTGTCAACAGACCACAGTTAATCCCTCGTAATGAGGTGGCCCCGTACGCTAGCTCGAAATAGCTGCACTAGCTCTGTCACTCACTGTTTCACAAGCACCACAATCACTTCCTCGGTGTCAAGAGAATCAGCTTCACTCGCTCAAAACACAGTTCCTCTGTAGGAGTCTCACTTCCCCGCTCCACTAGGGGTTTCGCAAGTCACCACACTTCTGTCGCTCACGATAATCGCTCACACTAGCTCGTAAAACACAACGACAACAACTGCTTCACGGGTCACTCTTATATAGCAGGCCGGTGACTCAATAAATCCTTCTAGATCCATCCAGGGTCCACGGCTTCTCGAGGCTTCCAGCGCTGGTCCAGTCACGAAGATTCTGGACTATCTCTTTGTCCTAGTAGCCCTGTTGCATAAGGCGCGCGCAATACAGGAGGCAGGGCACAGCCCAGCCCTGGGGCAGTTGTGACTCATGCGGCGAGTGATGACACAAACTCACAGCCGTAACAATATGAACTGTGCCGGCTGCCGAAGCCTGTCGCCCTCCTCTGGGGCAATGATTAAATGAATGACAGATGAAATGAAATGATAGTGGAGAGTGTTGCTGGAATGAAATTTTGACAGGGAAAACCGCAGTACCCGGAGAAAAACCTGTCTGCCTCCGTTTTGTCCAGCACAGATCTCACATGGAGTGACCGGGATTTGAACCACGGACCCAGCGGTGTGAGGCCGGCGTGCTGCCGCCTAAGCCACGGAGGCTTACTCTCGCCTTAATAATGATAATAACAATAATAATAATAATAATAATAATAATAATAATAATAATAATATCGAATGGCCTCGGATGCCGGGTGAAAGCTTTAGTATTTGACGCCCAGAGGGCAGCTTGTGTGTCGAATTTTGTTTTTCCTTGGAACGCTATGAAAGTCAAGTAGGTTATATATCTAAGCTCCTTGACACTATAGAGCCTTCTAGTAGAGAAAGGAGGAGATTAATTTTGCCATTATTAACACGGCCTACTGAATTCAAATGGGTTATTTAACATGCCAACAACGTATGACATGCATGTCGTGATTTTTGTCGCCTTTCAGAAATCACTTACCACGGCCAGGAGCAAACATGCAAGCTTGGGGTTGGTAGTCCGATATGGTAACCACTCACCTACCGTGGCAAGCTACTCTCGCCCTAATCTCTGGCTATCTGAGATTCGGAACAGAGGGCTTCTGCAGTAGTGTGTGCAACTGTAATTAATTGAGGGTCGGATTTGGATGGAGTCGGCTGTGATGATAGCTCGGCCGTCATGCTCCCTACACCCTTCCGGTCTTTTACACCCTCAAGGCGTGTTAAATAGCTCCGACTGAAGATCACAAAAAGTGAGAAACCAGCTTGAGACAGAGTTGTTCTGCTTGAGATGCTGCCTTATGGTGAAAAAAGAAGATTACGATTAATTCAACGTCCATTACCCTACAGGTGCAATACGTTTTATTTCACAGCACAGGACTTTGTCCATAGGCGAACGACCTGTTTGCCATCCCTCAGTCCCTTCCTTAGAAGATATGATATTCCTTCTTCTTCTTCTTCTTCTTACTGTGCCGTCTTCTATCGAAGGTTGGCGGTCATAGTGGATATTCTAAACTTGGAGTCTGCCACACGGAAAAGGGTCGTTGTGTTAATCACGGGTGGTTGGTTCTTCAGTTTACTGGCCGCGACAACGCGGTCATGTAGTCCCGTGTACTATGGGTGTGTGTAGAATCTGTCTGATAACCGGTGTTAATTGTGATGGCTGTATTAGTGTGTGTTATCTGTTTTTAATTCAAGTAAGGACTGCATATATTCAATTTTCAAGTAGTTCCTGCCTTTGCTACCAAACGCCACCGTCAACGACAACTAGTTGTGAATTTGGTTACTAGATGCCACTGCAGTCGGATCCTGGCGACGAACGTTGGAACCTAAGAGAGTTAGTCAAATCTAACCTATAATTCAGCCGACAGCAGTGACTAAGCTCGCTAAAGCGCAGCGTTAGGTCATGGGGCCAAGCTCTCTGCTGACTCGGTAGACGCTTGGGTTCGAGTCTCACCGTCGGCCGTCCTTGAAATGGTTTTCCGTGGTTTCCCATTTTCAATACCAGACAAATGCTGAGACGGTACCGTCTGCCAGGCCACGGCCGCTTCCTTCCACATCCTTACCCAGTTTCATTCATCTTCATCCATTCCATCTCCCGACGCACAGGTCACCCTCGGGCGTTGATTAGAAAGACCTGCACTCGGCTTCTCAGAAGGCCACACGACAAAAAAAAAACTTGAATTAAAAACAGATAACACACACTAATACAATCATCATAATTAACACCGGTTATCAGACAGATTCTACACACACCCAAAGTGCACAGGGCTACATGACCGCGTTGTCGCAGCCCCGAAACTCAGGAACCAACCAACAATTTCAGGGGATCACTTTCAAATACAGGGTCTTACAAAGAATTAATAGAAAGAAGGACAGAGAAGAAGAAAGAGATAGATATCGACTTCTTCGGACGCTATGATAAATCGACAATGGACCAACAGTAATCAACCTCAAAGGTACGCAATCATAGGACTTGCGATTTCAGGATTCCACCATAAAATGTGTGTATATACAAAATATCATCGAGCAAATGAACAATGCGATTGCAAAATATGAGACAAAAAGTGCGAACTTGATCACTACAATCAGTGCAAAAACTGGACATGGTCTTTAAATGAACTAATAAAAGCAAACAAATAGACAGTTAAGGAATGCTCATTCAAATGCAATTTTGATTTTATTAATATATATTGTAAACGTTTCGACTCCAATAAACGTATTATTAAATAAATACCGGGTGGGCCCTGCTGATAGGTGTGGTGGAAGGCGCCCCACGCACCACACACTTCCTGTCAACTGACTTTCTTAAGACAGTCTTATCGCAAGCTATCGCGTGAGAGAGTGGACCGCTACCTCACGCCCTTATCGTAGTGGTCTCAATCGCATCTTTCATTTCTTCAAGTTCAATAATAGACCATGCCACCTAGACATTGTGATCTCAAATTGCTGTAGTAATTAAGAAAAAATGTAACAAACTTAACAAAAAGAAAGGAACCTAATGCTACAGTAGGTTAATCTCCTGATATTTATTTATTGATTTACTGAAAATTCAAAAGGGGAATATTGTCATACATCATCTATCTATACTAATATATAACAAGTAGTTCCGTGAAGAACTAAATAGCCTATTTTCACATATCCTACGAATATTAATTGCCTCTATCAACATACAGATTGTCAGTTTGATTGCTGTAATTGATTCGTAGATATTGAGAACTGTCTAAATATTTTGGATGGCCACCATGTTGGATTTTTATATTATAGGCCTTAGATTTATGTACTATTATATGAAGATTATTGTGTAGGTGTTTTATTCAAACTTCAATCGCACGATTAGGACACAAGAAATAAAAGTGGGTTTTAAAAATTTCACTCAGACGCCATCTTGTGGTTATGAAAATAATTTAAATGAATTTGATGCCAGTCGATTAAAATTTGTATAAGCATATACCCTATCAAGTTTCACTGTACTCGGATGGTTAAAACACATTAAACGTCCATTGTGGAATATTTAATTTCGCGTCGCCGCCATGTTGGATTTGTGCTCGCCAGGTTATTGAACGTCCCATAGGTGAACTTATGCTTATAGCCTCTATACACTTACAAAATTTTAGTTTGATTGCTTTAGTAGATTAATAGATATAGAGAACCGTCTAAATATTTTGGATGGTCGCCATGTTGGATTTTTATGTAGGCCATAGAGTTATGTACTATTAGATGATGATTATTGTGTACGTTCATTATGCAAATGTAGATTTCGATCGCATGATTAGAACACAAGAAATAAAAACTTAATTTTCGAAATTCACACAGACGCCACCTTGAGGTTACGTAAACAATTGAACTAAATTAGATACCAGTGCAATACAATGTGTATAAACATTTGCTGTACGAAGTTTCATTGCGTTTGAATCATTAAATCGCGAGAAAAGTCTATTTAAAACTATCAACTTCGCTTGGCCACCATGTTCGTTTTGTAGTGAAAGGCTCATAGATGAACTTCTAGTAGTGCACTTTATCTCCGTACAAAATTTTATTGGTGATACCGGTATTAGTTTGAGAGATATAGAGTGCCGGTGAAATATTTCGCACAGTCGCCATATTGTGGTTATGTAAACAATTGAACGAAGTTAGATGTCGGTGCATTACAATGTGTATAAACATATGCTGTACCAAGTTTCATTGCGTTTGGTTGGTTAAATCGCGAGAAACGTATATTCAAAAGTCGCAAATTCGCTAGGCCGCCATGTTGGTTTTGTAGTAACCAGGTTTTCAAAAGGCACATAGGTAAACTTCTTGTAGTTCCCTTCATCACCGTACAAAATTCCAGGGTGATATCGGTAATAGTTTCGGAGATATTGAATGCTGGTGTAATATTTCGCACACCCGCCACGTTGGATTGGTGAGACGTAACAAAATTTGATGGGCACGGTCGGGGTCGCGCGGAATAGTGCTATGAACTTACCGAGTTTCATTTAAATCGCTCCAGCCGTTTAGAAGTTATTAGGGGGACCCACAAAAATTCTCTCTCTCTCTCTCTCACACACACACACACACGCGCACACACAGACAGACACATGGACAAAAGGTGATCTCATAAGCCTATTTTTTTTTTCATAAATGAAAATAGGCTAAAAATGAGATGGTGTGTGTCTGTGTGTCTGTGTATTACTCAATCACGCAAGAACCACATGTACGATTTACATGACATTTTACATGAAAGTAGCTTATTTACATGGTTAACATATAGGCTACTTTTGATTTCGATACTTTGTACTATTTAAAGATGGCGACCATTTTAGTAACGTCACTACACCCCTGGTTTCAAACTTTCATTTTTCTATTTCAAATAAAAAGAGAACGCTAAGAAATAGCAAACTTTTGATGGCATATAAAAGGTTTAAAATTTAATTTTCTATCCGAAAGGTCCTTATCACTTTTCGTGTATCTCCAGCGGTTAGCGTGTAAACCCTAAATGTGTGCTATAAAACACGGTCCACGCCGAGCGGTGTAGGACAAAATGTTCCATCCATACTCTCACTCCGCGTAGTTCCTCGCCTATCCCCTGTTTTAACTGTCACCTTCACATTTTAATTTATTTATGACCCGTAGCAAAGCACAAGTACTTCAAATAGTTAACAATAAAGAAAAGACAAGCACATACGTAGACTATAGCAGTAATATCATTAATGACCAGAAACCTCCTTACGGCGAGCACTGCGCAGGTGAGAATGCTCGATCAACCCAATTGCATTGCCAGTAAAGCGGATCGGAGATTGTGTTGTCATAAATGGATTTTTTTTCTTGTTTGTGAGTAGTTTCTCAGGCCCAGCGGCAGGATGCTGTTCACGTCCGGCCTGATCGCTTATGATCGGCAGGTAATTGTCCAGGCCTTGTTTCCCAGAGCATGTTACACGGGCCACTTCCTCCCGGCGCACCTGCCAATGGTTCCCTGAGCACTACTGTACCAGCGTTCCCAAAGTCAGTTGTACCATAACTCACCTGGTGGTGCATGCACTCTGCCAATGGCCCCCTGAACAGTACTGTACCAGCGATCCCAAAGTCAGCTGTACCATAGCTCACCTAGTGGTGCTTGCGCTCTGCCAATGGTCCCCTGAACAGTACTGTACCATCGTCCCCAAAGCAATTTGTACCTTAGGTCACCTGGTGGTGCATGCACTCCGCCCATGGCCACCTGACACTACCAGCGTCCCCAAAGCAATTTGTACCTTAGCTCACCTGGTAGTGTGTATACCCTATCCATGGCCCCCTGACACTACTGTACCAGCGCAGCGTTTCCAAAGTCTGTTGTACCACAACTCACCTGATGGAGCGTGCACTCTTCCGATGGTCCCCTGAGCCCTACTGAACCAGTGTTTTCCAACTCTATTTTACCATAGTTCATCTCACAGCCCCCACAATAGAGTGGGTTCAGTAGCTCAGGGTCTTTCTCTGCAACCTGTCACTAACTAGGGCCTAAAGGGCAGATGACCTCGTAGTTTTACCCCTTAAACCAACAATAACTAACTACCTAACTAGCTCGGGCCATTCTTGTATTTTGAGAAAATACGTCTTCGAGTTTGCCCCGAATTTTTCAAATATGATAAAATTGTGTAAGATTTTCCGCAGCTGTATTATTTCGGATGCTAGCAAAACTTAGCAAATAGCCACCAATAGATTTTAAAAAAAGAACCATCGCCCCTACGTTGACCTTGAGTGATGTTTTGAAAAAGATTAGTTTCTTCACAATAACACTCACGTTATCTGACAAAATTCGCACTTGCCCACTTATCCGGGCTATTGACTACGATGTCCCGAAACCCCTATCCAGGTATGAGCTAAGCATTGCCAGTCACCCTGTACTAATTACGTGTTCTGATATACTCCTTATGCATGTGTCATTGAGGGAGGAATGCGCGGTATGCGACGCCGACGCCGACGCGACGTCTCATCATATTAGGCAGTTGATTCCTTTGTGTCGTTGCGATATGATCAAGAGGGGCGCATTGTTGTCATGCCTCGCAATTAGCGCGTTGGCTTCTTGTCGGGAACTTCTCGCGGATAATGCGAGTGCAGAATTACAACGGGAACTTACAAGTCAACTTGCTCGAAAAGCGGAAAACAGAAGTTTTTATTTAAACCTTGCTTAACAAGTAAATTAAGAGTGGAAGAAACGCATCGTCACCATGACGTATTAGTGAGTGACTAAGGTGGCGTAGTTGGTAGCATGCTGAGCTTCTAAGCCCAAGATCGCGGGTTCAAACCCGGCCGAAGTCGTCGATTTTTTTAAGAGCGTTCAAAATTCCTCAGTACGCCTTCCTTCAGAGAGAAAGTAAAGCTGGCAGGCCATGTCATAGATTTATGGCATGTAAAAGAACCTTCCACTAACTACAATTGTGTGAAGCTAAAATGTGTAGGTTGATTGGTTGGTTGGTTCCTCAATTTAGGGGCTGCGACAACGCGGCGGTCATGAAGCTCCGTGTACTTTGGGTGTGTGGAGAATCTGTCTGATAACCGGTGTTAATTGTGATGGCTGTATTAGTGTGTGTTATCTGTGATTCAGGTAGAAGGAGTGCAGACGATCAATTTTCAAGTAGTTCCTGATTTTGCTACCAAATGCTAACGTCAACGACACCTAGCTGTAAACTTGGTTATTAGATGCCACCGCAGCCAGCACCTGGTAGTGAAAGTTGGAACTAACACAGCATTAATGAAATCTAACCGAGAAATTTAGCTTCACACAAGTGTAGATAGTGGATGGTTCTTTTTCATGGCATAAATCTATGACATGGGGCCGCCGGCTTTACTTCCCCTCCAACGGAAGGCATACTGAGGGATTATTAACGCTCTTAAAAGATCCGACGACTTCGACCGGGTTTGAACCCGCGATCTTGGGCATAAAAGCTCAGCATGCTATCAACTACGCCACCGAAGGAACTAATTTGTAGGTTAGATTTGATTAACGCTCTATTAGTGCCAACGTTCACCGCCAGGTGCCCTTAGCAGTGGCATCTAGTAGCCAAGTTCGTGGCTAGGTGTCGTTGACTGTAGAATTTGGTAGCAAAAGTAGGAACTACTTGAAATTGATCGCCTGAAGTTCTTACCAGAATTACAGATCTCACACACTAATACGGCCATCACAATTAACACCGGTTATCAGACAGTTTCTACGCACACCCAAATTACAGGGGGCTACATGACTGTGTTGCCGCAGCCCCTAAACTGAGGAATCAACCAACTAACTTTTAATAACATATTTTCTTTTAGATTGTATCACAATTCCCAATCACTTAATTGGGAGCGACTGGAAACTTTGAAAAAGTATTAGTAGTTATTGAAGTGTGAATGCCACTCAGGTCTGGACTGGTCGAGGCAGACTGTACTGGCTTGCATCTTTGTGAGTTGCAGGCTGCACGCCGCGCCACGCTGGCAGGATCAATGCACATTATTCCGTCCCCACGTGGGGTTGGACAGGACACGGTGCAATGGAGTGCAACGCTGAGCTTTGACACAACACTTATAGACTACGACATGTCACATGGGGGCTGCAAATGTTTCATGTCGTACACTAAGCGCTGTTTGTGCTACAGGAGTCTCAGTGGGACATTAGGGCCATCAGCCCTGTGTACTAGAGGAGCACCAAGGAGTCTCAGTGGGACATTAGGGCCATCAGCCCTGTGTACTAGAGGAGTGGGGTGGGACACTAACACACACCCTGCCTTCTTGAGAGCCTTGAGCAGAAGGCGGGAGATACCATAAAAAGAAAAAGAACAGGTCTGACCCCTCTAAGAATTAGGTATCTGAGAAGATGAGACAAGGTGAACCCGGCCAAAGTCGTCAGATTTCGTAAGATCGTTAAAAATCCCTCAGTATGCCTTCCTTCGGAGGGGAAGTAAAGCCGGCGGTCCCGTGTCATAGTTTTATGGCATGTTAAAGAACCTTCCACTAATTACACCTGTGTGAAGCTAAATTATATATAGGTTAAACATTTGACTAACCTTCTTAGGTTCCTTCGTTCGTCGTTAGAAGCCGACTGCGGTGGCATCTGGTAACTAAGTTCTGAACTAGTTGACGGTGGCGTTTCGCGGCAAAAGTACGAACTACTTGAAAAAATCAATGTCTGCAGTCCTTACTTGAATTAAAACAGACGCACACACTAATACAGTCATCACAATTAACACCGGTTATCAGACAGTTTCTACACACACCCAAAATACACGGGGCTACATGACCGCGTTGTCGCAGCCCCTAAACTGAGGAACCAACCAACCATCTATTATGGCGGGAAAGTGAAAGACTCCCTAGGTTTCGGATACCCTAATACCGTCGGGGTCGGAAGAGAACAAGAGTTGACCAAAGGAGGTCGGCAGGAAAGATGATAGAGAGGAGCCCGGCACAAGAAAGTGGAAGCAATGTTGGACTCAGCTGGGGTCCCGTGGTCGCCAATCCATATCCCATAAGTTGCGAGCCCCAGGGGGAGACAGAAGTAGAGCCATGTAAGGGAGACAGGGGACGGGTCCGCCCCAGTCTATGGAAAAGGTAAAAAGCGAACACACTTCAGGGTTTGGTTGGTTGGTTCCTTAGTTTAGGGGCAGTGACAACGCGGTCATGTAGCCCCGTGTACTTTGGGTGTGTGTTGAATCTGTCTGATAACCGGTGTTAATTGTGATGGCTGTATTAGTGTGTGTTATCTGTTTTTTATTCAAGGGAACTGAGACGTGTGATAGGCTCAATAATGTCAATTTTAATTTTTCAGCTTAAAAAAATCTCCCATCTTTCCTGAAGAATTTGGTGTATCAATGATTGTGCTGAAGCGATATTTGATGCAATAAAATTAGGTTTAAACATAATGTTTTAAGGCTATATTGTAGCTACTAGCCAAGCATTCTTTTTGTGCTTCCCGTAAGTCATATGTTTGGAAACTTCATGTACCATTTTCTCAGAAAATATGTGACCAATGTATTTGGATCTTGGTAGTCTTTAAGAAACTATATAGATCTACTAGTGGAAGTACATTTATTCAGGTATCTTGATTAGTTCATGGAGCCCGGCTTGAAAAGCACTGGCAATTTTACAGAAAATGTCAGTTTTCAAAACGGATGTTAAAAAAAAAGATAACCTTGCTCTTGTAAACGACAGGGAAATACTTTTACTTCAATAGCTCAAAAATGGTTGAAACATTATGCAAGCAAAGTTTGATGGGCCTGGTTTGAGTATTTGCTCAGAAAAAGGGACATGAGTTAAGGAATTTTTAACAATAAATTGTTTTTTATATTGTTTTTGTGATACTCTATCTGACACAATATATTCAAAGAAGTTTCAAATTCTACCCAAATAATGACGAATGTACTCTGAATATACCAAAGAACATTCAAGGAAATATCTATTGTAGTTTCTGAGATATGTAACTAAACATCGGAAGCTATATTTTCTATAGTTTCACACGTCCCGGTTCCCTCAATTAAGGCCTGCAGGCATTCAATTTTCAAGTAGTTCCTACTTTTGCTATCGAACCCCACCGTCAACGACAACTAGTCCTGAACTTGGTTACTAGATGCCACCACAATCTGATCCTGGTGACGAACGTTGGAACCTAAGAGCGTTAGTCAAATCTAACATATAATTTAGCTTCACACAAGTATAAGTGTTCTTTCCATGGTTTCCCCACTTCTACTTTAGCCAAATGCGGGGATGGTTCCTAACTTAAGGCCACTTTCACTTCCTTCTCAATCTTAGTATCATGAACACAGCAGCCAACACACACCCAAGTGGAATGAAAATCCACTGCCTGCTTCCAGTCGACAGACCGGGTCGGGGATGGAATGAATGAAGCACCCATCTAGCGGCGAGGATATGAACTGTGCCGACTGCCGAAGCCTGTCGCACTCCTCTGAGTCAATGATTAAATGAATGACAGATGAAATGAAAAGATAGTGGAGAGTGTGGCTGGAATGACATTTCGACAGGGAAAACTGGAATACCCGGAGAAAAACCTGTCTGCCTCCGTTTTGTCCAGCACAGATCTCACATGGAGTGATCGGGATTTGAACCACGGTCCCAGCGGTGAGAGGCCGGCGTGCTGCCATCTAAGCCACGGAGGCTTCCCTACATACACACAAGTACACGGGCCATAATGATCACTATGTCACAAACTCCTAAATAAATCAGCAACAACTAATTAATTAATTGTTGTGGTCATTGTTTTATTTGAGGGGCTTGGACATCGTGGTCAATTAGCCCCGTGTGCTTGGGTGTGTGTGGAATTTTGTCTGATAACGTGTGTCATTGTGATGGCTGTGTTGGTGTGTGTACTTGTAATTCAAGTGACGATTGGAAAGGAGGCGGCCGTGGCCTTAAGCGAGGAACCATCCCTGCATTTGTCTGGAGAAGCAGTGGGGAAAACACGGAAAACCACTTCCAGGATGGATGAGGGAGAAATCGCACCGGCCTCTTCTCAGTTTTGCCATCACGAGGCTAAGTGAACCCCATTCCAGCCCTCAAACCAGAATTAAATTTTTCGATAAAGCTGGGAATCGAACCCGTACCTCCGGGGCGACAGCCAAGAATTCTAGCCGCTACAACAGGAGGTGATATACTGTAGGCCTAACTAGCTAATTTATGAAATAATTAATAATTAGTTCATTAGAAATGCGGTTTGCAACTGTTAAATGGGCTGCAGTTCCTTGTGTAGGCCTAATCATTGTAGGTGACGTGTGCGTGTCATTTCCCGGTAATTAACCCAACACGCTGTGAAGAAATACGGAGTTGTTTCCTTAGACCAGGACTACCCAACCTACAGCCAGCGGGCTGGATACGACCCGCGAGGCTATTTTATCCGGCCCGCTGCTCCGCGTCCGCGCCGTGTCGCCAAAACTTTGAAACAACTATAATAGCCAACTGGACAAAGAAGTGTGCGCGCACCTCTACCCAAAGCAGTTCCAGTCGTCGCACTCAACTAAATTATCATATTCATCATTTGATTAGTCGCCTCCGTAGCGTAGCGGTCAGCATGGTTAGCTGCCGCCCCGGAGGTCCTGGGTTCGATTCCCGGCTCTGCCACGAAATTTGAAAAGTGGTATGAGGACTGGAACGGGGTCTACTCAGCCTCGGGTGGTCCAAATGAGTAGAGGGGGTTCTATTCCCACCTCAGCCATCCTCGAAGTGGTTTTCCATGGTTTCCCACTTCGTCCTCGGGCATATGCCGGGATGGTACCTACTGTAAGGCCACGGCCACCTCCTTACCTCTTCCTTGCCTATCCCTCCTAATCTTCCCCTCCCTTCCCATCCCCCATGAGGCCCCTGTTTGCTTTGCAGGTGAGGCCGTCTGGGCGAGGTGCTGATCACATCTCCCCAGTTGTATCCACCCCGACCAGATGTTCCAAGCTCCAGGACACTGCCCATTGAGGCGGTAGTGGTGAGATCCCTCGCTGAGTCCGTGGGAACCACCAACCTAGAGGGTAAATTGATTAAATAAATAAAAAAAAGTAAATAGTTTGATTAATAATTGTGTCAAATACTTGAGGGGATCTTCATTCGAAATGTCCCTGCGGTCAAGTACCTAGGAGAGTGGATCTCGGCAAACCAGACATAGACACCAGGTGCACCAAGTTCTTGAGGGCCTACCACTCCTGCCGCAGCATCTACGCATCGAAGTTCCTCTCCAAAAACCCCAAACTCAGACACTACAATTCAGTAGTAAAACCATCTGTTCTGTACGCATCTGAATGCCTCGTGATGGCCAGGAAAAGCCCACTCAGGAAACTTGAACTCAAGGAGAGGAAGATCCTGCGGAGGATACTAGGGCCTATACGGGAGGAGGGAGGCACCTACAGAATTCGACACTATGATGAGCTTTACAGCCATCAAGAAGACATTGGGACTTGTATAAGAAAGAGGAGCCTGGCCTTCTATGGACACTTGACCCGCATGATCCCTTGCCGGCTCACCAGTAAGATCTTCACAGTGGCAGGCTTCTAGGACCAAGTGGATCTCTACGGTCTGGACGGATTTAGACCACCTATTTAGGGATCCCACTTAATTCCATACAGGACTGCCAACAATTCCGGCAAGCCATCCGACAGGGAGATTTTCCTGTATCACTGACAGCTAGCAAGAACACCGGTGTCATCAGACCACCATGGACGGAGGAAAGAAAGCTGGCTCATAGTCAGATGATGAAAAAGTACTGGAAGAAGAGAAAAGACAAAGCGACGAGGAGATACGAGCCCCGCGGTCCTCAGTAGGCCCAAACGATGACGAAGAAGAAGAAGAAGTTGTGTCAAATGAACATAAATACTCACTCTTTGCCATTCATGCTGTATGGGTGTACTTCTATTTTAAGCGGATTTATTAAAAATATGTAAATTTATATTTAGTGTTTTATTCTTTTATCCTCTACAAATAAATATAGAAAACTGCAACAATACTAAGAAAACTAAATCTCACGATATCTCACCTATATCTTTTTTTGATGTGTAGCCTAACATATTTCCACTCGGTAGCTGGATATTTTTTTGTGAGTGATTTCGGAATTGGGACGAAAATGGGACGGAAACAATGACCGCGCGCGGTAGCGGAGATTGGTACCACGACGTACTGTCGGCCATGTGGCTATGTTGAATGTATATCGCATACGGTTTACTTCAAGGTTTGGAGACCGGATTAAAGATATTCCTACAATAAATCATCTTCAAGTTATCGTTATTTGGTGTGAAAATATTCAATATATCATATTTGCTGAGACAATTATGATTTATTAAATCATACTTTTGCTGTATTCTTATTTAATGTAAGCATTCGAGGTACTGTCGACCAACATACAGCCCTATAAGGAATGTATATCGCATACGGTTTACTTCAAGGTTTGGAGGCCCTATTAAAGATATTCTTGCAATGAATCATTGACACTGGTGTTTTACAAGTAGTTATTTCAATGACCAACAGAGTTCACTGTTAACAAGGGATAACATGTCACATGTTACACATCATATGCGACTACTGTAAGGCTCGTATTTTTTTATATTCCATAACCCCCAAACCTCCCGGAGTGTTATTGGCCCACAAATTCCCCCAACTATTTACAGAGAGCCCTTAGTAAAAAAAAAAAAAAAAAAGTTGTGCTCCCCTGCCTTAGACTGACAGCAGATCTAGCAGGAAACGCGCTGCACTGAAGCTCAACTAATACACCCCTTTTTTCTCTTCATACCCATGGACTCGGACTGTTTTTTAGTCTTCAGCGGCTTCAGTGGCGTAGTTGGTAGCATGCTGAGCTTTCATGCCCAAGATCGCGGGTTCAAACCCGGCCGAAGTCGTCGGATTTTTTAAGTGCGTTAAAAATCCCTCAGTATGCCTTCCTTCGGAGGGGAAGTAAAGCCGGAGCGGCGGTCCCATGTCATAGTTTTATGGCATGTTAAAGAACCTTCCACTAATTACACTTGTATGAAGCTAAATTATAGGTTAGATTAGGCTAACGCTCGTAAGTTCCAACGTTCGCCGCCAGCAGCCGACTGCCTGCGGTGGCATATAGTAACCAAGTTCACAACTAGTTGTCGTTGACGGTAGCATTTGGTAGCAAAAGTAGGAACTACTTGAAAATGGAATGTCTGCAGTCCTTACCTGAATTGCAGATAACACACACTAATACAGCCATCACAATTAACACCGGTTATCAGACAGATTCTACACACACCCAAAGTACACGGGGCTACATGACCGCGTTGTCGCAGCCCCTAAACTGTGGAACCAACCAACCAATCGTTCTAATACCGTGCAATACTGTCTCTGGCCTTGATATCTACTTCAATTCGGCGATAATGGTAGTCCACGAGTTTCTGTAGGTATGGGTTCAAGTATATACCGCGATACGTACGTGTCTCGAAGAAATGTTTAGTCGTAATTCCAGCCCGTATGCTTGGGTAAGTGTAGAATTGTTTTTGATTACTTGTGTTATTGAGGTATCGGTGGTAGTGTGTGTAGGCCTATTTGTAATTGAGGCTAGGATCGGAATGGAGGCGGACATGGCGTTGTCAGGAGTAATCCCGGGTTTTGCCTAGTGCAGAAGTGGGAAACCACGGAAAATAACTACTTCTAAGATAGCTAAGGTAGGAATTGAACCCAACCCTTCTCAGTTCTGCCTCACAAGTCTAAGTGAACCCTGTTACAACCTACAGACCACAATTAAAATTAAAAACACACTTAATCACTCTAAAAACTCCGTGTACCGTCAGGAAACAATCTAAAATCATCTAAAATCATCTTCTAAACGGTAATAATAATAATAATAATAGCGTATGGCCTCGGGTGCCAGGCGCAAGCTTTTTATTTGTGCCCAGAGGGCAGCTTGCATGTCGAATTTTGTTGTTCCTTGGAACGCTATGAAAGTCAAGGAGGTTAGATATCTAACCTCCTTGAGTGAGTTAGTTATTGTTGTTTTAAGGGGCGGAACTACGAGGTCACTATAGGCCTAGTGCTTTCTAGTAGAGAAATGAGGAACAATTGTGTTGGCGGAAAATCCCAAGATTAATTTTGCCATTATGAACACGGCCTACTGAATTCAAATGGGTTCTTTAACATGCCAACATCGTATGACATGCGTGTCGTGAATTTTGTCGCCTTTCAAAAATCACTTACCATGGCCAGGAGCGAACCTGTAAGCTTGGGGTTGGTAGTCCGATACGATAACCACTCACCCACCGTGGCAAGCTTCTAAACGGTAAAACAACCAGGGTAGCTCGAAAAAAACATGTCAAATATACAAATATCAAGAGTATTATTATTATTATTATTATTATTATTATTATTATTATTATTATTATTATTATTGCTTAGGGTTGACGTGCTGTCCTGGGAGGAAAGGCTCCCGTGACGCCTTGTGGGTGGTGTTGAAGTTCCTCCAGGCACTGGGACACAAGAGCAACACGATCTGGGAATTGCCCCTGGCCGCTCGCCCAACAAAAAATAAATAAAAAAGTTATAGAATGTCGTTCTTAAGAGCGGCACACTTGTGTGATATCATTACTCTCTCAGATCTTCGGCGCTGGCACTAAACAGATAGATTATTATAAGTTACTAACGATACAACAACCGCTTGTAAACTTCCCAAGCCACTTATTCAGTATTGTTTGTACAAACTGTTAGTTACCGAAAGCGGTAGCTACGCTCGCTAACGCGCCAGTACTAGGCCATGGGGCCAAGCTCTCTGCTGACTCGGTAGACGTGGGTTCGAGCCCCACCGTCGGCTGCCCTTGAAATGGTTATTCTCTCAACTCCAAGCAAATGCTGGAACTGTACCTTCTGATAGGCCACGACCACTTCCTTCCACTTCCTTGCCCAGTTTCATTCACCTTCATTCATTCCTCATTAACTCCTCTGCTGAGGTTGGCGTCATGAAGTGCATCCAACCATAAAAACCATCCGCCACACAGACTTGCATCGCATCTCATCTCATCCCCGACCCCGTTGGAAACGGGAACAATAAGGGGTAGACATACACCCTACATTTATTTATTTATTTACTTATTTATTTATTTATTTATTTATTTATTTATTTATTTAGAGCCTCCGTGGCTTAGGCGGCAGCACGCCGGCCTCTCACCGCAGGGTCCGTGGTTCAAATCCCGGTCACTCCATGCGAGAACTGTGCTGGACAAAACGGAGGCAGACAGGTTTTTCTCCGGGTACTCCGGTTTTCCCTGTCAAAATTTCATTCCAGCAACACTCTTCACTATCATTTCATTTCATCCGTCATTCATTTAATCATTGCCCCAGAGGAGTGCGACAGGCTTCGGCAGCCGGCACAGTTCATATCCTCGCCGCTAGATAGGGGGCTTCATTCATTCCATTCCTAACCCGGTCGGTCGACTGGAAGCAGGCTGTGGATTTTCATTTCATTTATTTATTTATTTATTTATTTATTTATTTATTTATTTATTTATTATATACATTGTACCGCCGCGTAGTCATTTGGGCAAATTCGTGTTGGCCGGCTTACACTTTATCGCTTGTCCCCCATTGCTACAAACATGCTAATTTATAGTAATTTTCTTGCTGTTGTGTGGAATCAGGGTGATGTTCATTGTTGTCACCCATGTTTGCAGACACTTATGCGGTACGTTAGAAGTTGGCAGCTTGAACTGATCGTCCTCTGTCTAGTGTGATGTCGTTCAGATCATGCAGTTTGTTTGGTGGAACTGAAAACTCCCTCTAGCAGTAACGGAGAACGCACAGAGCACCACTGTCATCTAGCGTTGGCTGATGACCCTGCAGTTTGTTTGGCGATACTGAAGACTCCCTCTAGCACAGTGTTTCTGAACCCGTAGAAGTCTGCGGACCACTCAGCGAGAAATTGAATGGTGTACGGACCACCCCTACGCCCCCCTTCCCTCCCTCTCCCCTGCAATACACCTTAACAGTCGTAACCCTTCCTCAATATCACTTATTTTAAAGATATTTCAATTCAAAACCTGATAGTCATCGCCGCGAATACGTTCGGACGATTCTCGTCAACGCACATCGTACTGACGACTCCTCGTAGCGGTACCGGAGAGCGCACAGAACACACACTGTGGTCTAGTGCTGGCTGATGACCCTGCAGTTTGTTTGGTGGTACTGAAGACTCCCCGTAGCGGTACCGGAGAGCGCACAGAACACACACTGTGGTCTAGTGCTGGCTGATGACCCTGCAGTTTGTTTGGTGGTACTGAAGACTCCCCGTAGCGGTACCGGAGAGCGCACAGAACACACACTGTGGTCTAGTGCTGGCTGATGACCCTGCAGTTTGTTTGGTGGTACTGACGACTCCTCGTAGCGGTACCGGAGAGCGCACAGAACACACACTGTGGTCTAGTGCTGGCTGATGACCCTGCAGTTTGTTTGGTGATACTGAAGACTCCCCGTAGCGGTACCGGAGAGCGCACAGAACACACACTGTGGTCTAGTGCTGGCTGATGACCCTGCAGTTTGTTTGGTGGTACTGACGACTCCCCGTAGCGGTACCGGAGAGCGCACAGAACACACACTGTGGTCTAGTGCTGGCTGATGACCCTGCAGTTTGTTTGGTGGTACTGAAGACTCCCCGTAGCGGTACCGGAGAGCGCACAGAACACACACTGTGGTCTAGTGCTGGCTGATGACCCTGCAGTTTGTTTGGTGGTACTGAAGACTCCCTCTAGCAGTACCGGAGAGCGCACAGAACACACACTGTGGTCTAGTGCTGGCTGATGACCCTGCAGTTTGTTTGGCGGTACTGACGACTCCCCGTAGCGGTACCGGAGAGCGCACAGAACACACACTGTGGTCTAGTGCTGGCTGATGACCCTGCAGTTTGTTTGGTGGTACTGAAGACTCCTCGTAGCGGTACCGGAGAGCGCACAGAACACACACTGTGGTCTAGTGCTGGCTGATGACCCTGCAGTTTGTTTGGTGGTGCTGAAGACTCCCCGTAGCGGTACCGGAGAGCGCACAGAACACACACTGTGGTCTAGTGCTGGCTGATGACCCTGCAGTTTGTTTGGTGGTACTGAAGACTCCCCGTAGCGGTACCGGAGAGCGCACAGAACACACACTGTGGTCTAGTGCTGGCTGATGACCCTGCAGTTTGTTTGGCGGTACTGAAGACTCCCCGTAGCGGTACCGGAGAGCGTACCGTGGCCGCCCGCTCAATAACCGTGCGAGAGTGTTCCGATTAATTAGGCCGAGTCATTAACAGATGTCACTGCATGCCACGTAATCACTGACATCCGCTACCAGCGGGGGAGAGTGGGGGAGTGCTGGGGACGCCTATATGAACATCGGAAATACAGTATACTTCAAATAATTCAGTATTAATTTGCAGGGGAGCGAGTGTATTTAAAATAATGCAGCATTGATACGCAGGGGAGCTGAACAGCTGTTTTATACCTGCATTGACAATCCACTACATATTTACTGTGACCACACGAAACAAACATTAGCATGGAATAAAATAATTGTCTGTGTTGTGGAAGCTGCCAGTCGACACAAAATCAGAGTAACGGTGTTGTAATACACTTTTGTCTCAAGAATTAGCATATGAATAGCGAGCTTGTGGTAGGCCAACGCGCAGTGTCTCAAGGAAGGTCCCCAACTAGAAGCAACACTTGCTTCATCATCAACCCATTGCAAACCATTGAATGATGAGACATCCTAAAATCTTTTTTGATAAAAAAAAATCCTTCTGGCAATGTTTATTTCAATAAACTTTTAGAATGCTTTGGACATATTTCTAACCGACTATGGGCCCATCTTCAGCAACTATTTATGTTGTTGTTGTTGTTGTTGTTTGCAACTTTAGTCTTTTGACTGGTTTGATGCACATCTTCATGCTTCCAAGTTACGTTGCAAGTTTCAAACTAGTTGTGCGTTATGCTAAAAGCAAATTCCGTAAAATAAAATTGTTACCTGCCTTTCAATAATCTTTCTCGTTTCATTTTAACTTTTCTGTATTTTTGGCATTTTCCTTGTTTTGCCCTCAAATTTTAACGGTGATGATTATTTTTTGACCGATAGGGTAATTCAGTTGTCCTCCTACGTGCTTATTTTAGAGTTTACATTACCAAATCACATGGTCTATTCTATTATTCCCTCGGTATTTGCTATTCGGTCAATTGGCTCACATTCCACGAAGTGTCCACGCAATCACATTACCAGATAAACCGCAAAAACGCCAACAGTAAATAAATATAGCGAGAAATAGCCAGGATTTTAACTGATCAAACAATGTAACTCCGTTTATAAATTAATTATATAAACTGATCAGAATGAAAAGTATTGTGAGTGCAATCTGTATCCTTCAAGTGATAGGTAGTGTCCAACTACAGTATAGATCTCAAGATCGCGAGTCTGAGTCCCAGCCTAGAAAGTCGATCTTCAGTATTATGCACCTTAAAACAACAATTACCACCATCACTGCCATCGATGTCAAATACTGTATTTTTAAAGAGCGGAACAAATTCATGGTAGAAATCTGTAATATTACTCACAGATTGGTTGGTCGGTTCCTCAGTTTAGGGACTGCGACAATGCGGTCATGTAGCCCCGTGTACTTTGGGTGTGTGTAGAATCTGTCTGATAACCGGTGTTCATTGTGATGACTGTATTAGTGTGTGTTATCTGTTTTTTAATTCAAGTAAGGACTGCAGACTTTGAATTTTTCAAATAGTTTCTACTTTTGCCGCCAAACACCACCGTCAACGAAAACTAAGTTAGTTCAGAAATTAGCTACTAGACGCCACCGCAGTCGGCTCTTGGCAACGAACGTAGGAACCTAAGAGCGTTGTTTACATTCTTAACCTATATAATTTAGCTTCACACAGGTGTAATTAGTGGAAAGTTCTTTAACATGCCATAAATCTATGACATGGACGCCGGCTTTACTTCCCCTCCAAAGGAAGGCATACTGAGGGATTTATAACGCTCTTAAAAAATCCGACGACTTAGGCCGGGTTTGAACCCGCGATAGAAGCTCAGCATGCTACCAACTACGCCACCTAAGCCACTTACTCGTAGATTCATGTCGCATTCGTCGCCATCACATGAATAAATAGTAGTCCATGATTGTACTTGAACATCGATCCGTACTTGCATTCGAAACATTGCTATTTGAGGAAAACTATGCATATAAATCATAACAATAATAATAATAATAAAATAAAAATTATAATAATTATCATCATAATAATAATAAAAACTCAGCAATATTTCTAGGTTTTTGCCGTGTCTTATGTGAGGTTTCGCTTAGGACACCAAGCTGGCTCATCAGCGGGCTCTTGGTATCCCCGCCTGGACCCCCCACAATAGTAGCGAACTGCGCGCTACTTCCCTTTTTATGAAGCGCACCTACTCCTCTTTACTGCGAGAACTAAAAGCTCAAATAGCTATAACCTCCCTATGAAGGCTTCCAAAAATATGGTATATTGGCTCTCACGGCCAGTGAATTAAAACTCAGCAATTCCTCTGTGCCGTGTCTTGTGTGGGGGTTTCACCTAGGACACCAAGCTGGCTCATCAGCGGGCTCTTGGTGTCCCCGCCCAGACCCCCCCGGAGTAGCGAACTGTGCACTACCTCCCTTTTTATGAAGCGCCTGCGTCTCTTTACTGCGAGAATAAAATCTCAAGCAGCCATAACCTCCCTATGAAGACTTCCAAAAATAGGTTATATGGCTTTTACAGCCAGTGAATTAAAACTAAGCAATTTATCTAGGTTTGTGCCGTGTCTTGTGTGGGGTTTCGCCCAGGAACTCCAAGCTGGCTCATCAGCGGGGTCTTGGTGTCCCCGCCCGGACCCTCACAGGAATAGCGAACAATGCGCTACCTCCCTTTATATGAAGCGCACCTGCGCCTCTTCATTGCGAGAATTGAAAGCTCAGGCAGCCTTCACCTCCATATGAAGGCTTCCAGAAAGGCCCTGTGGGGGTCCGGGTGCGGACGCCTAGAGCCCGCTGATGAGCTAGCTTGGTGTTCCTAGGTGAAACCCCACGCAAGACACGGCATAAAATTAGAAAAATTGCTGAGTTTTAATTATCATTATTATTATTATTGTCTATTTCACACGTTACATGCCTATTAGACCACGCGAAGCTATCATAACTATTTTTCCTTCCTGTTTTTTCAGTTTGTCTACTCTTTCATTAAAGGCCCTCTTCCTTTCTTCAGTCCACTTTGTTCTTTGGGCTGCATGTGCTGCTTTCTCTGACATCACTTCCCATTTGTATACCTTGTGTCAGCTTGCCACGGTGGGTGAGTGGATAGCGTGTCGGTCTACTAACCCCAAGATTGCAGGTTCGCCCCTGGCCGTGGTAAGTGATTTTTGAAAGGCGGCAAAAATACTATACGCATGTCATACGATGTTGGCATGTTAAAGAACCCATTTGAATTCAGAAGGCCGAGTTCATAAAGGCAAAATTAATCTCGGGAGTTTCCGCCAGCACCAAGTTCCTCATTTCTCTACTAGAAAGCGCTATTGTGTTCAATGAGATTAGATATCTAACATCTAACCTCCTTGACTTTCATAGTCAAGGAACTACGAAATTCGACATGCAAGCTACCCTCTGGGTGTCAAATAGCGAAGCTTGCACCAGGCACCCGAGGCCATACGATATTATTATTATTACCTTGTGTCGAAAGACGCTTTTGTCTATGACGTCTTCTGGGTCAACCAGTGCTTTTTCCAGATCAATTTTTATCATCCAGGGTGTAGTAATCTTGAGCCGCTGTATGCATCTAAGAATTTTGTTGGTGAGTCTGGTTTGTGGGAGTCTGCTGATGTGGCCGTAAAATTTTAGTCGTCTCTTTCTGTTGTCTGCTGCGAGGTTGGACAATTTCTCTGTGGTGTCTCTGGAGTGAAGCCTGTTTCCTTCATCTGTGTGCTTTGGTCCAATTATTATTTTATTTTATTATTATTTTTCTTTCCTCTGCGAGGATTATTTTCAAGTCACCCTTAGTGTGTAACGTCAATGTCTCACTGGCATAATGCACCTCAGGTTTAATAACCGTTTTGTAATGAAGAATTGTTATTATTATTATTTTTATTTTTTACATCGTTATACCCTACTCAGTAACACGGTTGAACCTGCTTGGCTAATGTGTTGGCCTTCTTTCCCTCCCAAAATATCTTCATCTTCTAGCTAAGCTTCTTCTTTCGTTTTCTGTCCAAGTTATAGTGCCTCTGGTGTTGGGTTTGTCTACAAATTGGTGACTGTCGATTTTGGTTCTGAAATTAATTACATCTGTCCTGTACAATGTCTTCTGAGATGTTGATTTCCCGGAGATCTGTTTCAATTTCTAGTTTTTTAATGAAAGGGCTTGGTTGAGAATTCTTTTAGTTAGTCTGTTATTGTCCATTCTAATAATGTGTCCGTAAAATTTCAATCGTCTTTTCCGAATAGTGTGAGAGATTTTTTCAGATTGACAATATACGGTACTGTATTTCCTAGGATGATTATTTTCTCCATATTCCCTCAATTCAAACTGGGCCAAAAATGTTCGTAAAATTTTCCTTTCTTCTTTCTCTATTTCTTTGGTTAAAGATCCACCACCAATGATTTACGTCTCCGATGCATATAACGCTTCAGGTTTGATTACTGTATTATAGTATTATAGTTTTGCTTTCCGAGATTGATTTTTAGCCTATTTTCATTTTAAGAAAAAAATAGGCTTATGAGATCACCTTTTGTCCGTGTGTGTGTGTGTGTGTGCCTACATGTGTGTGTCTGTGTGTGTGTCCCCACCTAATAACTTTTAAACGGCTGGGGCGATATCAATGAAACTCGATAAGATCATAGCACCATTTTGGCCGAACCCGACCGTAGCCTTCAAATTTTATTATGTCTCGCCAATCCAACATGGCGGCTGTGCGAAATATTTCACCAGCATTCAATATCTCCGAAACTATTATTGATATCACATTTAAAATTGTACGGTGATGAAGGGCACTAATTCAAGTTCACCTATGAGACTTTCAAAAACCTGGTAACTTTAAAACCAACATGGCGGCCAGGAGAAGTTGAAACTTTTAAATAGACTTTTCTCGCGATTTGACCATCCAAACGCAATGAAACATGGTACAGCAAACGTTTAGACACATTGTAATGCACTGACATCTAATTTAGTTCTATTGTTTACATAACCTCAAGATGGCGGCTGTGCGAAATATTTTACCGGCATTCTATATCTGCGAAACTATTTCTGATATAACTCTGATATTTTGTACGGTGATACAAGGCACTACTGGAAGTCTATATTTTTACGTTTCAAAAACCTGCAGAGTATAAAACGAACATGGCGGCCAAGGGAATTTGAAACATTTTAATAGACTTTTCTCGCGATTTTACGATCTGAGCGGAGTGAAATATGGTACATTAAATGTTTATACATATTATAATGCACTAGCATCTAATTTAGTTCAATTAGTTACATAACCTCAAGATGGCGGCTGTGCGAAAATTTAAAATAATGTGTTTATTTCTTGTGTTGTAATCATGCGATGGAAGTGAAAGTTTGAATAATGAACCGATGCAATAATTTTCCTTTAATGGTACATAACTATATGGCCTATAAATGTAACAATCCAACATGGCAACCATCCGAAATATTTAGACGGTTCTCAATATCTACGAATCTTTCACAGCAATCAAACTGAAATTCTGTATATTCACAGAGGCTAAGAACATAACTTCACCTATAGGACTTTCAATAACCTGGTGAGCAGTCATCCAACATGGCGGCGACGCGAATTATAAATATTTAAATGGACGTTTCTTGCGAATTAACCATCCGAGTGCAGTGAAACTCGGTACTGTAAATGCTGAGGCTATACGAATGTTAATCCACATGCATATAATTTATTTCCATTGTTTTCATAGTCAGAAGATGGCAGCTGTGCGAAATTTCAAAATCTCGTTTTTACTTCTTGTGTACTAATCATGCGATTGAAGTTTGAATACTACACATACAGAATAATCTTCAGGTAATAGTACATAACGCTAAGACCTACTGTACATTTATAAAAATCCAACATGGCGACCATCCGAAATATTAGACGGTTCTCAATATCTACGAATCTATTACAATGACACTGAAATTTTGTATGTTTATAGAGGCAATTATCATAAGTAGGATATATGAAAATAGGCTTTAGTTCTTCACGGAACTTCTTGTTATTATACCTGTTCCAAGTGATCCTGTAAGCTTTCTGTAATTTGGAAATTCTTTCTTTATTTGCTTCGTGGTTTAAACCAGAGGTCTGTATAATTTATCCTTAAGATTTAAATTGTTATTATAATAATAATAATAATAATAATAATAATAATTATTATTATTATTATTATTATTAACGTAAAAACTTTCCGAGTCAATTTTGTGAAAATCTGGAGTTCTTCCTTCATTTCTGGAGCACTTGATTTGTGTTCAACAGAGTCCAACTGCCGGTATCGAATAAAATGATATTTCATGTAAAGCAGCTAGGCAATGTGCTGTGTCCCATGCCGTCATTGAGCGCATCGTTATTAGGTTGATTATGTGCTTAGCCGATGAAGAGCACGACCGTTTAGCTATTAAAAGCTAATAAGCGGAGCTCACATCATTATGGGGTCCACACTGATGGCCGCTTATTGGCTGCAAGGGAACCAAAACATTTCCATGGCACTACAGGATATTCACTCACTAAGGAAGTGCATGGACTTCCCGACTGGGATTTCATACTTGACACAGATGTGGAAATCGTTTCAAGACATAGCTCTCCTTGGAACCCCCCAGGGGCTCACATCTAGTGGGACGTGGGTTGGCAACCACGGGACCTCAGCCGAGTCCGGCATTGCTTCCACTTACTTGAGCCGGGCTCCGCTCCGTCTTCTTTCCTGTAGACCTCTCTTGGTCAACTTTTGTTCTCTTCCGATCCCGATGGTATTAGGGTATCCGAGGCCTAGGGAGTATTTCATTTTCCCGCCTTAATTGGCCACTGTTTCAGTTTTCCTGATACTCTCATTCTTCGAGGGGTCAGCCTTCTTTTTCTTTTCTTGTTATATCCTGCCTTCTGAACAAAGCCCTCATGGAGGCAGGGTGTGTGTAGCCCCACCACTTCTGGTGCACCGTGGATAGTGCTACACCCTCAAGGGATCACGGCTGGTAAGTTTGGGAGTTGGCGACCCGGAGGGATTCCTGAGCTGGGTCCGTTGTGTCCCCTTTTTCCTCTGACCTTGGGAAGGGCCCTCTCCTCTTTCCCTTTCCTATCTGCCTATCATGGCTCTCCTTCCTTCCAAGTCCCTCAATCCACATTCTTCGAGTGTTGAGGGCTTTTCGTTTCTTCCTGTCCTTTATTTGCCTTATCCTTTATTTGTTTACCATTTCTTCTTCTAGTAAGTAAGTCTGTAGTTAGTATTAGGCCTAGTTATAGTTTTCATTCTCATCTCATCTTTTACTATCACCCAAACAATTAGGGACCGATAACCTAGATGTTAGGCCTCTTAAAACAACAATTATCAACATCATCATCATCATCTCCTTGGAGCCTTCATATCTGCTGAGTAAGACGTGAAAATGTGATCACGGTCGGGATTCGAGCCCGCATCTCTTACAGTCCAGACAGATGTGCTTAACCACCCCCACACGACCACTGCTCACGCCACGACCAGGACTCATTTTCAATCTCAAATAAAGAAGGATTTCGCATTATTGATTTATCTATACTAGTCTACACTAATATTTAAAAATGAGATGGTATGTGTCTGTGTATTACTCAATCACGCAAGAACCACTGGTCCGATTTACATGAAATTTTACATGGAAGTAGCTGATTTATCTAGTTAACATATAGGCTACTTTTGATTTCGATACTTTGCACTATCTTAAAGATGGCGACCATTTTAATGACGTCACTACACCCTTTGGTTTCCAACTTTCAAATTTCCATTTCAAATAAAAAGAGAAGGCCAAGAAATAGCAAACTTTTGATGGCATATACGAGGTTTAAAATTTAATTTTCTATCCAAAAGGTACTTATCACTTTTCGTGTATCTCCAACGGTTAGCGAGTAAAACCTAAATTTGTGCTGTAAAACATGGTCAACGCCGAGTGGTGTAGTTGGACAAAACGTTCCCTCCTCACTCTCCCTCCGCGCAGCACCTCGCCTATCCCCTGTTTTAACTGTCACCTTCACATTTTAATTTATTTATGACCCGTAGCGAAGCACGGGTACATCATCTAGTTATTATTAAATCAAACTTGAACTACTACGTTTGACGCTGTAAATTACTGGTATTTCACGACCAACCTGTGCGTCTTCAATTTGCTAACTACGGTATACAAAGTATGTAGATTAATTACGGCTTTCATGGCCTGGAATACTATTAAAATTATTCATACTTTTAGGATAGGGGAGTGCGACAGGCTTCGGCAGCTGGCACAGTTCATATCCTCACCGCAATGTGGTGGCTTCATTCATTCCATTCCCTGACCCGGTCGGTCGACTGGAAGCAGGCTGTGGATTTTCATACTTTCGGGATGATGCCGTGTGAAAACAAAAACAATTCTAAACGTTTCGAAAGGAACCTTGCCTCCATTTTCAATAGAATTCACCCCTTTATAGGGCAGAATAGTACAGTAGTAAATATATTTTATTTGTATTTATTCACGTTTAATTATTTTAGTCTGATTATTATTAAATACAAGTTTTGTTTTCTTTAACATTTTAATGCTCATAATTACTTTTAAAATTTTACAATTAAGATAGTAAAATTACAGTATTAGAAATTTAATTTCTACAAGCTTTTTTTTTCAAAATTTAGAGGCATATTAAGTATTATTAAACAATTAAAAATAGCAAACAATTAAAATTAAAAAGAAAACTAGGAAAAAAATCAAAATTAAATATGCATTATTTTTATAACCATTTTTTATTTTTTACTTTTTATCTTAATTGTTTTTATTAAAATATTAATCTAGCACCCTAGGTCAAGGAGATAAACTAATAATATTTCGTTTACAGAAACATTGGTTGGTTGGTTGGTTCCTTAGTTTAGGGGCTGCGACAACGCGGCCATGTAGCCCCGTGTACTTTGGGTGTGTGTAGAATCAGTCTGATAACCGGTGTTAATTGTGATGACTGTATTGGTGTGTGTGTATCTGTTTTTTTAAATTCAAGTAAGGACTGCAACTTTGAATTTTCAAATAGTTCCTACTTTTGCCGCCAAACGCCACCGTCAACGACTACTAGGCCTAGTTCAGAACTAGCTACTAGACGCCACCGCAGTCGACTCTTGGCAACGAACGTAGCAACCTAAGAGCGTTGTTTACATTCTTAACCTATACAATTTAGTTTCACACAGGTGTAATTAGTGGAAAGATCTTTAACATGCCATAAATCTATGACATGGGACCGCCGGCTTTACTTCCCCTCCGAAGGAAGGCATACTGAGGGATTTTTAACGCTCTGAAAAAATCCGACGGCTTCGGCCGGGTTTGAACCCGCTATCTTGGGCATAGAAGCTCAGCGTGCTACCAACTACGCCACCGAAGCCGCCTTACAGAAACATTAACACTTCCCTAGGAATTAGTTGAAATATCAGTGAAAGATTGTATCAATTGTCCTTTTGGTAGGTGGTTAATAAACTGACCACTAACCAATAAAGGGTAAAAACAATGTCGCCAAAGAATGTGTGTCAATGAGCTTACAAAGAGAGTGACAGTCAGTCTGAATGACTAGACTTTATATCATTTTAAATGCTACAAATGCTGAAAAAATGCTGGGCGAAAGCTTCATGATCATGCAGCGAACTGCGTGAACTCAAACTCCATTAGCAAGTGCAAACCAAGGTCAAAGGAGGTAGCTGGCTGGATGACGTCACGCTCACCGGAGCGCACGGGGAATGGAGGGAGCTCAAGCGGTACTATGACGTCACACCACTCAGTGCATTCTCAGTACATTTCGTCCCGTCTGGTGTAGACATCATAGGGGCAGGGTGCCTTAGGAACGGATGTTGCTTTCGCTATTTACAAGGTCGATAAATAGAAGTGATGAAATACTGGTCATATTTCTGAAGGTCACATCTCTGGGAGGACAATATAATAAATTATATCTTCCAAAGACGTTGGTTGGTTTGTTGGTTGGTTGGTTGGTTTAGGGGATGCGATAACGCGGTCATGTAGCCCCGTGTACTTTGGGTGTATGTAGAATATGTCTGATAACCAGTGTTAATTGTGATGGCTGTATTAGTGTGTGTTATCTGTTTTTAATTCAAGTAAGGAATGCAGACATTCAATTTTTCAAGTAGTTCCTACTTTTGCTACCAAACGCCACCGTCAACGACAACTAGTTCTGAACTTTGTTAGACCTACTAGATGCCACCGCAGTCTGCTCTTGGCGACGAACGTTGGAACCTAAGAGCGTAAGAGCGTTAATCAAATCTAACCTATAATATAGCTTCACACAAGTGTTATTAGTGGACGGTTATTTTACATGCCATAAATCTATGACATAGGACCACCGGCCTTCTCCTCCGAAGGAAGGCATACTGAGGGATTTTTAACGCTCTTAAAAAATCCGACAACTTCGGCCGGGTTTGAATCCATCTCAGCATGCTACCAACTACGCCAACCGATGCCGCCTCCAAAGACATTATAGACCAGGCTGTTTCAAATCCACGAGTTTGAGTAAGCTTACACGCGAGTACTCAGCAGTGATGCTCGGAGTACGGTTGGAGAGGGACAGGGGGTGATAGCCAACTTTTTTTTTTTCGTGTAGCCTCCTGAGAGGCCGAGTGCAGGTCTTTCTAGTTGACGCCCGTGGGCGACCTGCGCGTCGGGATGAGAGAGGGAATGGATGAAGATGAATGAAACTGGGCAAGGATGTGGAAGGAAGCGCCCGTGGCCTGTCAGAAGGTACTGTCCCAGCATTTGCCTGGTGTTGAAAATGGGAAACCACGGAAAACCATTTCAAGGACAGCCGACGGTGGGGCTCGAACCCACGCGTCTACCGAGTCAGCAGAGAGCTTGGCCCCTTGACCTAACGCAGTGCTTTAGCCCGCGTAGCCACTACTGTCGGTAATACGTCACTGGGCGAAGGTCATAACACAAGTCCATGCGCTTCCTGCCATTCTTGATGTATCCACCGCACAGTGAACTTGACGTTACAGACAGTTATTACTGGCACACAGTAAGTACAAGTCTCGCATGAAAAAAAAAAGTTCGTAAGGTTCTTTTATATACTTTTTGAATATTTTCAAGAGATACAATAGTAATAATGCCGGGCAGTTCCGGGATTTGAACCCGGCACCTCTCGCACTCAAAGCAGGAATCATACCCCTAGACCGACAGGGCGACGTACATTCTTCAGAAAATGGAGGTACTTCAATGTAATGTATTCTGAGAATATGATATGTTCAATATTACACTACAGTATTTTACATTTAGTAAAGTGTCGTAAATATAGATAAGCTCTGGCACAATCACATGGTTTATTTTGAAACAGAGAGGATAATAAGCTTCTCACTTCGTAACCAATCGTAAAGCTACCATGTGGTGACGCGAAGTCAATCGTTTAACTTCGGCTTTCACTCGGAGCCCCGTTCCTAACTGTCTGTAACGTCAAGTCGCAGTGACAGCAGTCCCCACAGCAGAGCTGTATTGCATGTTGCAGGTTTACTCACGCAAGGCGGCGAGTACTCCACTGCTCACTGGCGAGTAGCTGGGCTGGAAGAGCCTGTTATAGACTAATAATTTTTGCGTTATGGTTACCAGTTTTAGCGTGTAAACCATGACCCTCTTCGTGTACTATCAAATAGCTTACTATATCAACCATCATCGCAATCAATAAATGAAGAGGGTACTGATACTGACCTGGCATTTGGTTTTGTTTACAGCGGGCCAACAGCAACAGTTCCGAGCCATCGCGCTGGGCCAACGGCCCTTCCTCGACTCTCCCTTCACCAACCACTTGAGGGAGCTGGAGTCCTACCACCACCGGCGTAAGAGCGAGTGTTCCTCGGGGTTCAAGGTGCCAGACTCGTCCGCACAACCACAAGGTAGGTCTGCCGCACTCTTATTATGGTTTGAATGATCTGTTGTTACTCTTATTCCAGCGCAGCGTCGTCATGATTGCATGTACTACAACTAGGAGTTATTTTACGCCAGTCAGTTGTTTCTAATGTCGCTGCGAATTGTGAACAATAATTGCATTTTTAAAGAACTGATTTTATTTGTTTCACACTACGTAGGCTATGATACAGAAATTATTAATCTCTACTTACAATAGTATAAAACAAAGTGCCCGATTCTCGGATGTCACGGCTAATCTCGAGAACCACTGGATGGATTTTGATGCGGTTTGCACCATTCTGTAAAGGATATCTCGAGGAAGGTTTCTGTAGAAAATAATGTATTTATATCAAAGGAAGCCAAGCAATAACGATTTCAGTGGAAAGGTCGAAAAGAAAACCTGGCGTCCGTGCGCTTTTTAAGCTTACGCTGGGAAAACCGTTAAAATATCTATATACTATGAGTGTAAGAATTGTTCAGAATGAAAAGTTCTACAAAAAAGTCCGGAAGAGCATATCTCTGTCTTCAATACATCGCCCACTATAAGTGATTTTACGTTTTCATTTCTTCCAACGATCTCCATTCAATTACCGAGGCGACAGTTTACGAGCTAGGTTTCATGTTCACTGCTGGAGGGAAAACGACTAATGTTGTATACAAGGAAATCTTATAAGACCTCAGTTAAATGTAGCCTTTCACCTTGCATTCATAACTGTTGTCGGGTGAAGCTGTTAGAAATAAAAGACAAAGAGAGCTATAATTACGAGTTAAGAATATAATTGTGAGCCCATATAAAATTAAGTTACTGTATCATATATCAATATCAAATTATATTCTATCTCCTCTAATTAGTAAGAATTCAAAATGTTGAATCCACTGTAATACAACAGATCGTAGATTGATAACTAAAAGTTATATGATTCCGCCTTTCGAATAATGAATTTATTTTGTCATATACCGTAATGTGGTAGCCTACATGTTTCGGGGCCTACCTTCAAATGCTTCCTTCTTCAGCCTTGACATAGCATTATTAACATTATAAAAACATTGATCTACACAAAATAAACACTTTAAAACCACATCAAAAACTTACGGTACAGTATATTTAAACAATCTAAAACACTGCAGCTGTACAGTGGAGTTGAAAAAAAAACTTTGTTGTTAAAGCATAAATTAATTAATAGTCAAATGCATGCTGATGGTGAATATTTAATAACATAAATATAATCATTATAACATTTTCGATGCAAATTTAGTGTGGTGCATCTTCGAATTTCTTTTGATAAGATTTGTAGTTCAAAAATTGATAACATCCTGGTGAAATAAGCGCATTTTTTATTATTGTAAATTCATTATATGAACAAATGTATTGTTTTTTAATATAATTTAAATGATGCTATAACATAATACATGTTTTTTTTTATTCGGAAAGAAACCTTCTCATCTTCTAGTAGATATTGGTCCAGGTTGAAAATCCAAAATAAGTGCCGAGATTGAGTAGAACCCGATCCTTATGGGTGAAACTTGAGATGACGGGCCGTTAAATGAATTCTTTTAAGTATTGAATTGTAGAAGTATTAGTTGTGACTGTATCAGAAAAAGAAGGAGGCAAAAAGAATTATAATATTCCCAAACAACAGATCGTGCTAATCTAGCTCATAAACCTTGTGTCTTTCTTGTTTTTTATCGTCTTGGTAATTGAAAGCCGTCAGTGCCCACAAACACCCAACATTTTCGGAAGTGATGTGCCAATCTAGTACCCAGAAAACTAACATACTCGTCCCCAAATTGTCATGATGATTAGAATAACTGTTTGGACGCCAATCCTGGACAGACATGTAAACAACCAGATAGGAATTTGGGAGGGTGGGAGTGGGGGGAGGGCGCAGGCGGGACCAATCTCGCCACCCCTCGGTACGGCGCTGCCGAGCAGGGTAACCTACAGCAGCGTTTCCCAAACTGTGGTACGCGTGCCACTGTTGGTACGCGGTGATGTTACGAAAAATATTAAAAAAAAAATGAGATACGTTACGAAAAATATAAAAATATAAAATATAAATTTTAAAAATGTAAAAACATTTACATGTTGCCGGAGGACTTTAAGGAGACAAGGAGCAGTTTTATGAATTGAATTGTGATTCAGAACTAAGGCAAACGTTTTCAAAAATGACTAGTGAACTTTTGGGTTGAGAAGCGTGCAGACTATGCAGCCATAGCTGACAAAACAGTAGGATTTTTACTGCCTTTCACTACTTCATACTTGTGTGAGACTGCATTTTCTTCATTAGTTTATCTCAAGCATAAATACCGGAATAGGCTCCTTACAGTGGAAAACGATCTTCGTTTGAGACTCGGCAATCTTAAATCAGACATTCCTTAAAGTTGGCTTCCAATGTTCAAGCTCACCCTTCACATTGAAGTTGTTAGTTGAACTTTGGCTTTTATGTTTAATTAATACGAGTTCTTTTATTAATATTATTTGTAAAGTGCCATTTCTGAATGTTTGAATTGAATGCTTATTGTAATAAATAATAAAACAACTGGACACACTTTTTATTATTTGAACTTTAACTACAACAGTCTAACTCTAACAAACACAATTTACAATCCGTCTAATACGTAGTGTTGGTGGGGGGTTATAGTTGCTATCTAAAGCCCTGCGCGGATGCGGATATCCGCGGATAAACCCGCGGATATCCGCAGCATTTTTCGCCACGCGGATATATTTTGCATGGCTGTGCGGATAGCGGATACGCTGCGGATAATGTTTGAAGTAAATTTGCGGATAGTTTTTAGAATACGATGTGGAACTTTCGATAATATTACATATTTGATATGGCAATCTACAGCTTCATGCATAAAAGAGGAATACTCCTATAGCCTATTGCGTACGAAATATTCGGGTACGTTTTGCAGTTATACACGAGAAGATTATTTTACTCATAATGGTTTCAACTACATTTTATTAAGTACCGTACCGTATGTTTGTAGTAGAAGGTCTTGACATCTCATCATCATCTTCAAATTCTCATTGCCATTATCCACGAGATATAATGCTGTCAATATGTTTGTTAGTTCATCGTGGTGACATCATTAACACTTTTCTCAAGTCAGCTACTTCGCCGTCTAAGCTATCCTGTAAGATCTGGTTCCAGGTTTATCTGCAGATTTATTTCCATCTTGGCACTGAAACGCGTGGGCTGTGATATTGCAACGGAGACAGTTATGACATCAACTATGCGAACATTGATGGGTCAAGAGGCAGTAGTATGATGACTGACTTAGTGACTTGGAAGTTCCGGCCAAATGTCAATCCCTTTCTCCAAGCTTAAAGAGAATTTCACTTAGTAAATGTTACTGCGACCGGGAAGTATGAACATCATTCAACCAACATTGATAAAATATATATTAAAACAAAACAAGGTGTATATTCAATAGTGCTTGAAACAAAGCTCAAGTCAAGGATAAGGCAGATATTTGGTTACGTTTTCAACGGAACCAAATAGGTGAACGATATAGCAGGATGTTTTAGCTTAAAAAAAAAGTGTATTCATACTCAGGACACAAATCAGGCACATCAAACCTACTGCGGCACAAGTGCGATAGTAGCCAAAGAAGTATAGCCAGTTTTTTGTCTAAAGCAGGGGTCAGGAAACCAGAATTGAAATATCAGCGGATTTTTATACAAGTCTTGCGGATGCGGGGCGGATGCGGATAAGTCATGCGGATGCGGGGCGGATGCGGATAACAGTCGTGCGGATGCGGGGCGGATGCGGATAACAGTCGTGCGGATGCGGGCGGGTGCGGATAACAGTCGTGCGGATGCGGGGCGGATGCGGATAAGTCATGCGGATGCGGGGCGGATGCGGATAACAGTCGTGCGGATGCGGGCGGGTGCGGATAACAGTCGTGCGGATGCGGGGCGGATGCGGATAACGTTTTGTTTATCCGCGCAGGGCTCTAGCTATATCTCCCAACCGTTAGGTGGTACGCGAGAGATTCTCATCTCTTAAAGTGGTACACACACAAAAAAAGTTTGGGAAACACTGACCTACAGTACAGGAGACAAGAGCCTTCGCGACTACATTTCGCTTCCTTGGTGGTGTTGGTGCTTTTGCTGTACCTCCTGGGGTGGTCTGCCCCCTCCGTCACCCGTTAGCGTCGCCGCTGTTGTGGAAGACGTTTTGTGTAGCTTCTTTACGGCATTCAGCAGGCACCTACCTCATTCCCGACCTAATAATTACAGTAATAATAATAATAATAATAATAATAATAATAATAATAATAATAATAATAATAATATCGTATGACCTCGGATGCCGGGTGCAAGCTTTGTTATTTGGCACCCAGAGGGCAGCTGTCACGTCAAATTTTGTTGTTCCTAGGAGCGCTATGAAAGTCAAGGAGGTTAGATAGCTAAGCTCCTTGACACTAGAGCGCTTTCTAGTAGAGAAAGGATGAACTTTTTTTATGGGTGGCTTCGGTGACGTAGTTGGTAGCATGCAGAGCTTCTATGCCCAAGATAGCAGGTTCAAACCCGGCCGAAGCCGTCGGAATTTTTTAAGAGCATTAAAATCCCTCAGTATGCCTTCCTTCGGAGGGGAAGTAAAGCCGGCGGTTCCATGTCATAGATTTATGGCATGTTAAAGAACCTTCCACTAATTACACCTGTGTGAAGCTAAATTGGATAGGTTAAGAATATAAACAACGCTCTTAGGTTTCTACGTTCGTTGCCAAGAGCCGACTGCGGTGGCGTCTAGTAGCTAAGTTCTGAACTAGGCCTAGTAGTCGTTGACGGTGGCGTTTGGCGGCAAAAATAGGAACTATTTGAAAAATTCAAAGTTTCAGTCCTTACTTGAATTAAAAAACAGATACACACACTAATACAGCCATCACAATTAACACCGGTTATCAGACAGATTCTACACACACCCAAAGTACACGGGGCTACATGACCGCGTTGTCGCAGCCCCTTAACTGAGGAACCAACCAACCAACCGAACTTTTTTATGTTGGCAGAAAATTTCGAGATTAATTTTGCCATTATGAACACGGCCTACTGAATTAAAATGGATTCTTTAACATGCCAATAACCAATGACATGCGTGTCGTGATTCTTGTCGCCTTTTAAAAATCACTTACCACGGCCAGGAGCGAACCTGCAAGCTTGGGGTTGGTAGACCGACACGATATCCACTCACCCACCGTGGCAAGCAAAAATTACAGTTGCATACACTGCTATAGTCATCACAGTAACACAGGTTATCAGGCCAATTAAATACACACCCAAGAACATGGGGCTGATGACCAATATGTCCCAAGTCCCTAATACGAATTAACAATAACAACAGTATTAATAACTTAGGTGAAGCAGTTGCTAGTATTACTGGTAGAAGCGCAACAGAGCGACTAGAGTTTTGATTGACGTCTTACCTCTTGTATTCATTGTGTGTGAAAACAATCGCTGTTTTGGACCCTGCATTGTCTGGAAGACATGTGGGGAGCGCGGGATGGACAGGTGCTGCCCCCGGTGGCACACGACTAGAACAAATGAAGAGCGCAGCAAGGCCTTCATTGTTGGACAGACACACGCAATGCTCTCTTCGTTCTAAACGCCTGCTTAATATTCTCCTTTCAATGTGTGTGTCTCCAATTTTAGAGAACGATTTCTTTCAATTTGAAGGCTACACAATTTCTGTGTGTGTTATATATTTTCGTGCTCATTCTTTGAACATCTGCCCGCGTGCATTTGCAGCTGACAATGTAAGCTTCGAAACACGCGAACCTCATTCACTGTTTTTATTGTAATATAGAAACCTTCGTGCCTTAGAAACTGTTAAATTGTCTGCTACTTTATTGATTACGGGCTTGGTTCCTTCATACACGGACATAATGCCTCGACCTGTAACGGATCACAGAAAAAAGTAGACTTCCCAATACTTGTCAGGTCATCAAAGACCGTAATTAACACCCAAGAATGTAAAGGTTACTAAACACTGAATTTGATACGCCTCTGCCATAACCGAATCGGTCAATTTAAGAAAAGAATACATAAAAAATATTATTTAAATCGACATTTTGAAGCAAAATATTACAAAAAGAATGTTGAAGCCCACTTCTTGGAAACGGCGGGGAAATCTTCAAATGATTCCGGACTTACAACTGCGCACGATTCTTACCATACGGTGGGTGAGTGGTTATCGTGTGGGACTACCAACCCCAAGCTTGCAGGATCACTCCTGGCCGTGGTAAGTAATTTTTGAAAGGCGACAAAAATCACAGCATGCATGTCATACATTGTTGGCATGTTAAAGAACCCATTTGAATTCAGTAGGCCATTCATTGGCAAAATTAATCTCGAGATTTTCCGCCAACACAAAAAAGTTCCTCATTTCTCTACTAGAAAGTGCTATAGTGTCAAGGAGCTTAGATATCTAACCTCCTTGACTTTCATAGTGCTCCAAGGAACAACAAAATTCTACATGCAAGCTGCCCTCTGGGCGTCAATAACAAAGCTTGCACCCGGTACGCAAGGCCATGCGATATTATTATGAATGAAATGAATGAAATTACTCATCATCCACACTGTCTTCAGCAACCAATCTTCTAGTTTCCTCGCCTTTTTCTGTTTTTGGCAGCTCAGAGATGTAGACTGAAATCTGTGCCCAACTCTCTCTGCTGCTGAGCATTTTATCCACCACATTGTCTGGTGTAATGACTCCAACTTTTATCTCCAGAAGACTTCGAAGTTTCTCCATCGCAAGCATGCAAAGAACGTGTGTCGAACGTCATCCCATTGATCACCACAATAACGACACTGTGAACTCGGTGATATTCCCATTCGATGGAGGTATGCTTCATAATAGCCATGGCCAGAGAGAAAAATAGAAGGAAAACGAGCCCCAGGACGAAGAAAAATGTCCTGGCTTGCCAACCACAGAGTATGGCTCGGAAAAACATCCACCCGATTGTTCCCGATAGCGACCAATAAAGACACCATAGCCAGAATGATCGCCAACGTTCGAAGCGGACAGGCACCCTGAGAAGAAGAGAGAAACATAGTAATGTAATACAATAATAATAATTATAAATTGCAAACTGGCCAGTAGATCTGATTCACATTGCATTTTCCCTCATTAGGAATGTACTAAAGACTAGCTATACACAGCAGACAAAGTTGTTAATTCAATTTAGGATCTTGGGACATTCTGGTCATCCACTACTCGGATGGGTGTTGCACACGGTTCTCTTATTAGTTACTGTTCATTACTTCTCAGTAGGCTACTGAAATATAAACATGACCATGATAGCCCAAATTCCTTATTGACGTATTAATTATAATAAACTATTTATTACCTTAAGTCAAGATTTAGTACATTGAAACCGTACCAGCTGAAGAAGGTCTCAATGTGTCCGAAATCGGTACGGTTTCGATGTACTAAATATTGACTTAAGGTAATAAATAGTTTATTATAAAATATAAATATAGTATGATATGATACGATGGAATATTTATAGAGAAAATTTACCCTCAAGTATGTTAATTATATTTTATATTGCTTAATCAGTCTAATGTATCGTCCGCGGAAATGCATAATTTTAATGACCATATCTGTGTACTAAGCATTACAATAACCCAAGCACACCGTATTATTTGCCATTGAAGACAGAGGTGGGAGCAGCTAGAGCCTATGCGGGGGCGTGGTCAACTCTCAGCGTGTTAACCCTTCATGGGATAGTGGTCTCTATATTAACCACCTGTCATAACGACAGTATATGCTTTCAAAGATGCCAAATTTTGAAGAATTTTCATGCCGAAATGCTACTATTTCTAAAAATCAAATATTATCAGTAGACCAATGTGTTGGATTAAAATTTTGAAAAATTTAAAACTAAAACGTTAACAATTAAAGTGTAAAAATAAAATATAAATATAGAGATAAAAATCGTAAAAAGAAAATTATAATTATAATAGAAATATAACAAAAAGTTCCGTGACGAACTAAAGAGCCTACTTTTCTTAAAATTTAAGATTCATGCCAATAATTAATCTATATGGATCTATCTAGAATAATGACGAAATTAAGTTGGTAATATCGAAATTTCTAATTAGTTCGAAATACTGTATACTTGGCATAATGTAGCCTAAGAGAGAACTACAGTTGGCAGCCCTGGTGACTGAATATATTCTTAGTTCCATCTCTTAAGGTACAGAATACAAAATTTGGTTGAAGTCCAATGAATAGCATGGACGTTACATGCAGTTAAACATTGAATCCACAGCGCGCGAAAAATCATGTTGGCAACAATGACATACATGTATTGGTCAGAAATAATCTGAAATAATATGACCTATTGTAGTGTCAATTTTGAATGAAATCCGTTAATTAGTATAGAAGTTACATGCCTGTTAAAATTGGACCTATCAGCAGGCTTAGAATCAATTTGGCAACACTGACGTATATTCGTTACTCCAAATTAATATAGAATGCCAGGTACTATACGTGTGCAAAGTTTAGAGCTAGTGGCTTGCATACTTTCTGATATATTGATATTAGGGTAACAAAGATAGAGACAGTGTTTATTAACAGTTGGCAGCCCTGGTTACTCTTAAGAATCGGCATAGTCATATTTGGTTGAAATCCAAATGATAGTATAGAAGTTACATGTATTTAAAGTTGGACCTCTCAGCAGGCTTAGAATCATGTTGGTAGCACTGACGTATATAAGTTACTCCAAATTATTATAGAATGTCAGGTACTATACGTGTGCATAGTTTAAAGCTGTAGGCTTGCATACTTTCTGATATATGAATATTTGGATAAAAATAAATGAGAGCATTTATTAACAGTTGGCAGCCCTGGTGGCTCTTAAGAATACGCTCAGTCATATCTGTTTATGTACACATAGCACATATGAAATTTGGTTGAAATCCAATTGATAGTGTAGTATGCTTAGGCTACATTATGCCAAGTATACAGTATTTCGAACTAATTAGAAATTTCGATATTACCAACTTATGCATATAAAATTTGGACCTATCAGCAGGCTTTTAATCATTTTGGCAACACTGCTATGTATGGCCTCATGGAAATTAAACTGCAATATTATTATCTATACGTGTGTCAATTTTGAAATAGCTCCCGCTCATACCTTCCAAGGTATCCAACATGGAGCTCAAATTTCAATTGCGATTTTTCAGCAGTTGGTAGCACTGACATCGTTTCCAAATATGGCCGTGAGATATTCAGGTACAGATCTTTACTCCTACCAAATATTGTTTCGATTGCTGCAGCCGTTTAGGAGTTGATAGGGGGACACACACACACAGCCAGACAGACAGACAGACAGACAGACACACATTTGCCCGATCTCATAAGTCTACTTTTTGCTCATTTTTGCAAAATGTGAAAAGTAGGCTAAAAATTAAAATAAGAAACATAACTATAAAAGAATTATGAAAATAATTGTAAAAATCAATTCGAAATTAGTTAAATAATAAATTCAATAAAATATCAAAATCGAATATATAAGAACATAAATTGAAAATTAAATTGCAGACCCGTGCAAAGCCCGCAAACGTGAGCACGAACAAACACTCATTGGCTAAGAGCAAGCAGTATTCCCCTCCCCTCCAGGTCTCCAAACTTATTTCCCTACAGTCACAGCTTTTCTTTTCTGTGTTATTTACGCACGTCAGTAATTGTATATTAGCAGATAACGTTTTGAAATGAACTTGAACACGGCAAAGATTATTATTATTATTATTAATTTACCTAACATTGTGCCTACAATTCATGGATGGCAGATAGAGAAAGGGCAAGCCCCACATACTGCTCGGGTCTAAGCTCTGTGAACTTGCGGGATGAAGGGCAGATGCAGAGAAGGAGCAGGCGAGAATTGAGAAGCCTGTCGACAGTCCGCCGTGTTACCTGACATTCTCGTCTATTCCAATACTGCTAACATAGGGTATTTACTCTTTTCTGAAACCAGTGTGGCATTGCGATTAGTGAGTGAGTCACCGACTAATGTATTTGCTTCTGTTACTACGCAAGGCCCGAGAAACCTCATCACTCGTCACCACCACTTCTCATAGTCCGCGATGCTCATTCCTCTAAGGTTCACGCAGCTTAGACCCGAGCAGTACATACAAACACGCACTCACACACAAAGTTACATTATATATCAATTCAATTTACATGGGGGTTTTAGTCCCTTTAGAGCCTTCACTTTTCGGCAAAATTAACGTGGAGGAAGGTATTTTATTGCATGAAGCAGGTTATTCCAAAGTTGAGCAGAGCGATTGTAGAACCCAGATTGATAATATGTTGTCCTAGCGAACGGAGGAACGAGGGTGACAAAAATTATCACCTCCTATGATGAATATTTCATGCCCTAGAACAACAATTTTGTCCTGGTTTGAAAGTATGCTGGTGTAATTAAGCTTTAGAACGAGGCCAGTCTCACCTCTCCTCTCAGAATTCTGTTTAACCCCCCACCCTTCTCCAACTAATAGCGGGCTCGACTTACTCCTATTTCTGAATCGATTTGTGTGGTTATTGTGGTCGCAAAATCTACCCAAGGAATCATAACACAGAATGCCGAGACCACAACCAGCGGTCGATCTATTAAATCATGTGCTAAAATATAGTTCTTATAATACCTCATACAATTTCACTAACAAACCACTGTGAGCACGAAATATTTGAGGGCAGCCAATCTAGCTCATTATTGAGATAACGGAGGATCCACTGCAGCCAACATAACCAACCCTGTATCAGAACTTTTGTTTAGTGTATGGCTTTTAGTACCGGGAATGTCCGAGGACATGTTCAGCTCGTCAGAGTTTGTAACTGCTTCTATGCGGACACCCATGGGGTGAGCTACAAGTACTGCCGCGTGTGGAGTATTGTCTGGGGAGGAAAGTGTGATTGTAAAGACGAGGAATTGGAAGGTAGCGGCTGTGGCCTATAGTTAGGGACCAACCCCGGGCTTTGCCTGGAAGGAAGATGGGAAACCACAGAAGACCATCCTCAAGGTTGCCGGCGGGGGGGATTCGAACATCCTCGCCTCCCGGATGTGAGCGACTGCCTGCTGCCACGCCGTAACGACCACGGCTAACTCACCCGGTTGTATCAATACTGTATTTAGTGTAGGATTATTTCTCTCAAATCCCGCGCTGTAGCCAGAATTGCCCGCCACGACCGCGATGGGGAGATGCATGAAGTCTACAGATTGGGGGGGGGGGGGGGGGGGGGTTCGAATCCCAGCGCTGGCACTCGCTATCCTGAGTGTGATTTTCCTCCGGGATTTACTATTGTCATGATTATAGCTGTTTTAAGGGGCCTAAGAAATCTGTTTGTATTAATTACTCCCCATGACTGCAATTTACTGTATAAGCAGCTCGCAATTCTGCACCTGGACACTGGTAGGGGCGACGTGACGCAGCCCGCATTGCCAGGCAACAATAGACTTGGGTATTATTGAAGCTGTCCGGGAGCGCTTGTTCTTCCGACTTACTGAACAAAAATCAATCTTTAAGGTTGCCTGAGAGGTGTAGTCTATTGCTACATAGTCTAAACTATTCCTCTTGAATCTGGCTATCATATACAAAAATAATATTTCGAATCCGACTGGTAGTTCCAGAGATTAGCGCGTTTAAACACACAAACACACAAATAAACTCTTCAGCTTTATTGTATTAGTATAGATCAGTGGTTCCCAACCTTTGCCAGCTGACGCCCCCTTTTCAGATACGGGAGTTCATCGCCCCCTCCCCCCCCCCCCCCCTCCTCCCCACCACTCAACGCTTCTATAACCTCTTCGATTGACGCGGAGGATATAGACCTAACCTAATAACACTACAGTACATAATGGAATAGGCCTATCCATTACATACTAACTTCGTTTTAGTACAATACAAATAACACACTTTTACAACAAATCCTTAAATTAGTCAACAAATGTGGGAGGGTTGATACTGTTTTCTCTTCGTAAGATTCGGTATGTTTGGTTTGATATTTGGCAGAGCACAGCGGAGATCACTTGCAACATCAAGACGACAGCGCGGCTTTGTTTCTATGATACTCAGCGTTGAAAATCCTGACTCGCATAAATATGTCTTTGAAAATGTAAGTTCAAACTGTTCAAAGCTTAAAAGAAATCACAAGAATATGCCAACGAGACGATAAAATTGGCATAATTTTGCTCCTTACAACACAGCAAATTCCTTATTTCACCTCCAACCTCGCGGCACCGCAGAGGTTTGTGCCGACAGTTGGCAATTGCCAGTGCTTTTGAACGATTGACTTGGTGCGACAATCACCTGGAGAGATTCGAAAAATTTTTATTTTACAAAATTCTAATATTCGAGTTTAAAAAACTTAATTCGGAAGTCACTTCACGCCCCCCTTGATAAAGCCGCACGCCCCCCCCCCCCAGGATGGGGGCACCCCCCGGGCTGGGAACCCCTGGTATAGATAAACAAGGGAGGACACTTTGTATATTTAGGCAAAAGGTAAGTTTTATAGATTTCTACACATCATTCTGAAAATAAGGGTACAGTATCTCAACTTAAGCGAAGACCTCTCATTTAAACTTATTTTCATACCTCGTGTTTACTAATCAATTAATCGATGCTTCGGTTAGCCGATTAATATTTTATTTGGTTAGTCGATCAATCGATTGAACGGTCAGTTGATTTATTTATCGATCAATCAACCTAACATCGCTCAATGCCAGCTCTACATTTCAGCCCCGTCCGATTAATCGTACAGGATCCCAGTTTTAATGTTATTTATATATTTATGTTCGACCCTGACTATTATATCCCAGAAAACTGTACTATAATGAGGCTCATTATAACACTATTTTTCATTATGAAACAGTTTCTCCCACCAATCAGAGCTCAAGAAACAGTTGTTTGACCAATTAGATAATTAGATGCGCTGATTTCCACGGCCTTCTAATTTAAATTTCACTGCCTGGCCTAGTGTCATAGTTGGGTAATCGAGGAGGCCATGGTCAAATACAAGGCAGTGTCTGCGTCTCATGCGCTCTGTTCAGTACATAAAACTGGCGAAATCTCGACAGATATTTATGAATATTTATGTTCGGACATAAAATAGTCATAATAATTATCGTCGAACATAAACAGTCGTATGCAACTCGCCTATAGTGGTAATTAAGGCACTCGTATGGAAATTATAAAACTCGCACACGCTCGTTTTATAAACATACTCGTGTCTTGATTATTTCCATTTTAGGCTCGTTGCATAATGTACTATTATGTTCGACGATGTCGAAATGTAAACATTATGTGTCAGAAAGCTGCATCATAATGAGGCTCATTATATCACTATTTTTCACTATGAAACAGTTTCTCCCACCAATCGGAGCTCATGAAACAGTTGTTTGACCAATTTGTAGGTAAGGATACCTTCGCGCATGCGCTCAAAATCCAACATGTCTAAATAAATTACCGAAAGTGCACCGTGCATATGTTCGCGTAAATAAACTGGCGAATATGAGATTAGAAATAGAACTGTATATACCTTAATATCCCCAACTCCAATTTCAACACAGCGCATTGCTTTCAAATGACTTCAGTAACAGTTTGACTGAATGCATTTGTGATCAGAGTTCAAGCGCTGGGTAGGATATCTCTGTTTTCCAAGTGCTCTGACTGACCGACCGACGCATGCACTCTGCGTGCACATCGGCAGGCTGTAAACATTGCCAAGCACACAGAGCGCATGCGTCAGTCGGTCAGAGCACTTGGAAAACAGAGATATCCTACCCAGCGCTTGCACTCTGATCACAAAATTCTAGTGACTGAATCTCAACAGATATTTATGAATATTTATGTTAAAACATATAATAAAGTTATAATTATCGTCGAACATAAACAGTCGTATGCAACTCACCTATAATGGTAATTAAGACACTCGTATGGAAATTATAAAACTAGCTTACGCTCGTTTTATAAACATACTCGTGTCTTGATTATTGCCATTATAGGCTCGTTGTATAATGTACTATTAACGTATGGCTTTTAGTGCTGGGAGGACATGTTCGCCAGAGTCTGTAGCTGCTTCCAGCGGACACCCTTAGGGTGAGCTACAAGTTCCGTTCAATTTCAAGTAGTTCCAACTTTGGCTACCAGATATCAATGATACCTAGTGGTGAACGTTGGAACTTTGATAGAGCGTTCCGACAAAAATCTAACCTAACAATTTAGCTTCACACAAGTTCAATCTGTGGAAGGATCTTTTACATCCCATAAATCTATGATATGGGACCGCCAGCATTACTTCCCCTCCGAAGGAAGGCATACTGAAGGATTTAAAACGCTCTTAAAAAATCCGATGACTTCGGCCGGGTTTGAACCCGCTATCTTGGGCACAGCAGTTCACCATGCTACCAACTACGCCACCGAAGCCGGCGGCTTAATCGAACTTCGTTACAGAACATTCATTGATTCGTGGTGTTTTCCGTGTTTACACATCAGAACAAGAAGGGCACGTCATGTCATGTCCTAAATAATCTATAATTCAAACGACAAAATCAGTTGTAAACAGAATAAAATGATGTGAACTCTCCTTAATTTGTTCTGTGAATATTGAATAATTTGGGTAATACTTACTAAACGCACCTCATGCTCGTGCCACGCCATCTACTTGCGTATTCCCGTTACTTTGTGTTGTGATTTCTTTCTTGTCACGAAGAAGAGCGACATGAAACATTGAGCGAATTATTAGAGCCATCTTGTGGTTGTAAAAAACATAGCCTAAGCAAGCTTTGTGATGGTTTAACCGCTCGGATATGTTGATTAATAATTCTGGATTAATACTGTCGTTTGACTCCGTTTCTAAGCATGGCGTGTGTCTACATTTACACATGATGGCCACTCTATTAAAAAGTAAAAAGGAAGGAGTGTAGTCTTTGTTCCTCCAGGCCCCTGAAGCGTGTCCCATGAACTGGTCCAATGACCAATTTTATCACTGCAAGTGGTAGACATATTACTCTACTTGGCAGAAGAAATTATAACCCATTTGCAGACATTTCAAGTAGCTTGCCGCGGTGAGTGAGTGGTTATCGTGTCTGACTATCAACCCCGAGCATGGTGGTTCGCTCCTGGCCGTGGCAGGCCTAAGTGACTTTTGAAAGGCGACAAAAATCACGACACGCATGTCATACGCTGTTGGCATGTTAAAGAACCCATTGAAATTCAGAAGACCGTGTTCATAAAGGCAAAATGGCTCAAGCAGTCTTTCACCTCCCTATAAAGCTCTCGCAGTTAAGAGGCGCACATGCGCTTCATAAGAAGGGAGGTAATGCACAGTTCGCTACTCCTGTGGGGGGTCCGGGCGCGGAAAACCAAGAGCCCGCTGATGAGCCAGCTTGGTGTTCCTGAGCGAAATCCCACGGGTGTGAAAGCCAATATACTATCTTTATATAGTTCCAATATTTATTATTTCCATAAATTATTGACCATCGACAGTGATAATCGTTTCATATGTCCTGGGTGAGATGTAAGTTTGCATCTAAGAGATGCACAGTGACGAACTATTAACGTACAGTACGTTTCATTGCATAAAACAGCGAACTTTTCAACTTTTAATACACATGAACGGTGTAGTACTCCCACATATCACCCTCAACAAAGGAATGTAAACAATGAGACATAACAAGCGCAGTAGTTATGTACCGACACCTGCTGACGAGCCCAATCGGTCCATCTGAAGGAAACCACAACAATTCTGGCATAATACAGTAAACCCTCGGGTCAATTGGGGCGGAGGTTCGTCCGTTAAATCGCGAATTTAGAAATTAACACTCTGCATTTTTTCTATGTTTGAGCCGTGTCTTGTGTGGGGTTTCGCCTAGGACACCAAGCTGGCTCATGGGTCCCCGCCCGGACCCCCACAGGAGTAGCGAACTGCGCGCTACCTCCCTATTTATGAAGCGCACTTGCGCCTCTTTACTGCGAGAACTAAAAGCTCAATCAGCCATAACCTCCCTATCAAGGGTTCCAAAAGAATTGTATATTGGCTTTGACGGCCAGTGAATTGAAACTCAGCAATTTTTCTAGGTTTGTGCCGAATCTTGTGTGGACTTTCCCATAGGACACCAAGCTGGCTCATCAGAGGGCTCTTGGTGTCCCCGCCCGGGCCCCTACAGGAGTAGCGAACTGCGCGCTACATAAACCTACACAAATTGCTGAGATTTAATTCACTGGCCGTGAAAGCCAATATACCATCTTTTTAGAAATTAGAACTTTTAATATGTAAGATTTAGAGAAAAAATTACAAACAACGTGATTCATCGGCCCACTCCTTGAGATGCGCGTCCTCAACTGCGCAACTGCCGAGCGATAAAAAAAATATCGATGTTGTACTAACTAATATTCGAAATTTGTGAATTAACTAACGATTGTATTGCCCGCGGTAGATGTTAGATGTGGTTAGATGTGTTCTATTTAATAAATGGATGTATGTTATTTCTACATCCACGATTATGGCCGATGAAACGATGTTTCTGGGAAAATGATTTCGTAGTTTCATTTGGTTGCGCTAATAAACAGGGAAGTTCTACGGTGTTTTATTTATTCCTCTCACAGAAAAAGGAGTAAGGTTATGTTTATATCGTGTTGGCCACTAATGAACGAGGTCTCACTGTAATTAGTGCTTACTGTACTTTTTGAAAAAGAAGAATTTGGGACGCACGCGCAGTAGATAGCACTTCCGTTTCGTTGTGAACGTGCGTACGTGAGCACGCGAAACTTAAAAAGAAACAGTAGTCTATTTCCAATGTTGTTCTATTTGCGGGGCTTGGATATCGTGGTTATTTATCCCCACGTACTTGGGTGTGCGTAGAATTTATCTGATAGGCTGTGTTACTGTGGTGACTAGCAGTGTGTAGTCTATGTGTAATTCAGGTAAGGATTGGGAAGGAGGCAGCTATGACCTTAAATTAGGAACAAGAAGTAGAAGTGGGAAACCACGGAAAACCACTTCCAGGATGGCACAAGTGGGAATCGAACCCAACTTTTTACAGTTTTGCCTCACAAGGCTGAGTGTACCCCGTCACAGCCCTCAGACCAGAATTAAATGTCTTGGCAGAGCCGGGAATCGAACCCGGACCACTAACAGCTGGTTTTGTTGGCAATTTTTTGACTCAGTTGTCCCTATGTATGAGTGGCTCCCTTTGCTGTAAAATTAAGAATAATCAGTGGTATAATGTTCCTGATGCTGGCCACTATGCCACGAGGGACCACTGTAATAGTGCGTGAGACTATAATTAATTATTATGGTCAGGAATGAAGTAGGTGGCCCGGTACTTGAAGTAAGATACAGTACTACCCCGGCATTTGTCTGGAGGGAATGTGGTAAATCTCGGAGGAATCCTCATTCAGGATAGCCATTGCCAGCGCTGGGATTCGAACCCCCGATCTGTAGACTTCCTGCATCTCCCCATCGTTGGTCTAATTCTGTCCGTTAAATCCGAAGTCCGTTGAATCGAGGTCCGCTAAATCGGGAGTTTACGCCCAGAAACATTGGTGTATTAAATGTTAACGACGTCACGTGGTGATGTGACGCCAGGAGGCTAGATAGAACTATTTAGCAGTGGAGAAGCTGGAGGGGAATCTTTGAGCCTTAGAATGCCCATTTCATTCTCAAGGAATGTGCACATTTAAATTTTCCTATTTTTCGGTGGCAAGGCAAATTAATCTCTAGTTTTCGGTATTATTCTCTGTAGCTACGGTGGGATTGATGCCAGCTTCTCAGCGCGGGACTGAGCAGGCAATGTGTCTCCTTTGAAACAGGCTCAAGTCTCTGTGGCAATTGCGCATGCGCCGAGTGAAAGGTCGATATCTGAATGCATCAGCAGAGAGCTTAGACTCCAAGCAGTGCATTCGTTAGGCGGGCGGTATCTCAGCGCCTGCATGCTCGTTTGTGAGTTTTAAACATGTACAGTATTTAAAATCAAGACCATTTTCTTCCTCGTCCTATGAAGAGAATATTTTTGAACAACGGCCTAGATAAAATATATCAAGAAACAGTGCGCCTCAAAAGACTGATTCTTACCTTTCCTGTTTCTACGGCTTCGAGTGAACGAAGTTTGAGTGCACTGAAGAGAGTTAAGACATTTTTAAGGAACTCCATGCAGATTCTACACTGAGCAATTTGAGTACTCTCGCTATTGAGAAGAGTGTAGTGAACTATCATTCCTGGTATGACATCTTCAAAGAACGCACGCATGTTTGATATCGTTGCTGAGTGAAAAACACGACTGGAGTTTATCTACAAAAAAGAACTATAGTCTAAGGTATGAACTTTACAATACCCAGTTGCATGAACGTAGCTTTGCCACTGTTATTTAGTCGTCCATTGCTGAGAAGGCCCTCTTCTCTGTTAACTTCCCTCTCACTCTCTCCATTAAATGGCGATATCTTTTGGAAAGCTCGCATCGACAAGTGGAAGCTGTCGTGCATGGCGACATAACGCACGCTTTTACCCGCGGAGGAACCGGAAATATCGCTCAACAAATGGTGCAGAAAGATTCGCCTGGAAAATTACATAAATTGTTTTAGTACAATATGTTCTGGTTAGGTGCAGCCCGGTGAGGTGAGGCGAGAGGTTCTCTCTTCGCCCGCGGGCACGTAAGTCAACAGGTCAGCACCGGCGTCAATGGTCCGTGGACAATAAAAACTGACAGCATATGGGTGGGAAACATCCCAACTGCACACCTAGTCTCATTGTTCTTATACAACCGCGAGTCAAGTCAGCCTTATTACTCCAATAACCAATATCAAGCTTCCGTCCAACTGGAGTAGCTACGAGCGTTGAGACACAAAGCTATTTGCTGGGCTATATCCCATCTCAGGAAAAGTGTGCATTCAAACCCCACTGTCAGACGTGCTTGAAATGGTTTACAGTGGTTTCTTATTCCCAACTCCTAGCAAATGTCGGAACGGGGACGGTACCAATTAGTGTTGAATAAGTCACAAAGTTACAGTTACAAAGGTTGAAGTAACTCATCGTTACTTTTCATTGCGATTATACAGATTGTTATGCGGGCTGGATGCGACACAGTTCTGACCGGGACTATCGTCTTGTTTATTTGTTTAAGCACACAGGAGCAGATGACCTCGTTGTTCCGCCCCTTAAAACAACAATAACTAACTATCACTTCTCAAACAAATAAATATATTTCTGTTGACTTTTCAAGAAATGCATGATTCTTCCTGTACTTTTGAGACGATTTGGAAGATTTTGGCACAACCCGCACTTTCTAACTCCCTCTGGTTTAAGACATGACCTCCAATCTAATATATTTTATCTAAGGAGACAACATGGCCTCCTATCTAATATCATTTTATCTATGAAGGTAAGATGGCCTCCTATCTAATATCATTTTATCTATGATGGCGAATTGGCCTCCTATCTAATATACTTTTATCTATGAAAGTGAATTGGCCTCCTATCGAATATCATTTTATCTATGGAGGTGGCATGGCCTCTTATCTAATATCATTTTATCTATGGAGGTGGCATGGTCTCCTATCTAATATCATTTTATCTATGGAGGTGGCATGGCCACCTATCTAATATCATGTTATCTATGGAGGTGACATGACCTCCAAACCTAATATCATGTTATCTATGGAGATGACATGGCCTCATATCTAATAGCATTTTATCTATGGAGGTGACATGGCCTCATATCTAATATCATGTTATCTATGGAAGTGACAAGGTCTGCTATCTAATATAATTTTATCTATGGAGGTGGCATAGCCTCCTATCTAATATCATTTTATCTATGGAAGTGACAAGGTCTGCTATCTAATATAATTTTATCTACGAATGTGACAAGGTCTCCTATCTAATATCATTTTATCTATGGTGACATGGCCTCCTATCTGATATCATTTATCAATGGAGATGACATTGCTTCCTATCTAATATAATTTTATGGAGATAATTTGCCATGATTGACTCATTCATTGTTTCTTTCTGACCTTGAGTACAAGACAAGCTTTTATTATTAACTAACTGAAGTACCTGTGCTTCGCTACGGGTCATAAATAAATTAAAATGTGAAGGTGACAGTTAAAACAGGGGATAGGCGAGGTGCTGCGCGGAGGGAGAGTAAGGATGGAACATTTTGTCCAACTACACCGCTCGGTGTTGGCCGTGTTTTATAGACAAATTTGCCGTAAGTTTTACTCGCTAACCGTTAGAGATACACGAAAAGTGATAAGAACTATCCGTATAGAAAATTAAATTTTATACCTCGTATATGCCATCAGAAGTTTGCTATTTCTTAGCGTTCTCTATTCATTGGAAATGGAAATATGAAAGTTTGAAACCAAAGGGTGTAGTTACGTCACGAAAATGGTCGCCATCTTTAAATAGTGCACATTATTGAAATCAAAAGTATCCTATATGTTAACCAGGTAAATCAGCTACTTCCATGAAAATTTTCATGTAAATCGGACCAGTGGTTCTTGCGTGATTGTGTATTACACAGACACACACCATATGCCATTTTATAGGCCTATATTAGTATACATTATTAAGTTTATGGGAAAGTAATAAAATGTTTAACATAATTACAGACAATACACTTCTTAAAAATATTCAACTGGGCACCTGATAAATTTAAAGTTTTAAATATAAATTATCAAGCCACTCTATAGCCTACTGTACAATAGAGGCTTGCACAAAGTCTTCCAGCGGTCCGAAGTACGCCCTATTAGGACAAACTGTTGTCCCGAAACGCGTCGGTTGTTTCAAATTGCAACTCGACCCAATAGCCTCAAAGCTATAGGCTATTATGAATTGTTATTATTATTATTATTATTATTATTATTATTATAAATCGTTTTATGTTTTGCTCGGTAATTTCCCATATGTTCCATTTATTTCTAAGAACATTATGGGAACCCAGCTGTTCGGGATACCCACGCATTCAGGATGAAATGACAGAGTCGTAGGAGTGTTCAATTAAATGTCTCATATGCATAGCTTTCATTTGTATCTTTGCGGTCTTGAAAATCCAATTCTTGAAATGAAATTGGCGTTATTCACGACAATTTGGATACCTACAGTACTACGATTGTACAGTTATTAGGTCATGTTGTGTAAATGAAGTACAAGTCATCAAGCTCAACAGTGAGTTGTAATGTCTGGAGTGACCAAGACTCGATCCTTGGACCTTCAGAATTCCGGTGTCATGCTGAGCTATCGCAGTGAGCAGACAGAGAGAAAAATAACTGATCTTAATAGCTAGGTTGGTAAGAGCGTCTGACTGGAAAGACGAAGGTTTGTCCGGCCCCGTGGCTAATTGATCAGCATGCTAGTCCCGAGTACGACTCCCGACCGGGTCGCGGGGATTTTCATTTTCTGTTGTTAATTCTTCAGGCTCGGGATTTGAGCGTTTGTGTCGTCTTTATGAAATTGAAGACCGAAAATAAACCAAAACAAAACAAAACAAAACTTAAACGAGGCCTGGTCGCAGAGGAATATTTTAACCTTGGGTCCAACTCAGATGAGTCCAATTGTTCCGTCTTCAAAAGATGAGAATCAAATCCCGATTGCAGTCGTTCAAATAGAAGGTTAGTAAACTCAACATCCAGGGAGTGACCCAGTCTGTACGCACGACCAGTAACGCACAGTGCACTGTCTCACTTTCGTCACTCACGCGGTCTGTACAGTACTCCTCGGAGATAGTGGTTGGAGTTTCCCAATATTTTACGCTCCACGATCCAGCATCTCGTCTCCTTAACCACAGCGAGCGGTTCACAGGCGGCCAAGCGCTCACAATCGATTATCCTGCCTTAACGTGATGACAGGACCTTGCGAGAAAGGCTGAGTCAGCACGGGAAGTAAACAAGCACTTATTATTATTATTATTACTAGCAGACCCGTGTGAGAACTCTCGCATAATGGGTTGTGTGTGCCCCATGTGCGCAGACTACCCACCCGGCTCTAGTGCTATGCGGGCTATACGCGACACAGTTCTGCCAGGGGCTATTGTCTTGTTTATTTGTTTACAAGCACTTTATAAACAAATAAATATATTTCCGTTGACTTTTCAAGAAATGCAAGATTTTTCCTGTTCTATTGAGACGATTTGGAAGATTTTGGTACAAACCACACCTTTTAACTCCCTCTGGTTTATGAGCTTGAGTTTTAAAATAGGATTGGGTGTTCTGCCCGAAGGCAGTCCCGAGCCTCCGAAAAGGCTATCCTCAGCCGGAGTTTTGTGCGGTAGGGTGGCCAGGGCCTTTCCGCTCCTCCTTACTCGCAAACAGCGCGTGGTTCCCCAGAACCGGTACGCCATCCAAGTTCCAACCACGCCCAATGCCGCTTAACTGCGGAGTTCTCATGGGATTCGGTGTTACAACATGGCCAGGCCGTTGGCTTAAGCAAGCACTAACTGTATTTCAGGGGTTTTCAATGAAACAAATAAATAAATAACAAAAGAAAACCGTGGTACTGAGCCCTGAAGGGCCATGGCCTACCATGCGACCGCTGCCCAGCCCAGTTGACCTACAGTTTGTGGGGTGACGCGTGGTCACCGCGTAGGGTGCCCTAGACCATTAATCGTTAATTTTGATTTACTTAATTAGAGCGCTGCCTCTCTGATTAGACATCTACTCAGTCCTCTCAAGGCTGAGTGCACCCCATCCCAGCCCTCGTGTCAGTTTTTAAAATCCCTGACGAAGCCGAGAATCGAACTCGGGTCCTCTGCGATTACCGTCGATCCCTGAAGGGTCGGAATTTAGGTAGGCCCCTGGTCTGCCGGGGTCTAGTTAGACCCCTGGCCAGTAGACTTGGTTTGTTCATTATTAAATGATCGGCCACTCCTTTTTAATAATAATAATATCGTAAGGCCTCGGGTGCCGGTTGCCAGCTTTGATATTTTACACCTGGAGGGCAGCTTGCATGTCGAAGTTTGTTGTTCCTTGTGGCACTATGAAAGTCAAGGACACTATAGCGCTTTCTAGTATAGAAATGAGGAACTTTGTTTTGGCGGAAAATCCCGAGATTATTTTTGCCATTATGAACACGGCCTACTGAATTCAAATGGGTTGTTTAACATGCCAACATCGTATGACATGCGTGTCGTGATTTCAGCCGCCTTTCAACAATCACTTACTACGGCCAAGAGCGAACCTGCAAGCTTAGGGTTAGTAATCCGACACGATAACCACTCACTCACCGTGGCAAGCACTCGTTTTTAATGAATGCCCTTCTACATATTATAATGTATCAAAATAACATTCATTATCAAGGACAATTATTATTGAAATCATTACATCCCCATTTAATGATTACTGTAACAAAAATTTAATTTGGTATTTATAATAAAACATTCAATAAGATTAAATAACCTAACCTAACCTAACCTAACTTGCCAAAAGTGTAATTCTGGTCTGAAGGCTGGAACTTGGTTCAATGAGTCTCTTGAGAATTCGTGGGTTTGATTCCCATGCCAGCCATCCTGGGAGTGGTGTTCCGAGGCTCGCCATTTCTATTCCAGGCAAATGCCAGGATGGTTCCTATTTCCTAACTTAAGTCCACGGCTGCCTCCTTCCAAATCCTCACCTGAATTACAAATACACTCACTAATACAGCCATCACCATAACACAAGTTATCAGACCAAAATTACACACACACACACACACACAAGTACACGAGGCTAAATGAGCACGATGTCCATGCCCTTCAAATGAAATAACACTAAACAAACCTTAAGGAAATTTGAAATTCAAAGTTTTTAAGGGCCTGAAGTTCAGCCAATTTTTTTTTCTCTTCTAATGGTCAGCAATTTGTGTCCTTGGCAATAATGGCAACATTGCAGTTTATCTCCGAATAGAGATAGACCTACTAAAATCAGACTGGAATACAGTAATATCAGCTGTTTCTAATTGATTTTATTGTCTTTGTGACATCGTATTTATATAGCCTTGTGTACTTGAGTGTGTTTGGAATCTGTCTAATAACGTAGGTATGTCATTGCGGTGGTGATTGTGATTGTGTGCATTTGTGTTTGTAGCTGGGGTTAGGAGTTTGAAGGAGGCAGCCGTGGCCTCAAGTTTGGAACCATTTCGGCATTTGCCTGGAGTAGAAATGGGGAGCCTCAGAAAAACTACATCTAAGGCAGTTGCAGTGGGAATCGAACCCACATTTCCTTAGTTTTGCCTCACGAGGCTCCGTATACCCCCTTTCTAACCCACAGACTAACCGAGATCGTAACTAGGATCTTTGGATTTGGAGTCTCAATGCGTAGGCTACCTCGAGACCACACATTCTGCCAGATAGAAGATTCGCAATACAACTTTTTTGAGCGGCTAAATAACACTTACAATGTTACTTTATCCAGCCATTTGCTTTTACTCGTACGTGTGCGTGAAACCATTCCGATAAACTGTGTTATTGTAGTGCTGAACTGGGATATCTACAGTAGACTTCATTGCAGCATTTACGGGAAAATCGTATTCACCGTCAGAGTAATTAAAGGAACCTCAGCACTATAAGACGCCAGCCGCCATTAAAATCTGGAAATTTGTCTATAGGAATAGGTAATGTGACTAAGATACAGGAGTTGAACATTTCATCGCTGTAGGGTGTTATTGCATTTTTTCCTGCAGTGCCAACATAATTTCGTTTTGTGCTGGTTTTGCCGTTCAATTTGAAACATGGTGGTAAACGCGGAATAAGGCTTTACATACAACCTCAAACTTAATCTGGGGTTTACGCCCCAGGCCTCCTTGCTTGTGGTACAATCAGTCATTTTCGTCCAGTCAGTCTTTTAACCGAGTGATTTCGTTCAGACCGTCATCTAACCACGTAGCGAATATTGGCTTTGTCTCTCCCAACTTTCGTAATCAGTAATTTTCGTCCTAACAATCTTGTAACCTAGTATCGCCAATGGTTTCGTCCAAACAATCATCTAACCTAGTAGAGACCAGTGGTTTCACCCAAATCGTCGTATAACCACTAGCGACCAATGGCGTTGTCTTACCCAACTTTAGTACATTCAGTAATATTCCTCCAGACAGTCGTCTACCCTAATGGTTTAGTCGAGTCATCTAACCTGGCTACAGGGGAGTGCGGTGAAGTGAAGGTGGTAGCATTGCCTGATAGGCCTGCAAGTCTTATCGAACATTGCGACCTGCTTTTTCGTCAGTTTATTACTGTACACAAGTTAAAATGTTGATCATTTCCTCATTAAAGTGTGAATTTGGAGTTTCCTAAAAAGCAGTTAGCCTCAATAAGATGGCATAACAAGAGTACCAACAAATTTCAGAGTAATACCAACAAAGTAACTAATTAAATAACCTATGAAAACGTCGTGACCGAAATCCAACCATTCAATTTTGGCTTCCTGGTTCTATGTAATTCTGTTACTATTTTTGGTTAGAAACGGTAACTATTTTGAAAAGTAACTTTCCCGACCCTGGAATTAGCCACAAGAATTTGGGATTTTCTAACAGGCTCTCCACAAAATGTATGTGTTTATGACACAAAATATCCATTCTCTCCAATGGTCCTTCTTGATCCATTGATGACTTTCACATTCAATATCTACTTTCGCCTGCAATGAAGACTGTTCTTATCTGTTGGAATTTCCTCTAACCGCAAACCTCCATGGCATTTTATAATAATTTGCAAATGGGAGAAAAATTTGGTCTCTGGCACGAGCAGCCAGAGCCATCTGTGGGCATCCACGTGGACTAGCGGGTGGCTGGGGTCATTGAAGAGGCACTTGCGGTTGGCTGTGACCGCCGCCTGCGCACTGGGACGCCTCAAGACGTCCTGTGGCTAACCGCAAGACGTCGTATTGCGGCGCGTGCGTTCCTCCCACCATTAGCCACACAGTTGACACCACTCTGTCTATTGGCTTAACCGTCAGGGACCAATCAAAGAAGCGTATCAGTCAACCTCTCACCTTCGTTGCACTCCTCCTCCTGTTAGTTTTATTAGTATTATTATTATAAACAAATTAATACAGTGGCCATCACTCTTAGCTGTCGCCTCTGAGGTCCAGACTTAATTCCCGGCTCTGACAAGAATACCAATTCTGGTCTGAGGGATGTTCATTACATATCGATGGTCTACTTAAGTTATATTCACAAGAAAAAGGAAACCAACCCTTATGTCTGTAGGTACTATTCATATTTTAAGTATCTATCTTCCGTCTACTGCATATGACATATCGTTGTATGATAAGCGACGATATAGTTGAAAAGTCTCCTTGTTCAATCTACACATTCATAATTCTGAACTGTAGTAATTAGGAGAACACTGAGAATCGCATCGCAGGAAATATAGCTCTCATTCGTCACTACTTGTCAGGGAGTGGCTTCTCAATTCCAGCAGATTTAACTTCATTGTGTTGCCGTAGAAGTCTTTCTTTCCTCTCTCAACTAAAGAGACTTAGGCTACGTGGTATTAGAACTAGACCATCATTATCATTACGTCATCCAGCCTACGCCGGGCAAAAATAAACCTGGAAATGGAATAAATATGCTGTCTCAAACCAACTAATTAGGATATCTTAGGTGGATTCAGTGGCGTAGTTGGTAACATGCTGAGCTTCTATGCCCAAGGTCGCGGGTTCAAACCCAGCCGAAGTCGTCGGATTTTTAAGAGCGTTAAAAATCCCTCAGTATGCCTTCCCTCGGAAGGGAAGTAAAGTCGCTGGGCCCATATCATAGATTTATGGCATGCAAAAGAACCTTCCACTAACTGAAATTGTGTGAAGCAAAATTTGTAGGTTAGGTTTGATTAATGCTCTTAAGTTCCAACGTTCGTCACCAGGCGCTGGTTGCGATGGCATCTAGTAGTAGCCAAGTTCACAGCTAGGTGTCGTGGACGGTAGCATTTAGTAGCGAAAGTACTTGAAATTGTCGTCTTCAGTCCTCACTTGAATTAAAAAACAGATAACACACACTAATACAGCCATCACAATTAACACCGGTTATCAGACAGATTCTACACACATCCAAAGAACACGGGGCTACATGACCGCGTTGTCACAACCTCTAAACTAAGGAACCAACCCACGCAGGATATGTTAGTTATGGAGACTACTATGATATGTATAAGGTGGTGATTATTGCTTCAAAGGTTGAACATCGGGGTCATCAACTTCAAACTACCCACCCCCATTTTCTTAATACTGTACCATCCATTTTAGGACAACGCTAAAATACGTTAGTCCTAGTGTTTCCTAGTCGTGTGACTTTGCACTTACAGGTGTTTGGATATCACCCAACGTAATGGAGGTTGTTGGTAAATACGGCTAATGTTATTGCTACAGGGAATACACACATGATTCATGTTCCTTGCAGCTAGGCGAGTTTCCGCCAAGCTGTGCCTCATCAAGACGTCACTGACGCACACGGACCTCCCGCGACTGGAGACACGTTCCTTCATTGATGCGAGGGAAGGAAGCAAATGACTTGTTTCACTGGGAATCTGGAAACAATGTACCCATTCGAAGACTGGATATCCACATCCACATTGATGACCGAGGAAACTTTTCAGCAGCGGTGGCCAAACCCAATGGTCGCGGAATCGACTGCTGCATTCATCAGATATTTTACTGTACGTCTAGTGCACGTGGCTTATATCTTTGTATGATACGACTCTGAGATTTGCTAATGACATCGTCATCCTGGCCCACACGCCTGAGGATTTGAATGAGTTTATGAATGGTATGGACTCCGTCTTCACTCTTCAGTAAAGAATTCATGATGAAAATTAATAAATGTAAAACAAAAATATTGGAATGCAGCCGAAATAAATCAGAATCCTAAGAAACATTTTTGGACCAGTCTGTACAGGGGGAATCTGGATGAAAAGAAAATCCCAAGACTTATACCAGCACTCGGAGAAAATCTCAGACACATTTAGGAAAAGACGATTGAAATTTTACGGGCATATCCTCATGATGGGCAATCAGAGACCGTCAATGAAAGTTAAAAACATCTGGCTGCTTGAAGTTGGAAAAGATCTTCAGGAAATAGGCATCACAGATGACATTGTACTAGACTAGACAGACCCAAGTTCAGAGAATTCGTCGATAATCACCGCTGTGCAGACCATCCGAGCACTATCACCAACAAAACCTGGTCAGAAGATCGCAAGAAAAGCTACAGAGAGAAGATGAAGAGATTTTGGGAGAAGAAAAAGGCAATGCCATCAGCTAAATAAATTCAATCGCGCTCCTTAGTCGGGCATAAGGAAGAAAGAAAGAAAGAAGAAGAAGAAAGAGGTTATTATAATGATGTTTATATTACGATGTTCTCCAATGTAACACAGGAGGAAAGTTTGTTATGTACTGTTTGTATTTATTTTGAATACCTCTTAATCAATTTCTTCGTGCCATTTCACCAGTGTGGTAACCGCAAAACCTCAAGAAAAAACAGTTGAGAAGTATGATACGTACGTCTTGACCCTTTCCTGACACAATTGCCCCCAGGACACATGAAATCCCGATCTGCGTAACCACAGTGGAATGTGGTTACGCATGGTTCTATTAACATGGAATGTCGATTCTGCGCTTTATCACATTTTGACGAACACTGTATAAGCCAACTAATGTCACCGTTCCAGTAGGCTATAGTCATAGGGAAGATAATTTTAATTCCCCTGAGCCAAGACAATTAAATTCAATTTCCCCCAGATTTTCCAAAACTGCAATATTAAAATACGTCCTTGAAACTTCTGTTCTTGAAGTTTTCGCTTCTTAGAAAAGATATCGGACAGGAACTAGCCTAAGTCTCCGTAACCCTATAAGCAGTATATACAGGGTGTTAGAAATACTTTTACAAACTTTGGGGATTGGTTCCTTACACCTAAACAAGAAAAAAAAGTTCAGATACACATATGTCCCAAAATCTTTCGTTTTCGATTTATTAATGAAAGAACATTGTACAGTGACACATTAATTGACAGCCTGTTTGGAAGTGTTTAACACATGAACTCATATCAAAAAAGGTTCCTGACACCGACAGATGGAAAAACTGTCAAATGCACACAGGTGTTTCAGACAGGCTCGCCATCAGCACCAGTTTAGGATTAAAGTGTGGGCTGGCATTGTAGGTCCATACGTTCTACCAGCACGTCTTACAGGTGCTGTCTCCAGAGACTTTATCCAGAACACCCTTTCACACTTACTGCATGACAATGTGCCCCTGAAAATACGACAACGTATGTGGTGGATGCATAATGGGGCTCCTGCACCCTTTAGTCACCTTGTTCGCACTGCACTGACTGAGATCTTCCAGGACAGATGGTTGGGCAGAGGAGAACCCGTTCCATGGCTTGCACGGCCCGTTAGACTTTTATCTGTGGTGTCAGGAACCACTTTTGATATGAGTTCATGTGTTAAACACTTCCAAACAGGCTGTCAATTAACGAATGATTTTGGGACATATGTGTATATGAACTTTTTTTCTTGTTTTGGTGTAAGGAACCAATCCCCAAAGTTTGTAAAAATATTTCTGAAACACCCTGTATACTGTAAGTGTATAATGGTTATCGTTGCGTTGCATAGTGGCTAGTTTTTTTTTTTTTTTTTGCTGGATTTCTTACATTCGCCCTTGCTCCTCCCAGCTCCTGATATTATTCACTCATGCGCAGCTGATGTTAGAAGTGGCGCTTCTTGCGGTCAAACCAGGGGCGTATATAAGGGGGAGCTGTGGGGGCTCCATCGCCCCCCCCCCTCCCAAGAAAAGCTAATAACAATTAAGAAAGTGTTGCTTTGGTAAAAACATAAAATAATTGTAAATTTGGTTGTACCCTAATCTTAACTTATTGGCTAAGTTATAAACAATATTAAGATTGAAATTAGACTACCTCGTGGTGTAGTGGCTAGCGGCTAGCATTCTTGGCTGCCGCCCCGGAGGTCCGAATTTGATTCCCGGCTCTGACAAGAAAATTTAAGTCTGATCTGAGGGCTGTGAGACTGTGAGCCTTGTGAGCGAAAACTGAGAATTCCACAGTTCGTTACTTTTGAGAAGAAATAAATTATCAATTTGTAAAAAAAAAAAAAAACCTGTTTACCTTTCTGCTTAATAAACTGACAAATATTTAGATATTTACCATCCATACTCCATAGGCCATAATAGAAAATTCATTAAGTATAAAATTTTATTTCTGTGGTATGTTGTATTTTACAACTCTTTCTGTATTGCCACTAATTGTAGACTATTCTTATCTAAAATAAGTGCACAGAGTTATATGCTCTAAGATATTGGTTGATATTTCTGGGTATTTTGCGGTGACAATCCCCTGAGAATACTCACAATTTTCCAGGATATTATACCCCCCCCCCCCCCCTTGCGAACAAATATCGTATATACGCCCCTGGGAGGGGGGATAGGCTAGAATGTTAGCCACTGCGCCAAGAAGTGGACAAAATGAGCAAGGTAATGATTGTCTAGCTTAAACCATAATAATGTTAATAATAATGTTATTGGTTTTACGTCCCTTTTAACTACCCTGGCTTTTAGAGACGCCGGGGTGCCGGAATTTTGCCCCGAAGGGGATCTTTAACGTGCCAGTAAATGTACTGACACGGCTCCCTCGCATTTGCGCACCTTCAAATGCCAGCTGACTGCGCCAGGTTTCGAACCTGCAACCTGGGGCTCAGCAAGCGAGAACGTTACCCCTGAGCCACGCAGCCAGACTAGCTTAAACCAACTGATCCCCTTAGTCTACCTATAGCTGTTTGGTTCCTTAGTTTAGGGGCTGCGACAACGCGGTCATGTAGCCCCGTGTACTTTGGGTGTGTGTAGAATCTGTCTGATAACCGGTGTTAATTGTGATGACTGTATTAGTGTGTGTTATCTGTTTTAATTCAAGTAAGGACTGCGGATAATAATTTCAAGTAGTTCCTACTTTTGCAACCAAATGCTACCGTCCACGACACCCAGCTTGTTGATATATCGCAGTCAGCACCTCGAGGCGAATGTTGTAACTAATAGAGCGTTATAAATTCTAACCTACAAGTTTTGGCTTCACACAAGTGTAGTTAGTGGATGGTTCTTTTTCATGCCATAAATCTTATGGCATGGGACCACCGGCTTTAATTCCCCTCCGAAGGAAGGCATGCTGAGGGATTTTAACGCTCTTAAAACATCTGACAACTTCGGCCGGGTTTGAACCCGTGACCTTGGACATAGAAGTTCAGCATGCTACCAACTCAGTCTGTTGAAATAATGTAGCGAACCTTTTAGCCTTGGAGCGACTTGGAGAGTTCTGTTCCACTCAAGGTACTTGTTTTTACAAGCGCTGTATGGTCGGTGATAATACCTACAGCTGTACGTAAAATCTGATCTTTTAGAAAGTGAGAGTTGAATACGCACAGGTGGGAGTTGAGTTATTCGCCGCTCCGGAAACCCCACTAGTGGCGCTGCCTTCACAAGGCCGCCTGCAACTTACACACCCGCTTCTGCGAACGGTGACGTCACACCCACGGGAGAAAGCTGATCTCGCAGCATCTGACTAGTGCCATAGCTTCGTGGAATGTATGCTGGGAATTTCAAACTGCAAATCGAGTAATTGAGCATGTAGCCTATTTTCCATCTGTTCTGTGCTTTGTTACGCCGCCCACTGCTATTGTTGTGAAGATAGTGTATAGTGTCACACTTCTAATTTGTGTCAAACTAACTCGTCCCCAGCACGATTAGGAGGTCATTATAACGGTTTCCCCCTGCATAGCCAAGTTCAGTTTTAAGGTATTTCGTTGACCATATCATGTAATGATGGTCTGCGCTTTCTAATTCTGACAATTTTTTTTTTTTAGTTTTTTTTTTAATGTGTAACATCTTTCCACTTGGTTGCTGGATATTTTTGTGGGAGTGATTTTGAAAAATGGGACGGAAGTGGATCGGAACGATCGAGGTGGCACCAGCTGGCACACTTTCGTTCGATCGAACGGAAGTGTAAGACGCACTGCCAACTCGATCGATCGATCCAGCTGGCAGTGGTAAGAGAAACAATGAGCGCGCGGTGTCGGAAATTGATACCATGATGTACTCTCGGCCATGTGGAATGTATAATTTAAGACATACTGAACGGTAAACGCTCATGCGAACTCTGGTGTCAAGTGATTGAAACAAAGCACATGGTACATGTTCGAAGTCTTCGTATCAGTATTTAAATGGTGAAATGCCTTAATATCAAACATTGTAAGTAGTCGGCATTGCCGGTATTATGTTTCTGCACAATGGCTATTCAAATATTAACCCACATAACGGTAATGCAGTCATCAATATAATATAATCGTTGTGGTTATACGAGAATTCAGCAAGCCTTCATGAACTATTGCAGAATACATTCTCTTTACTCACAAGAGGGCCTATTCATAAGGCATTTTAAACTCAATTTTACGCAGGAAAATTATCGAAACAAGCAAAATATAAATGAAACTTAATTCCGTATTATTGGAACGTGGAAAGAAGTCACCATCGTGTGCACAGTATTTGCGTAGTCGAAATAGCCGCGGGGTTAGCGTCTATGACTGTGAATCTAGTGATCTCAGGTTCGAATCCCGGACCGGGCAGATATTTTTCCTACCAGATTATCATTTTAAACGATATTTATCATATCAATATGACTCATTTTAACAGAATCCATATGAAATTACGTGTTGGTCTGTGAATGAAGAGGACCTGTTTATAAGGAATTTAAGATTATGAGCGGTGTCGCGTCTATTAATCTAGTTGATCCATATCGTACTCTTTATTTAGGCTAGTGCTGGTGGAAGCTACAAATCATCTAATAAAATGAGTTCCGTATTATAAACTGCAATATCTGTAAAACACTCCCTTTTACAATAGATTAATATTTGTGCCAATAATAGTATAAAATACCGGTGTATCAACATTTTCCCGTGAGGTTTCTTCTATGTCAGATGTTACACATATGCGACTACTGTAAGGCTCGTTTTTTTTTTTTTTTTTTTTTTTTAACGTGACGACGTCAAATAAATTCTTGGAATACAGTGACGTTCGTGAAAAAGTGTTACAGTGAAAGGTGATGATATCGTTTTATCTCTCTTCTGCTGCAACGCTCTCTCTCTCTTTCTCTCTCTTCTGTTGCTGCGCTCCAGTGTCACTACTGTCGTTTTTGGATGTCACAGGTGAACCTCTGGATGGATTTTGTTTGCGGTTTTCATGATTCTGTGAAGGCTATCTCGAGGAAGATTTCTGTAGAAAATAATTTATTTATGATCAAAGGAAGCCGAGCTGTAACACTTTCAGTGCAAAAGTCGAAAAAAGCACAAGGCGTCCGTGCGCTTTTTAAGCTTACGCTGGTCAAATCGTTAAAAATATCTGTATACTATTAGTGTAAGAATTGTTCAGCATGAAACGTTCAACAAAAAAAAAGTCCCCGAGAGCATATCTTTATCTTCAATACCTCGCCCACTATATGTGTTTTTGCGTTTTCATTTCTTCCAACAATCTCCATTCAAATACTGAGGCGACAGTTTACGAGCTAGCTAGGGGCGAGTCTATCACCCCAGTTACAGCCTAGCTAGCGGGCGAACATATTACCCCAGATACAGCCAACAGCAAACTGTCGAGTTGTATTGAGTTAAAACTTCAGAGGAGTGGTTGTGTTTGGAGTTTCCCTGGAAATGCAACTCGGCGTTTCTTCATTTCGCCTGCGAACTTTCCGTTCCGCAAAATACATAATTTTAAAAAATACGAAGCTGAAATTTCGCAAGTGTGACAGTTTAAACCAATCAGTCCGAGAATACGTTGACACGCTCAAATATCATCGCGCATCGTAGTTGCACACACCCAATAATTTTTATTTCTGCAATTAGGGGCGTAATATCCTTGGTCATCAGCTCCATGTGTTTGTGTATGTGTGTGGTATTTGACTAATAATCCGTGTTATCGTGGTGTCTGTTGTAGTGTGTAATTTTATTATGGTTTAGGACTAGGTGCGGTCCCCAGTGGGAATGAAAAAACCCGGAGAGTGAGGGGAAACACTCTCAGAATAGCCACTGTCAGTGTCGAGATTCAAACATGGAATCTCCAAATTACAGACTCAGGCGTTCGGCTACACCGCTGGGTAATAATAATCGTGATAGTGGCGATATAAATCGTAAGTTTAAGAGTAGTTTTAACGTCTATCAAGTGTTCATAATGCTTAATTATCAATCAACGTGATCTCACAAGATTCTCAGAAAGCGAAATTAAGATATAACTGTTGTATTAAAAGAAACATTCTTTACCTGTGGCCTTGATCAAGGAGGAAAACATTAGACTACCTCTACACACACTTTCCTTGTTCTTTGTCAAAGCTGACGTTGTAAGCTATGACATTTAAAAAAACTCTTGCACATAGACAAGCCTGATCCTATAATAATTCCTATCAATTTATAATTAAGATCATTGTTGTAGTTGTTGATTCTTTAGAAGCTTTGCGACATCGTGGTCACGTAGTCCCGTGTAGGCCTACTTGGGTGTGTGTAGAAGCTGCTGATAACCTGTGCCACTGAGATGTCTGTACCTAAGTGTGTCTGTTTGGAATCGAGGGAGGATTTGGGTAGGGAGCGTCCGTGGTCTTAAGTTAGGTACCATCTCGGTATTTGCCTGGAAACCACCTCACTGTGTTGGTGGCTTACGTTAATGGCTGACATCCCTGGGGTAATGTGTTCGACTCCCGGCTCTACCAAGAATTTAGAAGTTTTGGTTTTCATAGTACGGGGTCTCCCAGCCTCATAATGTCAGACGTAAACCTATCGCCCAAGACGTTTATTTAAATAGCTCTCAGATAAGACTGTTAAAAATAATGCCTTACGAATAATTATTAGCCAATGCAGTTTCCTTTTACCGATAATTATATTGTTTCTGCTACCTTTGGTCCGAAATCACTAGATTCCATGAACCACCTTAATACTCACTAGCCTATTGTATTCATTAGATTTGAAAAGTAAGAAATCGACTCGCGTTGACGATGTTTGCTTTAATGACTAAGCCTACTTAGTGGGTAGTCAGCTCCTGTGGCTTCAACGCAGCCTGCTTGAGACAGGCCCCTCTCTTTTCTCTTAAGATACCATCGCTATTAGCTTACTTAATGCCAACCTTCTGTGTTCTTTGGTCCTTTGTACAATTCCCAGCTCTGCCAATAAATTTAATAATTCTTGTCTGAGACTTGGAACGGAGTACACTTAATCTCGTGAGGTAGAACTGAGAAGGGCTGGGTTCGCTTCCCAACTCAGCCATCATAAAAATTGATTTCTGCAGTTCCCCACTTCAACTCCAGGCAAATGCAGGAATGGTTCGTAACTTAAGGCCATGTCTACCTCCTTCCCAATCATAGTCCCAATTAAAATAGACACCACAATAACACAGGTTATCAGACAGACATCCAATTACGTAGTGCTGAATGGTCACAATGTCTCAAATTCCTTAATGAATTAACAACAGTTTACTTAGCGTATGCTATATTGTTCTTAGCAATTAAATGTATGAGGTGAGGGGCATTTGACCTCGATGTTCCTCCCCTTAAAACAATAATAATAATAATATGCCTAATGCATGAGGTGTAAAATGAAATGCATTCTAAAGTTCGGAAACGTAGCGTAGAAGGTAGCAAGAATTGACGAAGAGGCAAGTTCGGACATGAAAGATGGAAGATATGAACTTGTTGAGAGTAGTGTAAATTGACTCATTGTCAGATTCATGTCAAGGATTCGTGGTTGCCATCTATGTCTTTCAAGCTGTGAGCCCCTGAGGAAGGCAGATATCATCCACACATAATTAAGTACTCAGGATTGTATCTGGCTCCTGAAAGTGAAAGACTAGCAACAACAGACTCTCATCAATCAACCGTTATTTACTGCATGAGGATAATGCACTAATGGCTTCACTCCACGCGTGGTGAGATTTGGCAACATGCTGGTGGGAGGGTCCGCATTTCACAAGACGTTCCTTGTAATAAGGAGATTTCCATCGTTACATTACAACTGAAAGGTTCGCGGAAGGGACGAGTCATTTTAGGTGGGGAAGTTTGGAGTTGCAGACAAAGCAAGGGATTTACCGTTATTGAAGAAAAGATAATGATCAGTTTATAAACTTCCCGGAAACTGTGATAGAAACTATGGTAGATCAACGCTGATGTTTTTTTGGTGAATAATATCGGCATTCATTCTACAAGGTTGACTAACGCGTGTGATGTAGCACACCAATCGCCGTTATGTTCGGAATTCAGCTTTCATTCATGACTGGCGAGTTCTAGGTGTTGTCATCTCTTGAACCACGTGACGTGACGTATTTACAGGTGGCTGAGGACCAAGCTGCAAGTCATTTCAATGCAGTAGGCTTAGCGCAGATCCTTGGGCGCCATGACCTTTAATAACTAAGCCTCCTGAGCTAAGAATGAGAAAAGAAGTAGGCTATTCTTTTTTTAGGAATTCAATGATGGCAAAATACCGGTCGCGGTGGCCGAGAGTGCTAACGCGCCACCTCGTGCCTCGCAGGCATCGGGAGAGTGTGGGTTCGAATCCCACATCGGCCGTCCTGAAAATGGTTTTCGTGGTTTCCCATTTTCACCACCAGGCAAATGCCGGGACGGTTCCTTTCAACTGGTCCACGGCCGATTTCCTTCCAATATCCCTTCCCCGACCCGTCCTGAAAAGAAAAGTGCATGGCCATTGGCTGCATTAAAAATAATGGTAAAATGACTAATAAGTTGAGTCCCAAACTGAACAACTGTCATCAACTTAGGTTTTTGGTCGTCGCAAGTTGCTAGTTGCGAAAATAAGAATTTATTCTCTTTTCTTCTTTTCTTAGTCGTTTACCCTCCAGGTTGGTGGAACCCACGGACTCAGCGAGGGAACTCACCACTACCGCCTCTACGGGCAGTGACCTAGAGCTGGGAACATCTAATCGGAGGGGATACAACTGGTGAGGTGTGATTGGCACCTCGCCCAGGTGGCCTCATCTGCAAAGCGAACAGGGGCCTCATGAGGGAAGGTAATAGACGGTCAGGATGGATAGGCAAGGAAGAGGGAAGGAGGCGGCCGTGGCCTTGAAGAAGGTACCATCCCGGCATTTGCCTGAAGACGAAGTGGGAAACCACGGAAAACCACTTCGAGGATGGCTGAGGTGGGAATCGAACCCCCTCTATTCATTTGGAACACCCGAGGCTGAGTAGACCCCGTTCAAGTCCTCGTACCACTTTTCAAATTTCGTGGCAGAGCCGGGAATCGAACCCAGGACCTCCGGGGCGGCAGCTAACCATGCTGACCGCTACGCTGCAGAGAAAATAAGAATTTTTCAGCAAAAATGACGTGAAAGTTATCTCGAATTGAGAGACCAATGGTGTAATAAATTAGAAGATGAATCCGATGGAACGGCGGCGAGGTATTGTTGACGTCACCGTCGAGATTCGGAACACATTTTTCATGTCATCGATAGCTCAGTACTGAGAATCGGAATTGGTCATCCTGATCATTGCTATTGCGTATCAGCTGCGTCACGCTTGCAGCGGTCTAAGACCTCGTTGGTTGACCTACAATCCCTGAGGCGATACGTCATGCCTGAAGTGCGGCTTAACACTGTTATAATTGTTGGACACGACCGCAGCAATTAGAGAAACTAAATACTCACTATTGTGACCAGCTGAAGCCAGCTGTGGGATGGAGACTGGTGACCTTGACTCTTCCCAGGAGCGTGTGTAGTCAATACACCTTCATTCATGGTCGTGGGCAGGTTGGATCCAGTTTCCGAGAGGCGGGTTCATGCCAGAGACAGCGCTATCAAGGAATTCTTGAGAAGCCTCCTTCGTGATCATATTCAAACTCGTGTCCCAAACGTCTTATAGGTTCGATTCCCCGGCTGTAGCAAGAAATTAATTTCATATTTGAGGACTGGGACTGCACTGATGGCATCTGCGAAGAGTGTTAAATTACTTTTGCTCCAGGCAAAATATGTTGGGATTTTACTCAATTTACGGGTACAACCACCTACTTGCCAATCACATTTCTACAAGTACACACAGCAGCAGTGTACGGACACAACACTCGTGCTACACATCAGATCCCACACGCACACATACGCAAGTACACGGGCCTCATAAATGCGATGTTTCAAGCCACAAACTAGAACTTCTTCTTTTCTTGTTTAGTTTCGGCCAACTAAGGACAGGCGCAGTTCAATTGCGCCAGATAATTTCACTGATAAAATCGGACAGACTTTTGACGCCAGTGGGATCTGCCCCTTCGATTATTCATAGTCCGATTGCGCCTAAGATAGCTCATTAGCAACTTCCCCTCTCTTCCCCCACTCTGCAGCCAACACATACCATACTGTACACACGTTCCAAACTTTCGTCATAGACTGTTGAAGGGGAAGTAACTCTCAGGTTGACCGTCCCAGAGGTGTCAATTACTACAAAGTCTCATAATTATATGACCTAGCGTTCAAGATATGGTAACAACTATGTGGAAGAGCTTTAACCAAATAATACGATATGTCTTCAATAGTTTCACAAATATAGATATCCATGAGTTTGTGTTGGATGAATTGACAGCGTTAATATAACCCAAGTGTAAGCTCTAACATTTTACCCATTACATAAACATTGTTTATGTTTATTTCAGTGTTTTGTGCTAGATCTCAATGCATTTTGTACAGCCCTGCTTGGCAGAGCGTTTAAAGGAAATTCAAGAGCCATTCGGTATACTTAAGAATATCTTAGCTTTTGGGGTTTCACAATGGTAGTGGTGGGGGACGGAGGGTAGAAATACATAATCAGAAGAACCAGAACTTGGCCTGGGGCAAGTGGCGTCAAAGGACTGTGTGATGGAATGACAGGATAAGAAACATCAACTCGGAAGATTTAACTGGCACAATTCGCCAACACCGCTAAGTACCACGTCATTTCAACTGTCTCTTTTCAGCTTGAAAATAAGTCTAGAATTCCTTCATTCGTAGACGGATTATGTATTATTATTATTATTATTAGCCACCCTCGTGGGCCGGTAGTACATATAGCAGCTGCCAATTCAGAAGGCCCTGGATTCGATTTGCCAGTTCTGCCTTGGAAGATATAATTGATGTTGACTTGGGGACTGGAACGGGGTACTCTCGGGCTCGTGAGGACAACCAATACCACTTTCATTACAATATCGGAGCATGCAACAGAAATGGCTGCTTTTTGTTTTTGTATTTGTTTTTTGTTTTGTTTGCGTTTGTTCATTTGGAATTTTTAGTCAGCTTCGATTAATGTTGAACTTTAAATGCTCGTTCACAGTTGGATAACACGAACATCCGTGCGCAAGATCGGACTCGAACTGGCAGTAAACCTCATACTCCGGCCCTGAGATTTGTCTGCCGGCAAGAAGTGATCGTGGAAGTAAACTAATCAGTAAGGCCTGGAAGTTCATTCGCTATTAAATGAACAAATATACATGCAAAAATTCACTAATGATTTGTCAAATATGCATCACGTTTCGAAAAATATGCACTATGAAATAACTACGGCAATTACGATCACTCCGTATCCTTCAGCGTTTCTATTTTGAATATCAAGAAAATATGAGTCGCCTCCGTAGCGTAGCGGTCAGCATAGTTAGCTGCCGCCTCGGAGGTCCTGGGTTCGATTCCCGGCTCTGCCACGAAATTTGAAAAGTGGTATGAGGACTGGAACGGGGTCTACTCAGCCTCGGGTGGCCCAAATGAGTAGAGGAGGTTTGATTCCCACCTCAGCCATCCTCGAAGTGGTTTTCCGTGGTTTCCCACTTCGTCTTCGGGCAAATGCCGGGATGGTACCTACTGTAAGGCCACGGCTGCCTCCTTCCCTCTTCCTAGCCTATCCATCCCAATCTTCCATCCCTTCCCATCCCTCATGAGGCCCCTGTTCACTTTGCAGGTGAGGCCGCCTGGGCGAAGTGCTGATCACACCTCCCCAGTTGTATCCATCCCGACCAGATGTTCCAAGCTCCAGGACACTGCCCATAGAGGCGGTAGTGGTGAGTTCCCTCGCTGAGTCCGTGGGAACCACCAACCTAGAGGGTAAATTGACTAAATAAAAAAAAAATGAACAGACGGACATAAACTACCCCATTTTCAAAATATCTCAACTAAGAAGCAATTCTAAATAGTAGTAGATGTTATTTTATGGAAATTCAAATGGTGTTGACCATCAATAACTATTTTATTATGTTAATTTTTAAGTGCAACTGATGTACAATTTTAAAAGCCATTGATTTTTTTAATGAAAATAATCCCTCCCTATATTATTCTGCTAAGGTCCCATTCCAGTTTTGTACCGAAAATAAGGTCCCATTAACACCAACCTATACATATAGGGTACCTACAGGTTCAGCATAACCCAATGCGTAAGCGAAACGCACTCACTCTTTAAATGCCTCACAATTAAATAAATACCTTAAAGCATGTATATTTACAATGAAAGAATGCAACACGGTAACCATGGTAACAGAATCTCACAGGTCCATCTATTTCTGTAAACAAGACGCAATGCAATTCCAATTATTACATTACTGTGAACGTTTCCAGATGGTTATAAGGTTATCACTGAACCAAATTACGCTGTAAAATTCATCAGTGTAACGCGCTTAAGGGGGTCAAGGGCACTCTAGATTGTTTTTCACGCAATTTTCACGTGTGAGTGTGGTACGAAAGGTCTTTTTCACCCGTCTATAAAGGGTCTCCGTAAACTACATTTAAAGGCCCTTAAATTAACAGTGTCTGTGATATTCCCAGAAAACTAACTTCGCTCTGATATACCCATGAAGGAATGACAAACCCCTAACCACTGCACCAGTAGCTGAATTGATAAAGTCTGATTATTCATACCAAGGATAAATCAGTCATAGCATTCATGATTGAGATTTTGCTAAGTGTACTCTTTACAACTAGAATATTCGCTGGCGAAGCCGCGACGGGTAATGCTAGTTTTACAATATTTACATAGTAAATGCTGAATAAAAATAATGTATATTAAGGTGCAAAAAGGACCGAAACGTACTAGGTATTAAAATAATTTCAGTAATATTCTGTGATAGACTCGCGGAGTCTGAATCGAAATACACGACTAAGAACATGAAGTAAGAAAAAGCGCTTCAAAACGATAGGAAATTAGAATATACGCACTTCTCAAGCAGAGATATGCAATTAAACTGGAAAATGAGAATAATCTGATGCATTGTGCCAAAATAGCCAAAATATGCATAAATATGCAAAAATATGATTTTGCATGCACTTTCAGCCTTACTAATTAGCATACAGAGCAGTTCGAAATTTCTCTAATACCATAATCTTGTAGAGTGGGAACTAATGAGTGAAGCAGGCCTGTTCTTGGAAGCAAGTGAAACTTATGGCTGATATGAACACAGATTCATCAACCTGTGCCATATAAAGAATGGCCTGACTGAAAGGTGATGAAAGCGGAGATGTAGTGTGTAAAAGGCTCGACCTAAACAAGGGACGGTCAGGCTATTTGATGTACTGGAGCGTAATTTGTGCTTTCACAAGAATGAGAAGCCCGGCTGTAGATGAGACATGCGCATGAAGGAATTCCCGTATATCTTCGCTCTTTCTCCGCGTGTTGTACCTGACGCGAGAAAAAAAAGTTACGGTAGTCAGTCGAACAGAAGCGTTCTCATTCCACTTTTCGAGTCCATCACAAAGTTGGAATTGATTTATTTATCGTCAGCAGATCTTACCCAATTTCAGATGTTATGAGCTACGATTACCGTTGTTGTCTGCTAATATGGGAGTGCTTTGCAACTACTCAATGTTCCATTAAGTAAAGTGCTTAATATCATAATCATTAGCGGCTCCGGTGGTAGCATGCTGAGCTTCTATGCCCAAGGTCACGGGTTCAAATCCGGTCAAAGTCGTCGGATTTTTTAAGAGCGTTAAAAATCCCTTAGTATGCCTTCCTTCGGAGTGGAAGTAAAGCCGGCGGTCCCATGTCATAGATTTATGGCATGTAAAAGAACCTTCCACTAATTACACTCGTGTGAAGTTAAATTATAGGTTAGTTTTTACTAACGCTTTTAGTTTCCAAAGTTCGTCGCCAGGAGTCGACTGCGGTGGGATCTAGTAACCAAGTTCAGTACTAGTTGTCGTTGACGGTGGCGTTTGGTAGAAAAAGTAGGAACTACTTGAAAATTGAATGTCTGCAGTCCTTACTTGAATTAAAAACAGATAACACACACAAATACAGTCATCACAAGTAACACCGGTTACCAGACAGATTCTACACACATCCAAAGTACACGGGGCTACATGACCGCGTTAACGCAGCCCCTAAACTGAGGAACCAACCAACCATCATGATCATTAGATTGTACAATGCCTACAGATAGTTTATTTTCAGCAAAAGCTTCCTGGTTGTATAATTTTGTTACAAATTTTACCAAATATTTTATTATACAATAATGTGGTCTTTTAGACATGCCACTTATACCAAAACATTGTGATGTGACTTCAGTCTAGGCCTACAGGTTTCATTTTTTTATAAATGCAATTGGGGTATTGTACCCGATTGTCACCATGTGGACCATGTGTTCGTATCCCAACTAGCTCACGGTCTTTCGAGGTATGGGACGTTCATGCCCACAATACGACCACATGTTCAGGATTTGAGTCTACCAGGTAACTACTCTACAGGAAATACACAATATTCCTATGAGTAAAACATTTACTGGTCTAAAATCATGGCTGTACAACAAATACAAAACAAAGGACAAATTACAATTAATTCCCACAAATAAATAGGGTTATTCTGTGAGCTTTCTCCATAAAAATAGCGCTACAATGCACTCAAACCTACTTCTAATATCCTGTCAATAATAGTTCAGATTTACAAGGTTTTCATAGTGCCCGTCATGTGACACAATTTTATTTAATGGAAGTATCTTAACACAAAAACCACATGTCACAAACATGAATTTCTAAGACATTATTCCGTCTCCTATGACATTTACTTTAATTATCATTACTTCAATGTTTCCTACATTTATTAGCAAATATTTTTGTTGTGTCGTGCGAATCATCTTCCTTCTTTCCATCCCTATGAACGCTCTAGGAAAATGAGTTATGCTTCTTAATCATAAAATAAACATAAACATGGATAGAATATTTATAGTTTCACCATATAACGATTATCTGGGTCTTGTCGGACTTATTATAGATACAACTGTGTCATGTTCTGGGAAAAACACATACCCGTTTTTCCTAAATTAGCATAAACTGGCAAAATGCACTTTAAAGAAGATGCCTACATTACTTTGGTTCAGCCTTCCCCCTCAGAGGATAACTTCGCCAAATATCATCAGATTTCTATGGTTCAACCACGTATGTGAGTTGCCATACACCATTTAATTCCATTTGCATCACTAAAATACTCATATTTTAATTGCATTATTGAATACCGAGACCTCTCAGTGTCCTATTGTGACCGTAATTGACAAGGGATCGGTCGAGCGACCTCTCTCCCCTCAGCAGGTCATAAAATTAGTTCCAGACAGCTCTCCAAGATGGCTGCCACGGAAATGGTCTATATTTCCTGTCTCTCTCTACCTTCAAGGCCATCCTTGTTTACAATTTATATAACAATAAAGATCCGCTAGGCATATTCCTAAGTAATTGAGTCATTTAATTAATTAACACCTAACTTTACAGTGTATTTGGGCTCAAATGGCTCCTATTAAACATTCATGGCAGGGGTGGAATTCTAATGATAGCATTGCCGTTCTAAGGTGATTACTGTGGCTTATAAGACGCGCATCATAATGAAACCCCGTGGTTATCATCAGCAGCTGTCATTTACATATATATATTTTGGAACCACGTTCCTCGTCGACGAATATGATTCTACCTCTCGGGCAGACCATAAGTAAAAATGCTCACCGCGCCTCGCTGGGCGTCCATAGTGGCTATAATTCAATGCAAGCGTTGGCAATAGACAGACTCTATCCAAATCGCTGCGTAATACATACAGTATGCACAAAGGCGATACTTCTCGAAGATTAAGCCCATTTTCACCTCACGCGCAAGCTATACTAGTCTTTCCCGTGCTTCTTACGTAAATCACTGGATTCTACGTTAATCTGCACGCTATATGCGGCTAAACAATATTTCACATATATGACTCCATTATCAAGGTACCTGCGTTCTTCATGTTATATTATTTAAGCCAAAGCTTTACATAGCTCCTAACACAAATGTATAAATATACTGGCTTACTTTAATTTCACATATTCATTCAAAATTTTCACTGACACTGAGAAAAGCTCTCGTATTCGCGATATTCCACACTACATTCTTTACTGTTTACCAAATGACAGTATCTTAAATTAGACATGACACTATTTGAACATTACCTAGGCTAATTTTGCCCTTACTTTATGATTGCCGACCCCAGTTATTATTATTATTATTATTTTAACGTTTAGATCCATCACTATTTTTGACCCACATGGTCCTAAGCAAATCACCTTCCAAGTCATACTTTATTCAAGACGAGTGGTGAAAACTCGTTCAGTAAGTGACTATTACTTCTTTAATTTCAAAGTGATTAATCGTTACATGGTGAACTATGCCATTATAATGTTATTATTTGCATGTTTACTCACGTTTCCTTCTGGCTGGAAAGTACCAGTATCTCCGCCTGAGCTCTACCATGACGATTTGACTTAATCCATCATGATATCCAATACACAACACTGAGATTCACACTTTTTACACATGATGCACATATTACCACCAGTGGCCTTTACCACTGATAAACACTGAATATTAAACATTAAACACATTAACACTTTAAATTATTATTTCACAATTTATACACTTCATCTATCATTTCACATGTTGATCCTTAATCTGGATTTCACCTACGCTTGACCTCAGAGATGCGATGACTTATGATAACCGCTGGTCTCCGTGAAATCTAGTAGCGTTTTTATAGATGTTCGATCCTAGTTCCCTGCACTCCCGTTTACCTCACTGTCCTGGATAGGTGGCAATAACTTCCACTCTCCCATCACTGGAGTGATCCGAATGCTGATGTCATATAATTGACAATACCTTCCGGTATACGAACTGTTCCAAACATTATCAGTTCCTATTCGCTGTAGCGAATTTATATCTGTGTCAGATAATAAAGCAGTATCTGCACTTTGTTACCTTATGCACTTCATTATCACTGATGAAGCTTACAATTTGCCTCCATTGTCTTCAACGGCGGTACGCTGATATTTTAATAATTGGCGTGCTTACTGCAGAGCGCTTGTAGACAAAGAACTAACTTCCAACTCGAGCGACCGTCTGACGTCTTCAACTGCTTTCCACTGAACCATCACAGACGTGTAACTGACTTCGACTGACCATAACTGACCTCAACTGGGCCTCGGCGTAGGGTGCTCTCCCCTTATATTGGTTTCTTGCACAAAATAGTTCACGGGACACGTGAGAGCGACTCCCTTCTTGAAATACTCCGTCTTCAGCCGAAATAACAACTGCATCTTGTTTATCTAGGCGTGGAGGTTTTAAAAACACTCGCGTGCCGGCGATCGCTTCGGCCAATTAATTACAATTAATTGCCTTAGTTCAGCGCGTGGGACGCTACGGTGGGGGTTTCCCGCTGGTTGGTTAAAGTATTCATGCTCTCGAGCGTGAGTTAGGTTGCAATGCGGTCATTTTGAGAAATAGGCGTAATTTTAGGTGAAAAACCACTTCTAAATTACTCCTCCGTGAATACATTCATCTATGTGTATGTTCCATCGCATTACAATGCTCCATTTCTCTGTAATTAATTAATTTCTTGTGGGCTTGGTCCCGCCAAAGCTTTTCCCGTTGTCGACCGGTGAACTCCCGGGTCATTAATTTTGAGCTGTCTGACCGCCCTAGACAGAAATAGTTCCGTAGGCGCCAAGGCTACTCCGCCTACTTTTAAAAGTCATTTGTCAGACTTCAATACTAGCCTCTTTCGACTTCGTATGCACTGAAAACGTACATTTCCTTGCATTTTGCTTACAATTTCTCCTTTCAATTGCTATGATTTGCACCTAAATAATCGTGAAATCACGCTAGACTATTATGTGTCAGTAGACCTCTCATTGCTCTGTGGGTTCCATATAATGGCTCCCCCTTAGAGACCACTGGTTCGACCTTAGGCATAACCATTTGCCTGGTCTTCTCTGATAAGGCCCTGAGTTCGATACCAGACTGCCGTGACCAGTTGGGCACATCTTTCTCCTGCTAAGTTCGAAAAATTCATTTCATAAGTGAATTTTTCGGGCCTATCAGCTGGTATCAACTCCTTGCAGTGTTTGCTTTAAGCGGTCATTGCTCTTGGCAATGGGCTTTCACGTTTTCCCACTCCACCCTTGTCTGCTGTCTCGTAGACTTTCGTTTTCCTGTCTCAATTGTTCATTCATCTCCTCTAACTCTACAGCGGCTCCCTTTAACTGGTCGTAAAACTCCTGCAGTCGACAGCTGCACTCTCCCCTCGTGTCCGCTGGGCTGGCGAGCTGTTTCCTTTTCTTCGACCCTTCTCGAGTCTGCAAGCTTTTCTTCAGAACCTTTCCGTGCATACGTAATGATTCCTCGTTCATTTGGATGTGTGTAGCTTGCTCTTCTCTCGCTTCATAGTCTTCTGGTGGACTATATAACTTCAGATTTGCGGCATTTACCACAACTTCTCTAACTGTTGCCTCATCTTTAATCCGATATGCGTTATTCTGCAGATCCCTTATAATCAGGTAGGGTCCGAGATAAGCGTGCTGAAATTTCTTATATTTCCTGCTCTCTGGATCTGAACTGGCGGGTTTTTTCAATAAGACGTATTCTCCCACGAGTAGCGGTCTATGATAGCGTTTCCTCCTGTTTCTCCGCTGTCGTTTATCTGCTTGTTTCTTGAGATACTCGAACGTCCTCTGGATTCTCAACTCACGTCCAAGTTGTGCATCGACGGGTGTCTGGATGACATTATTCCATGGCCTCTCGGGTCTTCTGTCGAGATGTAAGCTCACTGGCACCTCTCCTGTAGCTTCGTGCACAGTATTGTTGATACAATATTCAATAATCTCAAGCACGTCAATCCATTTCCAATTCTCAGTAGAGCAGTATATCTTCATGTATTTTTGCACCTCCCTCATAACTCTCTCAGCTGAGTTCGACTCCGGGTGCCTAACCGTGGACAAAATCTGTCTCATGCCCAGATTTTCCAACTCCCTGCGAAATTCTACGCTGGTAAAACAGCTTCCGTGATCCGATAAGATGTTTTCTGGCTGTCCTAATATAGGAATGATTCTTTCCTTCAGCCTCTTAAGTACTTGTTTTGTACTGGTTTTCTGAATTGGACACAGGACTACCATTTTGGAAAACACGTCTAGTGCAACTAGGATGTGTTTATTTCCTCTTCTAGCTCTAGGCAGGGGCCCAAAGTTGTCCAGCGCCAGGAGCTGACATGGCTTCTCTGGTAAGAGTGGTATAGGTTTCTGCCTCATTAAGTACGAGTTAGGCTTTACTCGTTGGCACATATCACATGTCCTGATAGTATTTCTGACTGTTTCTCTAAGTTTAGGCCAAATAAACGCCTCTTTAAGCAGGGCAACAGTCTTATCTACACCTGAATGTCCAAAAGCTCGGTGTGCTAGCCAAACTAGCCTTCTCTGCAATGCTGGTGGTACAACAATTCTAGGTTTTGTGTGGTCAGAGTCGCTCCATTTATGTAGCATCTGGTTAAACCATAGATATTCCGTTGAAAGTGCTTCAGCTTCCATATACATCGGGGTTCCTCTATCCAGCTTTCCCTCGAAGTAATTTATCATCAACCGTATCCAGGGATCTTCACGTTGAAAAACGGTGATGTTCCTCAGATCATCTAAGGTCTTCTGATCTCTATCTTCTATTTCAATAGCTAGAGTTTCTTCTTCCTCTGCTGTAGGGTATCTGCTTAGCAAATCAGGTATTATATTGTCCTTCCCCGGGCAATATTCTATTTCCACTTGAAATTGTTGTATGTATAGGGACCACCTTGTCAGTCTTTGACTCGACAAGTCAGTTTTCAGCAGGAACGTTAGGGCTTTATGGTCTGTTCTCAATATAATTCTAAAACCATAAATCAGCTTGTGCCAATACTGTAATGCATACAGTATCGCAAGTAATTCGATCTCCGTGACCGTATAATTCTTTTCATTAGGCCTCAACCTTCTACTGATGAATGCGATATAAGTTCTCTCCTCTGGCCTGTCCTTATTTTCCTGATACAACATAGCTCCAATGCCTACGAAGGATGCGTCAGTCTGGATGATAAATTTCTGAGTGTAGTCAGGATATCCCAATTTCACATAATCTAACAGCATCTGTTTAGATTTCACGAAGGCTTCCTCGCATTGCTCCGTCCATCGCCATCTTCCTCCCTTTTTAAGTAAGTCTTGGAGTGGTGCTACAGTCTCGGTGTACTTCGGACAATGGTTCGAAAAGAATCCAATAACGCCTAGATATTGCCTGACGTTCTTCACCTTCGTTGGTCTCGGGAAACGTTTTATGACTTCCAGTTTTCCCGGATTAGGCCTAACTCCTTGTGCATCGATTACATGACCTAGAAATTTAACTTCTCTCTGAGCAAAGTTAGACTTCTTTATATTGACCTTGAAGTTAGCCTGACTTAGGTCATATAACAACTTGCGTAGATCTCTGACATGTTCTTCAACTGTTCAGAGGTCAGTAGTATATCATCTACGTAGCATATGGTTGTAGCTTTTACTTCTTCGGATAGGTTCCTATCTAGCGCTCGTATCAACGCTGAACCTGCTGTTTTTAATCCAAATGGAAGACGGACGTAGGAGTACGTGTGCTGGTCAAATAAAAATCCGGTTAACAGACTTGTTTTCTCTTCCAGAGCAAGATGGTGAAAACTTGCCGTGAGATCAAGATTTGAGAATACAGTCTTTCCTTTGAACCTTCTGAGTACCTCCTTAATGGGTGGAACTGTATCAAATTCCGGTATAACCTTGGAATTCAAATTTCGTAGGTCCAGGCATATCCTCACACTTCCATCCTGTTTCGGTACAACTACCAGTGGGCTGACATAAGGTGTGGCTGTCTTTACAATGACGCCTGCTTCTAGCATTTCCTGTATCGCTTCTTTGACCTTTAAATAATGTTTCTCAGCTACAGGATACGGCTTCTGTTTGAATGGCGTCCAATCGCTGACTTGAAACGCATACTGGAAATTCTTGATCCGGCCAGGTCTCGAATCGAAGACTCCTTTATACTCGAATAGCAGTTCCCTTAGCATTTTCTTATATTCTGGACCAACTTTAGCTTCCTCAATCTTCTCTTCCAGGCATTCTTCAAATTTTGGTTCGAGATCTTTTTCAATGTCTGCGGCCAGTGTTGCCAACTCTTCCTCAATATCTTCTATTGTCGACACTGCCTCCCCAGTCATATCTCCGTATGTATGCCATACATATTCTTCTTGTCTCGCTTCATTATGCCTTAATGAGAGTTCTAAGTCTTCCTTTCCCTCACTTGCGCGAAACATTACAATGTCTTGCGAGAGATCTATAATAACTTTATACTCTCTTATGAAATCCATCCCAACAATAAGGTTATATGGCAGCTTATTTACAAGTAGGAAGCTCTGTGAGAATGTAGAGTTCCCTATCTGCAGATCTAAAAATACTTGGTATCTGCATATCATAACTTTGTCTGGTATGACACCTTTTATTTTCACGCTTGAAATGGGTATTTTCAATGCGTGGATTTTACTCTGGATTTCATTGTATAATGCCTGGGTTATCAAACTCACTGTTGATCCTGTATCGATGAGACTTCTTACTTTCGTTCCCGCAATGTTTACAATAATAATAGGTAGTTCCCTTCTTACATTGACCGTTCTTTCATCGAGGTCTTCGATAAGTTCCTCAGGTTTGGCAATCCAGTTAATAACATTTACTGTACTCCATCCTGAACCTATCTCTCTCTGGTCATTTAAAATTGGTGTTTTTTTTTTCAATTGCTCCATTCTTTGTGGAGTTCTTCTGCCTGTCTTCATGCTGTTGAAGTTCCAGACTTTTGGCACCATCATCATTTTGATATATGTCGGGTGACCTTCTATTTCGAATCGCTTCATCCCAGTGAACTCGCGATTGTCTTGGATCATCTCCGCGCTCTTCCATGTATCTTAAAGATGCATGATAGCGTTCTTCCGCCTCTTCATCGAACCCACGACTCTGCTCTTGGGATCTCCATCCTTGGTTATTCCCATTTCGGCCGTAATTTCTTCTGTTGTCCAGCTGCTGGTCTCTGGTACCACGCTGATTCCAGTTTTTTCTTCCTCGGTTACCACGGTTCGAACCTCCTCGATACGCTGGCCTCCAATTCTGGTTTTCGCGTCCTTCGCGCTGCCAGTCAGATTTTTCTGTTTCGGTGCTTGTAGACTTGGATTTCGTCTGCACCTTCGTTGGCTCGATCGGCGTATTCGTCATATTAACCTGTTCCACATGTCGGCTTTGTCTTGCGTGCTGCACTGTGGTTAAATCAAGTTGTCTCAGCACCTCCTCCATATCGATTGCAGTTTTGGCGTTTGCTGAGATTAGCAGGCGCTGCACTTCATACGGCAGCTGCTTAGCTATTGCTATGCATAAGTCTGACTCTCTGAGTCCTTCGTCAAGCTCGCGAAAACGGCATAATTGGTTCACAAAAAACTCTCCGTACTTGGTCGGGTTACTAGTACTGTAACGCCTGGAATACAAGTCCAGTCTGAGATTTTGTTGTACGCTCGCGTTCCAATACCTGCTTAAAAATGCTTGGCGAAATTCCTCAACGGTGTCGAACGTGTACCTAAAACTTCTAAACCATAGAGCACACTCTCCTTCGGTGAGTTTTTCAATCGCTCTCAACCTGCGCTCTGGCGGTACTTTTGCATCATTCAAGTACTCGGAAACTTCTTTAAGCCAGTACTTGGGTGTCATATTAGAATTACTCCCAGAGTATTTCTTTGGTTTTTCATCACTAGCCCTTATAACTGTGACTATTTGGTTCTGTACAGCATTTTCCTGCGGTGTTGACATAGCCATTGGCATACCAGGTGTGGCATACGGGCTGTCACTTGGCATTGCTGCATTCTTTGGAGTGGGCTGTATTTCTATCTCTGCCCATTTATTCCTCCTATTCTCGTCTATACTTCCTTCGCTAGACCTAGGATTCCGCAACATGGATTCTTCCTGCGCTATCATTCTCGTTTCTAACTGGCTGTGCCTGTTTTCAGTCCTTTCCAAACGAGCTAATACCTCTCGTTCTATTTTCTCTAGGCGATCTCGGTTTCTTTCTGCCATAGAAAATACCTTTTCTTTATTATCCTTAAGGTTTTCCTTCAGGTGGATAATTTCCCCTGTTAGACTTTCTCTTACTTCGGCAAGAGTCTTATCACTGGCTTCAGTCTTTAAGCCTTCTCGAAGCTCTAACTCTTCGCGTAAGCCTGTAACTTCCCGTTGAATGTGACCTTGTATATGAGAGATTTCAGTCCTCATTTTCGTGATTTCTCCTTGGTCTTCGTCCTGTCTTTTATGGAGAACTGCTAAGTCATTCTGAGTGTTTTCCAACTCTTTCTGCACTTTTCCAACTTGTATCTTCATATTAGACATTATTTCCTTATTATCTCGATCAGACGTCTTTATTTCCTGCATTTCCTTGCATTGGTCAAGGATATTCTGGTCCTGCTTTTTTAAAGCTTCGTCCACAGCCTTGGCATAACCTGCCATTCGCGTATTCCATTTTAGTTCATTATCCTCGAACCTATGATCCACGGTCTGAGTAAACGTGTTAAATTGTTCTAACTGACGTTTCGTGTTAGCTTCATTCTGACTTTGAATGTCTTTAAGCTCCCGGGACATACTGTTTAAATTATCGTTAATTTCACGCTGTGACTCTCTGCACATTTGCAAATTGCTTTCTAATTTTAATTCAATAGACTCAAAGCGCTTTTCGTTATCATTTTGCATTTCTGAGATCACGCTAACAATATTCTTAGTTACCTGTCTCTGGACAGACTCTTTAACGTCGTCCATTTTCTTATTAACCTCTCCTAGGTTTAATTCTAACTGCGTGTTTACATTAATTTGACTAGCCTCTAGTCTAGTATTTATTTCGGCTTGATTAGCCTCTAGTCTAGTATTGACTGTAGCCAACATCTGGCTTACCTCAGTTTGACTAGCCTCTAGCCTATCCGCTATTTCATCTTTAAATGCTTTGGATTCTTCCTTACTTTTAGCATTTATAACATCGAAATGTTCCCTTAACTCGGCGATACACCTGAGTACTTCTTCCGTTCCGGCCATCCTGTACTACTTAATTTGAGATTCAGGTAGGCCCTAGCTGAAGACACTGGCGCGTTCTATTGGAAAGAAAGGATTCCGATCCCGCGACAACAACAACAACATATTATAAAATGTCAAAACTAACTATGGAATGGGTATAGACCCTCGTACCCGTCTGACAACATTTGTCTGACGTCTGAACATCATCTAGAAAGACTCACAATCGCTCAAACCAAGTTTGAGGGAAAAAAATATTTCTATGGTTTTCCCCATGAAAACCATGCTATTATTATGGGTTTTTCTAAATCCCATAAGCCAACCACGTACGGGCGCCATGTTAATTTTTAATGCATGCATGGATGGTCATCGTAGAGACATCGGCCATATTCTAATTTACTATTAAAACTGTCCAAGGAGTGGTTTTTACTGCCGAATGCCCCACGCTGGGCCATGCCATGTTAATTATGGGTAGTCAACATGCTTATTTTATGCCATGCTCATGATGCTTAAGTGGAGGTTACCTGTATTTTAAACTGGCCCCACATATCAGCGTCATGTTATTTTATGTGTGTTATCTATGGCTATGGTTTAAGAAAGTTACAATTATATAAGCATGTCTTATGGAGGATTAACAATTATTTTTAATGTGGTGGCTTATTAACAAATGGGATGCGGTCTTCCTATTCTGTCCTAATTTCTATGCTATATTTGCTTCTACCATTAATACCTTGACCGACTTAAGTAATTACCTGTGACTCAATCCAAGTACAGAGACAACTCCCCCATGTACCCGATTGTCACCATGTGGACCATGTGTTCGTATCCCAACTAGCTCACGGTCTTTCGAGGTATGGGACGTTCATGCCCACAATACGACCACATGTTCAGGATTTGAGTCTACCAGGTAACTACTCTACAGGAAATACACAATATTCCTATGAGTAAAACATTTACTGGTCTAAAATCATGGCTGTACAACAAATACAAAACAAAGGACAAATTACAATTAATTCCCACAAATAAATAGGGTTATTCTGTGAGCTTTCTCCATAAAAATAGCGCTACAATGCACTCAAACCTACTTCTAATATCCTGTCAATAATAGTTCAGATTTACAAGGTTTTCATAGTGCCCGTCATGTGACACAATTTTATTTAATGGAAGTATCTTAACACAAAAACCACATGTCACAAACATGAATTTCTAAGACATTATTCCGTCTCCTATGACATTTACTTTAATTATCATTACTTCAATGTTTCCTACATTTATTAGCAAATATTTTTGTTGTGTCGTGCGAATCATCTTCCTTCTTTCCATCCCTATGAACGCTCTAGGAAAATGAGTTATGCTTCTTAATCATAAAATAAACATAAACATGGATAGAATATTTATAGTTTCACCATATAACGATTATCTGGGTCTTGTCGGACTTATTATAGATACAACTGTGTCATGTTCTGGGAAAAACACATACCCGTTTTTCCTAAATTAGCATAAACTGGCAAAATGCACTTTAAAGAAGATGCCTACATTACTTTGGTTCAGCCTTCCCCCTCAGAGGATAACTTCGCCAAATATCATCAGATTTCTATGGTTCAACCACGTATGTGAGTTGCCATACACCATTTAATTCCATTTGCATCACTAAAATACTCATATTTTAATTGCATTATTGAATACCGAGACCTCTCAGTGTCCTATTGTGACCGTAATTGACAAGGGATCGGTCGAGCGATCTCTCTCCCCTCAGCAGGTCATAAAATTAGTTCCAGACAGCTCTCCAAGATGGCTGCCACGGAAATGGTCTATATTTCCTGTCTCTCTCTACCTTCAAGGCCATCCTTGTTTACAATTTATATAACAATAAAGATCCGCTAGGCATATTCCTAAGTAATTGAGTCATTTAATTAATTAACACCTAACTTTACAGTGTATTTGGGCTCAAATGGCTCCTATTAAACATTCATGGCAGGGGTGGAATTCTAATGATAGCATTGCCGTTCTAAGGTGATTACTGTGGCTTATAAGACGCGCATCATAATGAAACCCCATGGTTATCATCAGCAGCTGTCATTTACATATATATATTTTGGAACCACGTTCCTCGTCGACGAATATGATTCTACCTCTCGGGCAGACCATAAGTAAAAATGCTCACCGCGCCTCGCTGGGCGTCCATAGTGGCTATAATTCAATGCAAGCGTTGGCAATAGACAGACTCTATCCAAATCGCTGCGTAATACATACAGTATGCACAAAGGCGATACTTCTCGAAGATTAAGCCCATTTTCACCTCACGCGCAAGCTATACTAGTCTTTCCCGTGCTTCTTACGTAAATCACTGGATTCTACGTTAATCTGCACGCTATATGCGGCTAAACAATATTTCACATATATGACTCCATTATCAAGGTACCTGCGTTCTTCATGTTATATTATTTAAGCCAAAGCTTTACATAGCTCCTAACACAAATGTATAAATATACTGGCTTACTTTAATTTCACATATTCATTCAAAATTTTCACTGACACTGAGAAAAGCTCTCGTATTCGCGATATTCCACACTACATTCTTTACTGTTTACCAAATGACAGTATCTTAAATTAGACATGACACTATTTGAACATTACCTAGGCTAATTTTGCCCTTACTTTATGATTGCCGACCCCAGTTATTATTATTATTATTATTTTAACGTTTAGATCCATCACTATTTTTGACCCACATGGTCCTAAGCAAATCACCTTCCAAGTCATACTTTATTCAAGACGAGTGGTGAAAACTCGTTCAGTAAGTGACTATTACTTCTTTAATTTCAAAGTGATTAATCGTTACATGGTGAACTATGCCATTATAATGTTATTATTTGCATGTTTACTCACGTTTCCTTCTGGCTGGAAAGTACCAGTATCTCCGCCTGAGCTCTACCATGACGATTTGACTTAATCCATCATGATATCCAATACACAACACTGAGATTCACACTTTTTACACATGATGCACATATTACCACCAGTGGCCTTTACCACTGATAAACACTGAATATTAAACATTAAACACATTAACACTTTAAATTATTATTTCACAATTTATACACTTCATCTATCATTTCACATGTTGATCCTTAATCTGGATTTCACCTACGCTTGACCTCAGAGATGCGATGACTTATGATAACCGCTGGTCTCCGTGAAATCTAGTAGCGTTTTTATAGATGTTCGATCCTAGTTCCCTGCACTCCCGTTTACCTCACTGTCCTGGATAGGTGGCAATAACTTCCACTCTCCCATCACTGGAGTGATCCGAATGCTGATGTCATATAATTGACAATACCTTCCGGTATACGAACTGTTCCAAACATTATCAGTTCCTATTCGCTGTAGCGAATTTATATCTGTGTCAGATAATAAAGCAGTATCTGCACTTTGTTACCTTATGCACTTCATTATCACTGATGAAGCTTACAATTTGCCTCCATTGTCTTCAACGGCGGCACGCTGATATTTTAATAATTGGCGTGCTTACTGCAGAGCGCTTGTAGACAAAGAACTAACTTCCAACTCGAGCGACCGTCTGACGTCTTCAACTGCTTTCCACTGAACCATCACAGACGTGTAACTGACTTCGACTGACCATAACTGACCTCAACTGGGCCTCGGCGTAGGGTGCTCTCCCCTTATATTGGTTTCTTGCACAAAATAGTTCACGGGACACGTGAGAGCGACTCCCTTCTTGAAATACTCCGTCTTCAGCCGAAATAACAACTGCATCTTGTTTATCTAGGCGTGGAGGTTTTAAAAACACTCGCGTGCCGGCGATCGCTTCGGCCAATTAATTACAATTAATTGCCTTAGTTCAGCGCGTGGGACGCTACGGTGGGGGTTTCCCGCTGGTTGGTTAAAGTATTCATGCTCTCGAGCGTGAGTTAGGTTGCAATGCGGTCATTTTGAGAAATAGGCGTAATTTTAGGTGAAAAACCACTTCTAAATTACTCCTCCGTGAATACATTCATCTATGTGTATGTTCCATCGCATTACAATGCTCCATTTCTCTGTAATTAATTAATTTCTTGTGGGCTTGGTCCCGCCAAAGCTTTTCCCGTTGTCGACCGGTGAACTCCCGGGTCATTAATTTTGAGCTGTCTGACCGCCCTAGACAGAAATAGTTCCGTAGGCGCCAAGGCTACTCCGCCTACTTTTAAAAGTCATTTGTCAGACTTCAATACTAGCCTCTTTCGACTTCGTATGCACTGAAAACGTACATTTCCTTGCATTTTGCTTACAATTTCTCCTTTCAATTGCTATGATTTGCACCTAAATAATCGTGAAATCACGCTAGACTATTATGTGTCAGTAGACCTCTCATTGCTCTGTGGGTTCCATATAATGGCTCCCCCTTAGAGACCACTGGTTCGACCTTAGGCATAACCATTTGCCTGGTCTTCTCTGATAAGGCCCTGAGTTCGATACCAGACTGCCGTGACCAGTTGGGCACAGTATCGATGAAAAATGCCATGTCTTATCACAGATTAAATTGTGGACACTGAACCAATGGACTTATCTTTTTTAAAATTTACTGTTCATACTCTTTGCATGCTCCACTACATAAGCAGTACTACATGCACTTACAATACATTTTACAAATGAACGAAATAAATTACATTTTAATAATTAAATTTCTAGATGACTTAATCTTAATAATATCAAACAATATTAGTCTTCGTTTTTCCTAAGAGCTTAAAGATCCAGAGCATTAACAAATTTAGAAAATTCCTTCAAATACTTTTTTAATAGCTCAGATTTCTGCATCGGCCAGTTATCGTCTCTATTAACACTATTAATAAAGAATTTTTCACTTCACTGCACACGAAAATTATATGATCTATAGTCTGAGGGCTGCTTTTACAGGAACATTCAGGATTACGTATAATTTTAGTCTGTGTAAGTACGAAGCAATATTTCCATGTCCAGTCAGTATTTTAGTCATATTAGAAGTTAAAATGATTTTGGATTTTAATCTACCTGCAACTGTTGGAAAGAATTCTTTTGTAAGTGTGCCCTTTGAAGTTTGTTCCCATTTTTGCTGCCATTCATGAATTGATTCTTCTTTAATAACTTTTTAAAGGTTCGGCACACTCGTGTTGACCGACTGGAAAGAATCTACTAAAGGTCTGTCCGACAACTCGTGTTATTATGATGTCTGTAATACATGAAAAAGACCAAACTAATGGTTATCAACCGACAAAGTCAAGTCCCAATTAAAATAACAGGATGCCTACAAGATCTGGAGTAGGTGCATGATTGTGTATACCTGGGCTCCATAATCAATAACACAGGAAATTGTGATAAAGAAATAAAATGATGTATTGTCCTAGGTCGTGCTGCAATGGCTAAAGTTACAAAGATCCAAAACAGTGAAAATGCGATTGCTGAAATAACTGGTGTTTGCTGTTTTCTTATATACCCTACGGTTGTGAGACCTGGACTGTGAAGGCTAATGGCAAGAGTCGAATAGATGCCTTTGAGATGTGGTGTTGGCGGAGGATGCTACGTATACCATGTACAGAAAGAAGAACTAATGCCTCCATTATAGAAGAACTGAGCATCACAAAACATTTATCTTCCCGTGTTAGTGAAAGTTACCTCTAATTCCTGACACACTTTGAGGAGAGGAGAAGACAATTTATAAAAATAAAAATAAAAACCATTCTACAAGGCAAAATTGAAGGTACCAGACGAAGAGGTAGATCAACAAGTAGATGGTTAGACCAAGCAATGAATATCACCGGCCTACCTCTTAACGATATCTTACGAAGGGCTGAAGATCGCTTAGGATGGAAACGTCTCGTCAAGGACATACTGCTCGAGTCCAAGCTCTATGAACTTGCGGGGTGAGGAGAAAGAGCAGGGAAGGGTCGGGCGTGAAGAGAAGGATCTGTCAACAGCCCACAGTGATATATGATATTCAATTCTATTCCAATACTGCTAACATTCGGCCATTGCTCAAACCACTGTGGTATTAGGAGTGACTGAGTGAGTCACCGACAAATGTGTTTGGTTCTGTACTATGCACGGACCGAGAAACCTCATCACTCGTCAACACCACCTACTCATAGTCCGCGATGCACATTCCTCTCAGGTTCACGCAGCACAGTGGGTCATAATCGAAATCTAGGAGGACAAAATTATTTATTTTCATAGTTTAAAAAAATCAAAATTTATTACTTCTACAGCATTCTCATATAAGTACCGCTCTCTATTCTGATTTATAAACGCATCTTAGTGTAAATCTGTCACCACTGTTCGAGCAGTCTGAATTGGAGGGTGAATGTTAGTGGCTGTGGTTTGGTTGTCTTTGTGGTTAGTGTGATGCTTTAAGATGGAACATGCAGTTGAAGGTATGATCTTTGTAACGAGGTTTAAGTTATTAATAGGCGTAATTGTTACGTAATTTTAGCAATATTTGAATTATATAATATTTAACTATTATTTTCAAAATTATATTTTCACTTAGATTTTTAGTATGACGCGTCACTCTGCGTCACTTTCTATTTAATGTTAAAATGTAGATAAAGTCTCGTAGTTTACGCCTGTTATAAGATTTTTTGCATCTTTTTGCAACTTACTTAGTTGTTTGACGTTTTAGAAGATGCCGCGCAACCAGTTTTCGCACGTTTACAAATGTTTGAAACACTGGGTTCGTCGATTATGTCAAAAGTGGAACTTTGTGACTTTGTTAAAAGTAAATTAGGGGTAGAAAATTGTTCTAAAGATATAACTGAATGCTCTATCCAACTCCTACTCATAGACAATTTCTTGCATGTGTAGACGTAGCTTAAAAAGGTCTTAACTGATGTTTATTACGAAGTAAACAAATTATATACGTTGCTTTCACTCTAAAATCATGATTAAAACGTAAAAATAATTTTGTCCCCCTAGATTTCGATTTTGACCCACTGTGCGCAGCTTAGACTCGAGCAGTAGTTACTAATGAACTGAAGAAATTAGGTCAGCTCATCAATGAATAAAACAACTAATGATGATGAATACAGTAGTATGTAAATTTGTAACTAAGGTTAGGCTTGGAAAGGAACTATCCGGGCATTTGTCTAGAGTTGCCAGCCCCGTGGTGTTGGGACAGCGTGCCTGCCTCTCACCCGGAAGCCCCGGGTTCGATTCCCGGCTCCGTCAGGGATTTTAACTGACGTGAGGGTTGGAACGGAGTGCACTCAGCCTCGTGAGGACAATTGAGTAGCTGTCTGACAGGAGGCAGCGCCCCGATCACGAAGACCAAGATTAACGGCCGAGGGGACCCGATGCGCTGATCACGCGTCACCCCAATATCTGCAGGCCAAATGGCTGGGCAGCGGTTGCTTGGTGGCCTAGGCCCTTCATGGGCTGTATAGTGCCAGGGGTTGAATTTGTCTAGAGTTGAAGTGACAAACTGCGGAAAAACACTTCTAGGATGGATGATGCGTTTCGAACCAACTTCTCAACTTTGCTGGTGTTACAGCCCTCAGTCCAGAATTGGCATCTAGACAAGGCCAGGAATCAAACCCAGCGCTTTTGAGCCTTTTCCATGTATATCTGAATCACAACCAGGGAGAGATTGAGCAGGCCGTGGAGCAGGCGATACCGGTTTATGAGACTGGATGTTCATGTTACCTCAATGAAGTCGTATTGGGCTAAGGAAGAAGCAGTAACGATGGTTTCAAGTTGCAAGATACCTACGATGAGGGTAGTTCTTGTTGTTACTTTAGTATCAGACATGAGTCATCAACACCGTGTTCACATAATATCATTTCATTGCGGACACACAGACATAGCTCAGGGCCAGCGAAGTGTAATAATGTCTTACGTCCATTTTAACTTCTGTGGCTTAAAAGACGCAGGGGTGTTGGAATTTTGCCTTGAAGAGGAACTTTGGCATGTACCAGAGAATCCCATTTAAACATCCTCAAATGCCTAATTGCTACGCCGGGATTATATCCCGGAACCTTGGACATAGCACGCGAGAACGTCACCGTTTCGCCATGCACCCAGCCACCGGCGAAAGACGAAGCTATCTGCGGACTCAGTAGACGTCGGTTCGAACCCCACCGTTAGCCGTCCTTGAAATGGTTTTCCGTAGTTTCCCCATTTTCATTTCCAGGCAAATGCTGACAGATCTCGGCCGCTTCCTTCCACATTCCTTTCCAGTCTCATTCATCTTTATTCATTTCATTTCTCATTAACTTCTCCCATGAGGTTGGCGTCACGAAGGGTATCTGGACGTAAAAACCACCCGCCACGTAGTCTTTCGTCGTATTTCATCCCCGACCCCGTTGAAAACGGGAATAATAAGGGGTGGACATAGAATAGCATATACAGTAATTACTAGTTTGTTTTTGTTTTGTTTTATTATTCTAGGCATATTTTGTATTTAGGCCTATGCATCCACCTCTAAAATGTAGTGGTGGATGCCTAAATATGAACATGTAGTTCCGTGACGAAATAAAGAGCCTACTTTTCTTAAAATTTAAGATTCATGGCAATCTATAAGGTGCGTTCAAAAAGTGACGAGCCGGAGGCTGGAATGTGCAAACCGATGACTACATCGGCTAATCGTGGCGTGTGTAACGAGGTGTGGTTCCGACCAGAGCGTGGAAGGTCACAGCCCGTCGCTAGAGGGCACACGTGCACGTCACGTGACGATACAAAGCGAGCAGCAGCATGCTTCAATCGCCCAACGCTGCCAGTTGCATTGCAAACAGTGACATGGAGGCGTCAAACGAAGAGCAAAGCTGTGTTGTTCGGTTTCTGACAGCGGAAGGAGTAGGGGGAACGGACATTCATCGCCGAATGTCACAAGTGTACGGTGAACACTGCGTGTCCCTTGCAAGGATCAAGGCGTGGCACAAGCGCTTCAGGTAAGGACGGGTGTCGTTAGCCGATGATGCCCGGTCTGGGGCACCCCCCTGCATTACCGATGACAACGTCCAGCTGGTTGATGCGCTCATTACCCAGGACCGCCGAGTGACAGTGAATGACATAGCCGCCGTGGTCGCTCCACGACAATGCACGACCTCATACGGCCAACACAGTCGCGGCACTCCTGCAGAAATTCAATGGGAGGTTCTCGGCCACCCTCCATACAGTCCAGACCTCTCTCCCTGTGATTACGCCATGTTTGGTCCCCTGAATAGGGCTCTGTGGGGCCAACGATTCACCTCGGACGCCGACGTCCAGCTGTACGTGCGGAACTGGTTCACATCGAGCCCAGGGAATTTTATGAGACAGCCATTCACCGCCTCAACAGTCAAGGCCAATACTTCTAACATACAGGTACTGGTTTCTGTAATTATGCCTCCGGCTCGTTACTTTTTGAACGCACCTTATATATAGACCTATTTAGAATAATGAAAAAATTAAGTTGATAATACTAACATTTCTAACTTGTTTGAAATATAACTGTAATAGTGTAACCTAATACAGCACTACAGTTGGCTGCCATGGTGGCACTGAATATATATTCTTAGTTCCATCTCTTAAGGTACAGAATGCACATACAAAATTTGGTTGAAGGCCAATGAATAGTATGGACGTTGCATGTGGCTAGATATTGGATCTATCAGTGCGCGTAAAATCATGTTTGCAACAATATTAGCCTATGTATGTGGCGCTCAAAATTAATCTGAAATATTACGATCTGTTATAGTGCCAATTTTGGATGAAATCCATTTGTTAGTATAGAAGTTACATGTAGGCCTATTTAACAATTGAACCTATCAGCAGGCTTAGAATCATCTTGGCAGCAGTGACGTATATCAGTTACTCTAATTTAATCTAGAATGTCAGGTACTAGGCCTATACGTGTGCAAAGTTTAGAACTGTTGGCTTGCATACTTTCAGATATATTGTTATTAGGATTAAACAAGTAGAGAGAGAGTGAGAGCATTTATTAACAGTTGGCAGCCCTGCTGGCTCTTAAGAATATGTATAGTCATATCTGTTATGATATACAAAGCACATACACCTAGTGTCGTCCCTGACATTCAAATTTGTTTCTATATGTTCCTTTATTATAATCAGAGTCATTACAGTTATATAGGGGGGTGACGGCACCGGTGGTTCGGATTCTACGTAAACATGAGGTCTCGTGTCTCACGATTACGAAATTAACGATCTAGCGGCGAGGATATGAACTGTGCCGCTTGCCGAAGCATGTCGCACTCCCCTGGTCAATGATTAAATGAATGACGGATGAAATGGTAGTGGAGAATGACATTTTGTCAGGGAAAACCGGAGTACCCAGAGAAAAAGCTGTCTGCCTCCGTTTTGTCCAGCACAAATCTCACATGGAGTGATCGGGATTTGAACCACGGACCGAGCGGTGAGAGGCCGGCGTGCTGCCGCCTAAGCCACGGAGCTTCACCTCGCTAACTAATGCTGGCCAATAATTGATAACCCCGGCGAGGGCACAAAAGAACCTGACAGATGCTAACGCCATGAGAGACTCAGTACTAAAGAAGGATGGTCGCCTAACCTGTCATTAGCCGCTCAACTCGAAAATAGAATTGTGCTCGCAAATTGGCGCGCATGCCGGACATCAAAGTGCCCCCAACTGCGCGTATCAAATGGGCCATGGAATTGCTTTGCGCGCTGATGATGTATTGGATCAAGCCGTACAGTTTTTCTGACAGATATGAAAACAAAACACCAATAGAGTAGCGGAGTGTGTCATCTTCATGTCACTGCCATTAATGAACATTACTCTACACTGCAGGCTAGCTACAGCGGTGTTTGACAACCGAAGACAACGTCCCTTTGTATGGACCGTCATAATGTATTCAATTACCAGCCAAAATTTAGGATTTGCAGTAGAATTGTGCTGTCATTTTCCAAGGAGCCTACTCGTTAACTACAAATCTCGTAAAATAATTGGAATATTACAATAATTCAAATGACTTCTCTTAAAGCGGTTATTTTATTTATATATTATTATTTTTATTTTTCGTATGGCTTTTAGTGCTGGGAGTGTCCGAGGACATATTCGGCTTGCCAGAGGCTGTAACTGTTTCAAGCGGACACCCATAGGGTGAGCTACAAGTTCTGTTCCAACTTTCGCTACCAGATACCAATGATACCTAGTGGTGAACGTTGGAACTTTGATAGAGCGTTCTATCGAAATCTAACATAGAAATTAAGCTTCACACAAGTTTAGTCTGTGGATCTTTAACATGCCATAAATCTATGACATGGGACCGCCGGCTTTACTTCCCCTCCAAAGGAAGGCATACTGAAAGATTTTAACGCTCTTAAAAATATCCGACGACTTCGGCCGGGTTTGAACCCGCTATCTTGGGCACAGCAGTTCAGCATGCTACCAACTACGCCACCAAAGTGGTTATAGATAGACAAACAGAATTTGAATATTGTTAGCAATAGAATGCAAAAATATTAGCCGTTCTGCAAAAAGCAAACACATTTATCATTTTATGAAAATGTAAGAAAATTCCCGTATTGATTAATAGATAGTTAAAATTCTCCGCCAATCATTACAAATTACGAGTACATTCAAATGTTAGTACAGGTTTCGAACCTACAATGGGACATTCTTCAGCAAAATTAGAATCGAACTAGGCCTAATCTAATAAAACTGTTGAGAAACGAAATTAACTAAAATATATACAGGATGAAATGAAGAAACTGGAAAACAATAAATAAGAAAATATATGCTACAAAATCCACAACAATAAATATTTAAAATCTAATGGATAAGTATTTGTGTAAGATGTAAAATATTAAAAAAATCAATTTGAAATAAAATAAAATAAAATAAAATGTATATCCTTACAAATAATTTGATTAAATTAGAATTTAATCTTTACTCTTTAAAATTTATGTTTATATACAAGTCTGCCTTTTACCTCCGACTCCAGAAAAGAAACTCACAATACCCTCCTTTAACTGACAGAGTTTTGGGGTGAACATGTGATTCTATCGCGGACTATCAGGGTCGTAGAGAGAGAACGCGGGTCCCAGGATTAGAATTTCCGGGCCCCTATTTTTATTTGTCCCGTGACATTATCCTGCGAGTACCAACAAAACAAAACTCCGTGTACATCAATTAAATATGAGTTTCCTTGATCTTCCGTTATTCAGAGCTCTATTACTGTATTGTCTCCCATGGATTGCTTTATTTTATTTTTTGATTTTGACCAATATGGATTTTAGTAATTTTTGTTGTATGTAACCGTTTATGGTCACCACAAAGACAAGCAAGACGTTTTTCAGATCCATACTAAGTAAAACGATTTTTCAAATATTGATTCAGAAACTTTCCGCCATATAGCAACTTTGTAACTTTAATACGTCATACATTAAATAATAATAATAATAATAATAACTCTGGAAACTTTGGCATTTCCCTGGATGAGAAGCTAAACACATCATGATTATCATAAAATTCATTTTATGTTCTCTTTATGCAGACTATTCACTAGTTGCTATTACATTAAATAATACTAGCATTACCCGTCGCGGCTTCGCCCGCGAATATTCTAGTTGTAAAGAGCACACTTAGCAAAATCTCAATCATGAATGCTATGACTGATTTATCCTTGGTATGAATATAATCAGACTTTATCAATTCAGCTACTGGTGCAGTGGTTAGGGGTTTGTCATTCCTCCGTAGGTATATCAGAGCGAAGTTAGTTTTCTGGGAATATAACAGACACTGTTAATTTAAGGGCCTTTAAATGAGGTTTTCGGAGACCCTTTATAGTCGGATGAAAAAGACATTTCGTACCTTACTCACACGTGAAAATTGCGTGAAAAAATTCTAGAGTGCCCTTGACCGCCTTAAGCGCATTATACTGTATGTATTGATGAATTTTACAGCTTAATTTGGTTCAGTGATAACCTTTTATAACCGTCTGGAAACTTTCACAGTAATGTAATAATTGGAATTGCATTGCGTCTCACAGAAATAGATGGATCTGTGAGATTCTGTTACCATGGTTACCGTGTTGCATTATTTCATTATTTCATTGTAAATATACATGTTTTAAGGTATTTATTTAATTGTGAGGCATTTAAAGAGTAAGTGAGTGCGTTTCGCTTACGCCTTGGGTTATGCTGAAACTGTAGGTACCCCATATGTGTAGGTTGGTGTTAATGGGACCTTATTTTCGGTACAAAACTGGAATTGGACCTTAGCAGAATAATATAGGGAGGGATAGCCTGTCAGAAGAATTCAAAAATCTTTAGAATATAAGTTCAGTGAAATTTTCTACTTTAGTCTCTTCTGACACCTCGGGCCCCAGGGCTATAACCTCTTGTCGGGCCTGCGAATTATACACAACTGTGGCGACGGGGCCTTATCAGTGACAGAAGGCTGCCATCATGCTTATATTGTAACACATTAGATCATGTCGTCTTTCTGCGAAACAGCGCTACGCGGTGCCGGCGTGACATCACCACTCTACCAGTATTCATCAATTCCGTTATTCGTATTGTTGTTGCTGTGTGTCTGCTAGTGCCCAAATATTTAGATATTAATAGGGTAGACAGGAAGCAACATGTTAGGCCTATAGGTAGTTCTGTGCATTTCGTATTAACATCTGTATCAAGTTGCATAAAATAAACTTGTGTTTTGTGGTCACTCCACGAAAAAGATAGCATATCTTATGAAAAAGTTAGTAATAATAATAATAATAATGTTATAATAATAAGTCACGTGGCGTAGTCGTGCTCGTTAAATCGTGCACTACGACCGTGCGGGCAGCTGCAACAAGTCCAGAGATCGTAGGTTCGTATCCCAGCGCTGACAGTGGCTATCCTGGGTGTGGTTTTCCCACACTCCCTCTAGTCAAGTGCCAGGATAGTACCTTACTTCAAGTCCCGGGGCGCCTATCCTATCCCTCTCCCTAAAACAGTTACACACACTACTACAGGCATCACATAAATACAGGTTCTCAGACAAGTTCAACACACATCCAACTACATGGGGCTGATGCCCATGATGTCACAAGCCCCTAATTATTTTTAAAGAACAACAATAATAATAATAATAACACAGACAGCAAATTGATGAAGATATTTTAAAGAATTGGAAGGTGAAAGTCATGAAGCCAGTTGACAACTTCCAACGGACTCCTTGACTGGGCAAAGAAGAAAGTACTGTAATAATAATAATAAAAATAATAATAATAATCCTCAACTACAAAGGAGATCTCGAGAATATCAAGAAGGCTGAGAGAAAAATCATCCGGAAAATATTGGGCCCTAAACTCACAGATGATGGATATCGTCGACAATCACACACAGTCACAGAGAGATACTTCAACATCGAGTCAGATTTCCGCAAGCGGCAACTGAGATTCTACGGCCACATTATGAGACTGAATGATGACCGACTAACTTACTTACTTACTTACTTACTTAATTACGGAAACTTAAAGTGACAACAGTCTGGGTTACCCAAGTCCAAATTGATCTCGAAAGTGCAACATCACATCAATAGACATAGCCGATGGAATGATATTCCGACATAAGATCCACAGTCGGGAAGTCACACATCAACATCGACCAAGGAGACCAGGGAAAGGATGGACGGAGGAACATCGAGTTCGACACTGTGAGATGATGAAGGAGTTATGGAAGAACAAGAAAAAAAGGAAGGAAGCTTGTAGTTTAACGTGACCGTTAATCTTGAGATCATGAGCCACGGGACCTCCTTTTTACGTGGAATCCGAACCACAGGACATGGTATTTCACTTCGAAAATCTCACATGCATTGACCGGGAATCGAACCCGGACTGCCTTGGTGAGAGGCATACAGCTAGACCGCTGAGCCACCACTCCCCCTAGGAAGAACAAGAAGAACAGTAACGGATCATAATTTGCTTAATGTGATACTTTGGGTCTAAACAATGTACAATAAATAAATAATAGGCCTAATAATAATTATAATAATTATAATAATAACAATAATAATACCGTAATAGTAATTATTATTATTTATTTTGTAGAATACTAAATGCATGGAATTAGCTATAACGTGTCGCTAACTACTATCTTCCAGGATGCGAATCGAACCTTCCTCTTCTCAGTTTTACCTCACGAGGCTGAGTGTACCTCGTGCCAGCCCTCAACCAGAACGTTTTTTTTTCTGAGCCGGACCTCTAGGGTGACAGTCAAGAACGCTAGCCTTTACAGCAATTACAAATGCAACCATCACACTGAATTGTAACCCACGGGGCTACATGACCAATATATCGCAAGCCCCTAAATGTATTAATGAAATATCTCACTTGCAAATATAATATTTATATGAAATGAAAATCCACAGCCTGATTTCAGTCGACCAACCAGGTCAGGGAATGGAATGAATGAAGCTCCCATTCTACGTAAACATGAGGTCTCGTGTCTCACGATTACGAAATTAACGAACTAGCGGCGAGGATATGAAGTGTGCCGGCTGCCGAACCCTGTCACACTCCCCTGGGGCAATGATTGAACGAATGACATGAAATGATAGTGGAGAGTGTTGCTGGAATGAAATTGTGACAGGGAAAACCAGAGTACCCGGAGAAAAACCTTTCTGCCTCCGCTTTGTCCAGCACACAAATCACACACGGAGTGACCGGGATTTGAACCACGGACCCAGCGGTGAGAGGCCGGAGTGCTGCCGCCTAAGCCACGGAGGCTTTTGTAATATTTATATAACATGAGAAAACGTCATGCCGAGTGACGGTGCACGCCAGTGCCACGTCACGGATCATCTCTCCCTCTCACTCTAGACCACTTGTTTTGTTTTGTGGCAGGCCTTACATGATATTTCAACTAATTCGTGGTTTTTGTAGCTCTTGTCCTCTTTAACTCTTGAGATCGCTTGCTATAAACAGCTAGGCTACCTCATCTAACAATCGCTTGAGATTTCTATAAGAAGCCACCTGGTTCTGACTCGATTCTTGGCTCTGGTAAGAAATTTAATTCAGTTCTGAGGGTTGGAGCTGGATGAGGTGAGATTGGTTCGATTCCCACCTCAGACCAACTCAGTCACCCTGGAAGTGGTTTCCCGTGGTTTCCAACTTCTACACCAGGCAAATGACGACTAAATATTGCAAGCCCCTAAATTCGACAATTCCGAGGGTGGTTTAAGCTATCATCAGCATAAGCGTATGATATCACACCTTCCTTTTGGGCTATTCTTAAAATTTTTTCAGCTGCGGGGATGAAAAGTAGATGACTAAGTAGGTCATCCTGGAGTACCCCGTTTGATTGAAATATCGGTTCAGAAAGTAAGAGATTATCTGAGATTCTTATTTATTTATTTTCATTCTACTGTTGATTTTATGATTTTTGTCCATCGGTTATATTTTCCTAGATTTTTCAATTTTTTTTTCACTACTAATTTTCTGTTTATTAGATCAAACGCCCTTGTAAAATCTATTAATACCGCATAAAATAGTTATTTCCCTTCCAGAGCCGCCCATACATTCTTTAGCAAGAGTTCTATTGCATTTATAGTAGATCGACCAGTCCTGAATTCTAGTTGCTTTATCTGGGCGTTTGTCATCAATATTGTCTCCTTTATTCTTCCCGTTATTATTTTTGTAAAAACTTTGAAAATAACTTTTTCCATAACGTTGCACCTGTATTCATTCGTATCCTTGGGGTCACCTTTACCTTTATATATCACTTTTATGGTTGACTGTCGCCATTGTTTTGGAATATTGGATGTCTCGATGCATTTATTAAAGAGCTTAGTCCACGTCGGTAGTCACAGGTAAGCAGTATCTTTTAAATATTCACTGTATAATTCGTCTGGTTCTGAAACTTTTTTATTCTTGATATTTTTAAAGGAATTTCCGGCCTCACAAGACCACACAAAATAAAAAACGATTAACAGAAAATCAAAAACAAAAGCAAAAATAAATACTAAATCAAAACAAAAACACAAAGAATAACAGACAGAAAACTTTAAAAAATTAAACTTAAAACAAAAGAGTGAGAAGAAAAAAAAGAAAACTTTTGAAAAAAATAGTTGTGTTCTACGAAGGTCTTCACGCTCTTCACAGCTTAGTAGTTCAGGTAAATTTATTTAATGTATTTATTATTGTATTTATTATATTTATTTGCTTATTCATTTATTTATTGTTTATTTATTAATTTATTAATTAGTTTATTTATATACTCGTATTTATTTATTTATGATCAGCATTTGTTTATTGTCTCTTTATTATGCGTTTTATTTGTTTAATTACATATTTATTTATATAATATTTTTAATTTACTTATTTATTGATTTATTTATTTTATTATTATATTTATTATATTTGTTTATTTATTTACTTTTTTATTTATTTATTTAATTTATTTATTTATCTTCGTACATTTCAATTGTGTTTTATTTTCCTTAAAAAAATGGAAGCAACTCCTAGTTACGCCACCTATCTCCACAATCCACGAATAATAGCTACTGTAGCCAGCGCTTAAACGTTACCTTCTATTGGACGTGATGATGCCGTGAATTCTGTCAGTCTGTCTCTCTCCTGTTACCTCTTTCTCCCTCTTCCCTCGTACGTGTCTCACTACCCAATCCTCTTTTACTGCTATTACAGAGGAACATGAAAACTTTTTAAGAGAATCAATAAAAAGCGAAACAAAACGAGTTACAAAGCTCCACAGAAGAAAGACTGAACAGAAAAATGAGTTGTAATAATGACGAAAAATAAGTGGACAAAGTGAAAAAAAGAGAATGAAGAATGTGTGGTACACGATCAATGGCTGAGCTACCTGCTAGCTTTCGGCCACTGTACCGTTGCGAATCGCTGACAATGGAATGTCGAATGGAAAATAAACATCTGAGAAGCTGAGTTACTGAATGGCCTCCTACAACCCAGTTCTTGATCAATGATTGAGCATGGCCTGCTGTTGTGGATGATAGTATATGCGTACAATGTAAACTGGACTCATTTAGTTTTACTGAAGTTTTCCTACCGTTTATATATCAAAATAATTAACTAATAGTAGGCTAACTAAAATATAAACGGAAAGAATACCTAGAAGAAAATGTCAGTAATGATAACAGTCGTGAAAGCCTAAAACCAGTCATTTATTTATTTATTTATTTATTTTGTTTGTTTGATTATTTATGATTACTTTATGTTTATTTTCTATTTATCATGCGTTTTTATTATTTTAGGTTGGTTGGTTCATAAGTTGAGGGGCTGCGACAACGCGGTCATGCAGCCCCATGTACTTTGGGTGTGTGTAGAATCTGTCTGATAACCGGTGTTAATTGTGATGACTGTATTAGTGTGTGTTATCTGTCTTTTAATTTAAGTACTGCAACTTATAATTTTTCAAATAGTTCCTACTTTTGCCGCCAAGCGCCATCGTCAACGACTACTAGGCCAAGTTCAGAACTTAGCTACCAGACGCCACCGCAGCCGGCTCTTTTCAACGAACGTAGAAACCTAAGAGCGTTGTTTACAATTTTAACCTATCCAATTTAGCTTCACACAGGTGCAATTAGTGGAAGGTTCTTTAACATGCCATAAATCTATGACATGGGACCGCCGGCTTTACTTCCCCTCCGATGGAAGGCATACTGAGGGATTTTTAACGCTCTTAAAAAATCCGACGGCTTCGGCCGGGTTTGAACCCGCTATCTTGGGCATAGAAGCTCAGCATGCTACCGACTACGCCACCGAAGCCGCCTTTATTATTTAATATATTAGTTCTATGTTTACCTATTTGCTTATTTATTTATTTATTATTGTATTTATTATATTTATTTACTTATTTATTTTTATTTATTTGTTTATTTATTTATGATAATTTTTTGTTTATTTTTCATTTAGCATGCGTTTTTATTGGTTTTATGCATTTGTTATTATACAGTATATTATTATTTTTATCTATTTGCGTATTTATGTATTTATTTATTAATTATTGTATTTGGGAGCGTGATGGCACAGTGGCTTAGCTGCTCGTCTTTCACCCGGACGGCCGGGGTTCGAATCCCGGTGACAGCGGGGTGGAATTTTCACCTGAAAAATCGGGTGGCGTTAGGAAGGGTTTCCGGCCTTCAGTCCCCGTCCAAAACTAAAATGAGCCTGGCTGGCGAAAGCCGAAGAAAGTAAGTATTTATTGTTGTATTTATTACATTTGTTTATTTATTTATGATTAATTTTATTATTTTAAATGATCTAGTCGACTTCGTCGTTACGTTACGGTGACGTCAAGAAATGTACCGAGAATGCACTGAGGTGTGTGACGTCATAGTACCGCTTGGTGCATGTGTACTATGTTCACTGGTGAGCTCTGGCGTTACGAGACGGCAACGACACGGCGAGCGTGACGTCATCCAGCCAGCTCCCTCCTTTCACCGTGCGCTCCAGCTCCCTCATGACTTGTAACTTTCTAGCGTTCTGATTGTTTCTTGATCATCTAACATGTCAAGAGTTTTTGTCTTCGAGCGAAGTGAGAAGCCTCCAGCCTTTCTAGCATTTTTCATCATCTGTAGCATTTAAAATGATTAAAGTCCAGTCTTTCAGACTCACTGTCTCTTTTTATTATTTTTTATTGATCATGCGCCTTTTTTTTTGTTAAATTTTTATTTATATATTACTTTCATTTTTAACTATTTGCTTATTTATTTATTTATTTTTCTTCGTACATTTCAATCGAGTTGTATTTTCTTTTAAACATATGGCCTGTCGTCCGAAGTGGATTTTTATATTATCAGGTCGGATGAAACGTCACGTGACAATCTGGACAAGGGAGTACTGCGATGGGTGAGAGCTTCATTTGAGGGTAGAAGTCAAAGGGTTCGCGTTGGATGATCATTATCAGAATCGATTAGGGTGGGAAGAGGCGTACCTCAGTGCAGTAAATTGGAACCTTTGTAGCTTCTAATGTGCGTAAATCATATAGGAGTAAACATATAATCTCAAATAAGATAATTTGCAGATGAAATTGTTATGTAGACTGAAATTAGGGTTATTAATGACTGTGACGCTTTGCGAAGAGTTATGAACCAAAAATAAACAGTCTAAGTGGCACGGAGACAGATGAGAAGCTTATTTCCAAAAGGTACCAAATCAAAAAATTAATATTTTACAGGAGAGAGGAAAAACGCTCAGAGTGTAAAATTTCATCTGAAAATCCATTTGAGCACATTTATTATGTTCAGATAGAATACATGCATTGTTATACCAAGTATTTCTGTTTAGGCTTTGCAGTTTAGGAAGTATTCAAATAAAATGATGGATTTGGTACTTTTTGGCACTGAAACTCTACATGCTATCAACGGAAAGACATAAATTTCACTGCAGTCATCAGAATCTTGGAGAAAACTGATTGTATTTAGTTATGCAATAATTAGATTAACGGTATTTACAGTAAAGGCATAGATTATTTGAATAAAATTATATAAAATTGAACAAAACAATTAAAATTTTGCAAAGTAACTTACCAGTGCTGAACTTTTGGAATTATGATAGTAGTTTGTGTCTAAAGAACATGAATATGGTAAATATCTTGTGAACTGGACAATGGATAATATTATCCAGTACTAAAAGAAATTGCCTCTCATTGGCTGCATGGATACGGTACGTATTGGCATATTCAGGCCACAGGATTTGGTACTTATTGGCATCAAACGAGATTTTCAATGCCCTGTTTGTTATGGATTTAGGTCATTTTGGCAATTTCTTTTTCTTTCATATGATGGAGCTTCCTACCAACGTAGGTTTTCCATCATAATCTCAATTTCGAATTTTTAATTTTTTTATTTGGTATCTTTTGGAAATAAGCTTCTCAAATGTGAAGAAAAGTCGAGCATTTTGGTTTGTGGCTAATGGGAATCAAATGTACAAATCAAAGAATCAAATGATCCTTCAGTAGGCGGAACTGGCGTTTAGTTTGGTGAAAATTGTAGGTATTAAGATATTTCTGTGGGTGAAGGTAATTTTTGTATTTAATCCCACGAAGTGAACTTGAGCGAGTATAACTGTTCCCTGTCATGCTACGTGCGTGTGAATCTTGACCACGTAGCGAATATTTTCGCCTCACTGAGCTGTTGATGTCAGGAAGTACTTCCTACTTCCTCGCAACCAAATTTACGGCTTGAGTGGTGCCAATCCTGCGGTACGCTGAGCACTCCTTGCTACGCGCCACTTGCTGGGACGTTCCGCAAGTGAACCATACTGCCAATATACTAAACAAACACTCTGTTGACAGGAGCTTGGAGCAAGCTTTGTTGTGTTGTTGTTGATTCATTTGAGAGCTTGAGACATCTTTGTTACCAGTCCCATGTATTTGTGTGGGGCGGGCATCAATTCCGCTCGGGAATTCCAGTCAGGTAGCCAGGGTTACCTCAATTCCACTCGGTCCTCCAAGGAACTCAAAAATAAGTTCCTCAACTCCGCTCAGGCATTGATAAGGGGTCGGCAAAGGGGTTATCAGCTGCATTCAAGAATTCACTCATGTGCTGCATAAGGTGTTTGACCCGGCCCTTGGTATGCGAGCAGGAGGGTTATTACATTTGTTTACGTAATTGGGGATAACCCCTTTGCCGACCCCTTGTCAAAGCCTGAGCGGAGTTGAGGAACTTACTTTTGGGTCCCTTGGAGGACCGAGTGGAATTAAGGAAAATCGAGCGGAATTGATGTTCGACCGTTGGGTGTGTGTTGAACTTGTTTGATAACCTGTATTGTTGTGATGACTCCGTAACTGTATTAGGGAGAGGGTTGAGGTAGGTGTCCCGGGACTTGAAGTAAGTTTCCATCCCGACTGATAACCTGTGACATTGTGATGGCTGTAGGCCTACCAGTGCGTGAATTTGTAATTGGGGCTGGGCTTGGGTCATCAGAGGGCGTGGCCTTCATTTAGGCACCATCTCGCAAAGCTGAGTGTACCTCGTTCCAGCCCTCAGATCATAATTAAATTTCTTGGCAGAGCAGGGGAATCTAACCCGGACCTCCGAGGCGCCAGCCAAGAACGCAAAGCGCTACACCAGACAGTGGACAATTAAATTTCTTGGCAGTGCTGGGAATGGAACCCGTACCTCCGTGGTAACATTCAAGAATGTTGGTATATTGGCTTTCACGGCCAGTGAATTAAAACTCAGCATTATTTCTAGGGAGAACCTCCGTGGCTTACGCAGCAGCACGCCAGACTCTCACCGCTGGGTCTGTGGTTCAAATCCCGGTCACCCCATGTGAGATTTGTGCTGGACAAAGCGGAGGCAGACAGGTTTTTCTCCGGGTACTCCGGTTTTCCCTGTCACAATTTCCTTCCCGCAACACTCTACTCTATCATTTTATTTCATCTGTCATTCATTTAATCATTGCCCCAGGGGAGTGCGACAGGCCTCGGCAGCCGGCACAGTGCATATCCTCGCCGCTAGATGGGGGCTTCATTCATTCCATTCCCTGACCCGGTCGGATGACTGGAAGCAGGCTGTGGATTTTCATTTTCATTATTTCTAGCTTTGTGCCGTGTCTTGTGTGGGGTTTCGCTAGTCACTAAATTACGAGGTGCCCCACGGCGTGAGTAATCCCACTGTGCGTGACAAAACCCAGGGGTGCGTATATGGGTCTTACTTACTTAGACTTAGTTCCTCCAAAGCGGCTTTGGTGACGTAGTTGGTAGCAAGCTGAGCTTCTATGCCCAAGATCGCGGGTTCAAACCCGGCCGAAGTCGTCGGATTTTTTAAGAACGTTAAAAATCCCTCAGTATGTCTTCCTTCGGAAGGGAAGTAAAGCCGGCGGACCCATGTCATAGATTTATGGCATCTTAAAGAACCTTCCACTAATTCCACCTGTGTGAAGCTAAACTAATATAGGTTAAACATTTGACTAACGTTCTTAGGTTCCAACGTTCGTCAAGAGCCGACTGCGGTGGCGTCTGGTAACTGATTGCTGAACTAGTTGGTCGTTGACGGTGGCGTTTGGCGGCAAAAGTAGAAACTACTTGAAAATTGATCGTCTGCAGTCCTTACTTGAATTAAAACAAATACACACACTAATACAGTCATCACAATTAACACCGGTTATCAGACAGATTCTACACACACCCAAAGTACACGGGGCTACATGACCGCGTTGTCGCAGCCCCTAAACTGAGGAACCAACCAACCAACCAGTTCCTCCAATGCTAGGTAGCATATCGGGCAACAAGTTTCCTCCAGCGAACTCTATCAGCTGCCAGGTTTTCAGCTTCCTCCCAGTTCATATCGATGCATTCAAGATCCTTTGCAAAAGTTCGCTTCCGTTGGTCTCCACAGCAGTGCTGATTTGGGTATCCTTCTATCATTCATTCGTAGAACATGTCCAGCGAACTTCATTCTTCTTTGAGCAACGATTTTGTGCGGGCAGCGTAGACCAGTTCTTCTCAGTACTTCATCATTTGTTATGTGGTCACGATAACTGATTTTAAAAATTCGCCTCAAGCATCGTTGGTGAAAAACGTTGAGTTTGTGTACTGATTTTACTGATATTTTCCAGGTCTCACATACATATATGATAGAGGAATATAGCCGAATATTTGTGGACATACTCTTGGTTGGTTCTTAAGTTTAGGGGCTGCGACAACGCGGTCATGTAGCCCCGTGTACTTTGGGTGTGTGTAGAATCTGTCTGATAGCCGGTGTTAATTGTGATGGCTGTATTAGTGTGTGTTATCTGTAATTCAGGTAAGGACTTCAGACGATCAATTTTAAGTAGGTCTAGTTTATACTTTTGCTACCAAATGTTACCGTCAACGACACCTAGCTGCGAACTTGGCTACTAGATGCCAACGCACCCGGCACCTGGTGGAAAACGTTGGAACTTAATAGAGCGGTAATCAAATCCACCCTACAAATTTAGTTTCACACAATCGTAGTTAGTTTAAGGTTCTTTTACATGCCATAAATCTATGACATGGCCCCGCCGGCTTTACTTTCCCTCCGAAGGAAGGCATACAGAGGGATTTTTACGCTCTTAAGAAATCCGACATCTTCGGCTGAGTTTGAACCCGCGACCTTGGGCATAGAAGTTCAGCATGCTACCAACCACGCCACCGAAGCCGCCTAACTTAAGGTATTTTGGCTAATCTCAGTAGTGTAGCAAATTTTATTGTATGCTCCACTGATGTCAACCGTTACTCTTCAAGTAATCTCCAGATTAGGATACCTGGTTAGTGATCCCTTGTCATAGCCGAGGACTCTGCATGTAATGATCATTCTTCTTTCAAGCCACCTTATTGCCGCAGAGATGCTATGTACCGTAGCTAGCGAGTCTTGCGCCTATTTCATGGGTGGGTCACTTATTAGTTGAGCATAAAACATGTTACAAAAAGCACAGCAAACAAGTGTGTCGTTGACCTGCTGAAAACAACAGAAAGCAGATGACGGAATGCTGCCTGGCTGCAGGCCATAGAAACAATCCACAATCACTGCTGTTCGCTATGAACCTAGTGTCATCTAACAGCAAACCAGTCTAGGCTATATTAGGGATCAGAACACAGATTACCAACCGTCTGAGCAGTTCCATAGGATACACTCAAATTCACCAGCCCGCCCGCTTTTAATCGCACGAGCCAGAACGCACAAAACCTCCCATTAATATTACTCTTCATAAATTCGTCATAACACTGTACGTTTACAGTGGTCGTAGTTTCTGATAATCACGAATGAGAGCTTCAAAATGAGGCCAAGATTCCTGCTGTACGTTCATCCTGGGCTGAGAAAACATTACTTCAGAAAAAGTATAAGATATTGGGTAGTTGAAAAAAATTCAAACTTGTGATTTACACTACCAATACTTGTGCCTATAACATATAAAAATTCCATTACCATCAGCCAAGTAGTTTTCCGTAGATATAGTTTTAAGTGAGTGGTTCCTAGAAAAGACGTCAAAAACCCAGACAATTTTTCATACAACCACAAATTAAAAAAGAATTATTAAACTTGAGAATAATTGGTTTATATATTCTAAGGCAAAATTAAACAAGGAAAATATTGGTAACAACTCATTTTTCAATAGGTATGTTGGTTTGTTTGTAATAAAGGCCTAAACTCGAGTATCCGTGGCATGTGCGACCCCTCCTGAGTTCGGTATTACTACCACTTACTTATATCGGGCTCCTCTATTTCATTCTTCCTGTCGACCACCCTTGGTCAACCGTTGTTCTCTTCCGACCCCGACAGTACCCGAGCTCTAGGGTGTCTTTCATTTCCAGCCTTAATTGGCCCTTGTCTTTTCTCTCCAGACTTCTTCAATTTCGAAGGGCCAGAATTCTTCTTTTCTTTTTCATGCTGTATCTAGCCTGCTACAAGAGGCCCTAAATGATGCAGAGTGTGTGTAGCCCCACCCTCCGAAGCTCTACACCATCAAGGGCTGCTTGCCACGGTGAGTGAGTGGTTATCGTGTCGGATTACTAACCCCCAAACTTACAGGTTCGCTCCTGGCCGTGGTAAGTGATTTTTGAAAGGCAGCAAAAGTCACGACACGCATGTCGTACGATTTTGGCATGTCAAAGAACCCATTTGAATTCAGTAGGTCGGGTTCATAATGGCAAAATTAATCTCGGGATTTTACGCCAAAACAAAGTTCCTCATTTCTCTACTAGAAAGCGCTATAGTGTCGAGTAGCTTAGATATCTAACCACCTTGACTTTCATAGTGCTTCAAGGAACAACAAAATTATTCGACATGCAAGCTGCCCTCTGAGTGTCAAATAACAAAGCTTGCACCCGGCACCCGAGGCCATACGATATTATTATTATTATTATTATTATTATCATCAAGGGCTGACCACCGCGTGGTGTAACGGCTAGCGTTTTGGTTGTAGCCTCTGACGTCGGGGTTCTTTTCCCGACTTGGCCAAGAAATTTAATTCCGGGGTACACTCAGCCTTGTGGGAAACACCGAGGAGGAGGGTTCGATTCACAACTCAGCCATCCTGGAAGTGGTTCTTTTTTTCGTTGTTTCCCTCTTCAGGCAAATACCGAGTTGGACGCTTCCTTCCCAATTACAAATACTGTACACACACTAGTGCAGTTGCCACAATGGTTGCTCCGTGGCTAAATGGTTAGCTCGCTAGGCTTTAGTCCGACTTGTCCCTGGTTCGATTCCCGGCCGGACCATCAGGGATTTTAATTTTGAAGGGTTAATTCCCGTGGCTCGGGGACTGGGTGTATGTCCCGTCTTCATCATCACTTCATCCTCATTACGCCTACGGGCGTCAACTAGAAAGACCTGCACTTGGCCTTTCAGGAAGTCACACGATCACCACAATAGCACAAGCTTATTTATTTATTTATATGCGGGCGGGGTGGAGCAGTGGTGACCGTGTGAGATTTTCGAAGTGAAATGCAATGTCGTGTTGTTCGGATCCACGTAAAAATGTAGGTCCCGTAACTCATGATCGCGAGACTGGCGGTCACGTAAAACTACAAGCTTCCTTTATTGATTTATTTATCGTATTTATTAATGTATTTATAACTATTACTATCGTACATTCCCTTTTAAAAGGGCGTGTGAACTTGGAACAATTTTCATGTCAACCCAGTCTTGCGGCCACGTTCTTCCCAAATCCTCTTCATTCGGGCGTAGTCGGTAGCATGCTGAGCTTCTATGCCCAAGATCGCGGGTTCAAACCCGGCCGAAGTGGTCGGATTTTTTATGAGCGTTAAAAATCCCTCAGTATGCCTTTCTTCGGAGGGGAAGTAAAGCCGGCGGTCCCATGTAATAGATTTATGGCATGTTAAAGAACCTTCCACTAATTACACCTGTGTGAAGCTAAATTGTATAGGTTAAGAATGTAAACAACGCTCGTTCGTTGCCAAGAGCTGACTGCGGTGGCGTCTGGTAGCTAAGTCTGAACTAGTAGTCATTGACGGTGGCGTTTGGCGGCAAAAGTAGGAACTATCTGAAAAATTCAAAAGTCTGCAGTTCTTACTTGAATTTAAAAAATACAGATAACACACACTAATACAGTCATCACAATTAACACTGATTATCAGACAGATTCTACACACACCCAAAGTACACGGGGCTACATGACCGCGTTGTCGCAGCCGCTAAACTTAAGAACCAACCAACCAAACTCTTCATTCGTGCACTATGTTCTTTCTTCCGTTCGTCCGTCTACTTTTTTCCTGGCATCTTTGGTAACAGTTCTCTATCAAATTTATGTTTCATTTTGGATTTTTAGGTAGATTTCATTAGAAAGCTAACTATTGCAATGGGTCCCATGTTTCGACTTCCGGAAAATTTCGACATATCTTCGCGTTTCACATCCCCCAGACCCCAAAACCACCGTCAGTTCAAAAGTTTATATATAATTTATGTATATATGTATCTATCTATCTATATATATATATATATCAGTTTCTTGTGGACACGATAACTGCCGTAATTTTGCACCAATCACTTTGAATATTTTACCGAATATGTATACCTATAAAATCTCGGTCGAGTTCGTTAATGGGCAAAATCGGTCAAAGGGGGTGAAAATGGGGGGCTTTTTTCGAAAAAGTGAAATATCGCTATAACTCTCTTAATACATGAAATATCGAATCCCTTCAAAGTTCATAATATGTGTCGGATAAGTGCCAAATATTTATGTCAAATAAGTTTTTTGATAGCACCAACCATTGACCAAAGGGGTGGGAAAAAGTGGGTTTTTCGGGAAACATTAATCATATCTCTGTTAATAGGCACAATATCAAAACCGCACAAAATGGACAATATTCCTCCAATAATTACCTAAAACTTTTGTCTGAAAGAATTTTTGATATGACCCACCATTACGCCACGGGGTGAACAAAATGATTTAAATTATAAGAAAATGCCAACTGCCAAGAGAGGTTGCCATGACAACTTTACTTTTAATTGATAAGGGATGAGCCATTAGCAGTTGCTATGACAACGCCATTGCACGAGATCACATTCAGTTTTCATATGTCTGTGGGAAGCGACTTCGGTATCGGAACTGGTAGCATGCTGAACTTCTATGCCCAAGGTCGCGGGTTCAAACCCGGCTGAAGTCGTCGGATTTACTAAGAGCGCTAAAAAACCTGAGTTTGCTTTCCTTCGGAGGGGAAGTTCCAACGTTCGTTGCGAGTTGCTGATTGAGGTGGCATCTAGTAGCCAAGTTCACAGCTAGGTGTCGTTGACGGTAGTATTTTAGGTAGATTTCATTAGAAAGCTAACTATTGCAATGGGTACCATGTTTCGATTTCCGGAAAATTTCGACATATCTTCGCGTTTCACATCCCCCAGACCCCAAAACCACCGTCAGTTCAAAAGTTTATATATAATTTATGTAATATATGTATATATGTATATCAGTTTCTTGTGGACACGATAACTGCCGTAATTTTGCACCAATCACTTTGAATTTTTACCGAATATGTATACCCATAAAATCTCGGACGAGTTCGTTACTGGGCTAAATCGGTCGAAGGGGATGAAAATGGGGGACTTTTTTTTTTTCGAAAAAAATGAAATATTGCTATAACTCTCTTAATATGTGAAATATCGAATCCGTTCAAAGTTCAGAAATTTATGTTTGAAACGTTTTTTGATAGCACCAGCCATTGACCAAAGGGGTGGGAAAAAGTGTTTTTTTCGGGAAACATTAATCATATCTCTGTTAATAGGCACAATATCAAAACCGTACAAAATGGACAATATTCCCCTAATAATTACCTAAAACGTTTGTCTGAAATAATTTTTGATATGAGCCACCATTGCGCCAAGGGATGAGAAAAATGATTTCGGAATTATAAGAAAATGCCAAGAGCTATCAGTGGTTGACATGGCAACACTACTAAATTGATGAGGGATGAGCCATCAGACGTTGCCATGACAACGCACTTGCGCGAGATCAGATTCAGATTTCCATCTGACTAAGTGTGAAGCGGCTTCGGTGACGTAACTGGTAGCATGCTGAACTTCTATGCCCAAGGTCGCGGGTTCAAAGCCGGCCAAAGTCGTCGGATTTTCTAAGAGCGCTAAAAATCCCTCAGTAGGCTTTCCTTTGGAGGGGAAGTACCAACGTTCGTTGCGAGTTGCTGATTGAGGTGGCATCTAGTAGCAAAGTTCACAGCTAGGTGGCGTTGACGTTAGTATCTGGTAGCAACATTAGGAACTACTGCTTGAAATTTAGCGTCTGCATTCCTTACCTGAATTACCGACTAATACAGCCATCACAATTCACACCGTTTATCAGACAGATTCTACACTCACCCAAAGTACACGGGGTTATATGACCGCGTTGTCGCAGCCCCTAAACTGTGGAACCAACCAACATCTCTGTGGGAGATATAATTTTGCGTGAAGAAGTAACAGACCGTTACATAGTTACATATCAGTGTCGAAACCTTGCATAAGGACAGTGTGACCACAAGTGTAACAAGTAGTTCCGTGAAGAACTGTACAGCCTATTTTCATATATCCTGCTCATGTTAATTGCCTCTATCAACATACAAAATTTCAGTTTATTTGATGTAACAGATTCGTAGATATTGAGAACCGTCTAAATATTTCAGATGGTCGCCAGGTTGGATTTTTATTTTTGTACTATTATATTAAGATTATTGTGTACGTGTGGTATTCAAACTTCAATCGCATGATTAGAACACAAGAAGTAAAAACGAGATTTTAAAATTACGCACAGCAGCCATCTTGTGATTATGCAAACAATTGAAATAAATTAGATGCCAGTGGATCAACATTTGTGTAAGCATTTAACGTGCAACGTTTCACGGCACTCGGATAGTTAATTCGCGAGAAACGTCCATTTAAATATTTATACTTCGCGTCGCCGCCATGTTGGATTCGTGCTCACCAGGTTACTGAAAGTCCTATAGGTGAACATATGTTCATAGTCTCTATGAACATAAAAATTTCAGTTTGGTTGCTGTAAAAGATTCATAGATATTGAGAACCGTCTAAATATTACGGAAGCTTGCCATTTAGGATTGTTATATGTATAGGCCATAGAGTTATGTACCATTCAAGGACACTTATTGCCTAGGTTCATTATTCAAACTTTCACTTCGATCGCATGATTACGACACAATAAATAAAAACTTAATTTTAAAATTTCGCACAGCCGCCATCTTGAGGTTATGTAAACAATTGAATTAAATTAGATGGCAGTACATTACAATCTGCAAAATCATTTACTGTACCACATTTCACTGCGCTCAGAGAGTTAACTCACGAGAAAAGTCTATTAAAATATTTCAAATTCGCTTGGTCGCCATGTTCGTTTTGTACTTTACAGGTTTATGAATTATACATAGGTAAACTTGTATCAGTACCCTTTATCACCGTACAAAATTGCAGGGTGATATCTGTAATAGTTTCGGGGATATAGAATGCCAGTGAAATATTTCGCACAGCCGCCATTTTGAGGTTATGTAAACAATTGAACTAAATTAGACTTCAGTGCATTGCAATGTGTATAAACATTTGCTGTACCAAGTTTCATTACGTTTGGATAGTTAAATCGCGAGAAAAGTCTATTTAAAAGTCTCCACTTCGCTTGGCCGCCATGTTGGTTATGTAGTAACCAGGTTTTTGAAAGTCTCATAGGTGAACTTCTAGTAGTACCCTTTATCACCGTACACAATTTCAGGGCGATATCCGTTATAGTTTCAGAGATACTGAATGCTAGTGAAATATTTCGCACAGCCGCCATGTTGGATTGGTGAGACGTAACAAAATTCGATGGGCACGGTCGAGGTCGCCGGGAATAGTGCTATGAACTTACCGAGTTTCACTGAAATCGCTCCAGCACACACACACGGACAAAAGGTGATTTCATAAGCCTATTTTTTCAAAATTGAAAATAGGCTAAAAATGGACTCCAAATGATAAGAAGGTTACCGTCCCCATAAGACAATAAAATGTTTAAAATATGTTTAAAATGAAGAAAAACAAAGTTAATTAATCTCCAATTATAAAATAGTTTCACGCGATAAATGAAGTCTGATCCTTCTACGAAAATCTGCATATTCTGCCTATTTTCGCCTATCTCCAAGTTTGTCCGGTGAAATCTACCTCCGCCTTCCGGCGTGCCGAGAGGAATTTTTTAAATTTAACCCGATCATTCATGTCGTGCATCGTGATCTTTAACTGCTTGAGGTCTTCCTCAGTTTCCTATATCCATTTGGACTTGTTTTTATTGTTGAGGTTGATGTTGAAAATTTTCTTTGTAATTCTGTGCTGGTCCATTCCGCATAACTTATGTGACCTAAGAATTTAGCTCGTCTCTTCCTGAAAGTATCGGTGATAGTTTCTATGGTTGTATACATTTCTGATGATGGTCTCTTAATCCACACTCCCTCTTTATATTCACTGGTCAAAGGATTATAGGTTCTTGTTTTTCTATTTCTTTAATTTTTGAGTCACCATGAATTAGTGTTATTTCTGCGCCATAAAGTGCTTCAGGAAGAACTACTGTTTTGTAGTGTCTTAGTTTTGCATTAACTGAGATCGATTTTTTGTTGTAATGATTCCAGGTAAGTCTGTACGCTCTCTGTAATTTTCTCACTCGTTCTTGATTTGCTATTATGTGTAGGACTGAAGGTTGGATGATTTCTCCTAAGTATTTAAAATGGGAAACTCTTGATATAGAACCATATCGTGTCTTCAAGGGTAGATTGTCGGACGGGGATCGTTCTAGGTACTGAGTTTTTTCATAAGTTGTCAGGAGACCACCCTTTTGTGAACTATCGTGAGTTTTTCAATTGCATGCTTTGCTTCTTGTCTGGTATTCGTTAATATGACAAGGTTCTGATTATTATTTCCAGGACTATATTAAAAAGGATAGGTGGAAGTCCATGTCCTCGGCGAACACCAGTGAGTATTTTAAAAGGTTGAGAAATTTCTACACCAAACGTGACCTTTGATGTAGTATCAATGAGAATTTTTTGAATTATTGCCCTGGTTTTCTCATCAACTTTGAACTCTTCCAGAATCCTGAGGAGAGTTGGGCTGTCGATAGAGTTGTAGTCCTTTTTGAAATCAACGAAGGTAACCACGATGATTCTACAAGACCATATTTGCAAGATTGTCTTCAGATTCCAAATTTGTTCCGTGCAAGAGCGCCTCTTACGGAAACCAGCTTGATATTCTCCTATCTGTGCGTCTACTTGAGGTTCAAGTCTATTCAAGAGAGCTTTTGAAAGAATGTTGTACTCTACATGGAGGAGGGAAAGACCTCTATAGTTGTTCGGTTCCATCTTATTTATTATTTACTAGCAGTAGTGCCCGGCTTCGCCCGGGGGATTTATTTGTTTTATGGATGATAATGGATACTACTACGGAACTGCACATGATATTTAAACTAACAGAAAAAAAAATTATATATATAAATTTTTGTGGTGGTGGTGGTGGTAGTGGGGGTTGATGGGTAGTGCATTATAATGGACGTAACAATCAGGTCATTATCCCGTAATGATAATGATAATAATTAATATGGAGACGGCTATTTGCCAACTACAGCACTGACACATGTAATTTACAAACGAATTCAAAAATATGATTAGAAAGAGGAGTAAGTGAAATAAAAGACACTGCCTAGGGCCTATATCTCATTGACTGTTAGAAAAGTAGAGACCAATAGTGTCGTCTTTTGTCGCATAGCGACGTAGGAATGTAATCAGAACACTTTGGAAATCTTCGGCTGTCCCGTGCTCCTGAGGTAGCAATAGTGTCATTTTTCGCCACATAGCGCTCAATGATAAGGATCGGAATAAAGGAAAGTAAATTTGAAAGCACCAATGCTTATTGCAGCTGATAACATCAATGTACTGCACCAACACCATCGCCCTTATACAGATGCTTAATATTTTCATGATGATAACTGTGTTCCAAAGGGTAAGTACATTAAGTTCGGTTCATATCGGTGAAACGATGTAGATTTGTGCCAAAATAAACAACAACAACAACAAATAAGCGTTTGGCATGCTGTATAGCAATATTTTGGAATAGGATTGTCAGTGTTGCTGCTCAAGGTCAGGTTTGAAAGTCATTTGCGCTAAATACGTGACGTTAGTTTGCTTGTTGGTCATCATAAGGTTCTGGTAATTGTATGTTCGGTAGCGTTACTCGCGTATCGCCCTGTTCCAACTCCGCCCCTTCCAATTCAGAAGCTGCAATGGAGGCTTGTAACCCGTAATTTGGAGACGAAACCACTCCACCCGCTCAACCAGGTGTGGAGTACCGGACACTGACACCGCAGTCAAAGGTCGCCACCAGCACCTCTATCATAATAATAATAATAATAATAATAATAATAATAATAATAACAATAATAATACGTTAATAACAATAATAATAGACTAATATTAATAAAGTTAAAAACGCAATTTATGCTTTTCAGTCGGTCAACACGATTGTACCCAATTGTATAGGGTGTTATGCAGTAACCCTGAAAAAAATACATGAGATTAATATTAATCTCATTAATTAATCTCATGTACCGTAATTATTTCTCATTAAAAATCTTTCTTCGGCTTTTCCCAATTAATTGGGGTCGCCCGAGCCAACCAGGCTCATGTTGGTTTTGGCCGGGGATTTAAGACCGGATGCCCTTCCTGACGTCACGTGATTATTCAGGTGAAAATTCCACGCCGTTGTCACCGGGATTGGAACCCCGGCCGTCCAGGTGAAAGACGAGCAGCTAAGCCACTGCACCATCACGTTCCCCTATTTTTTTTCTCATTTATCTCATTAAATAATCTCATATAATTATTCTCATTAATTTTATGTAATTTTATTTCTCATTATTTTCATGTATTTTTCTCATCTATCTCATTAAATAGTAGACGATCAGGTATTTTTTCTCATTTATCTCATTAATCAATTTCATGTATTTGTTTTCATATTAACCTCATGTAATTTTTTCAGGGTTTGGGAATTACACCCAATACAATTAAGTGCTGACCGATAAAAAGCATTACTTACTAAGGCAACACTGATACATGGCTTCCAATAAGATAAAGTTAAAAACATCGGGAAACAAGAGAGAAATATCCTCAGGAAAATCTTAAGACCAAACGGGGTTTAGATGAAAAAGAAGTCAATTAAAGTCTATCGCCCTGGACGTCCAGAATCGATTCCCGGCTCTGCCAATAATTTCAATTCTGGTGTAAGGGCTCGAACGGGGAACACTCAGCCTCGTGAGGCAAAACTGAGAAGAGGAAGGTTTGATTCCGAAATCACGGAAAGCCACTCCCAAGATAGATGAGATAGGAATCGAACCCACCTCTTCTCAGTTTTGCCTCACGGGGGTGAATGTTCCCCGTTCCAGCCCTCAGACCAGAATTAAAATTCATGGCAGAGCCGGGAATCGAGCCCGGACCTCTGGGGCAGCAGCCAAGAACGCTAGCCACTACACCAAGAGGTGATCTAAACCTGAATTACATGTACACACGCTACTACGGCCATCACAATAATACAAGTTATCAGACAAAAATTCCACACACACCCAATTACACGGGGATATATGTCCAAGCCCTTCAAATGAAGTAACAACAGACTGGCTGCGTGGCTCAGCGGTAACGTTCTGCTTGCTGTTCCCTAGGTTGCAGGATCGAGCTGGTATTTGAGTGTACGCAAGTGTGAGGGAGCCGTGTCAGTAAATTTACTGGCACGTTAAAGATCCCCCTTCGGAGCAAAATTCCGGCACCCCGGCGTCTCTGAAAGCCGCAGTAGTTAAAAGGATGATGATGATGATGATGATAATTGTTGTTTTAAGCAGCCTAACATCTGGGTTATCGGCCCCTAATGCTTTGGGTGATCGTGAACATGTAAATGAAATGAAATTAAACCTAAAACTAACAACATATTTACATACTAGAAGAATAAATGGGAAACAAAAATAAGAATACGGGAAACAGAAGACAGGAGGAAAGGAAATGCCCTCAACCCTCGAAGAATGAGAATTAAAGGGACATGGAAGAAAGAAGAGCCAGGAAAGGCAGACAGGAATATTAAAGAGGAGAGGTTGGTTGGTTGGTTGGTTCTTAAGTTTAGGGGCTGCGACAACGCGGTCATGTAGCCCCGTGTACTTTGGGTGTGTGTAGAATCTGTCTGATAACCGGTGTTAATTGTGATGACTGTATTAGTGTGTGTTATCTGTTTTTTAATTTAAGTACAGACTGCAACTTAGAATTTTTCAAATAGTTCCTACTTTTGCCGCCAAGCGCCACCGTCAACGACTACTAGGCCAAGTTCAGAACTTAGCTACTAGACGCCACTGCAGTCGGCTCTTGGGAACGAACGTAGAAACTTAAGAGCGTTGTTTACATTTTTAACCTATCCAATTTAGCTTCACACAGGTGCAGTTAGTGGAAGGTTCTTTAACATGCCATAAATCTATTACATGGGACCGCCGGCTTTACTTTCCCTCCGAAGGAAGGCATACTGAGGGATTTTTAACGCTCTTAAAAGATTCGACGACTTCGGCCGGGTTTGAACCCGCGATCTTGGGCATAGAAGCTCAGCATGCTACCAACTACGCCACCAAAGCCACCAAAAAAAAAAAGAAGAGTGGTACCGCCCCAAAGGCAATGGAAGAAGGAGAAAACTGGACCCAGCTCAGGAGGCCCTCCGGGGTCGCCAAATCCCGAACTCACCAGACATGAGCCCTTGAGGAGGTAGCACAATTGAGGGTGCACCATAAGAGGTGGGGCTACACACACCCTGCCTCCTTGAGGGCCTTGAGCAGAAGGCAGGAGATACAATGAAAAGAGAACAAGAGGTCTGACCCCTCGAAGAAAGAGTGATCAGGAAAGATGAGACAAGGGCCAATTAAGGCGGGAAAGTGAAAGACTCCCTAGGCCTCGGATACCCTAATACCGTCGGGGTCGGAAACTAACGAGAGTTGACCAAGTGAGCCCGGCACATTTAAGTGGAAGCAATGCCGGACTCATCTGGGGTCCCGTGGTCGCCAACCCTCGTCCCACTAGTTGTGAGCCCCTGGGGGTACTCAAAAGGGACGTGAAACCTATAACATTATTATTATTGCCACGATGGGTGAGTGGTTATCGTGTCGGATTACTAACCCCAAGTTTGCAGGTTCCCTCCTGGCCATGGTAAATGATTTTTGAAAGGCGGCAAAAATCACGATCCGCATGTCATACGTTGTTGGCATGTTAAAGAACCCATTTGAATTCAGTAAGCCGTGTTCATAATGGCAAAATTAATATCGGGATTTTCTGCCAACACAAAGTTCCTCATTTCTCTACTAGAAAGCGCTATAGTGTCAAGGATCTTAGATATCTGACCTCTTTGACTTTCATAGTGCTTCAAAGAACAACAAAATTCAGCATGCAAGCTGTCCTCTGGGTGCCAAATAACAAAGCTGCCACCCGAGGCCTTACGATATTATTATTATTATTATTATTATTATTATTATTATTATTATTATTATGGAGTAACAACAATAACATCGAGCGTTTACCAAGGCAAAGATTGCCGCTCGCACTCAATTTGGGCGCCAATCACCAAATGGAATTTTGGGATTCAAGAAAAGAGCCCAAACGGTGGAATATCGCACGATATGGCAACACTGATAATCTCGAGCTATGATTTGGGAATGGGACTGAACCAACTAGCGACGCTGCCTGATGTCACGTCACGTCTCACGGTGCTCCCTATACTTAGCCCAGCCTGCCACTCAAGGCCGGTATATCACCCGCTTCCAAATTACAGGCTGAACCTGACGAGAACCAATCACAGGCTCTCCGGGAATGTAGCACGTGATAAAACAACACGGATTAGTTTTCTAACACAGCAGCACAACAAAAACATTACTTGCTACCAGTCGGTTTCTTGTCCGCCCGGCTGGGCAGGTGTGCATCACTTATTGTAGCCTACCATGTATGGCCAACATTACACTTCAGAAGTGTTTCTCATGAAGTCACACTGTTAGCTTTCAACCCGAAGGCTAGTTGGACCACAAAAAGTAGTTGTTGCGTGAGGAACCAATAGAGAGCCTATTTTCATATAGTTTACCACAGTAAACCCTGCCTAAACCGGACTCTTGATATATCGGAAACCTGGAAAAACGGAAATGAAAATTCGGAACGGAGGTATTTCCTATGTAAAATAACACTGTAAACCGGAAAACTGCCTAACGTGGAAACGGAAAGAAATTCCGGAACTGTAGGCGTAAATGGCCTGACTAACACGGATTATCTTATCCATATAAACTTTCCTCGGCTTATCCCAATTAATTGGGGTCGACGAAGCCAACCTGGCTCATTTTGGTTTAAGTCGGGGAACTAATGTTTAGCCTACTTTTCACATTTTGCAAAAATGAGGAAATGTAGACTTATGAGATCGATTCGGGCAAATGTGTGTCTGTTTGTCTGTCTGTTTGTGTCCCCCCTATCAACTCCTAAACGGCTGCAACAATCAAAACCAAATTTGGTATGAGTATCTCAATCCCATATTTGAAAATGATGTCAGTGCTATCAACTGCTGAAAAGCCGCAATTGAAATTTGAGCTCCATGTTGGATATCTTGGAAGGTATGCACGGGAGCTATCCCAAAATTGGTACACATATAGATAATAATATTTCAGTTTAATTGCCACGAGGCCATACATGGCAGTATTGCCAAAATGATTCTAAGGCTGCTGATAGGTACAATTTATAAATGCATACAACTTCTGCACTATCAATTGGATTTCAACCAAATTTCGTATGTACTATGTGTACATAAACAGATATGACTGAGCATATTCTTAAGAGCCACCAGGGCTGCCAACTGTTAATAAATGTTCTCTGTATTTTGTTAAATCCAAATAACAATATCTCAGAAAGTATGCAAGCCAACAGCTTTAATCTATGCACACGTATAGTACCTGACATTCTAGATTAATTTGGAGTAGCCTAACTAATGTACGTCAGTGCTACCAACATGATTCTAAGCCTGCTGATAAGACCAATTTTAAATACATGTAACTGCTATACTATCAATTGGATTTCAACCAAATTTCGTATGTGCTATGAGTACCATAACAGATATGACTATGTGTATTCTTAAGAGCAACCAGGGCTATCAACTGTTAATAAATGCTGTCTCTATTTTTGTTACCCTAATATCAATATATCAGAAAGTGTGCAAGCCAATAGCTCTAAACTTTGCACACGTATAGTACCTGGCATTCTAGATTAATTTGGTGTAACTAATATACGTCAGTGCTGCTAACATGATTCTAAGTCTGCTCTTAGGTCCAATTTTAAAATGCATGTAACTTCTATACTAACTAATGGATTTCATTCAAAATTGGCACAACATTTCTGATTATTTCTGACCAATACATGCATGACATTGTTGCCAACATGATTTTCCGCGCGCTGTTAGATCCAATGTTTAACTGCATGTAACGTCCATGCTATCCATTGGACTTCAACCAAATGTTGTATTCTGTACCTTAAGAAATGGAACTACGAATATATTCAGTCACCAGGGCTGCCAACTGTAGTACTCTATTAGGCTACATTATGCCAGTTATACAGTATTTCGAACTAATTAGAAATGTCGATATTACCATCTTAATTTCGTCATTAGTCTAGATAGGTGCATATAGATTAATCATTGGCATGAATTTTAAGTTTTAAGAAAAGTAGGCTCTTTAGTTCGTCACGGAACTTCTTGTTTATTTCTAACTTTGTGTTCAGATGTATAGAAGAAAATGGATTTGTTATTAAAAATCCCACTTCATTCATTTTCCAGGAAATAAGAAATTCACTAAACAGGTTAAATCAGAACTGAGACAGAGAAAACAAGTAGGAGTCCATGCAGCACGACCTGCTTTTGATGAGACGGTGGCGCAGCAGCAAGGGGCCAGCAAGAGGGGTTATAATCTCAAACAACAACTTCGTTGGTGGCAAGGCCTGCGGATTTGCATTTCGGACCTTCGACCCGATTGCAAGGAAATGTAGGAAAATTATAAAATGTTATTCTAGACAATGCTGACACCATCACATGGTTATGAAAGCCGGACGTCCTCGGAAGTGGAAAATATCTTACTGCTGTAAATACATGATTCAATTTATTGAAAAGGTTAAAACGAGTAATTATAGATAATTTTCCGTAGAATTCAATTAGACCATAAGTTGAATTTTTACCAGTTGTTATATACATTTGGGCCCCATTTTTTTTTCTAAAACCAAAACATTTAATAACATCAAAACGGTGAGAGATATCAAAATATGATAAGGGGTAGAAAAGTTGCAAATCACTGAGATCTTACACCTGTAGATTTAACTTTTTCTATAGGATCGACGCTTCCCGAGATATAACGATTCGAAAAAAAGAATGAAATTCACTGCCCCAAAAAAGGAAAATGGTGAGAGATATCAAAAAATCATATGAGTTAAAAAAGTTGCTAATCACTGAGGTCTTAAATTTGTAGATTTTACTTTGTTCGATACGTTCAACCGTTTCCCAAATATAACGGTTCGAAAAAGAGAAAGAAATTCAGGGTCGCAGAAAATCAAATCGGTGAGAGATATCAAAAAATCTTAAGGGTTGAAAAAGTTGCTAACCACAGAGATCTTACACCTGTAGATTTAACTTTGTTAGATACGGCCAACCGTTTCCCAGATATAACGGTTCGAAAAAAAGGAAGACATTCAGGGCCCCAGAAAAGGAAAACGGTGAGAGATATCAAAACATCATCAGGGGTAAAAAAAAAGGATGAAATTCAGGGCCCCAAAGAATGGTCCGGCCATGCACCAATTTTAACGCCCGACAAGAGAGTTCCTGACAGGCCCAATTTCTTTCCCCGTGACACATTTCAGCTCGATATCTTGAAAATTCCGACCTCTAGTTTGCTAAACGTAAAAACGTCACGCACATACGTACATTTTCAGGGCCCCAAAAAAGACAACGCTGAGAGATATCAAAAAATCGTTATGGGTAAGATCGTTGCATACCGCGGAGATTTAACACTTGTGTATTTAACTTTCTTCGATATGACCAACCGTCTCCGAGATATATCGATTCCAAAAGAGTTTCAAATTCAGGGCCCCGAAAAAAAATCCAGCCCTGCACCGATTTTAACGCCGATAAATAGGGTTCCTCATAGGCTCTAGCTCTTTTACCGCTCCAAACTTCAGCTTGATATCTTGAAAATTGCGACCTGTACTTTGCTAAACCCAAAATCATCACGCACATACGCACAACTTCAGGGCCCCAAAAAAGAAAACGGTGAGAGATATCAAAAAATCGTTTTGAGTAAAAAAGATGCATACCGCGGAGATCTTACACCTATACATTTAACGTTTTTCGATACGACCAGCCGTTTCCGAGATATATCGATTCCAAAAAAAGTTTGAAATTCAGGGCCCCCAAAAAATATCCGGCCCTGCACCGATTTTAACGCCCGGCAACAGGTTTCCTCAGAGGGTCTAACTCGTTTATTCCTCCAAATTTCAGCTCGATATCATGAAAATTAAGAACTATACTTCGCCCAACCCAAAAATGTCATCCACAATTGACTTTTTCAGGGCCGCAAAAAAATCAAAACAGTGAGAGATATCAAACAATCGTTTTGAGTAAAAATGTTGCATACCGCTGAGATCTTACACATGTAGATTTAAAGTTTTTTGATAAGACCAACCGTTTCCGAGATATATCGATTCCAAAAAAAATTGAATATCAGGGCCCCAAAAAAAGATTCGGCCCAGCACCGATTTTAACGCCCAATAAAAGGATTCGTCACAGTCACTAACTCTTTCACCGTACCAAATTTCAGCTTCATATCTTGAAAATTGCGACCAGTACTTAGCTAAACAGAAAAATGTCACGCACAATGGATATTTTCAGGGCCCTAAAAAAAACGGTGAGAGATATCAAAAAATCGTTTTGAGTAAAAAAGTTGCATACCGCGGAGATCTTACACCTGTACTTTTAACATTTTTCGATGCGATCAACCATTTCCGAGATATATCGATTCAAAAACAAATTGAAATTCAGGGCCCCCATAAAAGATCCGGCCCTGCACCGATCTCAAAGCCCAACAATAGGATTCGTCACATTCACTAACTCTTTCACCGTACCAAATTTCAGCTTAATATCTTGAAAATTGCGACCAGTACCTAGCTAAACGCAAAAATGTCACGCACAATGGACATTTTCAGGCCCCCAAAAAAAAGAAAACGGTGAGAGATATCAAAAAATTGTTTTGAGTAAAAAAGTTGCATACCGCGGAGATCTTACACCTATACCTTTAACATTTTTCGATACGACCAACCGTTTCCGAGATATATCGATTCCAAAAAACAGTTAGAAATTCGGGGCCTCCAAAAAAGATCCCGGCCTGCACCGATTTTAACGCCCAATAACAGGATTCGTCACAGTCACTAACTCTTTCACCGTACCAAATTTCAGCTTAATATCTTGAAAATTGGGACCAGTACTTAGCTACACGCAAAAATGTCACACACAATGGACATTTTCAGGGCCCCAAATAAAGAAAACGGTGAGAGATATTAAAAAATCATTTTCAGTAAAAAAGTTTCATACCGCGGAGGTCTTACACCTATACTTTTAAAATTTTTCGATACGATCAACCGTTTCCGAGATATATCGATCCCAAAAAAAAGTTTGAAATTCAGGGCCCCCAAAAAATATCCGTCCCTGCACCGATCTTAACGCCCAACAATAGGATTCGTCACAGTCACTAACTCTTTTACCGTACCAAATTTCAGCTTAATATCTTGAAAATTGCGACCAGTACTTAGCTAAACGCAAAAATGTCACGCACAATGGACATTTTCAGGGCCCCAAAAAAGAAAACAGTGAGAGTTATCAAAAAATCGTTTGGAGTAAAAAAGTTGCATACCGCGGAGATCTTACACCTGTACGTTTAACATTTTTCGATACGACCAACCGTTTCCGAGATATATCGATTCCAAAAAACAGTTAGAAATTCAGGGCCCCCAAAAAAGATCCGGCCCTGCACCGATTTTAACGCCCAACAATAGGATTCGTCACAGTCACTAACTCTTTCACCGTACCAAATTTCAGCTTAATATCTTGAAAATTGCGACCAGTACTTAGCTAAACGCAAAAATGTCACACACAATGGACATTTTCAGGGCCCCAAAAAAAGAAAACGGTGAGAAATATCAAAAAATCGTTTTGAGTAAAAATGTTGCATACCGCGGCGATCTTACACCTATACATTTAACATTTTTCGATGCGATCAACCGTTTCCGAGATATATCGATTCAAAAAAAAAGTTTGAAATTCAGGGCCCCAAAAAAGATCCGGCCCTGCACCGATTTTAACGCCCAACAATAGGATTCGTCACAGTCACTAACTCTTTCATCGTAGCAAATTTCAGCTTAATATCTTGAAAATTGCGACCAGTACTTAACTAAACGCAAAAATATCACGCACAATGGACATTTTCAGGGCCCCAAAAAAAGAAATCGGTGAGAGATATCAAAAAATCGTTCTTTGTAAAAAAGTTGCATACTGCGGAGATCTTACACCTATACTTTTAACATTTTTCTATACGACCAACCGTTTCCGAGATATATCGATTCAAAAAAATAGGATGAAATTCAGGGCCCCAAAAGAAGGTCCGGCCCTGCACCGATTTTAACGCCCAACAATAGGGTTCGTCACAGGCCCCAACTCTTTCACCGTACTAAATTTCAGCTCGATATCTTGAAAATTGCGACCTGTACTTTGCTAAACGCAAAAACGTCACGCACATACATACATACATACATACATACAGACTTTTTCCAATATACCACGGCTATATGAAAGCCTATAGGATCTTTAGATCCGGCTTTCATAACAAGACATCCAACCAAATGACCAATATTCGAGCCCTTTTTCAACAGTGGAGGTAGAGAAAGGTCTGGACTCTCTTCAGATTGGTAAAGCTGCAGGATTGGATGGCATATATCCAGAGCTTTTAAAGAACTGTAGTCCAGCAACCAAGCACAAGCTTGCTCTTTCTTCAGTGATATTCTGGAAACAGGTCGATTGCCTCCTCTGTTTAATAAAACTAAAATTATCGCCATCTTGAAACCTGGCAAGGATTCTAAACTATCTGAAAGTTATAGACCCATTGTCTTACTAAGTGTAATTTACAAGCTCCTCGAGAGATTGATTCTCAATATAATAACTTCTGCTATTGAATATCTCATCCCTTTTGAACAAGCTGGGTTTCGGTGTGGTCGAGATTGCAGTGATCAGGTAGGCTACTCACTTTGACTACCTTCCTGGAAACTGGATTTGATAGGAAAATGAAAAATGTCTCGATGGTCCTTGATCTCACAGCTGCCTATGACACCGTATGGAAGAAAGGTCTCCTTCTGAAGCTCATCAGCGCTATACCATGCCTCAAATTCTTCACTCTGATTGAAACTTGCCTAGCAACAGATTTTTCCAAATCCATACTGAATATGCCCATAGCAGATTCCATAAATTCAACAATGGCTTGCCACAGGGTTCAGTCCTGTCTCCCATTCTCTTCAACTTGTTCATCCATGATCTTCCTGAAACTACATCTCGCAGGTTCATCTACGCAGATGATATTAATCTCACCATACAAAGAACAAACTTCAGTGAGGCGGAATGTTATTTGTCTCAAAACCTCGAAAAAATGGAAGATTTCTTCACTAAATGGCGCCTGAAGCCTAGACCGCCTAAGACAGAAGTAGCTACGTTCCATCTCAGTAACAGGTACGCAAACTACCAGCTTATGATAGGGTTCAGGAACCACACTCTGCAGTGCAATTCCACGCCCAAATACCTGGGTGTAACGTTAGACAGATCCTTAACGTACCGATGCCATCTCGAGAAACTTTCAGATAAACTTAAAAGCCATAACAACTTGCTGGGTAGATTGCTGGAACTACATGGGGTGCAGATGCGAATACGCTTCGTATAACTGCTTTAGCACTTTTATATTCGACTGCCGAGTACTGCTTTACTGTATGGTTGAATAGCTCCCACACTCGACTGGTAGATGTCCAGCGACGTCACTCAATGAGAGTTATATCTGGTACACTACACCCCACTTCTGTCCAGTGGTTACCGGTTCTGAGCAACATTGAACCTCCCTACATCAGACGGAAGAGACCCCTTGCTAGATTATGGTCGAGGATTCTGATGAACAGCTCTCTTCCCATCCATCAGGACACAGACGAAAATGCCGTAACGAGACTGAAGTCCTGGTAACCTGCTTGGAGGACAGCCAAGGAATTAGCTGCCATGCCTTTCAGACCTAAGGAGGCAAGGAAACAAGAATGGTCTCAATCACACTCGTCTGGCATTTATATCAGGGATCCAACAATAAAACTGGCTGGGTTCAATCTCCCTCGCTCCACCTGGACCAAACTTAACAGGATACGCTGTGGTGTTGGAAGAAGTGCTTCTGTTCTCCGCCAGTTGGGTTGGCTGAAGTCTCCTGCTTGTGGCTGTGGTTCTGAAGTGCAAACCATCATGCACATTGTGAAGGACTGCCCTTTGCGAGCATTCTCCGGATCAATCGAAGACCTCCATCGTTTAACTCCTGACTCACTCACTTGGTTGGAGAGACTGGCCATTCGTCTCTGAGAGGCTACTACATAGCCGAAGCCGTTTTCACATTTCTTTGTTTTTCTTATTTTGTGACCCGATTGTCAATTGTAACATCATACGCTAATAATAATAATTCATTTTCCTAATGTCCTGCACAATCAGCATATTAAATAACTACTAAAAGAAGTTAAAAACATATTAATTTATAGAAATTAACTTCATTCACAGATCTCACTAACACACGTGTAGGCTACTGTATTTGGCACACCAGACAACTGAAAATGTATAAATAGAATTTTGTGTAAAATAATAACTTAAGCAAGCTGTGAACAATGGCTAAGTACCTGTTTAAAGATGTCAGGTAGTGTACGGGTACAGTAGACCCATCTTCCGTGAACTGGTTTGACCTTCAAACAGAGACAGACGCAGAAAGTGAATAAGACAGATCTTCTATTTCACTCCAACGTAACGTTATGGGCTAATTCTCCAGCCCATGAAGAGAAAAGAAAATCCTTTCATAGCACAGAAGAATTCGCGAGCAAGACAGTTTAATCACCCGGCCAATCACTCCATGTACATTACATGGAAGGTGCTATGGATGAGTTATGTGCACCTATACTGAATTTTGTTTAGAGATTCCAGAAGGAAAGACATTTAATTAAAGTATATATCTGCAATTTAAAGTGATTTTTAAAGACATTAATAAACTAATTGTGTGCAATACGGCCTAACGTCCCTGGGTAATACTGTGGTTGAGGAATACTGACGTAGTGGAGAGGAGGCAGCTGGGAAAGATCAACAATTGGACCAGCCAGTACCGAAAGTTCGTGCTAATGGTGTGAGGATGTGTAGCATCCGTCGGAACTCGTTATCCACACCTTGGACAGGATGTTTGTGTCGCCTGCCAGATGGACACATAGACGCCAGTTCCGTTTGAGGCGTCCCACATCCCGCGGAACCTTTTAATGTTCTATTAATATTAAGACTTGTGGTTTTGGAAATTCGCGTTCGGAACTGTGCGTGCTACTCAACCAAGCACCAGCCTTTTAAAGTCTCAACATAACCGAGATGTATTTGACGACAAAAAGATAGGTCAAGTCAGACCATTTATATGGTATCGGGTGCAACGCATTCTGGTGGTGATTCCCTCGAAACACTTCATGAGCGGCCATTGTCCAGGACATCTGTCAGCCCCTGTGTTGTGAATTATACGGTGGTACGGCCAGTATCAGATTTTAATTGGCTTTTACTTCAATTTTACAGATGCGTCATGGAAGATTGGAAAGAAAATTAAAATATTTTATCAAATTGAATGCAAATATAATATCGATAAACGGTGTTACCTGGATTCAAGATTAACTTTAAGAATGTTATCTCTGTTTATATGGCGTTGACTCTATTTGACATGTACAATTTTCTTTTTAAACAAGTGTTAGCATATTTTATGATCGATATGACGGAGTGTTTGTGTACTTCTAATGACTGATGAAGGCTAATAATAGCCGAAACATGTATCATTTCTAGGAGTAAAAAAGTGGAGTGATAGAAAAAAAGGAATTCCTTTTGTTAAGTGGACATTATCTATATAGATCTTGAAATCAATACGGGAAAAAATAAGTAGATCATGGAAAAGGTCATGGACGTACATCATCCAATCATATTGTTGTTGTTTGATGTTGTTTGATTCTTGAGTCTTTTGTGTGTGGTGGTGAGCGGCTGGCTATCGTAAATAACTGTAGTTTGCGTACAAAGAAATGGACAGGTATTTCGGTGAGTGACAGACCGGCTAGACACAGGTCAGCCAAATTAGTGAACGGACAGCTGCTCGAGAGAGTAAAAGGGAAGTGACGGCAGCGAGAGAGGAACTAGAGTGAGATACTAGTTGCTTGTATTTGCTATTTGTGTGGTGTATTTTCTGGCCCGCAATAAATCCAATACGTTTCTTTAAAGCAGTAATTGGTGTTGTGCTTTCTACCCACCGTAATCCAGTTAACGGAAGCGCCAGTTAACGGAAGCGCCACTAGGGGTTGGCACGTAACAATATTCTAACCTTAGTCTACCCCTACAGTTCTTATCCTCGACCCTTCATTCCATAACTAAGTTTGCTATTCCGGGGTGTCTTAGTGTGTATCCTACCAACCTATATCTTCTCTTCATTAGCAGTCGCCACAAACATCTCTCCTCTCCCACTTGTCCTAATACCTCTTCATTTGTAACCCTATCTGCCCATCTGATCATCATTCCGATAACCGAGATGTTACGCCCCTTAAAACAACAATTATCATCATCATCATCATCAACTTAGGGGTGTTCTCCTCTAGTATTTTGTCATGATTACACGCCTAAATGAAACAATGCATGAACGAATAATTAATCAAATGCACTGGCTGTCAATAACCTGTCAGCCGAACACTAATTACTGCGCTAATAGCCAGCTGGCACACGTGCTAATGGGAGAGAGGTGGGGGTCGATTTGTCTGCCTTGGACTTGTAAGGGACATCACTCCGGGCACACCGAGGACAAACAAATAGCCTAAGATCAATCCAATTTTATTCTCACAGAACAACATGCAGTAAAAAATGGATTAGGGGCAACAAGAATACAGTAATTGAAACACACACCTTGGAAACCTGCCAGTTATCTGAACACGAGGGTGAGTAGAAGAAGAAGAAGAAGTTGATGATGATGATGATAATTGTTGTTTTAAGGGGCCTAACATCTAGGTTATCGGACCCTAACGGTTTGGGTGATCGTGAAGATGAAAATGAAATGTAAACTGTAACTAAAACTAACTACTAACTTATATACTAGAAGGAGAAATGGAAAACAAAAGGAGAATAAGACAAATAAAGGACAAGAGGAAAAGAAATACCCTCAACCCTCGAAGAATGCGGATTGAGGGACTTGGAAGGAAGGAGAGCCATGAAAGGCAGATAGGAAAGTGAAAGAGGAGAGGGTCCGCCCCACAGGTAATGGATAAAAGGGGGGGGGGGGAACCGGACCCATCTCAGGAATCCCTCGGGATCACCAACTCCCGAACTCACCAGCCGTGAGCCCCTGAGGATGTAGCAATATCCAGGGTGCACCAGAAGTGGTGGGGCTACACACACCCTGCCTCCTTGAGAGCCTTTAGCAGAAGGCAGGAGAGAACATGAAAAGAAAAAGAAGGCTGACCCCTCGCAGAAGGAGGGTATTAGAAAAGATGAGACAAGGGCCAATTAAGGCGGGAAAGGAAGAGACTACCTAGGCCTCGGATACCCTAATACCGTCTGGGTTAGAAGATAACAAGAGTTGACCAAGTGAAGTCGACAGGAAAGAAGACGGAGAGGAGCCCGGCACAAGTAAGTGGAAGCAATGCTGGACTCAGCTGGGGCCCCGTGGTCACCAACCCACGTCCCATTAGAGGTGAGCCCCTGTGGTGGGAGGGGTGGGGGGTGGGGGCTGAGTAGAAGAAAGAAGGGGTTAGCTCTCTGATACACGTTTGGAAGATTGTTTTCACGCAAATTCTAATGGGACTCATTTTGTCTCCACAGTTCTGAGCCATGAAATAACAGTTTTTTAGAAGAAACAAAGCATCAAGTATTTTTAAACAGACGAAGGATTTTAACTCCAGATTTTTAATATAGAAATTGTATTTTAAGAATTCTATATCAAAAAATCATGACGAAATCCATTATTTTATGTTGATAGTAGGATTTTAGCTTGTACAAGAAGATGATTTCAAAATGTGTAAATATATTGTAACAATTATGAACGACTGATGAAGGCGATGTGCCGAAACATGTATCGTTGTGAACTGAGATGAAATAGGATCGAAACAATTTTGTATTGAAAAGTGGGAGTTGTATTTAGTAATGATAAACTTCAATGCGGGCCAAATACAATAACTATGACGAAAGTCGTAGACATACATAAGATCAATCCCACCAGCAAGAATCCTTGAATGTTCAGATCGGTAATATTTTGTAATGTACCTTGCTTAAATCTACAGAAAATAACTTTCCCCATTCACTGGCCGATAAGTAGAGCCTTGCGCGGATAAACAAAACGTTATCCGCATCGGCCCCGCATCCCCCCGCATCCGCACGGCTGTTATCCGCATCCGCCCAGCATCCGCACGGCTGTTATCCGCATCCTCACTGCATCCGCACGACTGTTATCCGCAGCCGCCCTGCATCCGCCCCACATCCGTACGACTGTTGTCCACATCCGTACGACTGTTATCCGCATCCCCCCGCATCCGCACGGCTGTTATCCGCATCCGCCCAGCATCCGCACAACTGTTATCCGCAGCCGCCCTGCATCCGCCCCACATCCGTACGACTGTTATCCACATCCGTACGACTGTTATCCGCACCCCCCCGCATCCGCACGGCTGTTATCCGCATCCGCCCAGCATCCGCACGGCTGTTATCCGCATCCTCACTGCATCCGCACGACTGTTATCCGCAGCCGCCCTGCATCCGACCCACATCCGTACGACTGTTATGCACATCCGTACGACTGTTATCCACATCCGTATGACTGTTATCCGCATCCGCCCCCATCCGCACGGCTGTTATCCGCATCCTCCCCCATCCGCACGGCTGTTATCCGCATCCGCTCTGCATCCGCACGGCTGTTATCCGCATCCACCCCCATCCGCACGGCTGTTATCCGCATCCGCTCTGCATCCGCACGGCTGTTATCCGCATCCGCCCCCATCCGTACGGCTGTTATCCGCATCCGCCCCCATCCGCACGGCTGTTATCCGCATCCGCTCTGCATCCGCACGGCTGTTATCCGCATCCGCCCCCATCCGCACGGCTGTTATCCGCATCCGCTCTGCATCCGCACGGCTGTTATCCGCATCCGCCCCCATCCGTACGGCTGTTATCCGCATCCGCCCCCATCCGCACGGCTGTTATCCGCATCCGCTCTGCATCCGCACGGCTGTTATCCGCATCCGCCCCCATCCGCACGGCTGTTATCCGCATCCGCTCTATATCCGCACGGCTGTTATCCGCATCCGCCCCCATCCGCACGGCTGTTATCCGCATCCGCTCTATATCCGCACGGCTGTTATCCGCATCCGCCCCCATCCGCACGGCTGTTATCCGCATCCGCTCTGCATCCGCACGACTGTTATCCGCATCCGCCCCCATCCGCACGGCTGTTATCCGCATCCGCTCTGCATCCGCACGACTGTTATCCGCATCCGCCCCCATCCGCACGGCTGTTATCCGCATCCGCTCTGCATCCGCACGACTGTTATACGTATCCGCCCCCATCCGCACGGCTGTTATCCGCATCCGCCCCCATCCGCACGGCTGTTATCCGCATCCGCCCCCATCCGCACGGCTGTTATCCGCATCCGCTCTATATCCGCACGGCTGTTATCCGCATCCGCCCCCATCCGCACGGCTGTTATCCGCATCCGCTCTATATCCGCACGGCTGTTATCCGCATCCGCCCCCATCCGCACGGCTGTTATCCGCATCCGCTCTGCATCCGCACGACTGTTATCCGCATCCGCCCCCATCCGCACGGCTGTTATCCGCATCCGCTCTGCATCCGCACGACTGTTATCCGCATCCGCCCCCATCCGCACGGCTGTTATCCGCATCCGCTCTGCATCCGCACGACTGTTATACGTATCCGCCCCCATCCGCACGGCTGTTATCCGCATCCGCCCCCATCCGCACGGCTGTTATCCGCATCCGCTCTGCATCCGCACGGCTGTTATCCGCATCCGCATCTACTGGCATTACTATAATATTCTTAATTAGATGAAGCATAATGCAACACATTTACACATTTGAGGAGAAAGTCGTTCCTTTCGGCTTTGTATGTCAAGTGCTATGTTTAAAATGAATGTTACACAGTCAGAATTGCAACTGTTTGCAGTTCGGAGTGTTAATTATGCTTAATGACGTAGTTTGAATGAGTTTTGCTAAAATCATCATCTTACATGTGTCGTGAAAAAGACGTAACGGAAGAAATATGATATGACATGTCATAATATCCGGGTCCTAGTAATGATATCCAACAAGTTCGGATTGTATTCTAAAAGCTATCCGCAAATTTTCTTCAAACATTATCCGCAGCTTATCCGCTATCCACAGAGTCGTGAAAACTATATCCACATGGCGAAAAATCCGCGCAGAGCTTTACGGATAAGTCAGCCATGTTGAAACCCCGGATCTCGTAAGATCATTGGGGTGGTTCTGGGAGACCACGTAAGCTATGTTGCATGAAAAAGGAAGGCGGAGAGGAATGGAATTGGTTACCCTACCGTAAGTATACTGCGGCTCATGCCTTGGATGTTCAGACACGCCTGTTAAATTAGAAATCCTTCTTCTTCTTTGGACAAGGCAAAACGAAACTTAACAAGAGGAGTTATACAGGGGTGAGTCAATAAGATCGTTGAAATAATACAAGATATTTTTCAGTGTTTTCGTGTTGGCCGACTGAAAAGCATTCTGTTAACCAATAAGATTGTCTAATTCAAATACTGTACAGTATATCCTAAAACGTTATAGATATCTTGAGATGAATTAGCATCTTTTATTTTCTTAAATTTTGAAGCCGAATTTATTAATTATTTGTATATAAATCTCCTCCAGCGTTGGAAATTGCTTTATTGTTGTTGTTGTTAATTCAGTTTAACAGTTTGGGACATATTGGTTATCAGCTCCGTGTAGTTGAATGTGTGTTGAACTTGTCTGATTATTATTTATTCTCGTATCAGAAACATGTTACACAATTACAAAACATTTCACTAAAGACAATTAGACCAGACCTTGGCGACTTGTAGTGCATTCCCTGAGGCCAGATGTAGATCCTCCGTTGTGCAGGTGGTTGGACACATACAACATTGAATCATGTGGTTGACAGTCTGATCTTCTCCGCAATCACACTTGATGTTTCCGTCTTTAGCGTAGTTCCATCTTACCATATTAGCTCTTGATTTGCCGACTCCTGATCTCAACCTATTTATCGATTTCCATGTCATCCATGGCTCGTTAGACCTGGTGGTAAAGTTTCAGATGGTGTTGTACAGCCACCAGGAAGAAGACCTTTAGCTTTCCAAGATAGTAGTCTAGCATTTTCCTCGGTGGTTGTGAGTTCCTTTGATGTTTTTAGGAAACTCTTCCTAGATTTCAGTCTTGGTGTGTGTAATTCGTACCCATATAGCGGATGAGTTCCTTCATGCTCCACCTTCTTTTTTTCCTTGTTCGCTGTTATTTCTCTTCGAACAGAAGGTGGAGCTACCCCGGTGAGGTGGTAAAGCCATTCAATTGGAGTGGATTTGAGACACCCAGTTATTATTCTGCACGTATCATTGAGAGCCACATCCACCTGTTTGGCATGAGCTGAGTTATACCAAACAGGACATGCGTACTCTGCGGTGGAATAACATAATGCCATTACAGAAGATCTGATGGTTGCAGGTTGGCTGCCCCACTGCGATCCGGCCAATCTTCTGAGGAGATTGTTCCTTGTGGAAACTTTCTGCTTAGTGTTCATACAATGTTTCTTGTATGTGAGAGTCCTGTCGAGTGTTACTCCTAAGTATTTTGGAGTGTAACAGTTTTCCAATGTAACCCCTGACTATACAACATTCAACTTACGTTCTGCTTCCCTATTTCTTAGATGAAAAGCACATACTTGTGTTTTTGATGGATTAGGTTTGAGATGATTTGTAGTATAGTATCTTGAGAAGGTTTCAAGGGCATTATTGAGATTGCTCTCCACTTATACAAAGTATCTGCACTGTGTAGCCAAAGCAAGATCATCAGCATACACAAATCTCCTGCAGTTTGGGACAATAGGTTGATCATTTGTGTAAATGTTGAATAATATTGGAGCCAACACACTTCCTTTGGGAGACCATTCTTCTGTGGTCTCCATCTGCTACGTTGTCCTTGAAAATCAACAAAGAACCTGCGATTCTGCAAGATAGTGGAAATGAAGTTGATTAGGCTAGGGTCCTTAGTCAGATTGTAGAGCTTAGTTAATATCATCTGATGATTAACAGTGTCATACGCTGCTGATAAATCAACAAATGACACTCCAGTTACATTGTGAGCTTCAGAGCCATCTTCTATGTACTGATTTAAGTTCAACAGTTGTCCAGTACAACTTTTACCAGAACGAAATCCAGCTTGTTGTGGTATAAGCAAAGGGTCGATTATGGTTATAAGACGATTTAAGATCATTCTTTGTAACAATTTAAGAAGATGACACAGAAGAGAAATTGGGCCTAAAAGTACTTGGGCTGTTTCCTGCTTTGCCAGGTTTCAGCAAGGCAATACTCGGCTCTTACGCCAGATCTTTAGAATGTGACATCTGCTTGTGCAGTTGTTAAAAAGTTGCAGAACACATTTCTTTGTTTCTGTGCCGAAATGCTTAGTTTGTTCAGTTCGAATTTCACCCAGGGCCGCTGATTTCCCGTTTCTGCTCTGTTTGATGGTCTTCTCTAATTCCAACATGTTGAATGGAGTCATAATGTCATTTTCCTCCAGTTGTTCTCTTTGCGATCTAGGCAGATTTGATTTGTGATCCACCTTCCCATTTAGCAGTAGTTGGTGTGCTATTTGATTTGCAGTAATGTTATAGTGTTCAGTGGCACGAGTTGGGTCATTGTTTAGACGCTTCAAAAGTCTCCATGCTTTATCATTCAAGTCTAAATTTTCGATGGTTCTTATCCAATGGATCCTTTTCGTCTCCTTTATAGACGAGATAAGTTTATTTTCAGCTTCCACCGTTGTTTCGCTGAAAGGATTGTCGTCAAATAAATTGATGTATTCTTTCAGTAGGACAGACTGTTCTGTTGCAATTGCCGGGGATGTAAGATGTCCGACAACCACGAGGAATGGACATTCTTGAGCATCTATTTACAGCTGTAGTGAAGATATCATAGGATTCTGGTATTGGTTCAATTTAAGATACTTCGACGTCCAGTAGTTCTGTGAAGTTCGTCCAGTCAGCCTTCTTAAAATTGTATATCCTACGTAAAGGCACTTTTTGAGGACAAATATTTGGCACATTATAGGTCTATGCTGGGATTTTTTTGTCGTGTAGCCTCCTGAGAGGCCGAGTGCAGGTCTTTCTAGTCGACGCCCATGGGTGACCTGCGCGTCGGGATGAGAGATGGAATGGATGAAGAATGAATTTGGGCAAGGATGTGGAAGGAAGCGGCCGTGGCCTGTCAGAAGGTACCGTCCCAGCATTTGCCTGGTGTTGAAAATGGGGAAACCACGGAAAACCATTTCAAGGACGGCCGACGGTGGGGCTCGAACCCACACGTCTACCGAGTCAGCAGAGAGCTTGGCTCCATGACCTAACACTGCGCTTTAGCCAGCGTAGCCACTGCTGTCGGTACATGCTGGGAATTAGGTACTGGGGTACAGACAGATTTTATGCATTGATGGTTGATACAGCTACTACTGAATATGAGATCGGGGTTGAAACCACGTTTCCACCTACACTGTTGAATGAAGAAGGTAGTTTTGCATCATGGATGAGAGCAAGGCGATTTAATTCTGCCCATTCCTGTACTGCTGTCCCATTTTCACCTTCATAACTGTAACCCCAAACGTGGCTATGGCTATTAAAATCACCTATGGTAATCTGCACATGTTTATTTTGGAAATTAGTTGGTTGGGTATAAGTGAATTCAGCGCCAGATGGTTTATACACTGATGAGATGGTGCAATCATTTGTTTCTATGGTAAGAATTTAAATATCGTTTTCTGCCGTGAATGCTGTTGACAGTACCTGTATATCCGGGTGTGAACAAATATAGCGCTTCCATATATGTCGTGCGATCTTTCAATGGCAAGACGCATTCCATGTATTTTTGGTCTATGCATTCCGCAGCCTCAATGGATCACCTGTATGCACATTATATGGCACTGTTGTTGTCTGCATAAATCTTGTAGCAGTTATTCTTTGGCTGGTGATACGCCCTCTATATTAACAGAAATGATTGTTAATTGCGGCCCTGAAAAGGACTGAGATTTTGATGTTTCTGGTGTGAAAGGATCTGCCGCCAGGACTGTTCGTGTCATTCTCTGGCGTTGCCCAGGGTGCGCCCGATTGCTATTCATATCTTTAGCATCTGTCATCGCAATATTTGGGGAGGCTCCTTTCATGTACCCCACTTGTCTGATAACCTGTATTTATAGTTATCATTTAGCCCCGAGAACTTGGATTCTGTAGGATGTTTCTGAAAACCTGTGTTATTGTGCTGTCTGAATTAATTTGTTTGTAATTGTAATTGAGGCTATAATTGAGATGGAGGCGGCCGTGGCCTTAAATTGGGGACCATCCCGGCATTTGCATGGAGTAGAAACTACGTAAACCACTTCTAGGATGGTCAAGGTGGGAATCGAAACCACCGTCCTGTTTTAAATGTTTGTCCCACGAGGCCGAATGTACCCTGTTCCAGTTCTCAGACGAGAATTAAAGTTCTTGGCAGAACTCAGGACCTTTGGGACCGAAGTCTCAATAAATAACCCGAGACTCCAGAATACGGCTAACAATCACCCTATACTAATATTATTGTCATACACAATGGCACTACAGGTAGGCATTAAACCGACATTTGTAAAAAGTCATAAGGGGAGATGCTTTGAGTTTGTCTCCAAATACCAGTAAGGCCAGGAAGTTGAAATTGATTGCCATGGTCCCACAAGTATCGTCAGTCTGCCAGTGAGAACCCCTCACAGAGCCAGTAATTGCCTTCTCAGCTGTCAGTGACACAGCGTGGAGACGTTCTGTAAGCTAATTGAGTTTTTACTAGGGAAAGGAATGTCTTAACTTTGCGATAAGCATACCGGTGTAAACAATCCAAACATATCATACTTATTCATTTTATCATCTCCTTGTCTTCTACTCCCCCCTCCTCCTCCCCCTCCTCATCATCATCAACATCATCACTATTACTTTTATTATCATCGGCATCTCGAATAGCCTCAGAAGTTAAAATGAACGTAAAACCAAGAAAATTAATATTATCATCATCATAATCCTTCTTTTTCATTATCCTAATTCTACTACTTCTTCATCCTGCACTAAGTTTGCTTTTTCTATTTCATCTTCTTTTTCATCAAGAACATCTGCTTCTCTTTCATTATCTTCATCTGTTTCTACATGATCAAAATCATCTTCTTTTTCATATCCATCTTCATTTCCATCATCTCTTCCTTTTCATCTCCACCTTCTATTTCTTCATCATCATTTTGTTCATCTCCATCTTATTTTTATCATCTTCTTTTTCCATTTTATCATCTTCTTCGTCTCCTTTGTCATCATCTTCTTCATCTCCTCTTTCATTACCAACTTCTTTATCTCTATTTTCAAAACCATCATCATATTATTATTATTATTATTCACCTATTCTTTTTCATCATCGTCATCATCTTCTACTTCGTCTTCTTGTGCTTCTTCATATCTTCTTTATCACTTTGCGACATCGTGGTTATGTGTGTGGAATAGTCTATGTCTGATAACCTATGTTATTGTTATGACTGTAGCAGTGTGAGTATTTGCAATTGAGTCTAGGATTTGGAATGAGGCAGCCGTGACCTAAAATTAGGAACTATCCCAGCATTTACCTGGAATAGAAGTGGGGAAAAAACCACGGATAATTACTTCTAGGACAGCGAAACTCCCTCTTCCCAGTTTTGCCACATGTGACAGAGTGTACCTCGAACCAACTGTTTGACTAGAAAAGAAAATCGTGGAAGAGCCTGGAATCGAACTTAGGGCCTTTGGGAACGGAATCTCAATACGTATTCCGAGATACTAAAATCATTATTATCATAATCATTATCATCATCAGCATCATCCAGATCATAGGATTCAGTTTAGGGGCTGCGACAACGCGGTCATGTAGCCCAGTGTAGTTTGGGTATGTGTAGAATCTGTCTAATATCCGGTGTTAATTGTGATGGCTGTATTAGTGTGTGTTATCTGTTTTTAATTCAAGTAAGGACTGCAGACGATCAATTTCATGTAGTTTCAATAACTTTTGCTACCAAATGCTACCGTCAACGACACGTAGCCGTAAACTTGGCTTATAGTTGCCACCACAACCGGCACCTGGTGACGAACGTTGGAACTTATAGAACGTTAATCAAATCTAACCTACAAATTTAACTTCACAGAATTGTAGTTAATGGAAGATTCTTTTACATGCCATAATTCTAGGACATTGGCTCACCGGCTTTACTTCTCCTCGTAAGGAAGGCATACTGAGGAGTTGATGACCTCGCTGTTTCACCCCTTAAGAACAACAACAGCCACTTTTAGATCTCTGTTGTTTGGTTGGTTCCTCATTTTAGGGGCTGCGTCAACGCGGTCATTTGGCCCCGTGTACTTTGGGTGTGTGTAGAATCTGTCTGATAACCGGTGTTAATTGTCATGAATGTATTAGTGTGTGTTATCTGTTTTTAATTCAAGTAAGAAGTGCAGACATTCAATTTTCAAGTACTTTTATTACCAAACGCCACCGGTTGGTTACTAGATGCGACCACAGTCGTCTCCTGGCCAAGAACGTTGGAACCTAAGAGCGTTAGTCAAATCTAACCTATAATTTAGCTTCACAAAAGTGTAATTAGTGGAAGGTTTTCTACATGCCATAAATTTATGACATGGGAACGCCGGCTTTACTTCCCCTCCGAAGGAAGGCATACTGAGGGATTTTTAACCCTTTTAAAAATCCAGCGATCTTGGGCATAGAAGCTCAGTATGCTACCAACTACGCCACCGAAGCCGCTAAATCTGTGTTGTTGCTTTGTTCGAGTGCGTGTTGCTCGCTTCCTACACAACGTGCATGATAAGCTAAGCTAACGAGGTGGCAGGCATTGTGCAGGTGAGATTAACTCTGCGACAAGGGCTCTGCATCATACAAGTCTTCATCACGCAGCTGTCAGCTTCTCGATCGTACGTTAAAACAGTGTTTAAGGTGGGCAAACCGCCACCCCGTAATTACACCAATATAATGAGTCTTCACCGCAGAAGAAGACACTGATCAACAATGCATGGCGATGCAATTAGTTCCGATCCAGCCAAAGAAACTGGGATTGCAACCCAGGACTCATGATGAATGTAGCTCTCAGTTCCGGTGACACCATAAGTCATGTTGAGTGTGGGGCTTTCAGCTGCGGTCGTGTAACGTACAATGATGGCAAGTGTAGAAATGTTCCATGGGTCTAGTTGACCATCTCATTAAAACAGACCTTAGAACCTGCACAAACATGAGTGTCACCAGCTAGTCACATTCATAAAATATCTCTAGTGCCGGGCAGTGGCGAATCTACGGGGTGTGATTAGGGGGATCAATCCCTCCCAGAGTGGAATAATTAAACGAAACGTAATTTGATGATCATTTTATTTAAAAAAAAAGCAATTTTTCAGATTGATGACAAACGACTGGATTATGTAGACTACGTGTATAATTTGAGAGCATTAATCTTAATTCCTGTAATAGTACATTATGCAACGAGCCTATAATGGCAATAATTAATACACGAGTATGTTTATAAAACGATCGTATGCGAGTTTTATAATTTGCATACGAGTGTCTTAAATACCATTATAGGGGAGTTGCATACGACTGTTTATGTTCGACGATAATTATTATAACTATTTTATGTTCGAACATAAATATTCATAAATATCTGTCGAGATTTCGCCAGTTGTATGTACTGAACAGAGCGCATGAGACGCAGAGAATGCCTTGTATTTAACCATGGCCTTCTCGATTACCCCACTATGACACTAGGCAACGCAGTTTAGAAGGCGTTGGAACTCCACACAGGTGCGATGCTATCATTATCTAATTGGTCAAACAACTGTTTCTTGAGCTGTGATTCATGGGAGAAACTGTTTCATAATGAACAAGTAGTTCCGTGACGAACTAAAGAGCCTGCTTTTTTTTTTTTTAATTTTAGAATTAATCTAAAATATTATGAGCTATTATTGTGCAAAATTTGGATGAAATCCATTTGTTGGTATAGAAGTTACATGTATTTAAAAATTGGACTTATCAGCAGGCTTAACTCATGTTGGCAGCACTGACGTATATTAGTTACTTCAAATCAATTTAGAATGTTAGGTACTATACGTATGCAAAGTTTTGAGCTGTTGGTTTGGATATTTTCTGATTTAGTGTATATATATTAGGGTAAAATAGAGAGAGTATTTATATACAGTTGACAGCCCTGTTGGCTATTAAAATAAGCATATTCATATCAGTTATGCTACACAAATCACATACGAAGTTTGGTCCAAATCCATTTGTTAGTATAGAAGTTACGAGCATTTAAAATTTGGGCCTATCGACAAGCTTAGAATCATATTGGCAGCACTGACGTATACTAGGTACTCCAAATTCATGTAGAAGGTCATGTACTATACGTGTGCAAAGTTTCGAGCTCTTGGTTTGCATACTTTCTGATATATTGGTATTAGGATAAAAAATGGAGAGAGCATTTATTAACAGTTGGTAGCCCTGGTTGCTCTTAAGAATACGCATAGTCATTTCTGTTATAGAACACATAGTACATACGAAATTTGGTTGAAATCCAATTGATAATGTAGACGTTGCATGCATTTAAATATTGGACCTATCGGCAGGCTTAGAATCATGTTGGCAACACTGCCATGTATGACCTGGAAATTTAACTGAAATATTATTATCTATATGTGTGCCAATTTTGGAAGAGCTCCCATGCATACCTTCCACGATATCCAACATGGAGCTCTAATTTCAATTGCGATTTTTCAGCAGTTGGTAGCACTGACATCATTTTCAAATATGGCCGTGAGATATTCAGGTATAGATCTTTCACTCCTACCAACTTTTGTTTTGATTGCTCCAGCCGTTTAGGAGTTGATAGGGGGGGGGGGACACACACACACAGCCAGACAGACAGACACACATTTGCCCGATCTCATAAGTCTACTTTTTCCTCATTTTTGCAAAATGTGAAAAGTAGGCTAAAATAGTGTTATAATGACCATCATTATGATACAGTTTACTGACACATAATAGTCAGGGTCGAACATAATAGTACATTATGCAACGAGCCTATAATGGCTATAATTAAGACAAGAGCATTTTTATAAAACGAGCGTATGCGAGTTTTATAATTTCCATACGAGTGTCTTAATTACCATTATAGGCGAGTTGCATACGACTGTTTATGTTCGACGATAATTATAACTTTATTATATGTTTTAACATAAATATTCATAAATATCTGTTCAGTCACTACAGTAGAATGTTGTGATCGGTGCTGCGGTGGGTAGTATATCTCACTTGTCCAAGCTCTCTGGACAACCGACGCATGCGCTCTGTGTGCTTCAATACCATATGTTCAGATTGCGCACCAGTTTTCAGTAAAACTGTCACTGAAGTCGTGTCAAAACCACGCACTGTGTAGTAATTGGTTTTGGGGATATTAAGGTACCGGTACAGTGCTATTTCTTGTCTCATATTCGCCAGTTTACTTACGCGAACATATGGACGGTGCGTATTCCATGTCGGTAATTTATTATAGTTCGATGTTGTGTTTATGTCCGACATGTTGGATTTTGAGCGCATGCGCGAAGGTATCGTTACCTAATTGGTCAATGAACGAGCTCTGATTGGCTGGAGAAACTGTATCATAATGAAAATAAGTGTTATAATGACCATCATTATGACACCGTTTTCTGACACATAATAGTGAGGGTCGAACATAAAATACATAGTGTTAGACCCACCTAAGCTGTTCATTTCCGAGCTATTGAGATGTGCAAATAAAACGTATCGAGATCGAACATGAAAACGTGTAGGTGTGCTTTAAGTGATCGCCTTATTTTCCCCCCACACAGAGCAAATCCAAACACATGACCAAAACAGAAAGCAAAAAGCAAAATTCAAAAACAAAAGCAAAGGAGGAAAACAAGCTCAAAAGCAAAATAAACAAAAAAGCACAAGGCAAGAAAAAATAAAAAACAAAAGAAAAAGCAGAAAACCAAAAGCAACAAAACACAAATCAAAAGGCAAAATTCAAAAGCAAAAGCAGAAAACAAACACAAAAACAAAACAAAACCACAAATCAAAGGCAATTTTTAAAAACAAAAGCAAAAGCAAAATAAAACACAAGAATACAAAACACAATTCAAAAGCAAAACTAGAAAACAAACACGAAAACAAAACAAAAACACAAATCAAAAAACAAAATTAAAATACAAAAGCAAAAGCAGAAAGCAAACACCAAAACAAAAAACACAAATCAAAAAGCAAAATTAAAAAATAAAAGCTGAAAAAAACACAAATCAAAAAGCAAAATTCAAAAACAAAAGCAGAAGACAAACACAAAAACAAAACGAAAAAAACGGCAAAATAAAAAATTAAAATAAAAAACTAAACCAAAGCATAACACATACACAAAAAGAACACCAAGCAAAATTCACGAGTCAGAAAACAATCACAAAGCAAAGAAATAGTAGCAAACACAAAACTAAACAAGCAATTAGTTCATATTTGACTCCACTCATCCCCCTCAAGAAGCAAATTCTAGTTACGCCACTGATGCCGGGGAAAAGTGGCACAAGTCAAAACCCCAAACTTTTACAGGATAGTGAAGTACAAAAATAACTGCCCTAAAAATAAATTATATTTTCTTCTTAAAACTTGAGTTCCACCTTTTTGATTGTCAATATTATTAGATGATTTTCAATCGGTCAATACGAGTGTACCCAATTAGTCTGGGCAATGTTACATTAGTGTCCTAGTGCCTGAAATGATGCATGTTATTTATTTCAGGCACTAGGATATTCAATTGCGAACACCTCGTGGTGTAGCGGCTAGCTTCCTCAACTGTCGCCCTGGAGGTCTGGGTTAATTACCCGGCTCTGCCAAGAAATTTCATTCCGAGTCCGAGGGCTGGAACGAGATACACTCAGCCTTGTGAGGAATAATTGAGAAGAGATGGGTTGGATTCCCAACTCTGCCATCTTGGAAGTGGTGTTCCGTGGTTTCCCACTTCTACTCCAGGCAAATGCTGTGATGGTTCCTAACGTAAGACCACGGTCGCCTCTTTCCCAATCCTCGTCTCAATTACAAATACGCACACAACTATAGATACCACACTGACACAGCTTATCAGACAAATCCTACACTCAGCCAAGTACACGGGGTTACATGTTCACAGTGTTACAAGCTCCTAGGGGCATTATTACGGCGCGGTGGTCAAGCTGCTAGCTTCTCACCAAGGTGGACCAGGTTCGATACCCGGTCAATGCATGTGAGATCATCGAAGTGAAATAGCACGCAATGTGGTTCGGATTCTACGTAAAGAGGAGGACCCGTGGCTCATGAACCTGAGATTAACTGTCACGTAAAACTATAAGCTTCCTTCCTTCCTTTACAAGCCCCTAAAAAAACAACAACAACAACTACTGCTCAAATACTAATCAATAATAATAATAATATCGTATGGCCTCGGGTGCCTGGTGCAAGCTTTGTAATATGACACCCAGAGGGTAGCTTGCATGTCGAATTTCGTTGTTCCTTGAATCGCTATGGAAGTCAAGGAGGTTAGATAATAGATATTTAAGCTCCTTGAACATTATAGCGCTTTCTAGTAGAGAAATGAGGAACTTTATGTTGGCGGAAACTCCCGAGATTAATTTTGCCATTATGAACTCGGCCTACTGAATTCAAATGGGTTCTTTGACATGCCAACATCGTATGACATGCGTATCGTATTTTTGCCGCCTTTCAAAAATCACTTACCACGGCCAGGGGCGAACCTGCAATCTTGGGGTTAGTAGACCGACACGCTATCCACTCACCCACCGTGGCTTGCCACTTTTAAATGGTAAGGACTCCGTCTTGAGGAAAGAATTCATTATGCAAATCCATGACAAGCAAAACTAATGGAACGCAGTCGAAAGAAATCAGAAAACCCCAGTGACGTCAACTGGCAATTGAATTGGTAAAAAGCTAAAGGAAGTTGGAGACTTCTGCTACTTAGGAAGCATAATAACCAGTGATGGACTAAGCAAAGAGGATATGAAAAATAGGTTGGCTCAGCATTTCTACAGAAAATAAATCTGTTGGCATCGAATATAGATATAGGTGACAGAAATACATAGGAAACCTTTGTCTGGAGCGTGGCGCTCTATGGAAGTAAAACTTGGACTGTTGACGCAGCAGAAAAGAGGCGAATAGAAGCATTTGAAATGTGGTGTTACAGGAGGGTGATAAAGATCAGATGGGTAGATAGAGTAACAAATGAGGAGGTATAAAGACGAGTGAGAGAGGAGAGATGTTTCTGGCGACTGCTAATGATAGGTTGGTAGGACACTTAATAAGACACCCAGGAATAGCAAACATAGTTATGGAAGGAAGGGTCAAAGACAAGAACTGTAAGGGTAGATCAAGGTTTAACAGATTGCCTAGGATGTAAGATGTAGTAGCTATGTGGACATGAAATTATTAGCTCAGGACAGGGAGGCATGGAGAGTCAGGACCAGGGCTTACTAAGTTACGAGCGCACTGCTGCCTAGCAACAGACACTGTGCATTTGGTGAGACCTTATGTATAAAACCAATCACGAGACTGAAGACTCAAACTACAACTCTCCAGAAATGTTAACACTAACCCATAAGAAATATACAAACATTAACCTGAGGGTATTAAGTCCCACGTCGGCGATATATTCAACGTTTTAGCCGAAAATTGAAAACGTTCATACAGAAAACTTGAATAAAAATAAAACAGGCAAGTTGCCACATAAAATAATTTGCTTTTAGTGGAGTTGTCCACAGTGATCGGAGCGCACGGTTCGATCGTCAATAATGCTGCTACTTACGAATCACAACGAGCGTTGTTCATACTGCAGATCCCTGGAGGATTGCGGCAGACAGTCAGGACCAGGGCTTACTAAGTTACGAGCGCACTGCTGCCTAGCAACAGACACTGTGCATTTGGTGAGACCTTAGCCATTCATTAGCTTGGAACAGGTCGCATTCCAGCTCAAAGTCGAAAGTTTGGAACGCGAAAGAAAAGTGGAATTATTTTTTGAAATTTATTGAACACATTGTACGGGTACCATATTTATCTACATTTCACTAGCCCTTAACAAAAGTGCTAATAGGTAGCGGTTTCAAATACTTAGGCGTCACTATACAAACAGGTGCACCCGGCGGCGTAGCTGAGCTCGTAAAATCGTGTACCACGTGCAAGTCCTGAGATCATTGGTTTGAATCCGGGCGCTGACAGCGGCTATCCTGAGAATGTTTTTTCTCCAGGTTTTTCCACACTCCCTCCAGGCAAATGCAGGGATAGTACGTACGTTATTTCAAGTCAATGGGTACCTTTCCCATCCCTGTCCATAGTACTACACACACTACTACAGTCAATACATAAATACAGGTTTTCAGACAAATTCAACACACACCCAACTACATGAGGCTGAGATGTCTAAGGCCCCTAAAAATGAATTGACTACAACAAACAAACATGTGCAAAACGTTTCACAGAAACACGTCACCGAGAAAGTCACACAAGCAATTTTATTTATTTATCGTTTGGCTTTTAGTGCCGGGAGTGTCCGAGGATATGTTCGGCTCGCCAGAGGCTGTAGCTGCTTCAAGCGAACACCCATGGGATGAGCTACAAGTTCCGTTCAATTTCAACTAGTTCCAACTTTCGCTACCAGATGTCACTGACACCTAGTGGTGAACATTCTAACTATGACAGAGCGTTTCAACGAAATCTAACCTAGAAATTTAGCTTCACACAAGTTTAGTTAGTGGAAGGATCTTTTACATGCCATACATCTATGACATGGGACCGCCGGCTTTACTTCCCCTCCGAAGGAAGGCATACTGAAGGATTTTAACGCTCTTAAATAATCCGACGACTTTGGCCGGGTTTGAACCCGCTATCTTGGGAACAGCAGTTCAGCATGCTACCAACTACGCCACCGAAGCCGTTCAATTATGGCTATACATGAAATAAAGTAGGCCTACATCAAATCTCTTAGCCTGGCGACAGTAATGTTACAATTCAGAGCCAAAATGATTTCTATAATGACTTATGGTATATAAATTATTTAGCCATATACGAGGGTGAATCAAAAAGTCTTTGTCCCTATTCTTTTTTTGTGCCAAAAATATACACCCACGTAATTACAAATATACGTACTGTACTGTTCTACATAGCCTACCGTATTTTTCCACATAGTTTCCACATTTGATCAGATATTTCTCCCATCGAAGCACTTAATTTGAGATGCTCCTGTTGTAGAATTCAACCGGCTGACTGTGGAACCATTGTCGGACTGCTGTCTTGGAGTCATCGTTGCACGCGAATCACTTTCCTGCCAGGAACTTCTTCAGTGGACCAAAATCATGGAAATCACTAGGGGCGAGGTCCGGACTGTCTGGTGGGTGGTCCAGAATCTCCCAGTGAAATGACCGGACCTTGTTGGCGGTTCTGGTTGCCACATGTGGTTTTGCATTGTCATGGTCCGCTGAAGAAGTTCCTGGCAGGATAGCGATTTACATGCAACGATGACATGATTATTCGCGCGTGGTCTTGATTGCAACACTGATAGCACTACATGGCTGGAACTAAAAATACAAATTTTATTTTAAACAAGTAGTTCCGTAAAGAACTAAAGCCTATTTTCATATATCCTACTTATGTTAATTGCCTCTCTCAACATACAAAATTTCAGTTTAATTGCTGTAATAGATTCGTAGATATTCGCCGTGTTGGATTTTTATATATGTAGATCTCAGAGTAATGTATTGTTACACGAAGATTATTGTGTACGTGTAGTATTCAAACTTCAATCGCATGATTAGGACACAAAAAGTAAAAATGAGATTTTAAATTGCACACAGCTGCCGTCTTGTGGTTATGGAAACAATTGAAATAAATTAGATGCCAAAGGATTAACATTTGTATAAGGATTTACTGTACCAAGTTTCACTGCACTCGGATGGTTAAATTGCGAGAAACGTCCATGTGAATATTTATACTTCGCGTCGCCGCCATGTTGGATTTGTGATCACCAGGTTATTGAAAGTCCCATAGGTGAACTTATGCTCATAGCCCCTATGATCATTAAAAAATATCAGTTTGATTGCTGTAATAGATTCGTAGACATTAAGAACCGTCCAATTATTTCGGATGGTCGCCATGTTGGATTGTTATATGTATAGGCCATAGAGTCATGTACCATTAAAGGAAAATTATTGCGTAGGTTCATTATTCAAACTTTCACTTAGATCGCATGATTACGACACAAGAAATAAAAACTTAATTTTGAAATTCGCACAGCCGCCATCTTGAGATTATATAAACAATTGAACTAAATTAGATACCAGTGCATTACAATGTGTATAAAATTTTGCTGTACCAATTTTCCTTGCGTTTGGATCATTAAATCGCGAGAAATGTCTATTTAAAACTTTCTAATTCGCTTGGCCGCCATGTTCGTTTTGTAGTTAACAGGAATTTGAAAGTCTCATAGATGAACTTCCAGTAGTGCCCTTTATCTCCGTACAAAATTTCAGGGTGTTACCAGTAATAGTTTCAGAGATATGGAATGCCGGTGAAATATTTCGCACAGCCGCCATCTTGAGGTTATGTAAACAATTGAACGAAGTTAGATGTCGGCGCATTACAATGTGTATAAATATATACTGTACCAAGTTTCATTGCGTTTGGTTGGTTAAGTCGCGAGAAACGTCTATTCAAATGTCGCAAATTCGCTTGGCCGCCATGTTGGTTTTGTAGTTACCAGGTTTTCAAGCGTCACATAGGTGAACTTCTAGTAGTTCCCTTTATCACTGTACAAAATTTCAGGATGATATCGGTAATAGTTTCGGAGAAATTGAATGCTGGTGAAATATTTCGCACAGCCGCCATGTCAGATTGGTGAGACGTAACAAAATTTGAAGGGCACAGTAGGGGTCGTCCGGAATAGTGCTATGAAATTACCGAGTTTCATTGAAATCGCTCCAGCTATAGGGACACAGACACACGGACAAAAGGTAATCTCATAAGCCTATTTTTTTTTTTTTTTCATAAATGAAAATAGGCTAAAAACGGGGCTCATAGATCGGCCCGTGGCATTTTTCATCAGAAGCTTCCTCTGCCCACATATCGGTCTCCTGGCACTGTAGAGGTTAAGTTGTATATTTAATTGCTGACGAAGAGTTCAATGCAACTCGAAACATGTTCATCACCAAAACTCGCTAAAGTTTTGTTAAAATAAATATTGACTGACGTATTAATTGCACAATAATAATAATAATAATAATAATAATAATAATAATAATGATGATGATGGTGATGATAATAATAATAATAATAATAATAATATTGTAGGCCTAATTGGTTTAATCAGTAGCGTAGCCAGGATCGGCCAATGGGGGGGTTATAGGTACTCAAGCCAAATTCTAGAAGCATTTCGTCCCGCGTCGTAGCTGCGCTCGTCAAACGTGCACTATGGCCGCGAGGGCAGCTGTGGTAAGTACGGATATCGTAGGTTCGAATCCCGGTGCTGACAGCAATTATCCTGAGTGTTTTCCCCGGGTTTCGCCACACTCCCTACAGGAAATTGCCGGGATAGTACCTTGCTCAAGTCCCGGAGCGTCTACTCCATCCCTGTCCCAGATACATTTACACACAACTACAATCATCACAGCAATACAGGTTGCCAGACAGCTTCAACACACTCCCAACTACCCGGGGCTGATGACCAAGGTGTCTCAAGCCCCTCACTTGAATTAACAACAACTCTACAAATATTTCCATTTCTCTATGAGATATTATTACACAAGAAAAGTTTCATGTATTTTGATCCCGAATTTTTCGTGTAATATGTTCAAAAGACAAAAACAAATCAGTTCTTTAAAAAATTAAGTTAATTTTTCACTAAAATGTCCCACCTCAATGGTAAATATAGAACATTCCTATTCCCCAGACAGGAACAAAATAAACTCAAATATATCTGTGCTACCAACATGAAGACTGCGTATCTCTCAACAAGAGAAATTATTTACAGAGGTCTCAGCAAAAGTGGGCATGTCCTCTCACGATGTATCATGTTGATTTATGAGTAATTCAGTACCGGTACTCATTTTCATGTTTATTCAGTTTTTGCAACAAGATCCTGTGCTTTATATTGCAATTAGCCCTGAATGCCTAAACTATCATTTTCGAAGATTTTTGTCACTTACCAAGGTCCTTACAAATGCTACATGCAGCCGGAAAAAGGTTTAATTGCTTACACTACTCAGGCGACAAATTTCACTCATTTGCAACTGGGAGATAACAGTAATTCGGGGAATTGCTGGATATATATTTACATAATATGAATCAACTCGGCTGACGCTTATATCATGCTCAAGATGTTAATAATGATCCCAAAATTAATGTTAATGTACCCATAGAATTTTCGAAGTCTTTATTAAATCGCTTTATTTTTAATTTAAAAAAACTAGATTAATTTACATATAACTTCTCTCTCGCCAAGAAAAGAAAAAAAAGGCTAATATTTTCCCGCTGTGTGAGATTCAAAATTATTTGGCGCTAGCTCAGTTTGACATAAGCTATAAGTTATTTCGCGAGGGAAAAGTTAGATTGGCAACCCTGGAAGGACGGATTTGTATTACCACAGTCTAAAATACACAGTCACGAAGCTCGCTGCGCTACGAAATTGCATCCTCTTTGTGAGTGAAGCGACACTAGCGCTCGTGGCGGCCAGCAAGCTGGTAACTGCCTTGAGCACGTTATTCGCGGCTCAGATGATTTCACTTTTGCAAGGGTTTTTAGAATTTTAACTCACCTGAGTGATTATTTCCATTGTATACATAAGTCACGTTAAATCACCAACTACTACAGAAAGAAGCCACAATGTTGATATACTGTACACTTTTAATTCATAGAAACATAAAAATAATACTTTGTTTTTATTAGTTCAGTCCTCTATAAGTATCCCTAGGTACAGTTGTATGACGTATGTAATGAGTCTTACGTAAAATTCATAGTCCATAACAGTTAGGCTATAAATTCTTGTATTTGTTTTAATGATAGTCGCTGGCATCTCTACATAAAACCAAGTCCATGATTCCTGGATGTCCATGAATCCTGAATGGATTTTGATGCGGTTTTCACCATTCAGTAAAAAAATTCTCGAGGGAGGTTTCTGTAGGAAAACATTCATTTATGACCAAAGGAAGCCGAGCAGTAACGATTTCAGTGAATCGTGTCGAAGGAAAACCTGCCGCCCGTGCGCCTTTAAAGCTTACGCTGGGTAAACCATTAACCATATCAATATACAATGAGTGTAAGAATTGGTCAGCATGAAAAGTTCTACAAGGAAGTCCGCGACAGCATATCTTTATTTTTAATACATCGCCAAGTGATTTTACGTCTTAATCTCTTCCAACAATCTCTATTCAGTGGAAATTTAAATTACTAGTTTCGGAGCGAGTTAACGAGCTAGCGAGCGAGCCCATCACCCCAGCTTCGACCAACATTAACTGTCGAGTCGTGTCGAGTTAAGACTTCAAAGACGAGTAGACTATAAGTGTTTGGAGTTTCGCTGTTCACCTCGGCTTTTCTGAATTGCGTCTGAGACCCACCGTCCGTGTGCCTTTTAAGTTTACGCTGAGTGACCCCTTTAAGATACCAAGCGAAGCCGGGGAAGGTTGATAGTATGGGTATGATATATCAAATTCTTAACCATATCAAAAGCTAGTTATTCCGTTAACATTACAGTTAATTAGTAAAAATGCCAGTGTGATTTGTGAAACGAAAAGTATAAAAAGATCTTAAGGTCTTAAATGGCTCAGTTGTAGGTACTTCGTATTTTTTCTGTGGGTTTGAAACCTTTCATTTCTGAATTTGACAAAATAATACAATGCCAAATTTACAAAATATCGGCAATAACAATTGTGTACCGTACCTTCACAGCAGCCATGTGGGAGACCAGGTATTACATAAAAGAATTAACAAACAGTGTACCACATCTAAGTTTGTGTGTGTCAGGGGCCGATAGCCTAGATGTTAGGCCCCTTAAAACAACAATTATCATCATCATCATCTATGTTTGTGAGCATGATCCTGGCGACATAAATTGGCTTGCTTCCAAAGGATTCGAGAATAAGTTTATATTATCGTACAAAATATTTATTCATTAAATCAGCTCTCTGACTATTAAAAAGCCATTTTCTACCCCTGAAAATTAAAACGTCGGCACGCGTTTGAGATTACATCTTTTACGTTTACTTAGCCTACCGTATGTCTTAATTTTCAAAATGCATAGATATTATATTTGATTTTCAGCCAATGGCCATAGCAAGGCATTTCACATGAACGCCCGTAGGTTCCCCAATTTCAATGTCAAGTAGTTCCAATTTTAGCTACCAGACGCCACTGTCACTGAGACCCAACGACGTACGTTTGAACTTGATAGAGCGTGTCTAACCCAATAGCCAACACATTTTGACTACACACAACCAATTGTAGTTGTAAGTTCCTTTACGTGCCATAAATCTATGACATGGGCCCGACGACTTCGACTGGGTTTGAACCCGTGAACTTGGGCATAGCAGTTCAGCATGCTACCGACTACGCCACCAAAGCCATGCATAGATATCCTACCGAGACATGCTTCTGATTTATAACCGACTGGCTCCGTGGCTCAGCGGTAACGTTCTCGCCTGCTGTGCCCAAGGTTGCAGGATCTAATCCTAGCGTAGTCAGCTGGCATTTAAGGGTGCATAAATGCGAGGGAACTGTGTCTGTAGATTTACTGGCACGTTAAAGATCCCCTTCAGGGCAAACTTCCGACACCCCGGTGTCTCTAAAATCCACAGTAGTTAAAAGGGACCTAAAACCAATAACATTATTATTGATTTATAGCCAGTTAAAGACCTAGTTCCGTTTTTAGATTGAAAGGCTTTATAATACAGTGAAACCCCTCAAATCCGAACTAATTGGGGCTGTAGCCTATTCGGATTTCAATTTGTTCGAATTAGCCGAAAAAATATCCGTAACATAATAACGAGCCCTCGTTATGCTATAGGACAGACAATGTGACTTACATTGTTCTTGACATCGCATTGCGTTTCGTAGAACAATGCGCAGCAGCCAAGCGAAACGATGTCACGTTGTCGCGCAATTGCCTCTGCGGGAATGTTTTCGTCACTTCTGCAATTGAAGATAACTGATTTCAAGTGAAAGTTTGTGTGTTTCCATTGTTTATGCAAAGTGATTACAATAACCAACTTTTCCGTTTTTGAACCCTGGATGAGATAAGTATGTAGGCACATTTGCACTTTGTTAGGTATGCTAACTGTACTTCTTTGTTAATTTTTCAACTAATTATGTAAAATAAGGTTATAATGCAAAATATATAAATGTTCTATGACTAACTTAAATAAATAAGTTTCACATTTTTGCGAGTGTTTTTCAAACTTGAAATTGTCGGAAAAAACTCGTTCGGATTACCCGGGATTTCGGATTTATGGGGTTCGGATCTCAGGGGTTTCACTGTACTTTCTACTGCATATCCCAATTAATTGTGGTCGCCGGAGCCAATCAGGTTCATTTTTGTTTTGGCCGGGGATTTAAGGCCGGATGCCCTTCCTGACGCCACGTAATTTTTCAGGTGAAAATTCCACCCCACTGTCACCGGGATTGGAACTCCGGCCGTCCGGGTGATTGACGAGCAGCTAAGCCACTGCACCATCACGCTCCCCTTGAAAAGCTTTATAATACTAGCCTAAAATCCATAGATCAAATCTTACCTTCTAGGGTCCTTTGGATACTCGGGTGTCGTCTTGCTATTTGAACAGTCCGACTTCCCAGTCGGTCAACACAAGTACACTCAATTAGATTGGGCGAGGAGTAACAATTGATTTCCCTGTGTAATTCATAATACAATAATTATTTATACATTTAATAAAACGCTTCTCATACACCCCCACCCCCCCCCCCTCTTTATGTGAGAAGTGTTTTATTAAGTGTATAAACGATTCATGTATTTTTATTTCAGGCATTAGGAGATAAATTGTCACTGCCCACCTAATCTAATTGGGTACCGTACACTCGTGTTGACCGACTGAAAAGCGATCATATAGGTTACTTAGCAACACAGAAATATTTCTTCTAATATTAGATCTGTTTATTGAACTGCACATCTCCTCTTGTCAAGCACATGCTACATAAAAGATATAACTTTTTCACAATGCTCACATACAGTAAATCCTGCAACAATAACATACACCAACACAGCGCAGTCGGCACATTCTTGCTGGCTGCATGAGAGCATTATTGGCTAGCGGTAGAAAAATATGAGCGATCTGTAGGTAGACTGTGAGTATACGTTGTCATGAAGACGTGTGTAGCCACAAATGGGCACCCGGGCCGAAAGGCGACAACAGTACGTCATCACTACCTGCCGATTTTCCAACGAGGGGGGGGGGGGGGTTCTAATCCCCCCCTGGCTACGCCACTGGGTTTAATGTCCCTTTTAACTACTGTAGATTTTAGAGACACAGGGTGGCGGAGTTCTACCCGGAAGGGGATCTATAACGTGAGATTTTTGACACCGCTCCCACGCATTTACGCACCCTCAAATGCCAAATGACTGTGCCAGGATTCGTTCCTGCAACCTTTGACACAGCAGGCGAGAATGTCACCGCTGCGCCACACAGCCTGTTTATAAAAAGGGTTCTTGCATAAAATTCGAGGTCTACTAATAACGCGATGGTGTGGCGTTTGAATGTGGAAAGTAAGTCTTTAGATGAGGTTTTTGTTTCACCTGAGGAGTGGATGGTGACCCTAATTAGGTGCTGGGAGGCCCCGCTTGTTAGGGAACTCCGAGCCGCGAGCTGCAGTGTGTGACAGCGCTTTTGTACTGCAATAGCGACACCAAGTTATTATCAGCTTGCCACGGTGGGTGAGTGGTTATCGTGTCGGACTACCAACCCCAAGCTTGCAGGTTCGCTCCTGGCCGTGGCAAGTGATTTTTTTGAAAGCCGACAAAAACACGGTACGCATGTCATACGTTGTTGGCATGCTAAAGAACCCATTTGAATTCAGTGGGCCGTGTTCATAATGGCAAAATTATTAATCTCGGATTTTCCGCCAACACATAAAGTTCCTTCTTTCTCTAGTCTACTAGAAGGCGCTATAGTATCAAGGAGCTTAGATATCTAACCTCCTTGACTTAAATAGCGCTCCAAGGAGCGATAAAATTCGACATGCAAGCTGCCCTCTGGGCGTCAATTAACAAACATTGCACCCGGCACCCGAGGCACTACGATATTAAGTTATTATTATTATTATTATTATTATTATTATTATTATTATTATTATTATCAGTATTTTCCGAATCTCAGCACCCTTAATCGGAGCCCTCGGCCATTGATTGATCTGATAGTTCTAAGTCGTCTCGAAACTGAGCTGCCCCGGGATCGATTTCCAGATACGCCAGAAAATTTGGAATCTGTCGTGAGGGCTGGAACGGGATGAGAAATAGAGCCTCATGGCTTAACGTGAAGTGATAAAAACCATTTTTCAGTGTTGCCTAGTTCTGTTAAAAAAATATATTTCCTCGCAGCATTCAGTCTGAGGTGAGCAGTGAACTAGAACGATGGCAGTATGGGACTCATGATTCAAATATCAGCTAAGTTTACGTAATCTTATTCCAGGCGGCTTCTGTGGCGTAGTCGGTAGCGTGCTGAGCTTCTATGCCCAAGATCGCGGGTTCAAACCCGGCCGAAGCCGTCGGATTTTTTAAGAGCGTTAAAATCCCTCAGTATGCCTTCCTTCGGAGGGGAAGTAAAGCCGGCGGTCCCATGTCATAGATTTATGGCATGTTAAAGAACCTTCCACTAATTGCACCTGTGTGAAGCTAAATTGGATAGGTTAAGAATGTAAACAACGCTCTTAGGTTTCTATGTTCGTTGCCAAGAGCCGACTGCGGTGGTGTCTAGTAGCTAAGTTCTGAACTTGGCCTAGTAATCGTTGACGGTGGCGCTTGGCGGCAAAAGTAGGAACTATTTGAAAAATTCTAAGTTTCGGTACTTAAATTAAAAAAAACAGATAACACACACTAATACAGTCATCACAATTAACACCGGTTATCAGACAGATTCTACACATACCCAAAGTACACGGGGCTACATGACCGCGTTGTCGCAGCCCCTAAACTTAAGAACCAACCAACCAACCAATCTTATTCCATTCTAGTGTATTGTATCATTTGTGTATTCGCTACATTGACATTATAACCACATTGCAATAGGCCAACAGTTTGAATAGGAACGGTGGAATTAGAATGATAAATATCAAAATAGTGCAGCCAACATCATTCCTGAAGTTAGTTACTACAATAATTCATACATGGTCTTTATTTTTGCTTGGCGATTCCGCTCGAACTTCGCCGGCTGTTACAGGTTGGCGCGCGCGGTCTCCGGCCGTATTCCCACGCTCTTTCTGCTGTAGACGTGTGAACTCCGAGCTAATTGGGTGTTTTATAAAGCTACTGTGTACTGTATATCGTATTGTGTAGTGTTTTATTGTGAATGTGTATAGTGCTGTAATGCATTATGTGAAATATTCGTTACGTGAACGTGTATATCTGCACAATACGTACACAAAGTGCAGGAAATCGTGCATTAGAACAAGACAAAAATTTCGAGTGTTATTTCCAGGGAGACCCATTCCTCTAAATTGGACAATAAAACAACTGGCTAAGAGATTCAATCGTACCGGTTCAGTAAACAATAAAAATAGACGTCGTTATTTCCTTACTGAAGCTAAATTAACCGGAGTAACCGGAAACTTCATAAGGAGATGCCAATTATGTTTGGCAGCAGATGGGGAACATTTTCAGCGTCTACTGTAAACATGGTGAGTAAAAATGCATGATACTGATTTTAAGCACCGTATTCTGCCATAGATAAGCGCGCGCTGTCGCTGGCAAGTGAGCCGTCACTGGCGGAGCTCGTGAGCGAGAATGTCCTTGCCAAGCAAATATAAAGACCCTCTACTTAACCCTTTATAGGGCAGAATATTATTTGAGATATTTCATTTGTTTTTACTTAAATTTTACTGTAATTATTGTAGCCTAATTTTAGTTCTTCTTCTTCTTTCTTCGAATTTGGCCTACTTTGGACCACGGGAAATTATTGACTTGCTGATTAGTCCTCTTTTCTGCTCCCAGAAATTATTCATCCTTTCACTGTTGATTCTCTTCCTTTCTTCCGACCAGATGTTCTTGTTTCTTCTGCTTTGCTTTTCCTGGAATCCCTTGAATGCATCAATCGTAACTCGAAACACCTCTCTATTCCAGATCTCATTTGGACTGACCCCAAGTTCCTCCATATGCTTTCTTATTTCATTTACCCATTTTGTAGTCGCTTTTATCCTGGTGAAGTAACTAAATATTTTAATTATTATTAACTTTATTTTTTAAATTTATTTTACATTTTAATGTTCATATTTATTTTTGTAACTTAAATTTTATATTATTTTTATAATCTTAAAATTAAGATTTAACATTATTATAATTTTAATTTTGTTTTGTTGTTTGAGTCTACAGTCTTTTGACTGGTTTGATGCAGCTATCCATACCTCCCTGTCCTGAGCTAATCGTTTCATCTCTACATAGCTACCACACCCCACATCCGAGGCAATCTGTTTAACATATTCTAAACCTTGCTCTACCCCTACAGTTCTTGTCCTCGACCCTTCCTTCCATAACTAAGCTTGCTATTCCTGGGTGCCTTAGTATGTGTCCTACTAACCTATCTCTTCTCTTCATTAGCAGTCGCCCGAAACAACTCTCCTCTCCCACTCGTTTTAATACCTCTTCGTTTGTAACCCTATCTACCCATCTGATCTTCATCATTCTCCTGTAACACCACATTTCAAATGCGTCAATTCTCCTCTTTTCTGCTGCACCAATAGTCCAGGTTTCACTTCCATAGAGTGCCACGCTCCAGACAAAGGCTTTCAAAAATGACTTCCTAATACCTAAATCTATTTTCGATGTCAACAGATTCCTTTTTTGTAGAAATGCTTTCCTTGCCTGAGCCAACCTACTTTTTATATCCTCTTTGCTTCGTCCATCACTGGTTATTCTGCTCCCTAAGTAACATAAGTCTCCTACTTCCTTCAGCTTTTCACCTGCCAATTTGATCTCCATAGAGGTTTCTGATTTAGTTCGGCTGCATTCCAGTATTTTTGTTTTATATTTAATAATTTTCATCATGAATTCTTTCCTCAAGACGGAGTCCATACCATTCAAAAACGCATTCAAATCCTCAGGCTTGTCGGCCAAGATGACGATGTCATCAGCAAATCTCAGAGTTGAAATTATTTCTCCTTGAATCTTCACTCCCACTTTACATTTTTCTCCAATTTCCTTCATTGCTTGTTCAATGTAAAGATTGAAAAGTATGGGTGATAAGTTGCAGCCTTGCCTTACACCTTTCTGAATACCAGCTTCTCTCTCATGTCCTTCAGCTCGAATGACTGCTGTCTGGTTTCTGTATAGATTGTATATCAACCTCCTATCCCTGTAATTACTGTAGCCTAATTTTAATTCTTCTTCTTCTTCTTTGTTCGATTTTGGCCTATTTTGGACCACGGGAAACAATTGACTTGCTGATTAGTCCTCTTTTCTGCTCCTAGAAATTCTTCATCCTTTCACTGTAGATTCTCTTCCTTTCTTCCGACCAGACGTTCTTGGCTCTTCTGCTTTGCTTTTCCTGGAATCCCTTGAATGCATCAATCGTAACTCGAAACACAACTTTATTCCAGATCTCATTTAGACTGACCCCAAGTTCCTCCATATGCTTTCTTATTCTATTTACCCATTTTGTAGTCGCTTTTATCCTGGTGATGTAACTAAAGATTTTAATTATTATTAACTTTATTATTTTAAATTTATTTTATATTTTAATGTTCATATTTATTTTTGTAACTAAAATTTTATATTATTTTTATAATCTTAAAATTAAGATTTAACATTATTATAATTTTAATTTTGTAAGCTAAATTATTTTTTAATTTTTACAAAAATTTGTATTTATAATTTTTACAAGAATATTTATATTTCATTTCTAATTTTTATTATGATTAATTTTATTTTGATTTTGTAATTTTAATTGTTTTATAAAAAAATATCAATCACCTTAGGTCAAGGAGATAAAGAAGTAATATTTGAATTTCAGGAATATTAACAGTTCCAAAAGAAAATTCGTTGAATAATGTCTGAAAGATTCAACCATCTGCATCTCTTTGTAGGTGGTTAATATACAGACCACTAACTTATAATAGTGCATTATACAACGAGCCTATAATGGCAATAATTAAGACACGAGTATGTTTATAAAACGAGCGTAGCGAATTTCATAATTTCCATACGAGTGTCTTAATTACAAAAATTTGGTGCTTTTCAGTCGGTCAACACGATGTACCCAAAAAGAGCTGGGTTATGCCCTAATCCTGAAATAAATTACATGAGATTAATAAATACATGTAATTTATTTCAGGATTAGGGCATTGACCGACTGAAAAGCACCAAACTTTTGTTCACTTAGGCAACACTGAAAAATGGCTTCAAACCCCACAATGTCTTAATTACCATTATAGGCGAGTTGCATACGCCTGTTTATGTTCGACGATAATTATAACTTTATTAGGCTATATGTTTTAACATAAATATTCATAAATATATGTGGGATTCTGTAACTTCAGTTAGTTAACAGTGCGCGCTGGGTGATTTGCTGACTGAACAGAGCGCATGCTTGGGTCAAAGAATTTCGAAAGCAAGATCATTATCTTTGCTTGGCAATGCTATTGTTTACAGCCTGCATGATGTCTAGTGCCGATCAGAACTAGCATTCACTAATATTGTCACCGAAGTCGTTTGAAAGCAATGCGCTGAGTAGAAATTGGGGTTGGGGATATTAAGGTACAGTGCTATTTCTTGTCTCATATTCGCCAGTTTATTTACACGAACATATGGGACGGTGCACTTTCCATGTCAGTAATTTATGTAGAAGGATGCTGTGTTGCTAACTTCTGGACGTAGATTCATAAATTTCTTGCATAAGTCATAGTATTTTCTTGTTACCGTAAAGGTTCGTGCTGATTTCGTCTTTGTGTTGGGGATTGGAACTACAATGGTTGATCCGATATCCAATTTGAAGTTGAACTTTCAATCACGCAATTCATGTCCGCCATGTTGGATTTTGAGCGCATGCGCGAAGCTATCCTAACCTAATTGGTCAACAAATGAGCTCTGATTGGCTGGACATATAATATTTACATTTTGACATCGTCGAACATAAAGGATTAAACTACATTAACGCAACAATTATGGAAGTGAACAATAATGTCTGTAAATAAGACTGACACGTTACACAAGTTTCTACGAACGTATGTAATCTAAAGATTGGATATACAGTATATTTGTGTATTTCCAGAACATCGTACCTTATCTAAGCCTAAGCGAGCAGAATCTGATGATGATCGCTTGACGATCGAAACATATCATACAATTAATTACCCCCTCCCCATTTATGTACAGAAAAAGCGTGTTATTATATGATAAATATCTTATGTAATACAGTATTTCATTCAGATTATTTCTACTTAGTAAGCTTATAAAACAAAGTCCCCGATTCTTGGATGTCACGGGTAATCTCGAGAACCACTGGATAGATTTTGTTGCGGTTTTCATCATTCTGTAAAGGATATCTCGAGGAATGTTTCTGTGGAAAATTATTTATTTATGAACAAAGGAAGCCAAGCAGTAACGATTTCCGTGAAAAAGTCGAAACATAAACCTGGCGTCCATGCGCTTTTTAAGCTTACGCAGAGCAAACCGTTAAAAATATCAATATACTGTGAATGTAAGTATTGTTCAGCATTAAAAGTTTTACAAAAAAAAAGCCCGTGAGAGCATATCTCTACCTTAAATACATCGCCCACTAAAGGCTGTGTTTTTACGTTTTCATTTCTTCCAACAATCTCCACTGAATTACTGAGACGACAGTTTACGAGCTAGCTAGGGGCGAGTCTATCACCCAAGTTACAGCCTAGCTAGTGGACGAGCCTATTACCCCAAATACAGCCAGCAGCAAACTGTCGAGTAGAGTTGAGTTAAGACTTGTAGAAGAGTGGTTGTGTTTGGAGTTTCCCTAGTAGTGCAACTCGGCTTTTCTTCATTACGCCTGTTAACTTTTCGTTCCGCAAAATGACTTGTACGTGTCAGGAAGGTTTGGATAACATCCAATAGAGAACAGTATTGGAATAACTGTCGACAGGGCGAAATATTTGGAATGACGGCTACGGAGGTGCAAGTATTGGATAACTGCCGATAGAACGCAATATTTGAGTTTTGGATAACTGCCGATAAGGCGAATTTTATGGAATGTCGGCTACAGAGGCAAGTTATAAGTTTTGGATAACTGCCGATAGGCCTAAGGCGAATTTTATGGAATATAGGCTACAGAGGTAGGCCTATACGTTTTGGGTAACTGCCGATAGAATGCAATATTTGAGTTTTGGATAACTGCCGATTGGGCAAATTTTATGGAATGATGGCTGCAGATGTGCGAAGTTTTGGATAACTTCCGATAGGACGAATTTTATGGATTGATGGCTGCAGAGGTGCAAGCTTTGTATAACTGCTGACAGGGCGTAATATTTGGAATGACGGGTTACAGAGGTTTTGAACTACAAAGCAAGGCCCGTTGCTAAAGTGACAGTTGAATGTTCGAGATCTAGTCATAGTTGTTTTCACTTACAGCGTCGCATTGCGGTGTCATGAAGTAACACCCACGCCTCCCACGATATCGCGACCACAAGTGGTGGTATATTTAAAATACGGTTTGTGGCAACGTTGGCTGTCGTACTAATTGCCGGGAGGACTCCGGCCTGTAATTTAGCCGCGTGGCGCCCATCTTCCGGGAACACACAGACCGCCCGCCGCGCTGAGATTCTCTTTGTGATCTCATTATCGCGCTAAAATACACTCAACAAGTGATAATCGTGGGCTCCCAAAGCACATATCTCACTCCTTGGAGTAGGTCGATGTATAATTAGCCGACAAATGTACTCATTTTTAGATTTACTGTCTTTTTCTCTGTATTTAACGAAATATTTATGTTTCCGATGTATTGGAGAAAAAAAATGTCTGGCGCAGATATAACCTTCTAGCCTGCTGTTCCCAAGGCTGCGACATCGAATCCTGGCGCAGTCAGTTGGTATGTACGGGTGCTTAAATGCGAGACTAGATATAATGGCACGGTAAAGACCCTCTTCAGGGTGAAATATGGCACCCCGGTGTCTTCAAAGTCTAAGTAGTTAAATGAGGCGTATAGCCCACATTATTATTTTATTTTAATTTTGTTTATTTTATTTGATTTATTTTATTTTGTTTGATTATATTCATTTTATTTGTGATATTTTATTTATTTTATTTGACTTCGTTTCGTATCGTATTTTTTGTTTTGTTTTGAGTTGTTTTGTTTTGTTTTTTGTTTTTGTATTTGATATTGATTTGTTTTTGTTTTATTTGATATTGTTTTGTTTTGATTTTTGTTTTGTTTTTTGTTTTATTTCATATTGTTTTGTGTTGAATTGTTTGGTTTTGTTTTTGTTTTGTTTTTTGTTTTGTTTTATTTTATTTCGTATTGTTTTGTTTTGAATTGTTTTTGTTTTAATTTTGTTTTATTTCATTTTGTTTTGTTTTGTTCTGTTTTATGTTTTATTTCATTTAGTTTTATTTTTGTTTCATATTGCTTGGTTTTTTATTTTCTTTTGTTTTATTTGAATTTCTTTTGTGTTGAATTGTGATTTTTTGTTTTGTTTTTTGTTTTATTTCATATTGTTTTGTTCTATTTTTGTTTTGTTTATTTCATATAGTAGTTTTTTTCTTTTCTTTTGTTTTGTCGATCCTCAAACAATGTGGATTAAAAAGAACTTCGCTGCAGCAAAAGTCACGAGAAGTCTCCTACACATAATTATTGTTCATTGTGATAGAAATCTCCTCACTGTATGTCACGTGTCCAGCATGAATAGTGCAGTGATGTAGTGTAGTGGTGAAAGGAATAACCGACACTATGATGGGATTTACTGTATGTATCATAACCTTAAATATTTTCCACATTTGCTTGATTTCTTCAGCTAAATTTATATATTTATTATGTATTAATCTTCTAAGCTTTTGGATACATTTCCATGTCAGTCAGTCAGATCTACTAGTCTACTTTATTTTCCCTGGACTGTGGCTGGTCTTGCCTATCCAATACAGTTAGTGGTGCTCATTTCCCAAAACAGAGGCAGGTGTATACTTGTAGTAAGGTTAAGATTATTTTTATCCTTGTTCTGTGTTCGATTGGGGCACTATTGACCTCAGAGTAACAACTGCGGTATCTTGGATCATCTTTCCCCTCCACTGGTTTTGATATTCTGTCAATACAGCTTCATTTGGTGGCTCATCTCCTTCTTCCTTTCCTCTGAACACATTTGAAGATTTATTTTCCTCTTCTCCTCGGAAGGTGCTGTGGGCCTATCTCTCACACATCTGAACTTATTGTATTACTGAAACTGCAACAGAAAATAACCGGACTGATAAACAGTTGACGATATTTTGGCATGAAAATGATTATGAAAATTGGATGCTGGAATATAAGAACTTTACGCCAAACAGGCAGGCTAAAGCAGGTCTGCACAGAAATGAGAATCTACCAGTTGGACATTCTAGGATTCAGTGAAGTACGTTGGAAGGACTTTGGAGAACAACGGACAACTGAAGGATTTACCCTTTTCTACTCTGGAAATGAACCCCCCAGGGCACCCGAGGAAGGGGTAGGCCAAGAAATTCATGGAAAAGAAGTGTTGAGGAGGGGAGGAAGGCGACTGGCAAATCCTGGACAGACCTGCAGAGGGTGGCTGGGAGAAGAAATCAGTGGAGGAATTTTGTTGCAGCCCTTTGCTCCGAGAGGGGACATAGGAATTAAGTCAGTAAGTCAGTCTCCTCGGAAATCTCTGAAGTCTGAAACTAATTGTCGAAGGTGGTTCCTGTCTTGAACATCTTTCCGACTCATACCCAGTCTCTCAATATCAGTAGGTTATGTATCTCCAGAAACCACCGGGGAACAATCTATTTCCGTTCAAAATGTGCAAGGAGTTTTCAAGTCATATTTCCTTGATTCATGCGCAGGAGATGTCCATATAATTGTATTCGTGTCTTCTACATCGACTCTGAAATTCCCTCAGTTTCTTTGTAAACCCCCTGTTAGGTCTCAGTCCCTGTTGTCCATCAATAATTCCCAGAATAATTATTGTTTTATTCAATTGTTCCAGTAATCCTCTGCTTGTTAAAGATAAGGTCTCCGCAGCGTAAAGTCCTTCTGGTTTTATCACAGTGTTATCATGCTTTTGTTTTGTTCTCCTACTCAGTGACTTCTTGCTGTACACGCCTTTCGTTAATTGGCATGCTATTATTATTATTATTGTCCGGTTGCATGGCTAATTGGTTAGCGTGCTAGGCTTTGGCCCGAAGTTTCCCGGGCTCAATTCCCGGCCGTGCCATTAGGAATTTTATTCTCCTGGGGTTAATTCCAGTGGCCGGGGGACTGGGTGTATGTGACCTCTTCATCATCACTTCATCCTCAATACGACGCGCAGGTCGCCCACGGGCGTCAACTAGAAAGACCTGCACTTGGCCTCTCAGGAAGCCACACGAAAAGTTATGACTATTATTTGGGGTCCTGTAGTTCAGCGTTTCCTAAACTGTGGTACGCGTACCACTGGTCGTACGCTCGTGCTGCTGCAGTGGTACGCGGTGATGTTACGAAAAGTATATATAATAAAATTTAAAAATATAAAAAACATTGATATGTTGCCGGAGGACTTTAAGGCCAAAGACAAGGAGCAGTTTCATGAATTGAATTGTGATTCAAAACTAAGGCAAACTTTTTCAAAAATGGCTCTTATGAACTTTTGGGTTGAGAGGCGTGCAGACTATGCAGACATAGCTGACAAAGCAGTTAGATTTTTACTGCCTTTCACTACTTCGTACTTGTGTGAGACTTCATTTACTTCACTTGTTTATCTCAAGAATAAACACCTGAATACACTCCTTACAGTGGAAAACGATCTTCGTTTGAGACTCAGCAATCTTAAACCAGACATTCCTAAGTTGGCTTCTAATCTTCAAGCTCACCCTTCACATTGAAGTTGTTAGTTGAACTTTGGTTTTTATGTTTAATTAATACGAGTTCTTTTATTAATATTATTTGTACAGTGTCATTTCTGAATGTTTGAATTGAATACGTATTGTAATAAATAATAAAACAACTGGACACACTTTTTATTACCTGAACTTTACCTCTAAAAACACAATTTACAATCCATCTTTTGGTCTGCTACGTAGTGGTGGTGGGGGTTATAGTTACTATATCTCTCAACCATTAGGTGGTACGCGAGAGATTCTCGTCTCCTGAAGTGGTACACACAAAAAAGTTTGGGAAACACTGCTGTAGTTGACCCATCTCTGCACGACTCTGCCTGAATCAGTCTTTGTACTCGAGCTCGGGATGTCCAATAAATGGACGAGACAAGTCCTCGCGGACGATCTCAGGCTGGAGCCGACCTTGCCCGCCGCGCCACACCAGGTCATCTTCTCCTTCAGGAAATGGCAGTCAAGATTTTAACAAGCGGCTGTTGAAAGCACCGCCTCGCTTATACGAGACCTGAAAATTACGGACAGGCCGGCCGACATTGCCTCGGGCCAGGCTCCATTGAGAAGTCGTGTGCGAGATCTGGCAGCGGTGTGGAATATCCGGAAATGAACGTAATTGGGATGTATGAATAGGGCAGTTTTTTTTTCCAAGAAGGTCTGCTCATTAGAGCTCGAGTGCTCAGCCCCTAACGCTCAATTCACTAGCGTCGCGTCCACGATGTGCAACAATATCATTCACTATTGTTGCAGCAGGGAGGGGGTGGTACTGTTATACAGGGAGTTAACCAAAACCAACTAATAGATTTCCCTGATAATTCTCTGGTTTTCCAGGATAAATCAGAAAATTCCCCGAGTAACGGTATCGGCCATATTAAATACAAAATAACAGAGTTTGTAAAAGAGCATTTCAAAAAGTGCTTGAACAATTAAGTGTAGCATGACAAAGTTCTTCTTCTTCTGCTTCAAGTGCCTCGCCCTCCAAGAACATTGGCGATCAGTAGCATGATCTGCTGTTTGTCCATAGCTGTCCTAAACAGTGACACAGTACAGTATTGAGTCCGAACCACTGGCTTAAGTTCTTTAGCCAGAATATTCGTCTGCGTCCTGGACCCCCAATGCCATCAATCGTCCCTTGGATAATTAATTGCAAGAGGTGGTATTCGTTGTTTCGCATGAAATGACCAAAGTATTCTAGTTTTCTCCTTTCGATGATACTGAGAATTTCCGAGTCTTTGTTCATACACCGCAGTACTTCCACATTTGTAACTTTAGCTGTCCATGATATCCTTAAAATCAAGAAAATGTCAAAGTTGGAAAAGAAAAATTAATTCTATATTTTGCCAATTTCTAAATTTTTCATCCAGAAAATCTATTGTACTTGCGAGTATTGAAAGTAGCTCGTCAATAGTAATGCTCTCAGAAATTATACAGTTACACATTTATATACAAATACACAGTCTACACATGTGATTTGCGTGCTCTATCTTGCAAGAAATGAGAGCTTACTGATTTAACGTCAGTACGAACATACAACTACAACAATCATCATCAGAATATACTTTTCCCCCATCAAAATTTAAATGCTTAATTTCCAATTATTCAAGGTTGGACCTTGTAAAACTAAAATCCCCTGAGTGTCATTAAAATACATATTTACAGGGACACATGACAAAATCTAAATTTTGTATCCATTGCAATGCTGTAGGTTTTGCCAACAGGAAGTCAGACCGATTACCCTGATAAGCTCTTGTGTGGCATTCGTGAACAATGTGGTGAACTGACTGTGAAGGAGCGCCGCACATTGGGGAGAGGGAATTTTTTTCCATTTGAAGAGTGATTCAGCACAGACTCCGTAGTTAGTCTGGATCCTATTACGGGCAGTCCACGTTCCTCTTGGCAGGTCAAAACCGGGTGCTGCACTATCTCCAATTAAATCACTCCAAGCTTCAAGGTTGATGTTGGTGCTCCATCCATTTCTCCATTGGATATTCGGCTTAAAATTGTTGCCTGTGAGATCCCTAGCATATTTGATGGGTGGATATCTAGATTTCCGTTGATTTCTGTTCAGATCAGGGATTTCGCAGTGAATAGGAAGAGCTGGATTACTCATCATTTTCTTATACTCTCGGATCAGGGCAGCTTTCCTGCGTAGGTCAGGAAGCATGATGTTGCTGAGGACAGGAAGCCAATAAGTCGGCGTAAATCTAATAAGGCCACTGATCAGTCTCATGGTGTTATTGAGTTGGGTGTCAATTATCTTTGTATGGGGGCTGTTCAGCACAATATTCAGCAGCGGAGAAGACAAGACCTAATGCAGAACACCTCAGAGTTGTAGCAGACGCTCCCCAAGTACGTAGTTCCACAAAGCTTCTGCAGGATATTATTCCGGCTTCTAATTTTGGCGGCTGTATTTTCAAGATGTTTTTTAAAAGATAATGTGTGATCCAGAGTGACACCTAGAGTAGTAGACACCCTGTTATAGCAGTGGCGAAACTATAAGGCACCCACCGTTTACAATGAAGCACTGGTTTAAATAGGGATATATTCTTCTGTCTCTGCTGTATGTGAAACATGCATGACGCTATCATTTTCTAGCAATCCACTGTTGTCATATCAGTCGAAAATTTTTCTTGGTCCAAAAACACCATAGGCTATTCAGGTAGAAATATATTTTACCGATCTTTTTCGTCCTATATTAGATCTACATAAATTTGATAGAAATGCTAGAAAAATCAGATATCCATAATTTTGGTTGATTGGTTGGTTCCTTAGTTTAGGGGCTGCATCAACGCAGTCATGTAGCCCCGTGTACTTTGTGTGTGTGTATAATCTGTCTGATAACCGGTGTTAATTGTGATAGCTGTATTAGTGTGTGTTATCTGTTTCTAATTCAAGTAAGGACTGCAGACGATTAATTTTTTCAAGTAGTTCCTACTTTTGCTACCAAATGCTACCGTCCGCGACACTAAATGCCATCGCAGTCAGCACTTGTCCGCGAACATTGGAACTAATAGAGCGTTATCAAACTAACCTAGAAATGTTAGCTTCCACAGGTGTAGTTAGTGGATGGTTCTTCTTCAGGCCATAAATCTATGACATGGGACCGCCGGCTTTACTTCCCCTCCGAAGGAAGGCATACTGAGGGATTTTTAATGCTCTTAAAAATTCCGACGCCTTCGGCCGGGTTTGAACCTGCGATCTTGGGCATAGAAGTTCAGTTTGCTGCCAAATACTCCACCGAAGCCGCCATCCATAATTTTAGAAGAAACGATAAGCGCTGTACTCTCCTTAGTAAATTCGATCTTATATCATGTTACATTAACTATGTGGCGCCTATTTTACACACAAATGTAGCTAAATGTGTCGTCTTGATGATGAATTCTCGAAATATTTTATATTGGCAATATTAAAATTTTCATATACTGTGCCCAACTCTAGGAATGGGTATTCCAAGTTTCAGACACCTAGATATCAAGGGAAAGCCTGTAGCAGCGTTTGAAAGTTCGGATATTTGAATATCGCGCTACATTGCTTCTCGAAGCCATTCGAAGGAAATTACCGATAGTTGGATGGTAAATGACGTAGCGAGTAACAGCAGAGGTGGAGACTATTTATTGATTAAATAGTTAACTATGGAGCAGAGACTTGAGACTGGGATCAGATTACTGGCACGGCCAAATAAAAGAGAATGCAATTAATATCAAGTAAATCGGACCAGGGATTCAAGAGATATGAGGATTTTTAGATATCAGGCGATGACGCGTGACCCTGACCGTTTTTGTATAAAAGCAAGCAGGAGCAAGCTTAGTTAGCTCAATTCATCACAAGCACTTGGCGAACAAGTTGCGTCTACGCTGAGCCAAGGCACATGGTTGCCACGTCTACGAAGAAGTACTTTTCAAATCGTGATAGTCACGAGGAGTGCTGCGCAAACGAGTTGGAACTTAGTAAGTTTCTGGTGAGGAGAATCACTGAGGTGATTGTATTTCTACAGACATTGGTGGAAATATTTATATTTCCAAAAGGACATATGCTAGACTTGGTCTAGAAAGTAGTATATTGTCACAGTCCAATAGTAAATTAATACTTGGATGTTTAAATCCATTTAAAGTCAGTTTTCATATTTTGTAACTATTTAACCACTTCGATCCGTCAGTACATTGAAGAATAGTCTATAACGGTGGCGTTCATTAGTCTACGCAAGGGAAACTGCAAGTTGTCTAGCGCATGGCAGATGGTGATATACAAACCATGCCCAGGGAACGATCTTCAGAACAGCCGTTAACTGCTTAGACTGTCAACGTTTTTCTTGTACTGATGAGATTACAGTGAGTTAGGTTACAACTGACACATTTAAGAAGAGATCGCTTAGATCTGACCCTTTTCAAACAAACTGTTATGGCTTTGTTAGAAGCCCATATTAAAATGGAACCACAGTCATTTAAAACGTCGAAAGATACTACCACTATGTCTGACTAGACGATTTGTGGGTCTACAATGGCGGCCGATACAAGGATTACACATGCTTGTCCGCTAGGGCATGTTTACGGATAAATCTGGTATAGACCAGGTTTACTACACTTCAAGAACATCAAGAAATGTAAGCCACATTTGAATATTATTATGCTTAGCTAATTGGAACAAACTATTTTTCTGCAGATGACCAACACATTTTTTTCGTCGTATTTAAAGCTTGTAATGATTTACGCAAGACTAGTTAGATTTATTCTGAGCATTTTCAGCACTCAGAACAGTTTAGGATCGATGACCGAGCATTTTGAGCATTTATTTGAATTTTTCATATTTTTGGGAAATCACGGTAATCAGCCGATGTAACTGTAAAAGTTAAATTTATTTTTGGTGAGGAATGGATATTTTTTCCATATTCGAAGGTTCGAACATGTGGATTCTCACATAATGAGATGATAATTCAACATATTTGAAATAATAATAATAATAATCCACTAATAATAATAATAATAATTTTCATAATTTTTCTAAATAATTCTTGGATATTATATTTTATAATAATCATATGTATTGAGAAAGAGCCTATGAAGTAGTTGAAACATTTCTAGTTTGGAACAGGAGATTTTACGAAGGAGAGTGGTTAGCGCAAGCCCGCATTCAACCTACATTTCAGTTCTGGTTGAACAGTTGATATTTGCTATGAGCAAAGTATATGTTTCATATAACACGGAGAGGCATGAAACGGGAAGCAATTGATATTTGTATCAAATAGGATATTTTTGTATTTATATAAAATCATGACGTAAATACACTCGAAAGTGAAATGAAGCTTTTCATAAGTATGGTAAATTCACGGGTTGAACTGAATGGTAAAATAAAATAAACTTGTCAGTTTATTAATCTTCCAGTGTTGATGACAAGCAGAGGCTTGATTTATTGTATAAATTTTGGGAAGATAATTTATGTGTGTGGAGTAGTTGAAATGCCATTCCCAGGTGCGCATGTTAAGTCGCAGGAATGAAGGTTTTTTCGAGCATCAATCAAATAGCAGGTTCGATGGCTCAGGTTTATAGTTGGAGTATTGGAGCCACACATTTCGTCGTATGAATAACCCGAAGGTTATTTCTTTGAAACCATCAGTTCTTATTTCAACCTTGTTTACGAATTCCATTTAGAATTTGATTTTGCTAGAACCCGGATTTGTCATGATAGTAGTTTATTCTTCTTCAGAGGAAGACCTTTGCCGTTGTTGTTGTTGTTATAATCTTGTGTTCTTACACAAATAGTAGAATGGGCCACTGCCAATTTAAAATAATTCTTTAACCACGAATAATTTGAAGGATATTTTCAATCCTAGTGCCATGAACTAAATGAATTCATTATAAAACTACAATTCTTATTTCCGCATTCTGTCGAAGAATTGCAAGTTGTGAAAGTTACTAAGAAATGGCCATAAATATAAATATATTTTTTTCATAATAATTCCAAGTGGAAAATCTAATAGTTGAATGGTTCAACCATTTATTGATCTAGTTGATGATTCAGAAATCATATGTTTTGTTTGGAACTTGAAGTTCATAATCGAGTCACTTCTCGAATGTTTAATGTCAGAAGAACAATTAATTGTTGTTGTGCTTCGCACAGTTCTTCGATGCTATGCTCAATGGTCAAATATTTTTCAGATGTTGTTAATATGTGTTAATAATTTGTGTTGCTACGATGATAATAATAGTTTCAACGATATATTTTGGAAAACTGGAAAACAAATGAAAGTTTAAGAAATTCTATAAACATTTATTCTACGAGTGTTAATATCATGTAAATAGTCAAACAGTGATCGACGTTATTTCCAGTATGGACAATTCATTTTGCACTGGAATAAAATGTTAATAATTTTGGAACACAGTCCACAGGACTAACAATCGGACTTGTGTTTTCAAAAAAGATTGTCAAATGTGCTTGGAAGATTTCTGTATATTGTGTGTAAATAAGAGTGTGGATCGCCACACGTAGATGATGCTGCTTTGAGCATTATTCTTGCAGTCAGATTTTAACTTTAAATAAACTGAGATAATTTTACCAGATGTGTTTCACCCAATTAAATCTCCTTCTATCCTTGTTGTTGCATTGAGCCAAAAATCAGCAAAGCATTTTTATAAATTTGATGTCGTTTTTGCGATTTGCTTTAACCCATCTGGCGCTCCGGGATATTTTGATTCTCGTGCTGACTGATTATTGGTAAAATGCATATGTGGTCGTGCGGACTCCGGTCTAAACGGGCACATAAAATAAGATAGAGAGAGAAATGGCTTCGAACGTGGGTCTCGATTTAGACATGGTCAATCGCATGCCGATTTGAAATTGTGATAATTTTTATAGAAATATTTTGGGAGTTGAGAGATGTCTGGTTTGGATGAATAAATTAGTAGGAAACCCAATTAGTGGGGAAAATTAAAAATTTAACTGGTTAATAATTAGAATGGGTTTGATTATTTTTAATGGCTTAACCATTAGGGCGTCAAGTAAATTCAGTAGTAAACGTTCGATGACTGGAGATACACATTATTAGAATCCAGGTGGAGGATATTTGAGAACTTGCATATTTTTCTTGTGATATTGTGGTAAATGTAATTCGTAAAAGTAGAGAATTTTGTTTTTCCATCACGTCGATATTAGGACAAATCTCATTTTATTATAGTGTTCCAATTAGCTATTCATATTTCTTGTTCTAGTTATAAGCTTGTGTTTGCCACTGTTGTATACCCCTAAGTTTTGAATAATTGAAATTATGGAAGAAATGATGAGGATGATGAGGAGTTTGGAGGAGAGTTCGAAAGAGGCTGGACGGCGTGTAGCCGCGATTATGAAAGAAAATACAGAGGCTTTAGAAAAGAAACTTAAAGAGAATTCTGATTCTTTAGAAAGTAAACTTAAAGAAAATTCTGATTCTTTAGAGAATAAACTTAAAGAAAATTTGAATGATAAACTTAAAGAAAATTCTGATTCTTTAGAAAATAAACTTAAAGAAAATTCTGAGTCTTTAGAAAATAAACTTAAAGAAAGTTTGGAGGATAAACTTAAAGAAAATTCTGATTCTTTGGAAAGTAAACTTAAAGAAAATTCTGATTCTTTGGAAAATAAACTTAAAGAAAATTCTGATTCTTTAGAAAGCAGGTTAAAAGGGAACTTGAAAGAAAATTTAAACAGTAAATTTAATTCAATGGAAAGTAAATTTAAAGAGAATTCTGAAATTTTGAAAATGACACTTGAAAGTAAAATGAATAAGTTATGCGAAAAAACACATGAGCTCGAAACTTCATTAGCTACTAACGCTAGTTTAATGGACGATAAATTTCGCGATGCCGATCTTCGATCCCAAAGCTTAGCTGATAGGATAGAACATGGTCTTAGGAAAGTTGGTGAAGACATGGTCAACCTGGAAGTCAGAGTGAAGAAGGAGAGTAACGAGATGGGAATTCTAGTTGTTCAACGTTTAACGGAACAATTCAAGGAACTTGTCATGGGAGAAATAAGAGAAGGAGTGATTCATGAATTGCAAACTGAGATTAAAACTACAGTTGTCAATGAAATAAAAGACACACTCAAGCTGGAGAATCAAGAGGGAATCAAGGAGATTAGGGAATCTTTGTCATCCCACATTGAAGTAATTGCCAAGGATATTCAAGCAACTCAGAAGGACATATCAGATATGACAGGGTCATTGAAAAGTCATGAGGCTGTTATGAACCAGATATCCAGTGATGTTAAAGACAATTGTAAGGAGACTGAAGCAATCAAGAAGATGGCAGAAGAAAACCAGAAGGAACTTGAGGCTATGAAAACTCAAATAAAGGATGAGAAACAGTCTGATCATCTTTTGAAAATGCCGAATGTAAGGGGAAAGGAACCGATACAGATAAATCTAGGAGGAGCTAGAGAGACTGATAGACAGGATGAGGTCAGGACAGTATTTCAATCCAACCCCATAACTGTATTTAAGAATATAGAAGACAAGCCTTCTAAATTTTCAGGGCGAGATTCTGTAACACCCGTGGAATTTCTGAGAGAAGCAGGTGATTACCTGAAAGATTCTAAGATCCCTAAAGAAAGACAGATCAGGGTAATAGGGAAGTTCTTGGAAGGTCCCGCACTTTTGTGGTTTAGAGCATTTAGATCCACTCTAAATACTTTTGAGGAGTTTTCTCGTGGGTTATTGAAGAAGTTTTGGTCCCCTGAAACCCAACAGCAAGTTAGAGCAGAGTTGTATTCGAAGAGATTCTCGACGTCACAACCTACTCGATACTCTACATACTTTTCCGGACAGCTGTCTAAACTCCAACATTTAGATCCGCCAATGCCAGATAACGAGTTGATTACTGCTTTGATACGACAATTTCCAGCAGACGTCCAGAGGACTTTGATCGCTGCTGATATCTACAATATGGAACAGTTTGATGAAGTATTGCAGAAGCTGGATCATACAAACGCTCAATTCTTCCATCAGAAGGGAGTAAAGAGTAATAACGCTGTGTATGCTGTTATGGCTGACAGTTATTCTCAGACACCTCGAGAGATTCGAGAGGAGCGAGAAGAGAAATCGCCGAGGGAAGATTCCAATACGAGAGGATGGAACCAATACCGTAACAGATACAGTTACAAACCATATGCAAGACCGGATGGTGGTAATCGATACAACACTCGATGGAGAAGACCACGAGATACTCAAGGAAGGTACCAGGAAAGAAGATCCTATGGTAATAACTATAATAACAGAGGGAATGTAGATACTCGTCAGTCCAATGAAGAGTTTAACAAGGACACGAGGAAAAACTTGGAAGCAAGACACCAAGATACCTTACAATTTGTGGAGCAGAGGCCCAATGATCCAGGTCCATCGGGAACACAACAATCCCGGGGGAATGGTAAAATTAAGGATTTTGAATATTGTGGAAGTAAACAATAATGGGAGCTATGAAGTAGCCAATACACGAACGGGTAACATCGTGGGAACTTATAATGCTTCGAATTTGAAGATCTATTATTCAAGAACCAGATAATTTAATGTGTAGATAGGAAAAATAAAAATTTTTCAATTTTTATTTTTTGCTAGGTGTGGGGTGGATGTGCCCAACTCTAGGAATGGGTATTCCAAGTTTCAGACACCTAGATATCAAGGGAAAGCCTGTAGCAGCGTTTGAAAGTTCGGATATTTGAATATCGCGCTACATTGCTTCTCGAAGCCATTCGAAGGAAATTACCGATAGTTGGATGGTAAATGACGTAGCGAGTAACAGCAGAGGTGGAGACTATTTATTGATTAAATAGTTAACTATGGAGCAGAGACTTGAGACTGGGATCAGATTACTGGCACGGCCAAATAAAAGAGAATGCAATTAATATCAAGTAAATCGGACCAGGGATTCAAGAGATATGAGGATTTTTAGATATCAGGCGATGACGCGTGACCCTGACCGTTTTTGTATAAAAGCAAGCAGGAGCAAGCTTAGTTAGCTCAATTCATCACAAGCACTTGGCGAACAAGTTGCGTCTACGCTGAGCCAAGGCACATGGTTGCCACGTCTACGAAGAAGTACTTTTCAAATCGTGATAGTCACGAGGAGTGCTGCGCAAACGAGTTGGAACTTAGTAAGTTTCTGGTGAGGAGAATCACTGAGGTGATTGTATTTCTACAGACATTGGTGGAAATATTTATATTTCCAAAAGGACATATGCTAGACTTGGTCTAGAAAGTAGTATATTGTCACAGTCCAATAGTAAATTAATACTTGGATGTTTAAATCCATTTAAAGTCAGTTTTCATATTTTGTAACTATTTAACCACTTCGATCCGTCAGTACATTGAAGAATAGTCTATAACGGTGGCGTTCATTAGTCTACGCAAGGGAAACTGCAAGTTGTCTAGCGCATGGCAGATGGTGATATACAAACCATGCCCAGGGAACGATCTTCAGAACAGCCGTTAACTGCTTAGACTGTCAACGTTTTTCTTGTACTGATGAGATTACAGTGAGTTAGGTTACAACTGACACATTTAAGAAGAGATCGCTTAGATCTGACCCTTTTCAAACAAACTGTTATGGCTTTGTTAGAAGCCCATATTAAAATGGAACCACAGTCATTTAAAACGTCGAAAGATACTACCACTATGTCTGACTAGACGATTTGTGGGTCTACAATGGCGGCCGATACAAGGATTACACATGCTTGTCCGCTAGGGCATGTTTACGGATAAATCTGGTATAGACCAGGTTTACTACACTTCAAGAACATCAAGAAATGTAAGCCACATTTGAATATTATTATGCTTAGCTAATTGGAACAAACTATTTTTCTGCAGATGACCAACACATTTTTTTCGTCGTATTTAAAGCTTGTAATGATTTACGCAAGACTAGTTAGATTTATTCTGAGCATTTTCAGCACTCAGAACAGTTTAGGATCGATGACCGAGCATTTTGAGCATTTATTTGAATTTTTCATATTTTTGGGAAATCACGGTAATCAGCCGATGTAACTGTAAAAGTTAAATTTATTTTTGGTGAGGAATGGATATTTTTTCCATATTCGAAGGTTCGAACATGTGGATTCTCACATAATGAGATGATAATTCAACATATTTGAAATAATAATAATAATAATCCACTAATAATAATAATAATAATTTTCATAATTTTTCTAAATAATTCTTGGATATTATATTTTATAATAATCATATGTATTGAGAAAGAGCCTATGAAGTAGTTGAAACATTTCTAGTTTGGAACAGGAGATTTTACGAAGGAGAGTGGTTAGCGCAAGCCCGCATTCAACCTACATTTCAGTTCTGGTTGAACAGTTGATATTTGCTATGAGCAAAGTATATGTTTCATATAACACGGAGAGGCATGAAACGGGAAGCAATTGATATTTGTATCAAATAGGATATTTTTGTATTTATATAAAATCATGACGTAAATACACTCGAAAGTGAAATGAAGCTTTTCATAAGTATGGTAAATTCACGGGTTGAACTGAATGGTAAAATAAAATAAACTTGTCAGTTTATTAATCTTCCAGTGTTGATGACAAGCAGAGGCTTGATTTATTGTATAAATTTTGGGAAGATAATTTATGTGTGTGGAGTAGTTGAAATGCCATTCCCAGGTGCGCATGTTAAGTCGCAGGAATGAAGGTTTTTTCGAGCATCAATCAAATAGCAGGTTCGATGGCTCAGGTTTATAGTTGGAGTATTGGAGCCACACATTTCGTCGTATGAATAACCCGAAGGTTATTTCTTTGAAACCATCAGTTCTTATTTCAACCTTGTTTACGAATTCCATTTAGAATTTGATTTTGCTAGAACCCGGATTTGTCATGATAGTAGTTTATTCTTCTTCAGAGGAAGACCTTTGCCGTTGTTGTTGTTATAATCTTGTGTTCTTACACAAATAGTAGAATGGGCCACTGCCAATTTAAAATAATTCTTTAACCACGAATAATTTGAAGGATATTTTCAATCCTAGTGCCATGAACTAAATGAATTCATTATAAAACTACAATTCTTATTTCCGCATTCTGTCGAAGAATTGCAAGTTGTGAAAGTTACTAAGAAATGGCCATAAATATAAATATATTTTTTTCATAATAATTCCAAGTGGAAAATCTAATAGTTGAATGGTTCAACCATTTATTGATCTAGTTGATGATTCAGAAATCATATGTTTTGTTTGGAACTTGAAGTTCATAATCGAGTCACTTCTCGAATGTTTAATGTCAGAAGAACAATTAATTGTTGTTGTGCTTCGCACAGTTCTTCGATGCTATGCTCAATGGTCAAATATTTTTCAGATGTTGTTAATATGTGTTAATAATTTGTGTTGCTACGATGATAATAATAGTTTCAACGATATATTTTGGAAAACTGGAAAACAAATGAAAGTTTAAGAAATTCTATAAACATTTATTCTACGAGTGTTAATATCATGTAAATAGTCAAACAGTGATCGACGTTATTTCCAGTATGGACAATTCATTTTGCACTGGAATAAAATGTTAATAATTTTGGAACACAGTCCACAGGACTAACAATCGGACTTGTGTTTTCAAAAAAGATTGTCAAATGTGCTTGGAAGATTTCTGTATATTGTGTGTAAATAAGAGTGTGGATCGCCACACGTAGATGATGCTGCTTTGAGCATTATTCTTGCAGTCAGATTTTAACTTTAAATAAACTGAGATAATTTTACCAGATGTGTTTCACCCAATTAAATCTCCTTCTATCCTTGTTGTTGCATTGAGCCAAAAATCAGCAAAGCATTTTTATAAATTTGATGTCGTTTTTGCGATTTGCTTTAACCCATCTGGCGCTCCGGGATATTTTGATTCTCGTGCTGACTGATTATTGGTAAAATGCATATGTGGTCGTGCGGACTCCGGTCTAAACGGGCACAATACAGCAGGTAAAACTTCAGAATATTCTCTCATAACCGTGGACCAACATTTAAAAAATAGTTCGCGTGCTGCCAACTTCTTTATCTTTGAAGATAACCATGTCATGTCAGTGTGAGAGTTGTAGAGGAAAGTCGGAAGAAGTTTTCTACCTGCATACTCAGAGTGTAGATTTAACTGTTTACACAGGCCGGACTGTTCAATGCACTAGTACAGACATCACAGTGACACAGGTTATCTGAGAAATCACACACACCCACCCAAGTACACGGGGCTACATGACCACGATGTCGTAAAGTCACTAAAAGAATCAACAACAACTCTATATTTTGGTTCTGTAAAACCATATCTTCATACTTTGCAAAGGTTGAGCAAAGGGTTGAGTAAATGACTCGAATGAGACCTGTGACCAGTCTGTAATTTGCTACTGTAATTATAATACTATATTTAAAAGAGAACTCACAGCCTCTACCTATGATGGTCTCCTCCCTTCCCAAAGGTCCTGGCTTAAATACTTGTTTCTGCCAAGAAATTCAAATCTGGTATGAAGTCTAGACAACTGAATCCCTCCTCAGTCATTCCAGAAGAGCTTGACCGTACTGGGCTGGTATCAAATAGAAGCCACGGTCCAATTCTAATTCTAATTACAAGAACACACACTTCTATAGACACCACAACAATACATCATACAGGTTATCATACTCATTTTACAGATGATGACCAACACGTTTCTAAAATTAAATACCAATCGCCAGCACTACTTGGAAGGACATCCTGAAGACATAGGCCAGTTGTACTGTATTTAAATTTAGTGTGCTTCAAGCGAGAGGCAAACAGAGTTCGCCTGCATGTCAGGCAGTAGGCAACTGTCATAACTTGACTACTGTGCGTGCGCCAATTCAGTATGTTACGGTTGGACATTGGGAAATTATTTATGCGTGTGAATTTAAGGGTTTTCGTAACAATCTGTCCCTGAGATTTAGGGTACCAGGGGTTAGTCAAATGTCACTAAACTCTCGTCGTAGTCCACCAATAGAGACGGTTAATAAAGGGACTTGAAAAGTATAAAGATATGAAACTCAGCAATATTTTAGGATTGTGCCGTGTCTTGTGTGGGGTTTCGCCTAGGACACCCAGCTGGCTCATCAGCGGGCTCATGGTATCCCCGTCCGGACCCCCACAGAAGTAGCGAACTGCGCGTTATTTCCCTTTTTATGAAGTGCACCTGCGCCTCTTTACTGCGAGAACTAAAAGTTAAGGTAGCGCTCAGTTCGCTACTCCAGTGGGGGACCAAGTGCCCGCTGATGAGCCAGCTTGGTGTCATAGATGAAACCCCACACAAGGCACGGCACAAACCTAAAATATTGCTGAGTTTTAATTCACTGGCTGTGAAAGCCCATGTACCATCTTTTTAAAAGTCTTCATAGGGATATTATGGCTGCTTGAGATTCTAGTTCTCGCAGTAAAGAGGCACAGGTGCGCTTCATAAAAATGGAGGTAGCGCGCAGTTTGATACTCCTGTGAGGATCTGGGCAGGGACACCAAGAGCCCGCTGATGAGCCAGTTTGGTGTCCTAGGAGAAATCCCACAAAAGACACGGCAAAAAAACTCAAAATAAATTGCTTAGTTTTAATTCACTGGCCGTGATACCATCTTTATATATATAATTCTTCGACACGTGTGTATGTGACTGAACTCCTCCTAAACGACTGAACCGATTTTGATGGAAATTGGTATGTATATTAGGGTGGTTCCATGTATGGTTTAGATTCACAATCAGACCCGGTAGGTGGAATGAACACAATTTTAGAACCACAATATACACACAATTTTAGAACCACAATAAACAGTCAAAAACAGTCGTCATGGAAACCACTAGCCTTGGCCTTCGTGAAAGCTGATGTCTTTGTACGGTTTGCCTCTGCACGTTAGAGCCACCTGGTCGCAACCTGTGCAACTACCGCCATTGTGTTTTATACCAAAGGTGGCAGTGATGTCGAATTCTACTGTTTGTCTCTGCACGTTAGAGCGTTTCAAAGTCCCGTATGCGTTCATATCACATTCATCCGATTGCCATGAAACTTGGGTGATATGTTGAGTGAGCTCCAGGGAAGCTGTTTGGCTTAGTAAATCCATTTTACAATAGATAGCGCACGAATAGATTCAACAAATGGGCGACGACGCGCGAAGCTTTTCAAAAAGGTCCCGTATGCGTTCAAATACCATTCGTCCGATAGCGATAAAACTTGGGTGAGATGTTGTGTACACTCCAGGGAAGGCTTCTGGCTTAGTAAATCAATTTCACATTAGGTAGCGCACGACTAGATTCAACAAATGAGTGACGATGCGCGAAGCGTTTCAACAAAATCCCGTATAAGTTTATATTCCATTCATAGATTGAGATGAAACTTTGATGAGTTGTTTTGTACACTTAAGTGAAGGCTTCTAACTTAGTAATCCATTCCACAGGAGGTTGCGCACGAGTAGATTCAACAAATGAGCGGCGACGTGCGAAGCGTTTCAACAAAGTCCCGTATGCGTTCAAATACCATTCGTCCGATAGCGATGAAACTTGGGTGAGATGTTGTGTACACTTACGTGAGGGTTTCTAACTTAGTAAATCCATTTTACAATAGGTAGCTCACGAGTAGATTCAACAAATGAGCAACGACGCGCGAACTTTTAATCAAAGTCCCGTATGCGTTCATATACCATTCATCCGATTGCAATGAAACTTGGGTGAGATGTTGTGTACACTTACGTGAGGGTTTCTAACTTAGTAAATACATTTCACAGGAGGTTTCGCACGAGTAGGTTCAACAAATGTGTGACGGCACGCGAATCATTTCAACAAAGTACCGTATGCGTCCATATACCATTTATCAGATTGCGATGAAACTTTGGGGAATTGTTCTGTACACTTCAGGAAATGTTTCTGTGTTAGTAAATCCAGATTTTAATAAGTAGCGCACGAGTAGATTCAACAAATGAGCGATGGCGCGCGAATCGTTTCCACAATGTCCCGTATGCGGTCATATATCATTCATCCGATTGCGATCAAACCTTGGTGAATCATTGAGTACACGCCTGAGAAGGTTTCAGGCTTAGTAAATCTATTTTACAATAGGTAGCGCATGAGTAGATTCAACAAATGAGTGACGGCACGCGAATCGTTTAAAGAAAATCACTTATGCGTTCATATGCCATTCATCCGATTCCGATGAAACTTTGATGAGTTGTTGTGCACACGCCAGGGAAGGTGTTCAACTTGATAAATCCACTTTACAATATTGGTACCGCACGAGTAGATGTAACAAATGAGTGACGAGGCGCGAAGCGTTCCAACAAAATCCTGTATGCATTCATATACTATTCATCGATTGCGATGAAACTTTGATGAATTGTTGTGTACACTTACGTGAAGCTTTCTAACTTAGTAAATCCATTTCACAGTTGGTAGAGCAGGAGTAGATTCATCAAATTAGTGACAACGCACGAATCATTTAAACCAAATCCCGTATGCGTTAAATGCCATTTATCCGTTTGCGATGAAACTTTGGAGAGTTGTTGTGCACGCTCCAACGCATGTTTCTAAATTAGTTAATTCAATTCACGATAGTTTAGAGGCAGTTAACAGAAATTGAAAAAAATATTGTGTATCCAAAAGCACTTCAAGAATCAAAGTTACAACACTTTCTTTGATTGGCAGGACAACGTCTGCCGGGTCAGCTTGTAGTTTTATAAAGATATGGTTTTACAGAACCAAAATATAGAGTTTAGTTTCTTTTAGTGACTTTGCGACATCGTGGTCATGTAGTACTGTTTACTTGAGTGTGTCTGGGATTTCTCTGATAACCTGTGTCACTGTGATGTCTATACTAGTGTGTGTATTTATAATTGAGGATTTGGCCTAAAGTTTGATACCATGCCGGCATTTGCCTGGATTAGAAGTGGGAAACCACATCCAGGTTGGCTGAGATAGGAATCGAACTCGCATCTTCTCAGTTTTGCCTCAAGAGGCTGAGTGTACCCGTTCCAGCCCTCAGGCCAGAATTAAATTTCTTAGCCTCCACGGCGACAGTCCAGAATGCTCACCACTACGCAATGAGGTGGACACACCCAAGATATAGAATCATTGATATGTGTCTATATTTTGTCTATTCGTAGTCCATTATAAGCATCGCGATCATTTCAAAGAGTGGGAACTAAGTGCACTTGTTGCCATGGTGACTAGTTGACGATGCAACACGCGTCTAGGAGTGAGATCTACGTCTCTGGTTGGTTGGTTCCTCAGTTTAGGGGCAGCGACAACGTGGTCATGTAGCCCCGAGTACTTTGGGTGTGTGAAGAATTCGTCTGATAACCGGTGTTAATTGTGATGACTAGGGCCCGGATGTTGATGACATGCCATCTATTTACTGAGCTATCTAAAACAATGCTGAAGTACATAGAAACTCCGGACGGGCCATCCCGTCTTCAAATATGTCATTTTGATTTTGCATCTTTTTTTTTAAGAGAATATTTTAAAGTTTGGTCGATTTTTTTGGTCATATTTTAGGGAAATCAGCCTTCTAAGGTCATTTTTTTTTCAATTTAGTCATGTCACAGCTTTATATGAGGGAGTTACATCTCTCAGAGTTAAGAAGAAGTTAGTAGCTATGAACATAAACCTTCTGTTAGGTGCTAGAAATCTATTTTGATTTACTTTTCAGTTTGAGCTTCAGATATCATTTTTGAAATGTTGTTGAGTTTATTATTATAAGAACATTTTCTCCATTTTATAGTGCATTTTTCGATTTTAGGTAATTTATTACAGTCATTTTTGAAAAATGTAAGTGCATTTTTAGCCTACTTTCGATTTTTGCAAAAAATTAAAGTAGACTTATGAGATCAACACAGGGCGAAAAAAGTGTGTCTGTCTGTGTGTGTGTATGTGTGTGTGTGAGTCTGTGTGTGTGTGTGTATGTGTGTGTGTGAGTCTGTGTGTCTGTGTGTGTGTGAGTGTGTGTACTCTGAATGTCTGTCCCCCCCTATCAATTCGAACACGGTGAATGCGAATTGAACGAAATTTGGTACAAAGGTAGCACTAGCAAAGGACACCTCAGTGTCATGTTTTATATCGCCGCCATCTTTACTAAAACTGAATGGCGGCCACTCAAACGTTCAAAACGTAAAATCAAATAACGACTAACCAAATCATCCGATCTCTACCAAATTTGGTAACAACATACCTTCGTATAGGATGCGTCTTGTGACCAAACTACATGGTCGTCCGCCATACCATTTCAGGATGGCGGCCGTGCGAATTATGCAAACTTTATAATCCATATCATGGGACCCACCAGTTCCGATTATCGAGCCGAGAATCGTTTTAACTGTTCTAAAAGAAGAGGCACGTTCGAAATTAAAAGTTTATTTTGTAATACTATAGTGCAGACGTGATTTTAAAAAGCTGAGCCGATTCAGTAATAAGACAAGATGGCAGCGGATATCTTGTGCCTGACTTATATTTCACTAATTTGAGTATTGCATGCAATATAGCGTACTGATACAAAATAAATAAACTTTGTATGAAATGCTTTATATATAAATAATATACTCCAGTGATGAAATCGTTTAGTATAAATCATTATTTGCTAACAAGTTCTATGTAAGTCATTTTATATAGAACGATATTCCTTGACACAATTAGCTCAGTGGTACGACAGTTGGTCACTAGTCGTGGCCGAGTGAGGTACGTGTGTGCGCGCTGTGTGACCGCATTGGAAGAGTTTACGGTTCCTAATACCGGTGCTTCCTTAGTTCCACGTGTGTACTGACCTTCCGTGTGTCATTCGGACAATACTTTTTCAAGTAGTGTTCCGGATAGGACAACAAAACCAGAAACCCAGAAAACCCCGCTGAAAATCATGTCCGGATACCAGAGGAAAAACACCGTACGCTGCCAATGGGACAGGCAGAGTTCTCGCCCCTCACCAGGAGAAATTTACCGCTGGATTGGCGATACCCTCCGGTTGACTGTCGACCAAGTAGAAGCCATCCAGTTAAATGCGCAAGAAAAAACCATGTACATCAAGGTAATCAGCATATCTACTTATCAGAAATTGTTAAATACTTTTGCAGATCCTATTAAATTTCAGTATGACTCAGGCGAAATGACAAATGTTAAGCTCTCCACAGCGGATTCCAATTTTACCACAGTGCGTATATTTAATGTCCCACTCGAAGTACCCCCTGAAATTTTCAAATCCGTCCTGTCGAAATATGGCACTGTGAGTGACGTCAGGAAAGAACAATGGTCTTCTGCTTATCAGTTCCCGGTGTATAATGGAATACGTGCCGTCACTATGGAAATCAAACAAGATATCCCCTCCACTGAGACTTTTGGTGGCCATTCTGGCTATATAACGTATAATGGACAGAAACAGACCTGTTTAATTTGCAATGCTACCACACATCTACGTATCAACTGCCCAAAGAAAATGATTCCCCTCGGTATAACTCCTACACAAAAATGACGTGTCCAATACTCGGAAGTTGTGACGCAGCAACCGTCATATGAAAACATGCTTATTGATCAGTCAGCTGGGACAACACCAGAAGTGGCCTCGGATAACTATGACGCAGAACTGGTACCTTGCCCTGACCAGAGCAGCGAGCCACAGAGTGTCCCTGTGCTATCGGCAACCTGTATCGCAGCCTTAGAACCAACTATGCCGTCACTACAGGCTGCCACAGAAATTTTGTCTTCACTGCCCCCACCTTCGCTGGTCCCTACCGACTCACTTAAGCCGGTTGATCGGGGATCCGAGAACGTCTCTAAGAAGATTAAAACAAATGCCTCGATTGCCGTACCAGCCCCGAAGAATCAAACTGGCTCTACAAACGTTCCCGCAGCTGTGAAAAAGAAACAAAATCTTCATTCTACGTCATCTAGGGACCCACGAACGCTCTCAACCGCTGACAGCCGGCCTATGAATGGCAGTCATAAGGAACTATCTCAACCTAATTTGACATAGTGCACCAGTATATTTCTCACCTGTGTCTTTTTTTCTTTTTTCTTTTTTCTCGAGTCCACCTTCCAGTATGTCTAGTACAACTTTTATACTTCTCTTAATGGCGCAATTTCTCACTGTGGCCACTGTGAATATCAATGTAATAGAATGCCCTCTGAAATTTCAACTGTTGGAGAGATTCCTTCGAGATGCAGACATTGACATTGCCTTCATTCAAGAAGTTGCTCTACCCTGTTTGCCCATATCTGCCTTCTACAAACAATACATCAATACCGGTAATACGAATAGAGGGACCGGATTCCTCATACGACATGATATCCCACTCGAAGGTGTGCTATGTCATCCATCAGGACGCATAATATCTGGACACATAAACAATACCACCCTGATAAATGTATATGCCCCATCCGGGTCCAATAAACGTGTGGAACGGAAAATGTTCTTTCAACAGAGTATACTGCCTCATCTGCACGACGTTAAGGAAAAACTTATTCTTGCAGGGGATTTCAATTGTATTCAACGCCCAGAAGATTCCACTAGCTCATACCAAGGTGCCAACCCGGCTCTCAGGAACCTTCTTACCTCCCTACACCTCATTGATGCTGTGGATAGTTTAAGGGTGCCCCTGCCCCATTACACTTGTATAAGTCACAACTCCTCATCACGACTTGACCGCATCTACTTTTCACAGGAACTTATCCAGCCTAGACGATATGAAGTGATACCTGCCAGTTTCACTAACCATCATGCTGTCGTATGTACAATCTCTTACCCCCATCCCATATTTCACATAGGAAGAGGTTATTGGAAGCTGAATTGCTCGCTGTTACTGGAGGAGGAATGCCAAGATATTTTCAGACAACACTGGACTCGATGGGTCCAACAAAAATGCAAATTTCGCGACTGCGCAGACTGGTGGGATATTTTAGTTAAACCAGGGATCCGCCGCGTCTTTAAGAACATATCTTACCAACGAGGTCGGGAAAGACGGGATACAGTTGAATTTTACTATCGAGTTCTTCGCCAGCTCCAGCAAAGATCTGATGCTGGGGAGCGTATATATGACCAGATCCGGGAAGTTAAAACCAAGCTCCTGTCTCTACAGCAACGAACGCTCGCTCATATAAACGTGGCTTTAAAAGATCGTACAGTGCTCCCGGACGAAAGTGCAAGTGTATACCATATCGCCAAAGGACAACGTGAGCGGCAACGTAAATATATCCACCGCCTCCGCACCAGTAATGGAAGTGTCGTCACCTCCCCTGACGCTATACGTCGTGAAATATCATTATTGTATCAACGGTTCTACGCTAAGGCTCCCATTGATCCACAGCAGGTGACCCTATTGCTGTCATCTTGCAGTACCCAACTATCTCCAGACAACAATACTCTGCTCAGCGCGGATATTACGGATGAAGAGATTCACTCTGTGGTTAAGCAACTCCCAAACAACCGCTCACCTGGCATTGATGGACTGCCATATGAAATGTATAAACACTTCTGGCCTCTCATTGGCAAAGAATTTTGTCATGTCCTGCGTACCATTCTCCAACGTCGTGCTCTTTGTCAATCACATCACGAGGGTACCATAGTCCTCATACCAAAAACATCCTCTCCCATGGCAGTTGGTGACTTCCGACCAGTTACTCTGCTCTGCAGTGACTATAAAGTCCTTACCAAAGTACTTGCATGCCGATTGAAGACTGTTCTACCTGATATCATTGGTGATGAACAATGTTGCAGTATTCCTGGAAGAACTCTGTTAACAAACTTAGCGATACTACGGGACCTACACCTAAAAGCCGAAATGCTCCCCACTGAGCCAATGAGTTTTCTCACCTTAGATCTTGATAAAGCTTTCGACCGCATCAGTCATGAATACTTGTACATGGTCTTGCAACACTTCGAATTTCCTGAAATCCTTATTGACTACATTCGTATGATAAATTGTCATGCTACGTCTCGAGTGCTCGTCAACGGTTTTCTTTCCCCTCTGATTCCAATACAACGATCAGTTAGGCAAGGATGTCCCCTTTCTATGCTACTTTTTGTCATTGGTCTTGAACCGTTCATTCGGACTACCCAGGTGAAGCTACAGGGTTACAAACTGTCCACACATGTTTTTGGAATGTGCGCCTATGCTGATGACGTATCAATCTTGATCCGCAATAATGAAGACATCTCCCACATCGATAGCGTCCTTCAGCTCTACCATATCGCCTCTGGAGCACAATCGAACCCCCGGAAAACTGCTTTGCTTCCGCTCAATACTAACTCAGTGATTACCCAACAGCCATGGTTCCGGATAGTAAACGAGGTGAAAATTCTTGGCATTACCTGGAAGCAATCGCTTCTGGACACAGTGCAAGCAAACTGGGCTAAGGTCATTGCCAAAGTTAGGGGAGTGCTGATCCAATTTGGTCAAAGAAACCTCAATATAGTGCAACGGGTCATGGTCCTCAACGTGTTTGCGCTCTCTAAAATATGGTATGTCGCACAACTTTTCCCACTTCCCAAAATGTTTGAGAGCCAATTGGCAAAATATACAGGTTGGTTTATATGGCAAGGATTTTTCTTCCGAGTACAACGGGAACAGTTGTATCTCCCATCCCGGCAAGGCGGGCTAGGGCTAACAGCTCATGGCATGAAATGCCGTGCACTCCTCTGCAAGAACGATATCACCATTCTTTCCCAACATGACACTTTTACGAAAGCGCTATACAAAGATATTCGAAACACAGCCCGTGGTTGTGATAGAGCTTTGCCGAAGATTTTTAGGGACCATCAACAGCACCTTCTGGAAACTGTTCGCCAAATGCCTTCAGGGACTGTTCCAACGACGAAAAGTATTTATAACATGTTGCGGCAAGTGGTACACTCCAAACCGCGAATAGAGGTCACCACCCTCTACGTCCATTGGCCCACTGTTTGGAAAAATTTTGGGGCTATGACCATTTCTTCTGCTGTACACTCCCAGGTTTTTATCTTCCTCAACGATCTCATCCCAACCGCTCTACGGCGATATACCATCCGTCTTGAAGCTTACCCATGGTGTACTATATGTGGTCAAACTGATACGGCGATACACCGCTTCACATCATGCACGCGAGTTGCCTCCACGTGGCTGTGGTGTAAGGGAAAAGTATGTCAACTATTAAATGTGCCCACGGATGACCTTGATGACAGGAAGTGGGTTCGTTTGTCGGTGACCGCCTTCCCCCAAATTAAACAGACTGCCATTGTGTGGATAATGGGCCAATATGTACACTTCGTGATGGACAATGATCAACATTTCTCGTTCCTGGATCTCAGGTATCACCTGCAGAAAGAGCGTTGGAAGCTTAGTGAAAGTGGACAATTGTACGATAAATATGGACACTATCCGGATTTCTTGTGATGTATTAGTATGGCATTCATCATATCTGAAAATTCTGTAATTCTGTAAAAAAAAAAAAAAAAAAAAAAGAGGTAGAGCGTTAGCCTATCGCTCAAATGCCTACGGTTCAAACCCGATCAGAGCTAGGTTTTTTGCTTGAAATGTTATATGTTTATTGTTTTGTAATGACTCAGATGTTTTAAAATTAAGCGTTATATTGTGCATATTATGGTGTAAAATATATGTTTAATTAAAACATAATTCGCCAGCAGATTTACTCGAGACATCTAGCTGCCAAAAAGGTAACTGCACTGCACCTACTTATTAACTTCCAGATTTTATTGAAAAGTTTCTTCTTCTGGCCGCTAGAATGCACTCGCTCTGTTAGGATTATATTGTTCGATATTTCACCACTAGATGTCACGACTAGTCTACGTGGGGATCCATTGATTACTATACCATTGGCATTCTATGCGCATCGAATTTGAAGAATGACAAGATGATACTACGATACATTTTTACTTTTTATTTTAAAGGGTTTGTAACAGCCTATTTTGCGTTACTTGAAAATGTTATTTGAAGTAAAGAACAAAACGATTTCACATAGTAACTGAATTCAAGCCGTTGGTGTTAGTTCAGGTTATTAATTACTACTTTTATTTCAGGCAAATAGCAATCGAAAATATCCACATAGTTTGTATACACACGTCTCTGTAGGGTCATGGAAAGATTTGTTAATTCAATTAGGGTTGTGAAAGCCATGCACAACCAGACGTGTAAAGACATGCCTCAACTCAAAGTTGGATGTTGCCCACGGCAGGTCGTATATGTAATAATAATAATAATAATAATAATAATAATAATAATAATAATAATAATAATAATAATAATAATAATAATAATAATAATGTTATTGGTTTTACATCCCTTTTAACTACTGCTGCTTTTAGAGACACCGGGGTACCGGAATTTTGGCCCGAAGGGGATCTTTAACGTGCCAGTAAATGTACTGACACGGCTCCCTCGCATTTGTGCACCGTCAAATGCCAGCTGACTGCGCCAGGATACGAACCTGCAACCTAGGGCCCAGCAAGCGAGAACGTTACCGCGGAGCTACGCAGCCAGTCCGGTCGATTATGTCTCCAGATCCATAACATTCTTGATATACTTCTTATCTTTCTTTCTTCAATGATGGTAGCAGTTTTTATCTAGGTTGTGGCGTTTGGTAGAGGTAAATCGTTTCCAAGGTCTTCAACAAAGAATAGTTCTATTATACTCTTTGATAATAAGAACGAGATATAACTATACTCATACATTTAGGAGAAAGTAGGCTATATGTTCTTTACTGAACATCTTGTTTAAACTTTTTTACGGCATCAACATCCGGGCCCTAGTGATGACTGTATTAGAAATTATCGCTCAAACGAGAAGCAGAACTTGAGCTGTGTATGAAATAAATGGGGTTTCCTCCATTTTGATCGCCATAATAGACCAGTCTCACACAGGACATCCCCTGATTGCAGACGTGGAAAGAATAGAAACTTCATTTCAAACAATCCATGGTTAACACCGCTATATTTGCAAGAAATGTTCATAACCGTGGGTCAGCATGTGTGAAATAAACTGTGTTTTGTCTTAAACATGTTATCCTAGTTATACATTACTGCATGTTCTTTCGCTCGTTTTATGATCTTGTGTTTAACGTTTTCAATAGTACATTATGCAACGAGCCTATAATGGCTATAATTAAGACACGAGTATTTTTTATAAAACGAGCGTATGCGAGTTTTATAATTTCCATACGAGTGTCTTAATTACCATTATAGGCGAGTTGCATACGACTGTTTATGTTCGACGATAATTATAACTTTATTATATGTTTTAACATAAATATTCATAAATATCTGTTGAGAGTCAGCTACTGGAATATTGTGATCGCAGAGCGAGCGTTGGGTGTTATATCTCTGCCTTTCAAGAGCTTTGAACGACCGACGCATGCGCTCTGTTTGCAATGCCATATGCAAACCATATGTTTACATCTGCCGTCCCTCAGTAATATTGTCACCGGTGTCAGTTGAAGACAATGCGCTGTGCAGAAATTAGTGTTGGTGATTTTAAGGTACAGTGCTAATTCTTGTCTCATATTCGCCAGTTTATTTACGCGAACATATGGACGGTGGGTATTCCATGTCGGTAATTTATTATAGTTCGATGTTGTGTTTATGTCCGACATGTTGGATTTTGAGCGCATGCGCGAAGTTATCGTTACCTAATTGGTCAATGAACGAGCTCTGATTGGCTGGAGAAACTGTATCATAATGGAAAACAGTGTTATAATGAGCATCATTATGATACAGTTATCTGACACATAATAGTGAGGGTCGAACATAATAGTACATTATGCAACGAGCCTATAATGGCTATAATTAAGACACGAGTATTTTTTATAAAACGAGCGTATGCGAGTTTTATAATTTCCATACGAGTGTCTTAATTACCATTATAGGCGAGTTGCATACGACTGTTTATGTTCGACGATAATTATAACTTTATTATATGTTTTAACATAAATATTCATAAATATCTGTTGAGAGTCAGCTACTGGAATTTTGTGATCGCAGAGCGAGCGTTGGGTGTTATACCTTCGTCTTTCAAGAGCTTTGAACGGCCGACGCATGCGCTCTGCCATATGCAGCCATATGTTTACATCAGCCGTCCCTCAGTAATATTGTCACCGCAGTCATTTGAAGACAATGCGCTGTGTAGAAATTAGTGTTAGTGATTTTAAGGTACTGTGCTATTTCTTGTCTCATATTCGCCAGTTTATTTACGCGAACTTATGGACGGTGGGTATTCCATGTCGGTAATTTATTATAGTTCGATGTTGTGTTTATGTCCGACATGTTGGATTTTGAGCGCATGCGCGAAATTATCGTTACCTAATTGGTCAATGAACGAGCTCTGATTGGCTGGAGAAACTGTATCGTAATGAAAAACGGTGTTATAATGACCATCATTATGATACAGTTTTCAAACACATAATAGTGAGGGTCGAACATAAAATTCCATATCGCATACTAGATTTCTCGGCAACTTGTCTATCGTACCAGTGCAGCGGGTGTGCAGTATTTTCAGGCGTTATTAATAGAAAAGAACTGGCGAAGAAGTGAACGAATTTATAAAAGGAAGCGTGTAGTTTAACGTGACCATTAATATCGCAATCATGAGCCACTGGACCTCCTTTTTACGTGGAATCTGAACCACAGGACATGGCATTTCACTTCGAACATCTCACATGCATTGACCGGGAATTGAGAGGCAGCAGCTTGACCGCTGAGCCACGACGCCCCTGAATGAATTTATAAGACAACTGAATGTTATACGATAAATATTTCTATACACCCTCGTTCTGTTGAGAATGATAAAGTCGAGTCACGTACAAGGTTAGTTTCTGTTGTTGTTGATTCATTATGGGATTGCTACATCGTGTACTTGGGTGTACGTTGGATTTGTCTGATAACATGTGTTTTTGTGCTATCTGTAATAGTGTGTGTATTTTTAATTGAGACTAGGATAAGGAAGGAGGTGGCCTTGACCTTAAGTTAGGAACAAACCCGGCATTTGCCTGTAGTAGAAGTGGTAAATCTCGGAAATAACTTCAAGGATGGCTGAGGTGGGAATCTAACCCGTTTCAGCCCAGATACTTAAATATATTGGCAGAGCCGGGAATCGAATCCGGACTTGAGGGGTAACAGCCAAACGTGCTAGCCACAACGCGAAAAGGTGATCGTTTTTAAATTCCAAGTCGAAGTGAGCAAATACTGTAGCAAGTTCTAGCGACTTATCGTTAAGTTGGTAACACTGCTGAGAATGAATACTGTACATTACTGCTCCCACTGGCTTTGCCTCACCCCTCATTAGGTTCATTAGTTCAAGCAACTAAATCAGTGGTCAACATATGACCTTACATAATAACACCCGCAACAAAAGAAGGTAGAGGAGAGGGAACGAAACTACTCAGACAACACAGCTTGTAACACGTCCTTTAAACTGGCCCTGTGCGAGAAACCTCGCATGTGTATAAACCACTCACCTGGCTTCACTGTTGTGCAAGCTTCTATTTTATTTGTTTAAATGCACTTTTTAAACAAATTGTCGATATTTATGAAATCAGAATGCAATTCATCACTGCTGCGGGTAATTCTGTTTCTTTTGAATGCACAATCGGTTATTTGAGAGTGCCCCATGTGTATAGACCACCCGCCTAGCTCCAGTGTTACGTGGGCTAGTCACAACACAGTTATGTCAGGGGCTACCGTCTTTTTAAACGCACTTTTTAAACAAATAAATATATTTCCGTTGACTTTTCAAGAAATGCGTGATTTTTCCTCTAGGCGTGACGTGACGTCTAGGCCTACTATAGAGACGATTTGGAAGATTTTGGAACAAACCGCACCTTCTAAATCCTTGTTAAAGACCTTGAGATTTGTGAAACATACACCTTAGCGTTTTATATGTTTGAAGATGATAGTCTAATAATAATAATAAAATGCTATTTTCAGAGATAATTTCTGGCAAGGAAGTCCAACAGAAGAATTATACAGAAATACTGAATCTATCACGACACTCGTCAGAAAACGCAGAGTGAAGTCCTTTACACATATCGCCTGAATGAACGACACCAGACTGACTAAAAGAATATTCAACATAATGTCTACGTCGAAATTGGATACTTCTTGGTACAAAGAAACTATGGAAGATTTACAACAATTACATATCACCATAGAATACATCCACGACCGCAGCATTTGTAGAGAAAAATCAGAAACCAAAAATTTTAATTTAGAGCAGCACCCAAAAGAAATAGGCGTAAATGGGCAGATGATGAGAAGAAGGCACACAGTGAACGGATGAAAGGTTTTTGGGAAGAAAAAAAAATAGAAAAGAGCCACAACCAAAAGCTAGATTTTTGTGTTTTCAGCGCTCTCCTTCAAGGGGAATGTACGCAAATAATAATAATAATAATAATAATAATAATAATAATAATAATAATAATAATAAAATGCCAGCAGATGGAATTTTTGACTAATACTTTCATCTTCAATTATTTCGTCCATGGTTTAAATGCTGAGGGTCAGGGGTGGGTATTTATGACCCACTGGGATAAACAGTATTTATCGTTTCCGCACATTAAACATTATTTTGTATTGAAAATTAATCTTCTTTACCCAAAGTTCGGTATTTTCATGACGGCCACACAATTTTGAGAATTCTCATTAATTGATTCATAAATATACTTCTTACTTCACAGCTCCTGTATATAAGGAGATCCTCACTATGCTTTATATTCACAAAGAAGCAGTGCCATATCCCGCAAAGAGAAGGACCATACTGAAAGATGTGACGTAAAGACCGCGGGAGTGATGCGTGGGAGTTAATGACGCATTTCATCAGAAAGTGAAGGGCCTGGATAACATGATTCAAACAATGCTTTACCTGAACCTTGAAAAATTACAATATATTTCTCATAACTCGCCTCCCATCAGCAACCTAGCGCTCTTTCCTGAAACCCTATGTGAGATCAAATGAGTTAGCCCACAATTATCCGTTTATATACGGAGTATAATAGAAAAAGAAGAAGACACATGAGGACCCCAGAAGTTAAGGGGTCTAAAGTAACACAAACATTGTTTTAGGAAATCGTAAGTCTAAGTTGAAAATCTCTTGTAATAGGGAACCCAACCACTACGTAGTATAGGATCATGACGCTAGGTGGCAATACCTGTAAAGGAAATCACTTTGATCCCTTGACCATCTAAAAGATTAATATTTTCTCATCCTATTCCTGTACCTTACTCATTTCTTTCAACAATGTCACTTAGACCCCTTAACTTCTGGGGTCCTCAGTAAAACAAAACAAAATAGAACAGGTTCAATCAGTCCAGTATTTAGGAAACTTAATAACCTCCAGTGGAAGTTGTACAGAAGAAGTGAGACGCAGAATCTCCATTGGTAAGAAATTTTTCGGGAGAGTGAAAGGTTTATCAACAGCTAGAAGCATACCGATCAAACTTAGGAAGAGGTTTGCAAAATGTTTTGTGTTGAGTTTGGTGTCCTATGGTTCGGAAACATGGACAGTCAGAAAGAAAGAACAAAAATACTTAGAAAGTTTTGAAATGAGGTTATGGAGAAGAATGGAGAAAGTGAAATGGATCGATAGAATGAGAAATGAGGAGGTGGTAAGAAGGGTAGGAGAGGAGTTTTATGAGGATGATACCGAAGACGAAAAATTCTTGGATGGGTCACATACTACGTAGGAATTGTCTACTACATGGAATCATGGAAGGAAAAGAGAGAGATGAAGAAGAAGAAGAAGAAGAAGAAGAAGAAGAAGAAGAAGAAGAAGGTTTTGAATGTTAACAGATGTGAAGAGAGAAAGAAGTTATAACAAATGAAATAAGATGCTCAGGATGGAGAGAAATTGAGGACGTCCAGTTGAAACCTGTCTGCGGACAGATCTACTGAAAGAAGAAGAGTACTCTGTACAACCCACATGAATCTCTTGTGCATTTAATTCAAGACAATAATAAGGAGAAGATGACCGGGCTCCAAATATCATATGTGAAAATTCAATACATGGAAAGATCCACTCATTATCTAGAAGGAAAACCTCTAAAGGCTAAATTCGGCAAAATTTATCAAGTAAATAAATTCAAGTATGCTACATAAGAGAAGTAATTCAAACATCAGGATTGATCGTGAGGAAACAAAGAGAGAATTTCAAAATTACAGAAGACCTAAGGTATAGAATCACCAGGAACAGAAATAACAAAAAAAAATCAATATGACGAACGCAAAACTAAGAACCACAATAATCAAATCTGAAGCACGATATGCCTCGGAAACCTTGATCATTGTAGGCAGATCTCTTATTAGAGACGTAGAGAAACAAAAAAGGAAAATATTAAGGAAAATCCTTGGTTCAGTCTGCTCAGAAGGAATCTGGATGAAACGGAAGTCTCAGGAGTTCTATCAGCATGCTGAAAATATCACTGACACCTTCAGGAAAAGGCGCTTGAAGTTCTATACCATATTCTCAGAGCGTCCAAAATCGCTCAGTATGCCTTCCTTCGGA